>CM066050.1:58917489-60117489 GCA_033557465.1 Ichthyophis bannanicus
ACGCTAATCATTAACACACGTCGTATAACATGTGCCTGATCAGCACAGACAATGCTCACCTTAATGCTGCTACTGTGGAGATCCATGGTAGCAGCAGGCAGATGATACGTGTCCAACATGAACAAATGAGATGTTATAACAAAGGTTGTCAATGAGACATACCTTGTGCAGGTGCAGCTGAATATAAGCGGTCCAGAGTCCGGATAAAACCTATCCCTAACCTGTGAAATGAGCAGCACATGATACGGGCGGTTGATTGCGAGAAGGTAATCTGCCTATGCTGCTGCAGAAGCGTTGCCTGTGTGAGTCCAAGATCAGCGGTTCTGCGGACAACACAAACATGTGTGTTGGATAAGAGTTGTATGGTAGTCTACACCATCCTCATGTGGACCATAGACCCAACTGTCCCCCCCGGGGGGTTGTACACCTGTTGCTATAGCTATGTAGGTTAGTGTCTTATCTCATATCCCCTTCATACCCGCACTATTTCGAGCAGTCAGCGTGTCTAAAACATGCAAACCTAATCCCAGTACACTCAACATGCATGAGATCACAGATGCCATGAGACGGAACGGTCGATACAAGCAAGGGCAAAACACAAGTACAAATTCCCACAGGATGTACCATAAAATGACCAGGGACATGTTACCAACTAGAACGGTGACAGGTATATGATTCCAAACGTCCTATATACTCTCACAGGCAGGTTCCTGAATATCATTCCAGCAGGTATGGTGGTGGCCTCGCTCAGGGCGACAGGTTTTTATGACTCTATAGGGAAGAGTGTGCAGGGAAACAAAGAGACGGCCAACCTGAATTGTGATTAGATGCTGAAAGGCCACAAGCCACGGGGTTCTGCATTGCAGCACCAAGGGGCACAAAGTTGAAAGGTCCTGTGGGCTGCAGATGAGGCAGGGCGTGTGTTGGCCGTCGGTAGCTCCAGGGAGGTGATGTTCGTGGATGCTCTTGCTCTGTCTGGTGTACTGCAGGAGTAGGGAGGAGAAGAATGCACTGTAGATCCTATTAGGTTTGTTCAACGTGTGAGTTAGGGTGATAAAGATAATGCTGGCCTGAATGGCTAGCCAATGTAAGTGAATCAGATCAGCGGAACATGGGTAACCAAGGCGTCTCCCTCAGGTAACCTTGCTGTGCAGTCATTGGCAAGCTGTAACGGGTATAAGGTGGATTAGTGAGAAGCTGACAAATGATGGTCCCGTAAATACGTGTGGGATCATCAGTGCATGGTATATTGTCATCAAATTGTCTGGTTCCAACATGCAGCGTAGGTGTCCCCATAAGGTGGATTAGGTAGTATGCAGGTGTGCCTGTGTTTTCCAGGTGGGATATCATATGGACGCGTAGCTATAAAATGAAATACTGGTAAAGTGAGGACGTCGGATTGCAGGTCATATACCCCAGTCCCTGAGATGATTTGGTGGGATGATGTGGGATTGCGCGTGATCAAGAGGACCTCCGTTGTTGTATGTCACATATGGAGGTATCACGAGGACGGACACCCTAACAATGCATTGGGGCAGGGTATGAGAGGGGGGAGAGACATATGTGCATTGGAGATGGGTGTGTAAAGAACAACGTCATCGCCATAAGGCATGTAGACAACACTACAAGGATGTATGAACCCACAGATGTTTTGCAGGTAGATGTGCAATAGGGGGATAGAATGTGATGAACATTGGTTAGCACCCTGATGTAGGTGGAAGGGTTGAGATGTACTGTCCACTGAGCCGACATGCTGCCACCCTCGCTACAGATCGGACCTGCACCATATAAGCACTGTTCCAGTGATGCCCTTCACAGTTATTCCCGCCACTAGGAGGTTGTGTGTCACTGAATCACGCGCTGCAGGGACGTCCAGAGTTGGGAGGTGGCAACCCAGTTGGATATCATCTATGCCATACATCAGCTAACTGAGGAGTATGGTGAGGAGGGTGTCAACTCCATGGAGGTCCCTGAGGCCATGTTGGCAGGGGTCCAGTGGTGCAGCACAATCAATATGTCCCTGTAGCTGTCGTACGTCCACGTCTCCTATCATCTCAGCAAGTATAGGTGTGCCAGAGATGGGTCCATAGGAACCCAACTGTGGAGGGTACACATTGCAGTCTGGCAACAGGGGTATAGCTGAGGTATGCCAAAGGCCTGCAGGTAATGATCCAGTTGTGAAGGAAAGGGACATGATGTTGTCGATCACTGGGCCGACGTGCCTGTGAAGCCCCTTGACCCAGGAGGCATAGCATGGATCGGACTGGGAGGTGGAGATGAATAGGGCTGCAATGGTGCCCTCATGTCCTTTGTCGGAAGGGAAACAGAATGGTGAGATGGTGCCAGGGACATCCTGCACAGGTGTAGTGATTGTCACTGAGGGACTGTTGATAAGGCACAACCGAGAGTGTAGGTGAGTTGCAAATGTCCTGAGGGTGTATCTCCGCTTGGGGCCCTGGGGATGGCCCCCTAGACAGGGTCCAAACTAGTTACAAATGTGCACGTGGACCATTGTGAGATCTCCACATGGTATCATAGTGTTACCATGTCATTGACACTGAGATTGCCGTGCGGCTAGCAGATGGGTGGCTATTGACTGTTTCCCAGGGCAACATATGCATGTTAGCGATGCCAGTGTTTCCCGTGGTTCCGTAATGGGACGAGGGTATCTCCACGGACCGCTGTGTACCAGGGAGCATCCGCTCCATCCCGTGACTGCGTAACTGTTGAAGGTCGCACAGCGATAGGACTAGGACTGATGTGCCAATCTAGCAGACTGATGTCCGGGCAAGGTAATGTTGTGACGCATAGGATGACACGTTCAGCACACATCCATGTATATTGCTGTCATTGCCCACCAACACACACCGCTACCAAGTAGCTCACAGGACATACCTGTGATCAGCATTGCAGACCACGCAGCCTCGTGCAACCCCACACCCCGTATGTGTCTCACACGCCACACCCTGTAGCCATCCCCAATAGGGCATGTGGGTATGCTGTCCTAACACAAACCCTGATGTGGGGCCAGGTCGCAGGACACAGTTACCACATGTTCCTCATCCCATCCGTACCCCCACCTGTCCCATATCTGGTAATGGCAATAAGACACACCCCCACCCCCACAGCAGTCTATGACGTACCCTGTATTAATGTGTGGACATGCAGCAAGGCATGTATAGGGAACATGTGAGCTGCCAGGCACTGCATGTGTGTGGCCAAACGCATGACGGTGCTATAAGGGTCTACTGCACAGCATCCCAGCCCACAGCCCTGAATGTCACGCACCGCGCAGAACACTATCCGTCATGGTCGCATGCCCAATATAATGGCCCTGCACACTCTGAAAGGGGGTGGCAGAGGCGGGTGCGACCACAGGGTAACCAAGGGCAAACGGTGACATGAGAGGCACATAGGGAGGGAGGTATGGGACGGGGGCAGGAAGGGATCTGCGACTATGAGCACCTTACTGCCAATCAGAACACACAGACAGGGACACTGCACCCACCTGTACCCGAGGTGAGGGGACATGGCACTACCGTATGGGTTGTTGAAGGAATCAGGTGAGTGTGTAAGCAGTATGCATGCCAACATCACCGCATGTATGTGTTGACCACAGCACAAGCGGATATACAGTTGTTGCGTTGATACATATCACAGCCCCCCTCTATTGCTCACATCACAGGTGACTACAGCAGCATGGGTGCGCATGAGGCTGAGCAGGGGGAGGATGTAGATGAGCCAGACGAGGATGTGGCTGAGACCCGGGAGGACAGAGAGGCCCAGCAATCAGGCGCACGCACAGATGCAACTGGCCCACAGCCCTCGCCCCCCAGGACCAGTGGATCATCACTTGGGATGGCCGGAAACATGCAGCAGCCTGTTGACAGCCAGGCTATGGGTCCCCCACCACAACAGCTGCAGGCCCCTTCCAGCCACATGATGGACGTTCTGATGTCTGAGTTGCGCAGCCATGGCGCAGGTGGAGCACACAATGCTGAAGGTGGGTGGCATGAGGTGGTCACATACACAAGATATATGTAACTGTTCCCTGTGTGATGTGATTGTGTTGTTTGTCACATTGTACATCAACAGCTGCTACTGGTGAGGGTTATGTACGTGGCATATTGGCGGAATAGACACAGGGGTATGGCTTTGGGTGGCGGGTGGTCAGGTAACAAACAGCACACCATTTGAGGGCCAATGAACACAGTCATATGCCGGCATAACTGCAGTGTTGTGTGAACCTGGTGAGGAGCGAGCGTGTCCTAGGTCAGGAGCGAGCCCCTGATAGGGTGAGTGACCCTGGACAAGCAAACTGTCAGTCCTGTATGGCATGTGACAGCAGGTACCTGCGATGACACACCACCGCTCCCAGAATGCACCAGGGTCCCCAGAGACAAAAAAGGAGCTGGTGTGTGGTACCGTGTGTCCATGCAAGAGGGCTATGAGGTGTAACCCAACTACACACCACAAAGGTCAGGGCCTGAGTCAGCACAGCTGTGCAGTGCTAGGGTGGAGCACACAACAAGGCATAGGCCACATGGAGTGCCATCTACAGTGGACTATCATGTCAGGGAGCATGATCAGGATCCCCAGCGACATCAGCGGATGCAAAGGACACAGTGTACAGACAGAGATGGCATGTGACCCTTCGAGGGATGATGCGACGATGCGCTGTGAGGTGGCGCCGACGCAGGAGAGGTACGTGTACTGGGACACAATCAGAAGGCAGTCCCACATCAGAGTAGTGGTGAGGGTCAGGGAAATGGTGCTGTAGAGCTAGGCATCTCCAGACGGTACCTCTGCCAGCGGTGTCTGCACGTCATAGGGACCCAGGGACACGTGCCAGATGGTATGTGACGAGAGTGCCGGTGTCCCTGGAACTGTGTTGGGCGGCTGAACATGGTAACTGGTGAACATAATGGCCAGAATATCTGGCGAGGAACCCTCACAGCGATGGGAGCACAGGTGGAAACACTGACCTATGCCCTGGCTACACCCCTGGAGGACAGCTGGGAAATACGTATGCAGCATGACCGTCTACATTGGGGAATCCCGCTGTGTCAGGCCCTCATATGGAAACATAACTGTTGACGGGGGGGAGGAGCCCCATGGTACAGGCTGGGGATACATGGATTACCGCATGTCCACATCCGTTATGTCATAATATGTTGGAACGTACACCTACCATCGCACAGACATACAAACCTGCTATCAAATCCACCCAGTGAGGCCCCTGGGTATGACTGATAGCCACGCAGTGGGAGGCAGGCCAGGTGGATGATGAGCTGGGTACTTGCTATCAATTGAGCCGTACCTACATGAATGTGTGCCCTGATGCAATGACCCAGGAGTCCATGTGTGGGAGATGGAAGGTCAACCTGCAGAGAACAGGTGATCCATACGGCGTTGGCTATGGGTATGGTAATGTTCTGGGTCACGGATATGGTTATGGGTATGGGTATGGTTTGTAAAAAGGGATCGAGGGGTTATCCGGGAACACACAGACCGTTGAGCCTGATGTCAGTACCGTGACAAATGGTAGATACCATCATAATGAATATATGTACTCAGCAGGTAGATAGGCACAACCTGATGGGGGACAGCCAACGTGGCTTTAGACCAGGAGGATCCTGTCCCACTAATCAGTTATGTTATAATGAGGGTGTGAAGAGGCAGGTGGACAAAGGTGAGTCGGTTGATGCTGTGTATCTGGACTGGCAGGGACCCTCTGACATGGTCCCGCATGAGAGACCGTTTGCAAAGCTGAAGATACCTGGGATGGGAGGCAGTGTACCATTGTGTATCGTGAACAGGTTGGAAGATATGAAGCTGAGAGTGGTGCTAAATGGCCAGGTTCCCCAATGGGGAAAGGTGAATAGTGGTGTACCACCGGGATCTGTGCTGGGTCTGCTGCTTCCTCAGATAGTCCTCAATGGCCTGGAAGGTGGTGTGACAGGTGAAGTTAACAGATATGCACATGACACACAACAATGTCAGGTTGCTGAAACCCACAGGGATTGCGGATACATGCAAGAGGACCCTGATAAACTGGGGGACTGTGCATCAGAATGGCAGATGAGGGATAATGTGGTGAGGTGCAGGGATATGCACCTAGGGAGGCCCAACCCAAACTATGGTGTCATGATGCTGGGTTCAACATTTGGCGCCACCACCCAGGGAGATGTTGTAGGCGTCATTGCAGATACCATAGTCATACCCTTGGCCCATAGTGCAGCGGCGGCCAGATTATCATAAAGGGCGATAGGTATGATCTGGACAGCAATGTCAGTTATAACAACATATGTTAACATGCCTCTATAGCGTTCCATGTTGATGACACACCCTGTATATTGTGTGCAATACTGGTCACCGTAAAATGAATTGGGATCTAGCAAATACAGAGGTGGGTCAGATAAGGGCCACCAAAATGGCAAAGGGGATGGGAGTCCACTCCTATGAGGTGAGGCTAAAAAGGTTGGTGCTCTATAACCTGGGAGAGAGACCGCTGAGGGGAGAAGTGATAGAGGTCTACATATCCATGGACGGTGTGGAATGGGTAGACATAGATGACCTGAACACCTTATCAGAATATCTAGAGGCTGGGGGACATGCACTGGAGCGACAGGGTTATCTATTTACAACTGATAACAGGATGTCGTCTTACACAAAACGTGTACTCAAACGCTGGGATATTCTGACTGAGGATGTAGTAAAGGCTGTTAGTGGAGCTGTGTATAGAACATGTTTGGACAGGTACCTGTGGTAAGGTCCATAAACCATCATTAGGACGTTACCCTGGATATCACTACTTGATCAAAGACAAGCATTGTGGGACCACTGTCCCTTGGGGAAACAGCTAGGTACATATGACCTAGATTGGCCACTGTTGGAAACAGCATACTGTGCTTGATGGACCCTGGTGTGACCATGTATGGCATATCTCATGTTCCCATGTTCCTATGTTTGTGTTCCGATGCTTGGTATGGATAACCTTGCCACAGCCTGCACATCAAAAGCCATGCTGTGTACAGACAGGTCTGCACACATCTCTGGGGATTCCCTGACATGTCCAACTGTTGACACCCCTGCCCCGTGTCACCGCACATCTAACACTGACAGCAGGTATCCTGTTGTGTGTGCTACCAGGCATATCTGTGTTGGTGGACGTCACCCCACATAGCAATATCCTGTTGCCGTCACACCTGAGGAGGCATAACTGATCAGTGTGAGCAGCTGTGTCTGTCATAGATGGGCTACATCCCCCACATACCCCTGCGCAACATATTAGTATATACCCCTGACAGGCCTGGGATGAATCACACCCAGGCATCTGTCTGACAGCGGCCACATGTTAACAGACAGGGGATGCATACATGCATTGACCTAGCAATAGTCTTCCGCATCGCACACATGCAGCTGACACACACGCATATGAATGGCATTTGCCACATTGTCCGGGGGAACTGGGACAGACCCACCATGCCCTATGAAGCCCTGCACCTGTTGTGGCCCACTGCCCCTTGTCACACCATGCTAGAGATGTTGTTGCCCGCCAGAATATGATAGCCCTACAGCAGACAAGGCCTGTCCAGACACCCAGATACCTGGCACCCACCAGATGTCCAGGTCAGGGACAATGTAGAGTTGGCCCGGGTGAGGGACATGTCCCACCGGGCCCCCTGATTGCGCACATATACGATGTCGTGCATGACATATCAATGTGTGCAATAACATGTACCCCTCGTGGGGACATGACAATATGCCCCCACATTGCACAGCTGGGTCGGTCACCTACATGGACACACTGGTCATGTGCTGTCCTCTGTTGTGTATAGCGTTGGACCATACCCCGCAGGTGCACACCCATCTGCAGGTCACGGCACTCCCCCCCTCCATGCAGTGTTGTGACGCACCACACCCCATGGGGCAGCACCTGCTATGTGCATAACCAGCATTACATTGCCTGTATGTGTGTGGGGCAGACAGCCCCTGCGGATCCATCTCTTGTCCAATCCTATCGGACCATGCCCGCCGCTTGTCTTGCCCAGGTAGTACGCACTGGTACCATGTCCCTCCCCACAAACAACATGTCCCTGCCATCACACAACATGGCCCGTACCCTCTCCTAACATCATTGCCAGACGGATGCTGCAGCTGTGCACATACGCCAGTGAGGGTCTGTTGTACCAATGCACACATCGCCCCCCTGTGACCTGAGCCCCCTCCAACATGGACCTGTCAAAGGTCTGTGTTCCTGCTGCACTGTGGCCCCACCCTGTCCCCCTGACCCCCACCCTTTCGGGGACACCTGTGATGGTATGCATTTGTTGTCCCTGTCCCTGTATCAGCCATCAGCTCCCATGTCCTTGAAACATGTGTTCAGTCCCCTGGATGCACAACCGTAGCAGACCATGCATTACATGTGTGATTCAGCACAGCCACATGGGTCACGTGCATCAGAACATCTCTGAGTGTGGACCGTGTGCTGTGTGTGGGGTCTCCCCACACTAGTGGGGCACACGCTGCCACATCGCCACACACCTTTGTCTACAGGGGTAAGCCACACCACAGTACTAGCCCTGGTGATGATGTGCAACCTGTCACTGTGTTGATGTAGTTCCCAGACCACGGACTATCTCTCATACAACGCTCTGTCTCACACACAGGCCTGCGTGAGGCGTTGATGGACATCAGAGCATCCATTGATGTCGTATGCAACAAGCTGGACCAGTCGACCGCACAGATACAGGGCCTCACAGAGGTGGTGAGAGCTATACCTTACGAACGCATGTGTGTAGCCCTGGAGGGGATGCTGGCGGCAAGACAGCAGGGGGTACATGCACCGGCACCAGCAGCAGCACCGGCACCAGCAGCAGCACCAGCACCAGCACCGGCACCGGCTCCTCGGCCACGAGCGCCTCCATCTTCACAGGGGGAGGGTGTTGCACTGCAGAGGGTGGGGGGGATGGGTCAGGCCAGGCGTGGTCGGCCGCGCCGTCAAAAGTAACCTTAGCCAAATAAAAGTGTAGCAAACAGTGTGTGCCAGGTCTGTAGCATATTTGTGCACCTGTGGTCCCGTATGTATTGTGCACATGCATGGTTGGTCCATGACCATTTACCCTTTACCCTTAGCACGTTGCCAATGTGTGGCTTGGCTGGCCAGTGACACCTGCAGCACTGGCACAACAGGATGGCTGTGACCCTCACAGGGTGTGTCAGCTGCCCAGGGCCAGGAGCTGGGTGCTGCTCACACACACCCATGGTCAGGGAGGGTGCATATTCCCAGACCTCACGCGTACTGATGTGTTCCATAGTAATGTTGTCCCCTACCTACACTCGCCACTGTGTGCAGCTGCCTGACATTCGCCCCTGCTTGCAAAGCACATTGCACGTCATGGCACACCCCTCGGGCATGTGGGTGGTAACGGCTGTCAGACGGCTGCCGAGGGTGAGAGCTTACACAATCTTGACGATGCATATATACATATGATTCCTGCAGGTATTGTGGGTATTGTAGTTCATTCACTCCCAAACACAGCTGATGACAATAATTTGAGTTGTGAAACCATGTGGTAAGATCAATAACATACCTCTTTTATTGATGGGGTTTAATTCACCCAGCACATGTATGCCTGATAGCACTATAAATGAGGTTACTTGCTTGCAGTGTTTAAAATGGATAACAAAAGGTCACAAAGTAAACCAGACAAAACCTTCAGCATGTCAGGCAATTAGCTAATGTTTTATTAGCAGATAATTAACAAATATAAAGGCACAATGTAAAGAATACACTTTGCTGGTTAGGTTAACCTCTGCTTATTTTCCACGCCGATCTCAGCAGTGATTCTCCCTTGCTCACACACACAATCATGTGCAGCCCTCATTACTATCAATGGACCAGCTGAAAGCCTTTAGCTGGCTGGCTGCTACTGTGTGAGCCCAAATCCTGCTTTAAGAGCTGTTTGCAGTGGGAATAAAGAACAACGTTAGGTTTCTTTGTGATGGCTGATGTGTTTGCTCAGAGACAGCTAGCAATAGCATCTAGATAGAGAACAGTCCATATAAACTGTACGTTCATCTGCTGTATCAATCAGCATAGGGTCAGTGTCATACGTTGGCACAGACGAGTCTTTCATTAAGGCACTATCATGAGAATGCTTATTCCCTTGCTGCCATTCTCTATTATAGATAGGGTCTGGATCAGTGTTCATACCTGAGCCTCTCCTGCTATCATTATTCCTCTCTGTATAGCCTGGCCAATATGTAACCCAATTCTGATGTCCAGCCTTCCAATCTTGATCCCTGGACACTGGATCTCCTCTCACATACCTTCTGGCCTTGGTCTGAACGTCCCTTCCACATGCAGTCTTCTCTCTTACAGGTGGCCACTGGTGATTCCTATCTCTGCCACCCCATTCCTCTGGCTGACTCCTGTGCAATGGACTCTGCTGGCTTTTGGACTACCTCCCAGTATGAGTACTGGCTTGGAATCTCCCAGACCTTCCAATGGCCTTTCTTCTCTTCCATCCAGAGAGTTTCCTTCTCTCTCTATCTGCATGGCATGGCTTCTGTTTCACCAGGTGATACTGGTGCTTGAGCTTGTAGCCGTTGCTGTCTCTGTCTCTGTATCTCTTCCTCCCTCTGTAGCAGTTGCTGTAGCTGTTCTTGAAACTGTTATCTGACGAATAAGCTATTTTCGTATCCTGTTCTAATGTGTGCTGCTCCCTAACACAGCGCAGCTGTCTTGAATCAGGCCCAGCCCTTTGAGATGAGTGCTTAGGGATTACCTCATAGCTCTCTTGTTTGCACACACATTTCCTCACGACAGCCCCTCTCATGGCTGCTGGAAACCTGGTGCAATCTGGGACTGGTAGTCTTTTATGTGACAACTCTGTTTTCTTGCTTCTACCAGAACTGACAGGTTGCTTGTTCAGGGTCACATCATATGTTCTATAGCTCCTACCTGAGCTATGATATGCTTCCTTATCATAAGGCAGACAGGGGTGTCATGTGTCAGGTGGTCCAGGCAGTCAGCAACACATGGGGCTACATAGCACACATCCATGTGTCAGTGTAATTTGGGTGGACCCCCGCCAGGCGGCATCCCATGGCCCCACCCAGTACCCACAGCCCCACACATATATGGCCCCTCTGACTGCATGTGCGCGCACGACACGTATGACACCCAAGTCCGCCCCACCTGGCCCTGCAGGTCGCAATACATATCCCGTGCTTGCATACATGTTGAATGTAGGAATGACACGTGACCATTGGGTTACGAAACTATGTACACTTTATTTGGGCCAACATTAACAATGGCCAACATGGCCAACCAACAACACACACTCAGGGGGGTGAACACAGCCCAGCACAGGGCACATGGGGGCATCACAGGTTCCATCGCTGGTACCTGTGATGCTCTTCGGCAGGTGGTAACCGGGATGCCAAATGCACCACATCAGTTGCCACCTGCCGAACAGCCACAGTCAGAGACTGCACCGCATGTAACACGACATGGGTGTCATGTCGTGCATCAGCCAGGGCCACTAACACCTCGTCCATGCACCTGCCAGCACACAGACACACAGTGGCTGCAGTCTGTGTGCTGGCATGTGCATGTGGTGTGACAGTGGCCCTGGGTGGTGCACGCTCATGCTGCCACCCATGCCGTTCAGATGCCTGCAGTGTCTGGCTGCTGCCCCCTCGGCCCTGTGCTGGGCTGTGTTTGCCAACACCCCCCTCCCGCCCCTCCCCCCTCCCTGTGCACCCTCCCCCCGCCCTCCCTGGCCTGTCCGTGCCCCTCCCTCCCCCCACCCTGCCTCCACCCAGACCCCCTGTTCCCCCCTCCCCTGCACCCACTATCAGGACATCATCGTCCTCCTCCTCCTCCTCCTCTTCCCCCTGGTCATGGGTGGGTGGGGTGACGTCCTCCTCCTCCCCCTCCTCCTCCCCCACATCTGTCACATGGAGTGGCTCCGCCTCCATGGCCACCTCCTCCTCTTCCTCCGTCGGCCCCTCCTGTTCCTCCGCGTCTGGCTCCTCCTGCCTCGCGTGCCGGCTGGTGGGTCTGCGCAGGCAATAGCTGGATGTGTGTGGCGCCCCATCGCTGGTATCACTGTCTGTGAAGGATGACAGACATCAGGGCACATCCATGTGTGTCACATACAACATTTACAGATACAGGTGAGACACAGGCTGGTGGTCCCATGGCCGACCTGACCTGCAACCTAGCCCTGGCAATACTGACCATCATGGTGCTGTTGACGCTCCGTCCTGCACCTCTCCAGGAACTCCGGGTGGTAATGCCGCAGCTCCCGCGCTTTTTTCCTCAGGTCCTCCACCTGTGGATATATAAACGTTGTCTGTGGTCAGCACCTAACACCTGTCACTGGAGCAGACAACCAGATTACATTGCCCTGTGTGTGACGCATGTACCTGCAGCACCACCCCTGCTGTTTGTGGCATATACAGCTGCGTGACACAACCCCGGATGCCCTTGCCTTGGACATGTGGGTGTAGGTTTGCACAGCTGTGTCACAGCAGTATCAGACGAGCCTAGCTGGCACACACATGCAGTGTCACATAGGGCAGCTCTCAGCAGCATCACATGTTGACTGCATGCTGACCCACCCATATCACCACAGCCACACATGACATTGGTGGAATGGTTTTGCCACAATGATGGACAGAGGGAGAGGAGCGACGGGGGCAACCGGTGGGGCGTGACAGACACACAGTGGATGAGGGGGGGAAATATCACCTAGGGGAGATGATCTACCTTGCCAGACACATCCCAGCTGTGCATTGACAGCAGCTGTCCATGGTGGGTGTGTCTGTGGTCCCATGCTTCACGTGGGACATTGTCACCATTGGTGGCGCCCCCTGGGCACCATTGGCAGGGTATGCACCCCATAATGTGTGTGCCCTGTGTGGCAGCTCACCCACACATTAGGGATCTGTGACATTCCCTATGGGGGTTGGCTCAGGGATGTGTATGTTTGTGATTGGTGTTTCACAGCATCCCTATCACACAGAGCATCCCTATGTGGGCCCCCAGCTGAGCAGTACTGGCCCTTGTTGGTCATCTGCAGTCTCCATGTCGTTGCTCGTGTGTTGACATGCACACAGACAGACTAGGGTGGGGCCCATGATGCGTCCATGTGACCCACCTGCTGGTGCATTTCAGGGTCTAGGTGGTGATTTACTTGCAGGTCCCATGTTCCAATGTGCACAATGCAGGGATGTCACAGCTGCAGCTGGTGTGTTGTTGTCAGTCTGCGAAGCTGTCATGCTCGTGTGACCACAATGAGATGTGCGAGGGGCTGTGCCAGCTCCCAGGGTATCTCTGCAACCACATACATCGTAGCATGGACCTGGTGTGTGGGAGGGGAAGCAGGCCTACCCCCTGCAGTGGCTTTTTCCAGATGTCCATCACGTCCAGGTGTGGTTATACACATGTGCCCTGCCACACAGCTCGGCAGCTTTCACAGCCATGCACCATGTGCATACTGTGTGTGCTGTGTCTGGACCCAGGGTGTGAGCTGTGTGTTGAGCCGCCCCACCCCTACCAATATAGGGGATACTCTGTGGACTGACGGACTGAGGGGTGGCTGTGCACATGGTTGCCGTCATCCATGTGCTCGGGTGGGGGGGTTAGTGTGGCCTGTGGGGGAATGGTAATAAATGTTTAAGGTCGTGACATATGTCCACCTATCGCAGGGATAGACCTGGCCAGTCCTGTGGGCTCCCAGATGTGTCTGCTCCCTCCGGTTGACTCAGGTGTGCACAGATAGGGGCTGTGGAACACACCGTCCATTTCTTGGGGTGCTAACACGTGTATCCCTCCTGACCTCTCTCACACATATCCCCTGGGGTCTGATGGGGTCTGCTTCTGGGAAGTGTTCCGATGTTATGTTGTGGGTGGAGGGGTTGTTCGGGGGTGTCTCCTGGGCTGCCTCATGTGCTGGGCATGTTCCAGGCGTCCTATGGTCTGTCCCACAACACATGCATGGGTGGACATGGGCCTCATGGGATAGACTACAGATGTTTCCGTGGATGGGCAAGGGGGGGGGAGAACTCACCAGGTACCCTGGGGTCCTGTGGGTGGTGTCGCTGGTGGACCATATACGTCTGGGTGTCTCCCACATGTGATGTTTTGTGTGTCGCTGCCAGTTATATCATCTTAAGCTGGGGGTGTGCCATGTTGGGCATCTGACTGCTAGCATCCATTCGTGCTGCACAGAGGGGGTTTGTGGGTGGTCCTTCAGTTGCGCACGCATCGTTTCTGGGACCACCTGGCCAGGACTGGCCTGTCAGCATCCACGCTCGGGATGTTTGCATGGGGATTGTGCTTGACAGTGGGAGACACATACAGGGGGTGGATCACACCTCATCCTATGACAGGTGGTCCATTGCTGGTGCAGCAATGCAGCCACAGGTCCGTGCCACAATGTCAATGGCAGGGACCCTAACTATGCCCCGTCACCATTCCAATGCGACACTGTAAGCATGATTTTCGTTTGCCACAGGCATGCCTGACATGGCCTACCTGGACCTCACACTTGTCATGTGTGAGGTGCGCATCTAGGTGTCAGCGATGTTGGCAGACCCACATCCATGCCATCCACAGGGAACAGGGTTCTGGACAGTATCCTGGGTGACAGCAGGGATGCATGGCACAAACTGCGAGCTAGGCATCATTGTTCATGGGCACCTACCAAGCTGTTTCACGGCATGTCCTCTGTGTCATGCTGTCCTCAGCATACCTGCGTACCCCACACTGGTACGATTAGGGTGCCTTTTCTCTGGGGACGCAGGTGACGTCAACGCAGCATAGCTGTTATATAGCTGTACGGCATGTGGGGGGTTGTTGGGGGTGTATGCCATCCTGTTCATGGGGATAACCTGCACGTTTGGGTTTCCTGTAGGTGTAGCATCCTCCCATGGGGTCTGTGTATGGTGGGGTTGTCTACCTCATGTGTCCGGTGTTGTACATCAGTTGTGACTGCACGTGATTGGACCCTGCCCACAGGACATGGCAGCCCCTGGTGGGACATGTCATCGCCCAACAACAGTTGTGTGTTGGGACATGCAGGCACCCCCTTGCAATTGACAGTACTATCCTCTGAGTGGTCACATTCACTGGTCAACACAGCGGGTTGGACGTGTATTGTCCCTGGGGGATGTGGCAGACTGCGGTACTAGGACAGAGGCACATACTACCAGGTGTGACCCTGCACCAATGGGTACCACATGCCAAACACATGCACTGATGGTCCATATGCCCATGCTGTGGCCATCATCTTTGTGGCCTGTAGTCACACCATGTGTGTGGTATGGGGTGGTTACAGATACCCTGTTGGGGCACGGCTAGCTGCACTAGCATGTTTTGTGGCCAGCACCCTGTGCGCTGGTGACACTTGCTCTGCGTGTGTCTATTTAACTGTCACAGCCCATGCCACTCAGCATGGCACATGGGGTTTAGACACATCTGCTGACCCCATACCTTGCTGTGGGCACTGAGTCGCTATTCATGGCCAGTGATACCACCAGGGATGTTTGTGCAGTGTGCGCTCCTCAGTCCCACCACCAGGGAAACCCCATGTGCTAGGGTTCGGGACCCCTTTAGAACCAGCACACTGTATGTTGTGTCAGATGTGATACACAGGGAACATGGGGCTGCACAGGGGACATTGCTCCCCACCCAGCCATGTTTGTGTGGTGGTGGCCACTGTGCCTGGCTGCCTGCTTCAGCCTACCACCCCTGTGTGCCAACCCACTGTACAATCATCGTGACATCGCACATGCGGGCCCTCGGCAGTCAGCACACTGGGCATGGCTGACAGTGACTGGGGAGGGATCAGCACCCCCCACGTCCGTCCCCTGACACAGGGCGTGGCTTCCATGCTGGTGTTGTGGCTTTGGACTGGGCACAGATATTGTGAGGACATGGGTGTGTCATTGCCAAGGACCCCCTTGTCTTGTGCTTCGGTGAGGTCCACACAACCACTGGTGAGGGTCTTTCACATACACCAGTATCAACGGTTCTGGCGGCATCAGCAGACACAGACACAGGGATGGCTATAACGTCGGGTGTAGTGCACATACAGGGACACAGAGATGGGGAGTCGGACTAACCTAATGATCTGGGGTGCAGCATTTTGGGCTGACATCAGGGACGGTGACAGGTGCTGTGTGATCCCCCCCTGTGCTTACCAGATGTCTGGTGGGGAGCTGTGGCATGCTGGCCTCAACAGGCCATCAGGTACCATCATGTGTCAGCTCATTCCTGCTTGTTCCAGATGTGTAGCTGTACCCAGTACAACCTACATGCCTAGCTGTGTGTGTTGCCATGTGTGCAGTCACACCTATGTGCATTGTGCAGGTCTCCCATAGCGCACATATCTGTTTCCCTTTGGCACCCTTGAGAGACATGGCATTGCCATGTCCATGTGTTGTGGCCACTGATGGTGTCCATGCTCAGCCCTGTCACCCTGTGGGTGTTACATCATACACATTTGGGGTCACACTATGTACACATGCCATGCACTCCACGACCAATGGCAACAGTATTTACCAGCACACATGGGTGTTTGGAGACACATAAGACATTGGGTGGGTTCCCCTATGCACCTTGGCAGGGGACACGTCCATGACACATGCCTTTGTACATAGCCAGAGATGTCACTTGCCATACCACTACAGGATCAGTGTATCCTGTATGTCATGGGGATGTTGATAGCTACGTCAGTCCAACCTTGGCAAATGTTGGACATAGCATACTGGTCATGGTGGACAGGCATCTGTCCCAAACAGGCGTATCGGGTGTTCATATGTTCCTCTAACCTGTGTCGTGTATGTGTCTGGGAGGTGTCACTGCACACACTATGGGCTATTCGCACCTCTGGTCATGTGTGCCTCTTAGGCTATCTGGGCCAACCTGACTGTGTGCTTGCAACCTTTCAAGGGCATCTGTGAGATACCTATGCACACAGGGGCGGTATGCCTGTGGGCTGTGGGTAGGAGCGACCTGAATCAACATACATAGCTGTAGACAGGTTGCCATTGCAGAGGTTGTGACCTGGTTCTTGGAGATACTGTGTGTGGGTATTTGCTCACGCGCATCCAGATCTGCATCCTACATATCATCTCCATACATCTACAGTGTTTGTCCTGGGCTATGTGGCCCCTGGACTGCGGATGCCGTGCAGCCAGACCACTATACCTTATTGCACACATTTGCCTGACATACCCTCCGTCACGTTCAGCTCCCCCGCCACCAGGGTCTTGTGTGTGCCAGGGCGCATCATCATCAGGATACAGCATTGCAACATGTTGACGCCCTGCCCACACAACGCATGTATCATGTGTGCCTGAGATACGGGTGATTGGCTCATCTGCTGTGTCACACTGCACCATATCACCTGGGTGACAGAGCCCACTTTGGTTGGCCTCTCTGGCCCCCTTGCGGTAGGGGGATGCTTCCAACTACATCAGTACACACAGCCATATCTCCAGGGTGACACAGAGCCCACTTTGGATGGCCTCTCTGCACTCCTGGAGGTAGGGGGATGCTTCCAACTACATTAGTACACACAGCCATATCTCCAGGGTGACACAGAGCCCACTTTGAATGTTCTCACTGGCCCCCTGGAGGTAGGGGGATGCTTCCAACTACATTAGTACACACAGCCATATCTCCAGGGTGACACAGAGCCCACTTTGGATGGTCTCTCTGCACTCCTGGAGGTAGGGGGATGCTTCCAACTACATTAGTACACACAGCCATATCTCCAGGGTGACACAGAGCCCACTTTGGATGGTCTCTCTGCACTCCTGGAGGTAGGGGGATGCTTCCAACTACATTAGTACACACAGCCATATCTCCAGGGTGACACAGAGCCCACTTTGGATGGTCTCTCTGCACTCCTGGAGGTAGGGGGATGCTTCCAACTACATTAGTACACACAGCCATATCTCCAGGGTGACACAGAGCCCACTTTGGATGGTCTCTCTGCACTCCTGGAGGTAGGGGGATGCTTCCAACTACATTAGTACACACAGCCATATCTCCAGGGTGACACAGAGCCCACTTTGGATGGTCTCTCTGCACTCCTGGAGGTAGGGGGATGCTTCCAACTACATTAGTACACACAGCCATATCTCCAGGGTGACACAGAGCCCACTTTGGATGGCCTCTCTGCACTCCTGGAGGTAGGGGGATGCTTCCAACTACATTAGTACACACAGCCATATCTCCAGGGTGACACAGAGCCCACTTTGGATGGTCTCTCTGCACTCCTGGAGGTAGGGGGATGCTTCCAACTACATTAGTACACACAGCCATATCTCCAGGGTGACACAGAGCCCACTTTGGATGGTCTCTCTGGCCCCCTGGAGGTAGGGGGATGCTTCCAACTACATTAGTACACACAGCCATATCTCCAGGGTGACACAGAGCCCACTTTGGATGGTCTCTCTGCACTCCTGGAGGTAGGGGGATGCTTCCAACTACATTAGTACACACAGCCATATCTCCAGGGTGACACAGAGCCCACTTTGGATGGTCTCTCTGCACTCCTGGAGGTAGGGGGATGCTTCCAACTACATTAGTACACACAGCCATATCTCCAGGGTGACACAGAGCCCACTTTGGATGGTCTCTCTGCACTCCTGGAGGTAGGGGGATGCTTCCAACTACATTAGTACACACAGCCATATCTCCAGGGTGACACAGAGCCCACTTTGGATGGTCTCTCTGCACTCCTGGAGGTAGGGGGATGCTTCCAACTACATTAGTACACACAGCCATATCTCCAGGGTGACACAGAGCCCACTTTGGATGGTCTCTCTGCACTCCTGGAGGTAGGGGGATGCTTCCAACTACATTAGTACACACAGCCATATCTCCAGGGTGACACAGAGCCCACTTTGGATGGCCTCTCTGCACTCCTGGAGGTAGGGGGATGCTTCCAACTACATTAGTACACACAGCCATATCTCCAGGGTGACACAGAGCCCACTTTGGATGGCCTCTCTGCACTCCTGGAGGTAGGGGGATGCTTCCAACTACATTAGTACACACAGCCATATCTCCAGGGTGACACAGAGCCCACTTTGGATGGTCTCTCTGGCCCCCTGGAGGTAGGGGGATGCTTCCAACTACATTAGTACACACAGCCATATCTCCAGGGTGACACAGAGCCCACTTTGGATGGTCTCTCTGCACTCCTGGAGGTAGGGGGATGCTTCCAACTACATTAGTACACACAGCCATATCTCCAGGGTGACACAGAGCCCACTTTGGATGGTCTCTCTGCACTCCTGGAGGTAGGGGGATGCTTCCAACTACATTAGTACACACAGCCATATCTCCAGGGTGACACAGAGCCCACTTTGGATGGTCTCTCTGCACTCCTGGAGGTAGGGGGATGCTTCCAACTACATTAGTACACACAGCCATATCTCCAGGGTGACACAGAGCCCACTTTGGATGTTCTCTCTGGCCCCCTGGAGGTAGGGGGATGCTTCCAACTACATTAGTACACACAGCCATATCTCCAGGGTGACACAGAGCCCACTTTGGATGGTCTCTCTGCACTCCTGGAGGTAGGGGGATGCTTCCAACTACATTAGTACACACAGCCATATCTCCAGGGTGACACAGAGCCCACTTTGGATGGCCTCTCTGCACTCCTGGAGGTAGGGGGATGCTTCCAACTACATTAGTACACACAGCCATATCTCCAGGGTGACACAGAGCCCACTTTGGATGGCCTCTCTGCACTCCTGGAGGTAGGGGGATGCTTCCAACTACATTAGTACACACAGCCATATCTCCAGGGTGACACAGAGCCCACTTTGGATGGTCTCTCTGGCCCCCTGGAGGTAGGGGGATGCTTCCAACTACATCAGTACACACAGCCATATCCCCATTGGGTGTGGGGACCACTTTGTGTGGCCCTGTAGACTCCTGGAGATGGTGATGGTGATCCCCAGAACATTCTGACACACACATATCCACAGAGTGACTGAGTGCACACTTTGAGTGGCTCTCTGGACCCCTGAGGATAGGGTGGATGTATTAAACAACATTGGCAGACAACCCCAGATCACCTGTATGTCTGAGGCCCCATGTGCTTAACATTGCACCACCCCTGATGGGTAACCCTATGTGTTACCCTGCTGATGCAGATACCGCCATCAACACAGGATGTTTGCATACGCTCCTTATGCAGATGCATGGCCTAGGTTTGTTACAGTCTGCTTTGCTGTATCAACACCAGCAGCTGTCATGACGCCAGGGGGCCATCATGCCCTCTTTGGCACAAACCGTCAACACCTGGCTACATGGCCACACAATCAGATGTGATACCACATTTATATGGCATGTGTTTCACCTGCTACACTAAACTTATACAGACTACTTACAACAGCATGGACAGCTGACATCAACCCTGTATGTGTGTATGTTTATTTTGACCTAGGTCCATTCACTTACCTCCCGTGGATGGTCTGCCTGCCTGTTAAAGCGCCTGGTCACCCTCTCCCAGGCCCTCAGGACCCTCCCCATGTTCTTTTTCCTGGAGGGCCCTGGGAACAGCCTGTGCTGCTTTTGGGCTATCAGGGAGCCCAGGTGGCACAGCTCTCTGTGGCTGAAAGCCGGCTTCCTGGTTCGGGACGCCATGTTTGTTTCTGGGCGTGGTGACGCGCGGACGCTCCCGGCGCAACTTCCGGAATTGCGCGTGACGTATCGCGCACGTGCGTTTCGCATGGCTGCGCGTCAGATCTCTGCACGCCCTTGCGCTCCGCATGGCTGTGCGTCTGCAAATTGCAAATACTATCTACACGCACCATTCATATTGATTAGTAATGGTTGTGCTCAAAATATGTTTACTGTTCTGTGCCTAATTACATAGTTACTGGGGTGTCTCTAATGTCACTTTGACAAACAATTATTATTATGGTTTACCCTTGTCCACACAGTGTGGTATTGAACCTCTGGACACATAGCAACTGATTGCTGATGCATTGTCAGATGAGGTGTGCTATGTGTGTCACATAGCAGGTAGTGCTCAGACACTACTAGTTATGGGTGCAGACAAACCATCAGCATCAGGTGTCACTCAACCTGGTGATAGGGGGTTGTGTGTGCCAGTGCAATATGTTGTGTGGTGTATCTCCATGTCTGGACAGACATTTTGTGGTGTTTGCCATCGGGGTTGGGGGGGTGATTCATATATGAGCATTGCACACGCAAAGTAGGTTGCGTGTTGGACATTACAGGACTATGTGGGTCCCCATGTCACCACACTGCACATTATCCTTTGGTATGTGTGACGGCATACAGTCCTGGTTTTTGCAAAATAGCTCAATGGTTGATACATGGACTGCTTAACCAGCCGTCATGGGTTACATCTTCCAGTTGAGCTCAGGACTGCCTGTCTCAGGCATCACACATTCTCATACTTGAGTGCAACAGTAGCCATGGTTTTTTTCATGTACATCTGTGCTGCACCAGACATATATCTTCATACATTGCAACATTGTTACCTGCCCCAGACCGGTTTCCACATTACAGAGGTGCTGCTATTGGCAAGACCCTCACACTGCTACGTACATCATGTGCAGTACACCATTCTCACCAATGGAACAGCGCACCCCTGGTGACCATTGCACACTGTCTGCATGCCTGCCTCTTTCACCAGACAGGCATGTGTTCTTAGCAATCGAGCTGTGGCCCACACCTAACCTTGATACCTGTGGAGCCAGAGGTTGCATGTTTCCATCCACAGTGTGGTTCTTGGTGAGTGCAGCCAGTGACAGGTCCCTGACTGTGAAATAGTGCTGGAATCTCTGTGATCCTCACAGTGCTGTCTGCATCATGTGCTCCTTACACAACCGTATAGGGTGGACTTGGGTTAATGCACTGTGATGGTTTCAGAATTGCCAGTACTACAGGACATTACACACATTCCAGGCTTGACAGTCCCCATGAACCTTCAAAATGTTTGCTATATGTTACAATGTCATCTTCAATGTATGTTATTTTTATGCAATGTAGGCGCTGTTCCATGTAAAACCATGTCCATTATATGTTAAGTGTACACCGCCTTTGATCTTTGGAAAAAGCAGTATAGAGGACATGCATAATTATATAGATTCAGACCTGCACTGCTGCTGACTGGCGGCGTATAGGGGCCAAGGACAATATATAAATCACTTTGCTTATACACACACACTTTGGATTTGAACCAACAACCTTTCACTTCAGAGGCATTGCAGTCACCAGGGGACTACAGCTCTGTGGCTGTGATGTGAGGTCTGTCTGGCTAGAATATAACCTCTGCAGACTTTGTGCTGCAGTTACCAGGGTGTAGTCTATCCATTCGCACCCATGATGCACTGCACATGCAAAGCAGCAGTCTAGTGATGGTCCAGTGATAGGGTGTGCAACCCCACAGCACCTCGGCCTCGTGTTGGACATTGACCTTCTGTGTTTCTTGTGCAGAGTGGGTACTGACCATCCCAGTGTGTGTGTCTGTTGCTCACCCTGAGGGTGAGGTGAGACACACAGCACCTATCCTGGCTGAGATGGCCTATACATCATATCAATTTGTTTGCCAATGTCTGATAGTTTGGCACATCTGACCATTTCTGTCTCCAAGACCCAGCTGGGCCTTGTGAGCTACAATGTTCCCGAAGGGGGCATATCCTGTGTGGGTGGGCTGCCCTTCATGATATATTTGCAGGGGGGGGTGGGGGAGAGGAGGTTACAGGACCTATAGGCCGGGTATGTCTGACCACCAAACCTTCCCTGTGCAACACAGTTTCCCCAAACAAAACATATCCACATTCTACATCCCAGCTATGGTGGGTGTAGCTGCCACCATCAGCAGACTGGGTCCAGCTGTGGTACAGAAAACCTACAGGTCACTCACTGCTATTATGGACGCATCCATATTTCAGGGTGCGGCAGACAGACAGTATGGCCTGAGAGCCTAAGCTCACCAACACCATCTGACATTTTCCAGCAGCAGGCACATTCTGTGCCCAGCTACTGACCCTGCACGGTGTTCTAGCCAGACACATGCAAACTGCAGACAGGCCACTGGCCAGTCCATGGTGCATGCTACCAGGGAGACTGTGTGCACCCATAACTGGGATGTCAGCACACCCACCGCACAATTACCTCAGTGATTGGGCCTCACATATACACAGCACCCATATATATCACATGAGAGAACTATTATATGGCACTATGTCGGGACCTAGCCATGCCATGGTCACTGATCGTTCAGGGGGAGAGTGACCTCCACACAAGGCATGCTATGGACACCATGTCTGTGGGGGTGATGCCAAGGCACAGCATGGTCCTAGGCATGCACATTTGCCCTGTGTAGCTGCATCCTGCTCCAGCCACCCTGTTTGTTGTGTACCCACAGTACTTTGCTCCTCATTATGCACATTGGCAGGCCAATAATGGCAACGGTGCTATTAGTGTGGTCTGTGGGAGGTGTTGACAGCCACCACACACTGGATAGACAGACACACACTCCCCACACCTAGGACAACATTGAACAGATGTGGTGTTATTTGGGAGCCATGGCCAACATAACAGTGATGAGCACAGTGTGGGCATGGCAACGTTGGGATGTACTTTTGGAGTAATTTCCGAGGGTGCTACTCTCTGAAGGAGATCTGACCTGACACACATTGCACATACATCAGAGACGTTGGTTTGTGACAGCTCGCTGTTCTGCTTGTGCGTAGCATGAGCATTTTTATCGGTCAGTGATCATATATTGCTTTGGATATATGTGTGACATCTCCAAATGTGTGGTGTGGGATTGTTGATGTATGCACATGCTAGTTTTCTGAACGCCACACAGGGCCCTACATCCTGCCACTTCATCGGTCTTCCAATACTGGTGCCTGCAGGTGCAACTGTTTCTGCCCCTGTTGCCCACTGCTCTAGGGAGGTTTGCACAACTACAGTCAATGTGAATCAAACACCTGTTGGGCTTTCATGCTATCTGTGATTAATATGCCTGTGATACAGCTGCATACCATGGTGGTGTTCAACTCACCTGCATCACACACATCTTTCGTGCAGACATCAGACAACCTGATTGATGTGTGAGCCTCCATGGCTGCATATGGGGGACTCTGCTGTGGGTGAGGCATATGTTTATGTGGTGTGTGGTATTTATAGCAAACTATGGTATCGTGACCAACACTTATGTTCTCAGCACGGGAGTTCCATTCTTTACTTTAAGGTTTCGCGAATGGGTAAAACATTGGGACTGTGATGGCAGGTGCCCCAGCCGGGAATTGAACCTGGGGCCTTCTGTGCTTGGAGGCACTTGCTACATGTACTGCACCACCGTCTTAGCACAGCAACAGTACATTCCCAGGGGAGTCCATGGCTGTTTGTCACACAGGGCCTGTCTGTTGGATTGTACTGCAGCCACATGAGGGTGGCTAGGCCAGGATCTGCTGTGGGGCAGCAGCCTCTGCCCCCTCTGCCAGCAGTTGGCATCCGCCACCATGCTGACATGGGCCTATATTGGGTACAGCATCACAGCTGACTGACATGTGGCCCTCCAGTGATGCATTGTGTGGACTCTGCTGTAGGTGTTGTACATATTTGAGGGGTAAGTGATCCTTATGGTATAATAGAGGTCCTCTGAACATGCTGTTGTTATCTGTAAGACAAACAAAAACACCTTCTAGTCAGGGCAAATCAATAACCAATATGTGTAGAGCACCCAACCTTTTTTCGGTGACCGCACAAACTTTTTTCTTTTTGTCGGAGCTAGCCGTAGGAAGGTCGGAAGAGAAACCGACCCACACCAAGCAAGTAGCTACTTTTATTATTATAGGTTCTTCACCAAAATAAAGTTCAAGTTCATTTAACCATAAAATAGTAAAAAGACTTATCTCAGTCCAGAAATGCCAGTTATGAGAGATACACGACGTGCACGTTTCGGGCACTCTAGCCCTGTTTCAGGTGCAATAACTAGGATTCCTCAATCTTCAAATACCATCCTCTGAACGCCGTCAATGCAGCTAAGGTCATTATTACAATGGCTGATTAATCACTTTTAAAATAAAAGAAACGACCAATCAGTATCGGGAAAACCCCCACATGATGTGCGGTACTTTCTGCACCCATGGTCTCTCATTGTATAGAATATTCTCATACTATTGACCAGCTTCAATGGTCTATTATTGATCATGTGCCAGCTAATCCTCGGGGAGGACAGCAGGAAGAACGTCTGCAATACATAGAACAACGATGGCATTTTCGTCTTGAAACAATGGAGCCAGGAGGTTTGAACAGGGAAATAGACTGGCAGAGTCTTATTTAAGTTACAATTCTATGTGACCATCGGGAATGACATAATAATGATATATCCCTATTTCGGAAGGATGATACCAGGTGTTTTGAAGAGCATAAGATGATGATGTCGTCATAACGTTTGAAAACCAATCAGATCAGGGGTTCCCCATCATGTGGGGGTTTTCCCGATACTGATTGGTCGGTTCTTTTATTTTAAAAGTGATTAATCAGCCATTGTAATAATGACCTTAGCTGCATTGGTGGCGTTCAGAGGATGGTATTTGAGGATTGAGGAATCCTAGTTATTGCACTTGAAACAGGGCTAGAGTGCCCGAAACGTGCGCATCGTGTATCTCTCATAACTGGCATTTCTGTACTGAGATAAGTCTTTTTACTATTTTATGGTTAAATGACCTTTAACTTTATTTTGGTGAGGAACCTATAATAATAAAAGTAGCTACTCGCTTGGTGTGGGTCGGTTTCTCTTCCGACCTTCCTACGGCTAGCTCCGACAAAAAGAAAAAGGTTGTGAGGTCACCGAAAAAAGGTTGGGTGCTCTACACATATTGGTTGTTATCTGCAAGACATGTTTTGATTTCCTCTCACGTTTTACTGGTGGGTAAAATATGTGCACAGTGTTGCTGCTGGCCCCAGCTGGGAGTTGAACTGGTAATCTTTGGCTCCCCAGCACACTGGCTGTGTCCCCTGCACCACACTGCAGTCACAGAGTGAATGTGGACCCTGGAGATGGCATGTCTGTTTGTCATAGCGGGCCTTTCTGTTGTGGTCCGGTGCACCCACATGGCATTGGCTCAGCCTCCATCTTCTCTGGCCACCTGCCACTGGCCCCCTCAGATACCAGTAAAGTTCTCCCAACATGCTACAGGCCCTTCTGCTACTGGTGCTGGGGGCGCACAGTTTTAAACCATACAGTGTGCATGTCGGCAACTACCTCTACTGCACATTCCCCCCAACTCACACATGCTGTTGTGCAACATGTGCATGCCATAGGGGACCTGTCCATTGCTGTGGGGAAACCTGCTCTATCCTACATCAATGTGTGATCATTCAACATTTATGCCGCAGGGGCTGGTGACCCTTCCAACATTCATATATTTTGGCCCTGCCTTTCTTGGGTGTGTCTGATGATGTTTCACATTGCTGTGACCATTACCCAGGTTGGTCCTCTCTTGTGCTACAATCGAGAGGTTTGACAGCTCTGGCCAACACACCAGTCCTGGTGACACTACAGGCATGGATATGTTAGGCATAGACTGTTGGGGGTCACTCCCCAGGGCGGTACGCACTATCAGACACAAGACCTGCTGCACACAACACACATCTGAATGATTGTTATGGTGGTGCTCAATGGGACACATGTACTGAGCATTTGAATCATTATGAACATATTTTCACATGGGACCTTGGATAGCTGTGTGCCATGTACATAGGTGTGGGGTGGCATTGCTAAGGTACACATCTGCTACTTTTGGGGATTACAGGCAGGGCCCACTGTCCTGCCTCTCCAGGATGCATTGTCCAATGGGGCCTGTGGGTATGGGTGTGTCATGGCCTGTTGGTTGATGCCTTTCATATGGGTTACACACATCAGGTCATGGTGTGTCAGACACTGTTCTGGTTTTAGGATGTCCCTCATGGATATGCATGTGCTACATCTGCATAACATGGGGGTGGTGCATAGATATGCAGCACAATCATTAGTATTAGCCGCAGCATGGATGCTGAATGGTGTGTGGTCCTCCAGGTCTGCATTTCGGATACTCTGATCTGAGTGATGCCACAGTTAATGGTGTATGTGCTTTGGATTGTAAATGATAGCCATATAGACAATGCCTATCTCCTCTGCATTACAGGTTTGTGCTTACCAGCACAGTTTAGTTGTTGGACAAAAATGTGGGTGGAATTGGCCATAGCCCCAGCTGAGCTTTGAACCTGTGACCTTATGTTCTTGCATACACTATCTGTGTGCACTGCACCACCATGTAGCCACAGATTGACTGGGTTCCCTGGGAGGTCCATGTCTGTACATCCATCACGGCCTGTCTGTAGCAGTGGACGGTGCCAGACTGCACATGGCTAAGCCACTGTCTTCTGTGGCTCACAGCCCCTGCCCCCTCCACCCTCTGTACTGTTCCACCAACATGCTGGCATGTCCTCATCTTAGCAAACGCATATGGCCTGATTAGTTTGAGCCACTCCAGGACTGCATTTGGGGAACTCGGCTGTGGGTGATGCCCATTGTTCAGGTGCATGTGCACTGGAGGGTAAAATATGGGTGTTTGCAAGATGTTTATGCTCTCTGCAATAATGGGGTGTCTTTACTATCTCTGTTTGGTGATGGTTAAAATATTGGGACTGGGCTGGCATGAGCCCCAGCTGGGATTTGAACCTGTGACCCTCCTGTTTTGGAGGTGCTGGCTCTGTCTGCTGCACCACACTGTGGCCGCAGAGGCAGTGCAGTACCTGGTGATAGGACACCTGTCAGGATGGGGACGCACAGCTTGCTCTTCAGTCTTTTAATGTGGCCTCATTCACCTTGTCTGGTGACAAACATGCAGCTAAACCCCAGAAATAGACACATATACCGGGGCTTTACTTTTAAGCTGGGCAACAGTGATATTGGTGGGCAACCATTTGGAAGACACCCAGGACAGCCACAGGGCTGGGAATTATTTTTGGGGGAGTCTCAGCTCCATGGCCCTTCCTACATTCATATCTTTTTTTCTGGGACTGTCCTGGGTGTGCTTTTTATATTTGCCCATTACTGTAACTGTTCACAAGCTGCATTACTATTTTTATTATTGATTTTCTGGTCATTGTCTATTTTTACTTTCACCTTTCTGCTGTGCACATGTATCACACTGCTTATGTTTTGCAGGTTTCCCCGGTTTTGCTGTACATTGCTAACGGAAATGGTTTCTCTTGCCTTTATATGACCTCTAGCGCGACTGTTTCACTCGCGCTATTTTTTCATGGGAAATTCGGCCCCGTTCATGTGCGGGGAGCCTCTCCCCTCCCCTTACCCGCCCATTGACCCCGTCTCTCCGCCCCTCGGGGACCTTCCTCCGCCCTCCGTTCGCCGTTACACGCCTCTTTCGGACATTTGCGGGCCCGTATTTGTGCGGGGCCCGTTAGTGTGTCGCGCACATTCACGGGGGTTCCTCGCACCTGTGCGGGGCGTTTAGGAGCGTTTGTCACCGTTTAAGTGGCGCGTTGCCGTGCGCTGATTTGCGGCGCGCAAATTCCCGGACTTTAGTAAACATACCCCTTAGATTTGGACTGCCAGGAAAGTTGACTCTTGTAAAGGGTTAAGTTTAATCAAATTGGCAGCCCTTGAAAACTCTGATAATCTGGGTCTTGCAGCCAAATGATAAGTCACTTTTAACTAATGAAAGAAGTGATTTCGAGAGTCATTAGAGAGGCTATGCTTACCTTGAGTAATTAGAAATGCAAACAATTAAATTGAGGAGAAATATGCAAAAATAGATGAATATGCACTGTAAGGAGCAAAATATAGAGTGGGTGGGGGGAATAGAGGGAAACGAGTGTGAATATAGGTAAAGGCAAGTCAGGAGAGGTGCTGGGGATACCCCACGGGAATGTGCGGGCATTTTGCCATGCGTGCTTCTTGAGTTGTAAGTCTTCTGCATGGAGGGGATGATGCAATATCAATTTTAAGAGCTAAAAGACAAACCTGAATTTTGAGAGGAGCCAAGGGGATAGCTAATACAAGTGCCTTCATCACCCCTATCTCCAGTTCTCTCTTGCACAACTATCTCAAGCCTTATAATGTCAGGATTCCATATACCAATGCTGTTGACTACAACAGGATTTATTGCGAACAGCAAAGGAGACATGGATAGGGAAGAATCAATATTCCAAAGGCTGTGTTGAACCCAAGCAAAAATCCTGCCATTTATCACAACAATGGCAAAAGTCATGTCAAGTCAGCAGGAGCTATCCAGACAGAGATGAGCCTGAAAGCTCTGCTGGCATAGCAGGGTCCATGGGAGTTGGGGTGCATGGAGGAAGTGAGAATGCTAATTTGGGAAAAGCATCGAAGGAAGTTACTGTACCTCTGGACTACAAGCTTCATCATATCTATTTTAAATGGAGCGCAGGAGTGGCCTAGTGGTTGGGGCAAGGTACTTCAGGCCAGAAGGTCAGGGGTTCAAATCCCACTAGAGGACAGCAACCTTGGGCCAGAAGGACTGGGGTTTCTAGTCCCACAGGTGCTCCTTGTGGTCTTGGGCAAGCCACTTAACCCTCCATAGCCCATGTTCCCTGTAAAATAGTTATCTCCAAGTTATAATGCCCTGTTCAATGTAATTTCAGTTTGTTCAATGTAAACTGCACTGATGCAGAATAGCGCAGTATATAAGAGAATGTAAATAAATAAATGACATGTTATGAAAATACTAAATAATGCATTTTGTATGATGAGGCTAGTATATAACCCCAGTGGGGTTTTTTTTTCTAAAATACAGCATAACTGATCAAATCTGTTTCTGTCCTATATAAATATCTGTTTTCTACAGTTAATGAAAATTCAATCCATTTCAAGATGGTTGCTTTCATCTGATATCTACCATTTCATCTGAAAATTATTCTTTAAATTCAAAGAATCCCTTTTATTAACACTCAGCTTGAACTATTTGCCACCCAGCCCATAGGAATAAAATGAGTGATGCAGCAGATAGCTTGAGCTAAGTGTTAATAAAAGGGATCCAAAGAGTTAATATAGGAATTTCAAAAGTCTTCCAATTTAATGTCTGTAAAAATAATTAAAATCTTGTTTCAGGAGAACCATAGTAGGATTATTATGTACAATTTTAAAGCATGTACTCATTGGGATACAATTTCAAAGACTACAAATAGAGGCAATCCACCTAAATAAGTCTTCAAGCTAAGTGGATTTTAGCAGCTAAAAGTACACACCTGCATTCAGTTGCATATAGAAGAAGTGCTCCAGGAAGGTGTGTCTGAAGCATGTTTGAAACTTTCTGCATGTTCAAAACTACATATGCTTCGTAGGAATGCAGCTAACTTCACACCATCTTTTACGAGGGTCAGCCCAATGTAATAGAATCTGCTACAGCATTACCATGTGACAATGCATAGTACATATAATAAAAGTGCAATGCATGCCTTTGAGTCAATGTGGACTCCTGGCAACCCAACAGCTCCTGGGTTTTCTTGGCAGTGTGACCAGAAGATTACCAGGCCTTTCTTTGGAGGCAATAGAGGGTTAAGTGACTTGCCCAAGGCCACAAGGAGTGCTAGGGGGAACTGAACCCTGGTTGGCTTGATTGGCCAGTGCTCTAACCAGTAAGCTACTTCTCCACTCTATCAGTATGTATAGCGAGTCCCATGTTATACAAGTGGACCAATGATAAATATCATGTTATCTCACATTAACATGACAATGCATGTTATTAGATCAAGCTATGCAAGTGGTCATATTTTACTTTTAGCAGCTGTGGTATGCAAGGATGCACACTGGCAGAGTTTGGTCCCCCCAAGAGCAAAGGGGAACTCCAACCCAGGGCTGAGGGCTCTAGAAAGTGCTAGGGAAGCCAAGTTCCCTTTTAAGATTCATGTAGAGGGAGCCATCTTAAATGAAGTGAAAGAGATTGTCTGGGCAGGGCTAGGGTGTAGCTTTGGCAGGTATTTACAAATCAGTATAGGGCAGCAACTGGTGGAGAGGTGCCAGAGAAAGAGTAAGCTCTCCAAACTCTGCTGAATCTGGCAGGAAGCCCTAGCATACAAGCTAGCGGAGCTGAATGGCGAGCCAGCAATTAAGGGTTTTGGCTCTATGTTGCACTAGGGGAAATGCCTGCAGTAAGTGAAAAGCTGGTTTAGGCTGTCTAGGAGGAGAGACAGAGGCCTTGTGGACTAAATGTACTCTGTCAGTGGGAGACAGCAGGAAGCATTCCCTGTAAGTAGGGGTGTGCAAGCCAAACATTTTCATTTTGTTTAGATTCCTATATTGTGGAGAGGTAGAGCTCCTTTTGTGTTTTATTCCCAGTACTGAACAGAAAGGGGAGGGACGGGGATGAACTGTACAAACCAAAAGAAGTGTTTGAGACTGGGCATAAAACCAAATAAGAAAATAACTAATACAGCAGAGTGATCTATTTGTTAAAGCACTGAAGTAATGGTTGCCCTAAAGTAATTGGCTGTAATTGATTGGCTTAAGGTCTGGGGGTGGTTAATGGTTTTCCAAAGCTGTATTTACATGGTGGGGAAAGGGAGAAGACAAGCCTGATGTGCCTCAGCCGAGATATGGTTGAATGAAAGACTTGGACTGGAACTGATCTTTGCAGTAGCTCTGAAACAAGGCAACCTACGGGCTATTGCTAAATGCGGGTCAGAGTCACCCAGTTAGATTTTTTGCCAGTCCTGGTTTTAAATTTGCATCGCATTGCAGTATGTCATTAGTAGTCCCTGATTTTATCCACTGGAATTAGTGCTGCAGGTCCCAAAATGCATCAGAATGAGATTGTCAGAAATCTAGGACTGGCTTAAAATCTCACTCCTGGAAGTGGGTAACTTGGTAACTCTGGTGGGTGCACTATTTGGCTTCTTGTGAAAAGCAGATTGAAAGTGAAACACAAGAAGAAAGTAACTGTTGGGATAAACTTGGAATGAATTACTTGAATGATGAGACATTACTGCGGGAGCAGATTTGGAGCCCCTTCCTTGCACTGCCTGCAGTAGTGGCCGATGGCTTGCAGCTCTTTAAGGGACAGAGTGCTATTCCTGTGCAAACTGTATATTAAGTCAGTACTTGCTAATGCATATAGAAAGCCAGCCTTCAGTTTGTTTTCTGTTTTTGCATACTATGCTCTGTGGAATAAAGTCTTTGTGTGCACTGGTAGTTCTGTATAAATTCCAAACTGATTTCAGTGTAATGAGCAGAGCTATGTATGGTCAAAATACATATGCACCATAGCTTGGAGGGCTCCTCTAAAGAGCCAGTATTTGCACATGGCACTCCTAGTAGTGAGACCATATAAGGTGATATTCAAAAACAAGGCATGCTGGTACCTTGTATTTGAAACGTAGATAGATTTGTGCAGATTAAAAAGTATGCACATATATTATCAGGTGACCCACTGAAAATGTGCAGCATTGTGACTAATGAGTTGTTTTGTGGTAACTGATAAATATGTATGTTTCTGTCTTTAAATGATAGGACTAAGAATAGACAGCTCTCTTTAGCTGTTTATTATATTTTCAGTTTTATATTTATATAAGCAGAAAGTGTTCTAGACATATTTCAACTAGTAATACGTACTTTTTTTGTTTCATGTTGTTGTTTTTAATTTTTTTTTCATTTTTGCTGTTGGTTACTTTTTTTAAGAACATAAGAACTGCCATACTGGGTCAGACCAAAAGTCCATCAAGTCCAGTGTCCCATTTCCAACAGGGGCCAGTCTAGGTCATATCCCAAAAAGTAACCAGTTCCATGTTACTTATCCCCAAGAATAAGCAGTGACTTTTTCTTGGATAAGCATTGCCTTTTTCTTGGATAAGCATTGCCTTTCTATTTTCTATTGAATCACAACATTAAGCCCGACTTTAGCTCATATTATAAATAGCAACATATTAGGTAGTTGATGCAATTTCAGGCACTGAACCCATATGTTTATGGTGGTTCAGGGATCAGCCTAGTTCTAGTGTGAGACCTAGTTGCCATTTGAAGAGCTTTCGGGTCAGGGTAACGGTTATATGAAAGCAGTTACAATCTTCAAGGTAAAGAGTGGAGCTGATTTGATTATATAATAGCATTTATGGACTTTTCCTCCAGGAATTTGTCCAAACCTTTCTTAAATTCATTTACACTAACTGATTTTACCACATCCTCTAGCAAGGAGTTCCAAATTATATGTTGAGAGATAAAATATTGTTTCCTGGAAAGGCAACTGTGCACACAGCTAGAGGTCGGAGATCCGCGTGGCAGGTCCTGATGTCATTGCTCCGCCCTCAAGCACATTGGGGGATAAAGACTCCTAGCCTCCGTGGAACGCAGATGCAGATGTGTGCCTGTTGGTGTGTTCCGCCCCTTCGGAGCTTCAGAGGAACATCAGAGGACATTGTATTTTCCCAGTACTCTGTGCTCAAAGGTTAAGGGAAAAGCTAAGAGTAAGATGCAGTCAGATATGGGAGTGGTGAAAGGTCCAATGGATCGTTGCTTAGTGAGTACCTGTGACTCGGACTGTGGGGGATTCATCGTCTTCAGACACTTCTCTGACTTTTGGGTTCCGTACTCCTCCCTGACTTTTGGGTTCCGTACTCCTCCCTCTCAATTGGTTACAGTTTTTGCTAGTGATGCTGTACTTTCCCCTTGCGGGGTGTAGTTTCATCATCTTCAGCCCTCCTGCCATTGGAACAGACTGGTTCCTCGGAGAGTTCTCCTGGGGCAGACCTGAAATATCCCACACCTGTAATACTGTCTGTTTCAACTGCTGATTTGGGACTAGGGGTTCCGACTGTGGGGATATCTCCATAAGGGATATCTGATCTGCTATTTCTAGGGTAGAAGGGGTTCTGAAAGACACGCTAGCACAATTATGTTCCTTTTCCCAGGAGTTGACTCAGACGCTGCACCAACATGGGGATCTTCTCACTGAAGTTTGTGGGTGGTTGCCAAGTTGGAGGTTAGTGTCGGAACTCTGCAAGCTGTGAGTAATTCCTCTATTAAGGGCAGTTTGCTTTTGCATAATAAGTCGGAACTGCTGGAAAATAATGCCAAAGCTTGAAACCTCAGTTTTTTAAATTTTCTTGTGGTTCGTCTATTATCACACTTGGAACTATTTAAAAAATATGTGAAAGATATTCTGTTGTGTACTAGGTTTATGGAGTGTTCAGTCTCCAATATCTATTATTTACCCCATAAAGTTCCTTATCATCTCCAGGGGCATATTTAGATGAATCAGATTAATTAGTTAATATGGATGAGATGGATTTTACAGTTTTTGGAGTCCTCCTTCGACAATGTCTTGTGGAGGGAGACTTTACTTGTATCCTTCTCTTCGAAGGTTGTTTTGAAATTAGATTTTTCTAAGAAAGCTGTTCTCTTCTGTGGACATCATTTAATGGCTTTCCTGGATGTGGCATGTGTTACTCAACTCTGTTGGAAGGCGTTTTTGTAGTTAAAACCTAGAGTTTTGGAGATTGGTGCAACGTTTTATTTAAAATTTCCTTGCAAGTGTCTAATAACATGTTTTGTTACAAGCATGTTTTTCTGGAGATTTCACACATTGAAAAGTTTTTTGTCAGAGAAATCTTCTTGATAAGTTTTAGTTCCTTTGCTTGAGGATGTAAAAGGGGTAATTTAATATTTTGTGGGCTTCTCTTCCACACAATTGTCTTTCCATGATGTGCAGTTTCCTTAATTTTATTTGTGTACTTTGTTTTTGAATTTTGTGTTTTGGAATACTGTTTTTCTTTGTTTGCTTGATTGTGGCAATAGTATACGCCCAAGAAGAAAAGGAACCTCCAACCGAGTCAACGCCCCCAGAGACGTCAGAAAAACTCGCAAAGACACCACAGAAAGAGCACTCTCCCTGGCTGCCTCAACAATCTGGAACTCCCTCCCAGACGAACTGAGATCGACGACGGACCTAAAAGACTTCCACAAACAGCTGAAGACAACACTGTTCATAGAACACTATGGACACGTAACTTGACCTAGCCACCAAGGACTTCCCACACCCTGATAAGAAAATATATAACGGCACACGATGTATCTTAAATGTATTATAGGACACACTGTATTATAGCGCACAGTGTATATAGTTCATCTAATCAAACACACTATAACCTCATACATACAATCCATGATATAGCTTTCACTGCATGAAATACACACACAACGTTTGTGATTGTTTTGCTGTGATACCGCCTTGATTGTAGGATAAGGCGGTATAGAAATACTGTTAAATAAATAAATAAATATTGTTTCCTGTTTTAGATATATACTTTGTAGCTTCATGATATATTCCCTATATTTGTATTTTTTGAAAGAGTAAACAATCGATTTGCATTTACCTGTTCCACTCTTCTCAGGATTTTATAGACCTCTATCACAACTTCCCTTAGCCAACACATCTCCAGGCTGAAGAGCCCTAACCTCTTTAGCCTTTCCTCATAGGAGAGTCATCTCATCGCCTTTTTTTTTTTTTTTTTAACTTTTATTTTCATTTTGCAACAAACAAAAGAAACAACACACCAAAGGAGACAAAACAAGTATACAATAAGGAAAAGTAAACCCAATTACCCCCCACCCCCATGCTTCTTCTCTAGCCGATTATGTCAGCATGTGAGCGCTTCCAAACAACAGTGATTGTACATCAAAACGATCAAAAGAGTATCTACGATACAGAATGATCATGGGACAGAGATAGATACAAATTTAGACAGTCAGATGAGAGCATTTAGCAGAATGTACATAGTCATTGAGCATCTTCCATTTAGACCGATGATGAGGAGTCTGAACGGGGGAAGCAAACATACGAGGTATTTGTTCATATTTACTGTAGAGACAGACATGATTCCACCATTCATTGGGGCTCAGATGGGAGCTATTTTTCCAGTATTTCGTAATTAGGGAAATAGCAATGCCAAGCATAAAGTCCAAAAGGAAGTAAGCCGTTTTTGGAAGAGAGGGGATCCCCGCAGCTGAGCGAAGTCCCACTATCCTCCAAGAAAGGGGCTCTTGAAAGTGCAAAATAGACTGGATACGACCCCAGACCCGACGCCAGTAATACTGTAGTGCGGGACATTCATACATAACATGAGGTAGTGAACCAATGGCAGCATGGCATGTCCAACAACTATTGCCCTGAGTAGTGTTCCATTTGGCTAATCTGTCAGGAGTGTAAAAACACCGGTGGGCTAGAAAGAAGAGTGTCTGAGTGAGTGAGGCGGATCGGGAAACCCGTGTCACTCTACTCCAGACAAGGCTCCATTGCTCCGGGGTCAAAGTCACATGCAATTCTCTCTCCCATGCTTTCTGCGCTATAGGGGTATCTCTAGTTATAGCATTACATAAGGTTTTGTAAAAGTTGGATGCTACACCCGGTGAACTACCGATAGATCGGATAGTCTCCGACCAACCTTGTGTAGGGGATGCCGATGGCGGGAGTACCTTAGCACTCCGAAGGCAATGCTGAAGTTGCACCAACTGAAAGTAGTGTTTCGCTGGGAGACCAAATTCAATTTGCAATTCACTAAAAGTTTTCCAGCGACCATCATGGAACAACTGGCTAGGAAGCCAAATGCCCCTAGTGTACCAGGGGCTCCACGCCATCGGCTTATTTTGTATTCGAAATCGAGTATTGTACCAATGCGTGAGCCTGTCTAACGGACAGAGTCGGGAGTCTAAAGATTGCATAAAAGTATTAAAGGCACCTAAAGTGTCTAAAAGCATTGGTGGATAGTGGGAGTCTGATGGGAGAGTCATACCAGGGAGAAAAGTAAGAGGAATCGGTTTGCAAAGGTCCTCTTCTATGTCTAGCCACACAGGTCTACTCGGTACTAGATCTTCCAGCCAACGAGCGCCTTGTTTGAGAAGAAAAGATTGATGGTACTTCAGGAAATCAGGGAATCTGACACCCCCATTTTCCTTATCTGCTTGCAGCTTATGTTTCGCTATCCTAGGTGTCTTGTTTTGCCATAAGTATCTAGTCAGAAGGCCCTCTATATCTTTATATGTACGTCGAGGTAAGAGACAGGGCAACATTTCTAAAATATAATTCACTTTCGGAACAATCATCATTTTTATGGTTTCTAAGCGACCCCACCAGGTAAGTGTTAAAGGAGTCCAACGGTGAGTAAGCGCCCGGACTTTAGAGGTTAAGTCTTTGGCATTGAAGGAGATAGTGTCTTCCAAAGGAGAACAATAGTGAACCCCAAGGTATTTGACCATGCGAGGTTGCCATAAAAAGGGGAAGGGTTGCATATCTGCCTGATGAAGCAAAGGATTTAATGGAAAGGCTACCGACTTGGTCCAATTTATCTTATAACCGGACAGTTGTGAGTATTTACCAATTTGCTCTAGGACAGCCGGTACTGAGTCTATAGAGACAAAAAGCATAAGGTCATCAGCATACGCTGAAATTTTGATTTCCCTATGGGAGAAGGGGACTCCATGAATCTCCTCCGATTGCCGGATTAGTAAAGCCAAGGGTTCGAGTGCAAGATCGAAAAGAAGTGGAGACAGTGGGCATCCCTGGCGAGTACCGCGTTGAAGGGGAAAAGGCTGAGACTTTAAAGCATTGGCACATATACTGGCTGTAGGCTGTGCATACATGGTGCGGAGACAACGGAGAAAACCTTCCCCGAATCCGTACCAGCGGAGGACTGCAAACAGGAAGGGCCACTCTAAACGATCAAAGGCCTTCTCAGCATCAAGTGAGAGGCCAACAAATGGGCGATCAAGAGTAACTGCGGCAGTCAGTACATGACATAGAGTCCGAGCATTGTCAGCAGTTGATCTACCAGGAATGAAACCGCATTGATCTGGGTGTATTAAGGTAGACATACTATCAGAGAGCCGGGTGGAGAGAATGGTGGCAAATATTTTATAGTCCGCGTTTAGGAGGGAAATTGGACGATAATTAGCTGTTAGTTGCGGGTCTCTCCCCTCTTTCTCAAAAACTACTACATTTGCCATTGAAAAGGACCCAGAAGGAGAACCCTCCTCGGCCAGAGCAGAAAAATAAAGTTTCAAAACTGGAGCTAAGTCAGCGTGAAAGGTTTTGTAGAATTCAGCAGGGAGACCGTCTGGGCCTGCGGCTCGACCTGAGGCACATTTCTTGATAGCAGAATGAATTTCTGATAAAGTAAATGGTTTGTCCATGGCCACTCTATCTTCGTCAGATAGGGTCGGTCTTTGTACCCCAGAAAGTAAGCGTTCAAATACTTCTGGCTCAAAATCACATTCAGATTGATAAAGCCGAGTATAAAAATCACGAAAGAGTTCTAAGATTTCTGTATCTTTAGAGACCAAGCCCACCCCCCGACGGCTTACGGAGGGCGGTACCCCGCTTGGCTTCTTTAGGACCATTTAGGGCATTTGCTAATAATGTGCCAGCACGGTTAATTTCCCGGTAATATATCCCTTGTTGTGATTCAATATTTTTAACAGCAGCAGTGTACAAAAGCTGAGTGTATTGAAAACGCAAGCGTTGTAAACGGAGTAGTAAAATACATGGGTCAGTACGGGACGTGAGGAGACGCTCCCCAGCTTGTATCTGCTGCTCTAGAATCAGTAAGTGCTGCTTTCTTTGTTTTCCCTGCCGAATTTGATAGCTAGTTATAGTTGCGCGGATAGATGCTTTAAAACCCTCCCACCAAGCCCAGCTCGCTGTGTCATGGGGTGAGTTAAAATGAAAATAATCTTGGATAGCGGCCTTTATATCAACCTGAAAATCTTTTTGACCTAGTAGGGATCGATCAAAAAACCAAGCTCGGGGAGAATCGTCCCGCGCAGTGACATGTAATGATAAAGATATGGCAGCATGATCTGAAATATGGAGAGGATGAGTCCTAGCCGTGTCCACTTGAGAAATCAGTGCTTTGGAAATGAGAAAGAAATCTATTCTAGATTGGGAGTGATGGGGGGCAGAAAAAAAAGTAAACTCTAAGTCGGAGGGGTGAAGCAGCCTCCATATATCTACCAGCGCAAGATCTTGCATCAGAGCTGTAAGGGTAGCAAGACTCTTGGGTGGACTACTCGTTCTAGGCGGCTGTCTATCTATCAAAGGGTCTAACACTTGATTAAAATCACCACCAAGTATTAATGGAGCATTGGCAGAGGCCTGTGCCAACTGCGCAATACTTGCATAGTAAGCAGGGCTGTCCACATTCGGGGCATAAATGCAAATACACGTGAATTCACTATCTCCAACCTTAAGGTGTACACGGGCCCATCTACCCTCCTTGTCAGCGCTAGTATCAATTACAGTAGCTTGCAAAGACTTCTTAACCAGAATGGCTACCCCGCACCGTTTGGAAACGGCGGGAGAATAGGCAGCCACCATGTAAGGCTTAGCATTGAGTTTCAGTGTTTCAGCAGAGTTTAGATGCGTTTCCTGAAGAAACACTAAATCAGCATGCTCATGGCTAAGATAGCTAAGGATTTTCTTTCTTTTGATTGGACTATTAATGCCTTTTACGTTGAGTGATAAGATTTTACATAAGGCCATTCAGAAAAGTTAAAAATTCTGAGCATGATAGCGCACATAATTTCACAATGTCCCTCATATTGACTGTATCTGGCTGTACACATGACATAAAAGAAAATAAGCTAATATAATACAATGAAGCGCCCCACATTAAAAAAGAAAAAACCGCAGTGCGGTAGAGAAGAAGCAGAACCCCAAAAATTACTGGCGACCATGTGTCTGCGGGGAGAAACCCCAGAGAAGGCCGAAATTGAAAAAACACATAACCTGTAGGACTGTGCGTGCTCCGAATCCGTCCGAGGCACACATCATGGAGGGATAGGAGACCAAAAAACAAAAAAAGTCATATAGAGAAAGAAAGAAAGTCCAGGTAGTCTCTGTGCTTGACTATGACCGCCGCATCGGGCCCTTCAAAATGGCGGACAGAGCCGGCAAATAAAAGTCCAAGTTTTTGGATTAGCGCATCTGCTCTGCTTCTTTGGAGTCTAAAAATGTTGATAGTAGATCAGGATCTTCGAATGTCCTGGTTTGGTTGTGGAGAGTCACTCGGAGCTTCGCTGGATACAACAGGCCAAAGCGAGCCTGTAGCTGTTGAAGTCGAGGGCGAAAAGCAAGGAGTTTCTTCCGACGGTCAACGGTGGGCTTTGCCAAATCAGGGAAGAAGGAGACTTTGTGACCTTCAAATTCCAAATGGTGATTCGCCCGGGCAGCATTTAAAATTTGTTCCACTTGTTGATATCGTAGCAAGCGAAAGATAATAGGCCGGGGGGTCGTTCGGTTGAGCGCCATGTGGGTAGGAACACGGTGTGCACGATCGATTTCCAGTTCTCTATGAAAAGTGATCTTCAGCAAGGAGGGAAGAGTTTTGAGCAGGAATTCTCTTATATCTCCTGCTTCCACCCCCTCCGGTATTCCAATGAGCCTCACATTGTTGCGACGGGCTCGATTATTGCTATCCTCTAACTCCTTTTGAAGATTCTGTATCTGGCGCTCAGCCTTGTCCAGTTTGCCCAAGCGCACCGCGTGCGAGTCGAGGACCCCCGCCATGTTGTCCTGCCGTAATGAGAGACTTTCAAGTCGGTCCTGGAGCACTCCAAAGTCTTCTCGCATGGCTCGAAGCGCTTCTCCATTGGACTGCACCAATTCCTTCACGCCGCGTATTTCCTCTAAAATCTCCAGGTGCATTTCGGGGTTTTCACGAAATGGAACCATCTTCTGTGGGGAGGACACCTCTGTTTTGGAGCGTTTTCCGTGAGAAGAAGAAGGAGACCCGAAGTCCAAGCGCGCTGGTTTATGGGCCGCCATCCCCCCGAGGTACCCCGGTCAGCTCGGAGCGAAATAGTAAGTTTGTATAGGTATTAAGTCAGGATTCTAAGTAGGCCTCTCGGGAGCTTCAGCGCGAAGCGTCTTACCCGCTGGACATCAGGCTCCGCCCCCCCATCTCATCGCCTTTATGATTTTGGTTGCCCTTCTCTGTACCTTTTCAATTGCCACCATATATTTTTTGAGATGCAGAGACCAGAATTACAAACAGTACTCAAGGTGCAGTCATGCTGTGGAGGGACACAGAGGAATCAAGATATCCTTTGTTTTATTTTCTATTCTTTTCCTAATGATTCCTGTTTGCTTTTTTGGCCACCACCGCATGCTGTTCAGAAGATTTCAATGTACAGTCTACATTCACACCCAGATCCTTTTCCTGGGTAGTGACTCCTAATGTGGAATCTAGAACTGTGTATCTATAGTTTGGGTTATTTTTCCCTACATGCATCACTTTGCACTTGTCCATATTAAATTGCATCCGCCATTTGGATGCCAAGTCTCCCAGTCTCACAAGATCCTCCTGCAGTTTATCACAATCCAAAAGCGATTTGACAATGCTGAATAATTTTGTGTCATCTGAAAATTTGATTACCTCACTTGTTCCCAATTCCAAATCATTTATAAATATATTAAAAAGCATTGATCCCAATACAGATCCCTGGGGTAATCCATTAATCACCTTCCTCCATTGAGAAAATTGGCCAGTTATCCCTACTCGCCGTTTTCTGTCTCTCCACCAACTTTCAATCCACAATAGGACATTGCCTCCTATGCCATGACTTTAATTTTCTCAGGGATATCTGATGTGGGACTTTGTCAAATGCTCACCTTTATCCACATGTTGATTCACAGCTTCAAAGAAATGGAGTGGACTTATGAGACAAGACTCCCCTTGGCTAAATCCATGTTGACTTTGTCCCTTTAAACAATGTTTATACACGTGTTGTGATAATGACAGCAATGCTGAGCAGATGGATTGGGAAAATAATGAGCATTGTACCTTTAAGAGTAAGGACAAGTCAGGTTCCCATAGAAACCGAAAGCTTTTAACTAGAACTGAGCCCAGCCATAGCAGTGACGTAGGAGCTGAGTGGAACTCTAATGAGTTGCACCCGAGTAGCCAGAGGGGTGTGGCTGCTGAAGGAAGCCGTTTTAAACCTGCTTCAGAGCTAGAGTTCAGGAGGTAGAGAGGTGGAGAGAGAGAGAGCACACAGAAGCAACGCCAGCAAGGAAGGCAAAGAGGAGAGCAGCAAAGAGGGAAACTTTGGAACCCAGAACTAGCAAAGGAGGATTCTGGAAGGTCCATTTCCTTTACTTCAGGAGCACTAGAAGCAAAGCCAAAACCTCTGTGGAAACTACCCGAAGAAAAGGTAGAAGAGTTTACCTATACGAGGGAGGAAAGCTCTGATTACAGAAAAGGCATTGCAAGTGAGAAAGGTACGTCTGCCCTAATTCCTAGCCAGAGACTTGCTGAGGAGATTATACAGCAGTTAAAGAACAGTGCTAATAAGAGCAGAGATAGCACTGCTGCGAAGACAGTTCCAGTCAGAAACATTCTTAGTAAGTGTTTTGAAACAGACGTAAAGGCTGTTGCTAAGAGCTTACATAAGAATAAGTTTCCTGCACTAGAGAAAGTTACTGCCAATCAGAGGGACAACTTTATTGAACAGCTGCAAGACATTCTCAGTGACATGCAGTCTAGAAGTTCCCCTAAGCAGAGTTATAATGACTACAGCGAGGAGATGATTGTTGACGTAGAAAGCACTCCTGATACAACTGATATCTGTGAGATGGACTGTTCTTTATGTGAGATTGATCACTTGGACCTACGTTAGACAACCTTTGCATGAAGGTAATGCAAAGTTGTTTTCTCCTGAATGTTTGCTGTGAAGAAACAGTTTGCCACATGCTTTATTTTCTAACTTTGAATTGCTCCTGTTTCCTATTGTTTTGGAAAGTAATCCGTGTCATGTTTTGAGCCAAGAATCTGTGTGAAAGGGAAAACCCCAAATAAAAATTTATCTGTTCAAATGACCCTCGTGCCACAACACCTTTGTTTGATATTAAACCTAGACTACAACTCCCAGCGTCCCTTGCTGCTACCATAGTCAAAAAGGACACTTGAAGACAAAGTAGAGGTCACCCTTGCTCTAGAGTCACCGGCCCTAGGCGGGGGCAGGACAGTGTCCAGTAATTTTGTTCTTAATAATGATTTCCACCCTTTTGCCTGGCTCTGACATTAGGCTCACTGGTCTGTAATTTCCCAGATCACCCCTGAAACCCTTTTTGTTTTTTTGAAATAAGAAATAAGAAACAATCATTTTGTAACCAAAAATGGAAGATAAAGCAAAACATGTTGGGTGTGTGCTCTTCTTCCAAGGCTGGCTTTATATTTTGTATTTATCTCACGCCTTTCCAGGAGAAGATCAAAGCAAGATACATTCAGGAACAGTAGGCATTATGGCTATCCCCCAATATCCCCATCCAGCACTTTACCTTATCCACCACCTTGTTGTGTTGCAGGAGTGATGCCCTGACACTCCTACTATGCTGGTAAACTGTTGGTCAAAATGGTATCAATGGATCTGAGACTGTGTAATTTCAATATTTTCCAAACAACACAATGGTGATCTTTTGTTTGACTGGGGTCCAGAACTTTGATTTGGCTTACATTTGAAAATGAAATGAATAAAAACAAATGAATTTATACTCATTTTTCTTTCATGTTGTTTTCTAAATGAAATGAAATAGGATGCTTCAGTAAAACAGAAAAAAAGATATAGAAGTGATCTGTCCATGGCAAGGGAAGGGTAGAAAAAGAGGTCAAAGAAGAAGGAAATGTGTGTGTAGTCATGATCAGGTCCAGGGTATGACCTGCTACATGTGTCAGGGACTGGATATGTTGAAGGAGTGAGAGATCTGATAGAAGGGCGAGAAACAGCTTATCCCACAGTTTAACTTATGAATCAAAATGGACATTAAAATCTCCCAGGATTAAAAGGTTATGGAAGGAGATAGCTGTCTCTGTGATCATGAGAAGGAGAGAGTCCCACATTGGGGGGCGGGGAGGTCAGAGAGGAGGGAACATAGAGAAGGAGAGCATGAATGAGAGTATGAGCTGGGAGGCAGATCAGTAGAGATTCTGGGTAATGTAGGGTCAGAGAGTTTATTTCTGAGATATTCAAAGAGTCCTTAAAAAGTATGGCAACTCTCCCATCCATTCTACTAGTATGCAAGGTAGCCAGAGCATTGTAATTGGGAGGAAGGTAGTGGTAAAGATAGGGCTCTTCCCCCTCCTTAAGCCAGGTTTCTGTAAGGAACAGGAATATTGGAGAACTAAGTCTGAAAGAAGAATAGATTTAGAACTAAGGGACTTACAGTTAAGAAGGGTACACTGGCAGTGGGTCTGAGGAGAGTTGTGGGCATTGAGCTGAGGAGATACATGAAGTGAAATGCACAGAATAAGGTTATACATGTTTCTTCCGGTAAGGGGCCTAAATGGAGCAGCTAGATGATGGCCCTAATGCCCTGGGATAGGGATAGAGCACATTCCAGCAAGGGATAGGCCAAAGAAGAGAAGCTGAAATAGGTTGAGCAGGAAGTAGAAAGAAGATGGGCGTGAGGAACGGTGGCAGGGAAAACCTGTTGAGAGGTAAGGCTGCCCAAGCCACCCCAAGGAGCTCGCCCAAGGAGCAGGACCTCTATCTCAGGCACGCTCCACCATGGTGCAGAATACCGCAATGATGATAGTTTTATAAGGTCAACTTCTGGGTCACCTGATCATGGGGGGTCACATAATTGGGCTTCGGTGCACCGGCAGCAGATTTCCAGTGGAGGCGATTTCAGAACCAGACCTCTGAATGTGCAGGTTCTGTTTGAAATCACCATATAAATGCCCAGGAATATACATGTAGGGCAATAGGGTGCAAAATATGGTGATGGAGATGCACAAAGACCTGTTCACTGAACCAGGACAGGAGCATACATGCATGATGGAACGTACACATGTACACACTGGCAGGCAGAGCCACAGCATGAGGACATGGTCAAAGGGCAGTGGGATGCCACAGTTTTCATAGCAGCCACAGTTTTCATACAGGAAGACCAGGAGGCCCTGCTTCCTTGTTATAGAGGATGAGGAAATCCTGTATCCTGTCCATGGATATAAGGCTGTCTACCATCAGGCACATAGGATATGGGAAAGGATCTCTCAGACCCTTGCCCAGTAAGTAGCAAAAAAGCCATGTACATAGGGGTGCCACTGGCTCTAGTGCTAGGATGCGTGCAGAGAGATGGTGACTGGGAGAGTGCAGGGGGCACACAGATTCCATCGAAAATTGTAGGTTCAGCAGGTACACATGACACAAATTGGGAGCCAACAGCACAGTAGCTCAAGGGGTAAGGGAAAAGGAAGCAGCAGTTCCCCTAAATACAGTAGAGCTCTGTGCAGTCTCCAAAGGAGTGAAGGAAGCTTCACAAAGGCAGCTAGTGTCTGAAACTGAGAAAGGAGGTGCTCCAGGCAGCGATTAGTTCACAACCACAGGTGTGGGCACTTGGCGTCTAGACAGTACATTAGGAGGGAGCCTGTAGATGACCCCATCACATACACCCACATCAAGACCTGTAAAAAGCACCACACAGGAGTGTGCAACCCATAGTGCACAGAAGGTTCTATAGTAAATTTAAAACAACCACGTAATATTGAATCCAAGCCCGCCAGACCCTGAGCCCCCTGACAAGTAACAACACAGTCTCCTAATGTCATCAAGATCGCAGATGAGCCAATTTGTACTTAGTTGAGTTATTCCATGACATATGCTGTTAATCTACTTGTATATAGTTACCCTGTTAAAACCTGTGCATATCCCCATGTTTCATTGTAAGTTCAATGCAGTTCAGACCTGCACTGCACAGTTAGTTTGTTTGTATACAGTTACCCTGTTAAAACCATGTTTTATTGTAAGTTCAGTGCAGGGCCCCTGCACTGTTCAGTTTTGTTAGATGTAAACCGCACTGATCCCAAAGAGCGCGGTATATAAGAAAGATAAATAAAAATAAATAAATAAATAAATAAATAAATAGTAGTGGGAATAGAGGGAGATATGGGCATGTCTTGAAGGACTAGAAAAAGGGACTGCTACTTCTGGAGAGAGATCTGCAATTGTGAGTATATACTTCTGGGAATTTTCTGAAAGGACTTCTTTGTATTAATGCTAATTAATCTGTGAACCCAGTGTTTTTTGTTAAATCAGTCAGGACCTAGTAGCAGCAGTTTAAGTTTAAATTTAAAACACAGAAGATAACTTTCTGGTTACATTTCATACCCAGCAGAGAGCTTGTAGTTTAAATTTATAGTCACTCAGGGCCTAGTACCAGCAAAGTACTTTTAGTTTAAATTTAAAACACAGAAGAGAGCTTTCTGTTTAAATTTCGAACCCAGCAGAGGGTTTGTAGTTTAAATTTCATAATAAGTCAGAGCCTAGCAGTAGCAAAGAGCTGTAATTTAAATCAATTAAAGTTCATGAACCGACCAGAGGGGAAGCCATATTAGACCTAGTTCTTGGTGAAACACCAGATCTAGAGAAAAGATAAGGGTGTTGGGGCCACTTGGCAATAGTATCATTAGCATGATCGCATTTGATTTAATTAGTAGAGAAGGGATGCTAAGGAAATCCACAGTACTATCTTTTAACTTTCGAAAGGGAGACTATGATAAAATGAGGAAAATAGTTAAGAAAAAACTAAAAGGAGCCGTTGCAAAGGTTAAAGACTTACATCAAGCTTGGGTGTTGTTGAAAAATACTATCTTGGAAGCTCAGACCAGCTGTATTCCACGCTTTAAGAAAAGTGGAAGGAAGTCCAAAAAACTGGTTTAAAGGTGAGGTCAGAGAGGCTGTTGTTGCCAAAAAAGCATCTTTCAGGAAATGGAAAAAAGTGCCAAACGATGAAACCTGGAAACAGCACAAGCACTGGCAAGTCAAATGCAAGGCATTGATAAGGCAGGCAAAAGGAGAATTTGAGAAGAAGCTTGCTGCGGAAGCAAAAACGCGAAATAAATACCTTTTCAACTACATTCGTAGCAAAAAAACTGTGAGAGAGTCAGTTGGTCCATTAGATGATAGAGGGGTTAAAGGGGCACTAAGAGGCGAGAAGGCGATAGCGGAGAGACTGAATGAATTCTTTGCTTCGGTCTTTACTGAGGAAGATGTTGGGATGTTACCCATGACTGAAGTGGTATTTAAAGGTGCGGAAGAATTGAAGGAAATATCGATACATCGGGAAGATGTATTACAACTATTAGATAAACTGAAGAGTAGCAGATCACCTGGGTCGGATGGTATACATCCAAGGGTGTTGAAAGAACTGAAATATGAGATTGCAGACCTGCTATTAGTAATCTCTGAATTTTCATTAAAATCATCTGTAATACCTGAAGATTGGAGGATCGCCAATGTAACGCCAATTTTTAAAAAGGGTTCCATGGGTGATCCGGGAAACTACAGACCGGTGTGCCTGACAGTACCGGGAAAAATGGTAGAAACCATCATAAAGAACAAAATTACTCAGCATGTAGATAGTGTAGTGAGGAGAGCTCCCAGGAAGAGATGGATGTGGAAGAAAACCCTGTTTTTCCCTTTAAAACAAGTGACAGTTCAGTTGTGCACAGTGCTTGCAAGGCAGGCAAGAAAAAAACTCAGCTCTCTGCTAAGGCCAGGCCACACCCTAGTTTAGACGGGGATCCAAGCTTGCTCAGTGATTGGTCACACCTGTGCAAAGGCAAGGGAGTGTCCGGCAGCAAACGGTTTTTAAAAACATGCTCAGACCAGAGAGGGGACACACAGACAGGGGAGACACAGACCCAAGAGACACAGGAGACACACACATGGGAGACGCAGCAGAGAGAGCAGAGCCAGCACGTCCAGGGGAAGCTGGAAAGGAACAGATCTGCAGCCAGAGCAGACAGAGCAGCAGAGGCACAAGAAGGAGAAACTCTGAGAGATCCTGGAAAGGGGGAAAGGTTCCAAGGAAACTTTCAAGAGAGTGACTATCTGGGAAGGAGTGGGAAAAGGCACCAGAAGGCTGAGTTCCATAGCCTGAAAGATATCAGGAGATAAGGAATCAGTAGCTGTCTGAGAGACCCGCCCCAAGGTAAAGCCAGTTTGTGTAAACCTGAACAGCTTGCAGAGAAAGCACAGTTACTTACCTGTAACAGGTGATCTCTGGGAACAGCAGGAATAAGTCTTCACATATGGGTACATCGGTACCGACGGAGTCTGCGCGGGGACGCTTCCCAGCGTCCAATCAGAAGCTTTTGGAAGCATCCCAACATGCCTATGTGCTGCCTTCCCGCCTTCCCAACTGCCTCTCCTCAGTTAAGTTTTAAAGCTGAGACAAAGAGAGAGAGAGAGCAAGGAAGGGAAAGATAGAGATAGAGAAATGCAACTCCTAGGGGAGGTGGGATGGGTTGTGAAGACTTATTCCTGCTGTTCCCAGAGATCACCTGTTACAGGTAAGTAACTGTGCTATCTCCAGGAACAAGCAGGAATGAGTCTTCACATATGGGGACTCCCAAGCTCAGATGCCCGGAGGGAGTCCTAGCATGTTGCAAGTCTAGAACCAGCCATGCTATTCCTCCGGACCTCAGGCATCCTGGGAATGGAGGGTAGGAGTTGAATACAGAAAAGGAGCTGTGGAACAGCTGGCTAGAACAGGGCTTCAAAAGGGGAAGACCCTGTATCGAGGGCATTTAGTAGTAAAATATTGTAATCTGGGCCTCCCTTGTTGGCATTGCACAAGTGCACTGAGCTACATATGGATCTGATAGAAGAGCCAGTGAATGTGCTCAAGGGGTACCTCACTGAGAAGTAGAAGTAATAAAGTAGAACAAAAACAAGTGGACGTCAGAACCCTTCAGGGTGAGAAATAGCCCCAGGGGAAAACTGGAGACGCAGAAGGTACTATTAAAGGAAGTTTAAGTGTTTTGGTCCAAAAACAGTACAAATCTAGGACCAAGAGAAAAAATGAGTCTGACCCAACTGGACTGGGGTTGGAATCAGTCCATGCAGGGGAGAAAGGGTATGGAGACCCTTGTATCTGATAAGAAAGTAAGGACAGACTCAGGAGCGCTAAGCTTTAGAGCAACTGATGCTCTGCAATGTCTTTCCTAAATGGGGTCAATTAGGAAAGAAAAAGTTACATGGAGAGCTTCAGGAGTACCTAACCTGAAAAGGTTATGGTAAGGAAAAAGTTTAATTACCACAGGAAGTGGTTATAGGTGTAGCCCCCTAAGTATGCTGGCACAGCATTGATAGGGGTAGTGCCCATCTGTCAGGATCATATAGGAATGTAATGATATCTGAACCTAACAGATAGATAGATAAGTAGATGGATACAGATCTATCTAAAATAATATCTCATTATAGCTATAAATATATATATTTTTTTTTTAGTGCCATCAAGTCAGTGTTGACTCATAGTGACCCAGCTACCTCTGGGTTTTCTTGGCAATGTATCACCGGAAGTAGATTGCCAGCCTTTTCTTCTGAGGCAATGGAGGGTAAAGTGACTTGCCCAAAGTCACAAGGAGTGCCAGTGGGAATCGAACCCTTGATCTTCTGGGTATGAGGCAGTTGCTCTAACCACTAGGCTACTCCTCCACTCCATAAATATATATGTGTGTATATATATATATATATATATATTGTAACACGGAAGATCTGCCCTCTGCCTCAGAAACACAGAAGGCTGATAGATATAGCTTAGATTCTGACAGGCAGGCAAGCAAAACGATTCCTAGTTACCATAGGCAACACAAACACATTCAGACACGAGGTCTGCAGTCACGCCTAGTTAGTGAGCATTCCACAACTGATGAGGAAAACAGCTTTCACCTGGGCAAGAGAACGCCCATGAAGCTGTATAAGAAATCCTCAAGGCAAACAGAGTTAGCTTTAGGAGATGCAGGAGCTTGGCAAGAGAAGGGAAACTTGCAGGACTCCGAGGGAAGCTCAGAATACTCAGAATACTCTGACATAGAGTTTGAACTGCCTAAAACTTCTAGCAGGAAGCCACAGAGGAATTATCAAAGAGAAACAAGGAAAGTTTCACCCAGAGAAGTCAGCTACAGGAAACACTTACCTCTGACGCAGTGTGAATTTCCCCGGCACCTGGCTGAGTTGAAGGAACGTGAGGCAGCTAGAAATAAACCGTATGTATTTGAGAAGCAGAGCTGTTTAAAACAGTTACAAGCCCTTGAGAGGGAAAGCAGTCCTGTTGAGGATGTATGTATGTTTGATCCTGATGACTGTATGACGGTAAAACCCTGCAAAAGACTTCCACGGGAAAAGTCTTCCTTTAACAGAAGAGAGCAGTGCTATGAACTACATACAGCCCAATATAAAAGGCAGGAGGTTCAAAACTTCTAAAGAGAAAGCTTGTTTAGACAGAGGTGTCTCTCCTTCCTGCTATTACAAGCTATATGACAATTATCTGCCTTGTTGTGAAGAGGGCCGTGCAGAGAGCTCAGAGAGAGAGACGGAGTTCAGAAAGCTACAGACTTTCTATCCTGAGGAAAAGACTGTAATTGATGAGCCTATGATTACAGAGGCTAGTATTATAAGTCCATGTGTTGAAGAAATGGATTGCTCTTTGTTTGTATCTGATATGGGTTCTTCTTTGCGCTGAAGCTAAAGACAAGAGTGCCTTGTAACAGCTGAGAAAGCCAAGAAGAGACTGCCAGCATATTAGATAAAACTGCTCACTGTGATTTATGATTTTTGGTTGAAGCAAGACGCTGTATTTAAGTTTTTCTTCAGTTGTGCCAAAATAATGGTTGTATCCTAAGTTCTTTTGTATTATACTATTTTTGAAAATCCAACCCCGGGAGGGGAATAAAAATCCTTTTTGAAAATCCTGACCACTCTGACTCACAACTACCACTTTCTTTATGGAAGGTCAGGCCCAGCAGTCTGGCTGGCTGCTTACGCCACAGTTCGGCCCCTGCTGGTGACAATATATATTTAAGTATATACACATATAGGGTATATATGCATATATCTATAAAGAGATATGTATGGGCAGAAGACACACAGATAGATATAGATAAGTATATATCTATATCTATATATATCTATATATACCTAGATGAATAGGCAGGCATATAGAGACATGTCTCCAGGTATATGGATGGAGAGATGTCCATAGAACCCCATCCCCCCTAGGGATATAGGGAGAGAGGAAGATTCATCTGACAGCAAGAAGGTTGATACCTGCTTGAATAGATAAATAGAGAATCCTTTTCCTGGTTATGACTGGCAGAGTCAGAGGAAAGGTCTCTCTGACAAGAAGAAGGCTGAATTCTTTGCAGAAATTGAGCTCTTGAATAACCAGGATGGCCTACGTGAAAATTGCAGAGGATAACTTCAGTCTGCAGACAGGAAGTCCAGATATCTCCAGAATTGATAGAGGACGCCTCTGGAGGAAGATACCCTAGTGATCCGCCTATGAGGGCAAGATGGGTATTAGGCGTCCTCTAGCTGCCATTGAAGAAATTTATCTCTGACGAGAAGACCCAAGGAGATATGGGCCAAGCCAGGGAATTGGCCCTCCTTTAGGCTTTCACGTAATGAAAGGCCTGAGGCTTATGCCTCAAAAGAGATTTAAGATGAGATGGAAAGGGTAGGGAATACCTGCCAGACATGAAACATGACTGGGGGAACCCCCCCCAACCATCTGGGGTTATCTGCTAGGCAAGATACTAATGCTCTATAGCAAGGGCCCATAGTGCAAAGCTACTCTAGAGATGCAGAGAGCATGCTGCAGGTTGATTAGAAGAAAAAACTGGCTGTGGAAAACCAGCAGGTAACCAGCTATTCTGCCAAGGACAAGGAGGCGAAGAATAGAGTTAACCAACCAGACTGTGATAATAGGGTTTCCCAAACAAGGTTGATAACCTGTTTGGGACTTAGCACTGAGGCTAGGAGGATTGCTAGAGGAGGGGAAGCCCTGGTTGTGTAGTGAACAAAACCAGTGGCTTAACCATTAGGAAATGCTGTATCTGCAGCAAATACCAGGGCAGCATGGACAATTTCTTTTCCCTCTTCCTTTTTTAGATTGGGAAAAAGAAACAACAGACATGGTAGGACTTCCTATTGTCTGATGAGCTGCCCTAAGGTAACAAGGGGGAAGACAACTCCAGAAGGGAGAATCCCCGGTAGAACAGGTAGAGGACTATAGGGGCTTACCCGTGTAAAAGAGCCACTCTTACAAACCAAATGTTGTAGTAAGAGGGAGGTAAGACAGAGTTGCAAGAGACCGACTATGGAGGAAGTCTCTGACAGGTGAGATGATACATGCCAGTACAGGGAAACAACTGTCTATTGATAGTTGTTACCTCTCTTTCCTCCAAGAGGAAGAGGAAAATCTGTTAAGTATGGGCATGATCATCATAAATACTCTTAGAGAAAAGATGTCTCATGAAGAGATATCTAGGTAGGTTAGGATAAATTTAGTGCAGATACTGCAAGTGAAAAGAAGCAGACTGCCACCCTAACCACCAACCAAGAGGGACAATGATCTATTTGAAACCCTGCGACTGCTGGATTTGTTGACCCTGTTGAGTTTGTGGATTCTTCAGACCAGGGCGATGTTTCCCTTGTTTGGGAACATCTGTATGATGGGCAGATGATTGATAAAACCTTCTCCCCCTAGGGGAAGAAAGTTTGGTAGGACATTTCCTACCTACTGGGAAAGAAGAAGGCGTAGAACAGCCTCTGGAAACAGGAAAGTCAGTGGACAACTGAGTAACCTGGAGTAAAGACTCCTTGTTGAAGAGATTTTCTCCAGTGCAAGGAGTATTTCCCAGTCTTTCTTGTGCCTATTTGTCCAAGTCTGAAGCTTGGAGCCAGGCTCTATGTCGTGCCCCTATGGCTATAGCAGAAGTCCTGCTAACAGACTCAAAGTAATAATAATAAATAAATAAATAAAGGAGTCTAGGGAAGCACGAGTAAGAAACCTAGAGATATTTTGAGTATGACTAACCAGTGAGGAATAGTCTGCACTCTTGGGCTCTTGAAGAAAAGGAGTCAAAAGATGTAATTTTTTTGTGACCTCCTCAAGAGATAGACCCATATAAAAAATATATGAGAGAATTCTTGCTGAAAGCATGGATGTCTGGAAGGTTTGACGTCCAAAGGCATCTAGTGTCTTAGACTCACGACCTGGCGGACAAGAAGAGTGCTTTTTATTACTCTTCACCCGCCTCATTGCTGATTCTACCACAATGGAATGATAAGGAAATTGAGTCTTTTGAAACCCTGGAGAGGGGGGCACCTGATATAGAAGATCAGTTGCTCTGGAAGGTGGGGGTACCTTTAAAGGAGCTTCCCACATTCGTAGAAGGAGATCCTGCAAGGAATGATGCAAAGGAAGCATTATGTTCTCCTTTGCTTTGCTAGGAAAAGAGAGGGATTCTGTATTCCTTTGTGTAGGATCCTGTCCAGGAATAGGAATGGCAAGTGATGTTGCCATATCCAGGAGGAAAGTCCGAAAAGAAGGATCCCCAGAGGGAACTTCCTTTGGATAGGCTAGATCTGAAGAACTAGCGTTGGCACCGAGGGATCTATCCAAGTATATAGGAATAGAAGATCCTGAATGGTGCAGTATGGGATCCTTAGAGGATGGTCACTGGTACTGCAGGTCAGGACCAGCGACAGTTGGTAACACATCGTCCATGCTAGGGATCGATTCCAAACTTGGCATCGAGGGAAGCGAGCCTGACGAGAGAAGCATGGAAGGCACCGACAGCAATGGTAATGTGGATATCGGTACCGACTTCGGTACCGTATCTGATACCAGTGGATGAAGGCCAGCCGGTGGCAACTCTAACGGTATCGGAGGAACCGAGAGTTGCGGATCCAAATTATTGGAACGGAGCCTTCGGTACCGACGGGAGTCGGTACCAAGGCGAGTCGGTACTCAGTCCTCCAGACTGGAGATCGATTCCAGACTCGACATTGAAGGAAGCGAGTCTATTGATGCACGTCTGGAGGGTACCGACGTCGGTACTAGTATCGGTGCCAGTACCGATACTGGAAGGTCAGTCTGGAGCATATCCACCGGTCCCGCAGGTACCGAGGACACCAGACGACGATCTTTGGTGAGGAATGTTTCATCCAACACCAGTGCCGATGCCGGGGTCTCGGTACCCCTCGAAGCGGATGCCACCACCGGGCATGGCTCAGGTATGTTCTGTGAGGGGTGAACCTCAGGAACAACCTGAAACCCCATACAGGCTTTGGAGGCCGAAGACTCCCACCGGGGTTTTGAAGCCAGTGGATTCTCGAGGACAAGGCCATAGGCATCTCTATGCTGTGCATGAGAACTGCCGCTCGAGGACTGGCTAGTCTTAACAGACTGTTTTTGGGTTACCTGATCCTGTGTAGAAGAATATATGGTCGGTGCCCTGAAGTTGGAGGGGGACCGCGTGTCAAGGGGAACTCGATGTTGAAAACCTCTTCTCACAATACTGTTGCCCGAGGGCTCCGGAGGAAAATGGTCAGGGTCCAAGCAGGTTAGACACCAATTGTGAGTGTCTAAAAATAAAGTTGTACCGCCACAGTTTGTACATTTCTTGGGGAAAGTGGCTGGCGGTTCCATGATTGAGGAGAGGCAGTTGGGAAGGCGGGAAGGCAGCACGCAGGTGTGTTGGGATGCTTCCAAAAGCTTCTGATTGGACGCTTGGAAGCGTTCCTGCGCAGACTCCGTCGGTACCGACGTACCCATATGTGAAGACTCATTCCTGCTTGTTCCTGAAGATACAGTTTGCTTCAGCTAGTGTCCCGGACCCAGGCCTAACGTCTGCCAAGAGGTGGGTGGATAATTGTATGTATGAAGAGAACCGAAACCCAGATAAGAGCAGAGAAACTGGGCTTTTAACACTAGAAGCATTAGGAAAACTGTTTGCAGAGAGGAAGCTTTACCCTCCCAATACAAGTGTGCCTTCTCAGGGTGATTTGCTGTTGAAGCAGTTCCAAGAGTTTTTAGAAGACAGGAAATCTGGGTAAGTGTATAAAACTGGTGGAAGTAAGAAGTACCCGGTGTCCATAGAAGAGATGCAGGTGGATTCTTGTATGCCAGAATCTGAGTCAGAATTGTCACCAATGGATTGCTCTTTTTGTTTAAAGGAGAACGGAGCATTGTTGAGCAGGCTTGAAAGACTGTGAAACAATATAGCGACTAATTTTTATGACTGCAAAGAGTTGGAAAAAACCAAGAATGTGTTCTACTAAGTATGTGAGCTTCTGAAGTCAAGAAGCTGTCTGTAGTAAAAGTTTGGTTTGGGAAAAGAAAACAGCAGCTGTTAAAAGTTTACCTGTTATGTTGAATGACCACCAGAAGCTGTGCTTTGTGAAAGCTTATTGGGAAGAAAGCTGCTGCCCAGTGATAGAAGGATTTTTGTTACATTTTTCCTCTGATAACCTGATTTACTCTTATGTTGGAGAAGCATCCTCTTGCTTTTGCGTTTTGAGTTTTAATGCCTTGGAATCCCACAAAAAAATAAAATTTCTTGCGGCCGTAAACCTCCGGTCTCACAACTACATTTGTCCTTATATAAGTAAGCCAACTACAAGTCCCAGAATCCCTCTGGTGACAAACAAGGGAAGCTTTATTTAAAAGGACACTATAAGGTTGCTCTATGCTTGTAAGCCTTCAGGCCCAAGCAAGGACATTGCAATAGTCATGGCCTAATGGGAGACAGCCAACATGGCTTTAGACGAGGAAGATATTGTCTTACTAATCTGTTATGTTTTTTTGAAGGTGTGAATAAACAGGTGGACAAAGGTGAGTCGGTTGATATAGTATATCTGGACTTTCAGAAAGCCTTTGACAAGGTCCCTCATCAGAGACTTTTGGCAAAACTAAAGAGTCATGGGATAGGAGGCAGTGTACTATTGTGGATCAGGAACTGGTTAAAAGATAGAAAGCAGATGGTAGGGCTAAATGGCCAATTTTCCCAATGGAGGAAGGTGAATAGTAGTATACCCCAGGGATCTGTGCTGGGTCCGCTGCTTTTTGACATATTCGTAAATGACCTGGAAAAAGGAATAACGAGTGAGGTTATCAAATTTGCAGATGACACAAAACTGTTTAAAGTTATTAAATGCCAAGAGGATTGTGGAAAATTGCAAGAGGATCTTGATAAATTGGAAGACTGGGCATCAAAATGGCAGATGAAATTTAATGTGGACAAGTGCAAAGTTCTCCAGGACCAAGCAGGAAGTCAGTCCTCACTTATGGGTGACGTCGGCGCCGACGGAGCCCTCGCGGAGCAATTTTCCCCAGCTTTCAAAGAAAGCCTTTGGGAATTGCAGCGCGCATGCGCGGTAGTCTTCCCGCCCGAAGGTGCCATCTTAGCCAGTCTTCTTTTTTCCGCGGAGCCCTACAGACGTCCCCGTCTTGTCCCCGCGAAAAAGTTGATTTTCCTCTGTATTTATCCTTTTTTCTTTCGGTTCGACGCCGGTCGTTTTCCCGCCCGGACTCGCGACGCCGGTCTCGAGTCCTCTAACGGTTTTTCGGTTTTTCTGACTTAGTCAGTTTTCGTTTTCGTTTTTTCCCTGGCAGCCCGGTCCTTTGACCTCGCAGGGGCCCTTTTTCCCCCGATGGCTGCCAGTGGCTTTAAGCGGTGTGGTCGGTGTGACCGAAATATGTCACTCACCGACTCACACGACCTTTGCCTCCGCTGCCTGGGCCCAGATCACGAGGAACTGATCTGTGGGCCCTGCAGCAAACTGTCCTCGAAGGCGTTGAGAAGTCGGCGGCATCAGCGCGAAAGAATCTTCGCTGACCCCAGCCGTACCCGGACCTCGTCGGAGGCCTCACTGTCGAAAGGCTCCAGTTCGGACCGTCGACGGAGCTCCTCCGACCGGGGTTCTCCCTCCGGGGACCATCGACGGAAGGAAAAACCCGCGAGGGCGGCGTCGGTGGACGCTCCTGGCTCCGCGAGGGCCAGGTCGCACAGCCCCGACAGCCGCCCCGGGTCCTTGGAGAAGGATCACCTCCCGAAGCGACCTCGCCTGGAGTCGGAGATGCCTGCCCGGGTAAGTCCTGTTGTCCTTCTGGACTCGCCTCCGCGTCAGCCGACGTCGGGCCCGACGCCGTCGGGGCCCGAGTCGGGGGCTGCTGGGTCGCCTGAGCTCGGACTCAGGTTGACGGCCTTGGAGAGCAGATTGTCTGCCTTCATGGACCAGCAGCGGGCACTGCTCGCTGGCTTCGCTGGCGTCGCTGCCCCGACCGCCGGGACGTCGACGTCCAAGTCGACCCCGGAGACCGAGCCGATCCTCGAGTCGATGAGAACTCGAGTCGATCCTCGGTCGAGGTCGCCCTCGGCCTCCCGTTCGGGACCGAGGTCGCCGACGCCGACTCCCTCGGCGTCGGGGCGGCTGGCGCCGCACCCTGCCCGAGCCGACCCCACCGAGTCCTCGTCGGAGTCGGTCTGGGAGTCGGAGGAAGAAGAGTCACCTGATTCTTTCCGGACTCGGTGTGTCCCATCGGACTCTCCGGAGTCCGAGCCTCGGAAGCAGTCCCCCCCGGAGGATGCCCGGTTCTCGGATTTCGTTAGGGATATGGCCAAGGCTTTGGCCTATCCTGCGGACCCCGAGGAGGAGCCTCGAGCCGAAGAGCTCGACGCCCTCCAGTATGACTCTCCCGCGAGGGAGCACTTTACTGTGCCGGTTCCTCCTATGCTGGAACGACTGCTCTTCCGCATGTGGGAGAGTCCGGCCTCCTCGCCGGTCCTGAGCAAGCGGGTCGATTCTATCTATCGAGTCCGCAAGAGCCCTGGCTTTCAAAAGGCGCAGTTGCCACACCATTCCATGGTAGTGGAATCGGCCATGCATCGTCTTAAGAGCCAGAAGATGCACTCCTCGGTGCCTCCTGGAAGGGAGGCCCGTAACCTGGATGGCCTTGGCAAGAAGTGCTTCCAGGGCTCTATGCTCGCCTGTCGTGTCCAGACTTACCAGCTCTACATGGGCATGTATCTCAGGGATCTGGCTAAAGAGCTAGCCGGCTTCTCCGCTGGTTTGTCCGAGGAACCCTTGCGGAGGTTCCTAGCCTTGTCCACAGGTATTCGGGAATGCTCAAAGTTCATGTCCCGGGCAGCCTATGATGGCTTTGAAGCCTCGGCTCGAGTAGCCGCAGCCGGCATCGGTGCCCGCCGACAGGCTTGGCTTCAGTCATCCGATCTTGAGCCCTGGGTACAGGACAAGTTGGTCGATGTCCCCTGCCGAGGCGAAAACCTCTTTGGCAAGCCCATGGCGGAAAAGGCTGCACAAATTGAGACTGAGACTCTCACCAGGACCAGGCTTTCTAGGAAGACCTCCGCCCCTTCCCAGAAAAAGAAGGGCTCGGGAAAAAAGACCTTTTACCCGAGGAAGGCGGCTGCCTACAAACAATACCCCCATTATCAGGCCCCTGCAGCTCCCCAACAGGGCCAGCAGGCCAAGGGACGGGGTAACGGGTCCCGTAGGCAGCAAGCCCCCAAGCCTGCGCCACCAGCCCCTGCTCAGCAGGGTGGGGGTTTTTGACTCGCTCAGCATAGCCTCTCCCCCCCCGCTGGTTCCCCCCAGCACCGGAGGCCGGCTGGTTCACTTCGCCGACAGGTGGTCCAGCATCACCGCAGATGCCTGGGTGCTTCAGGTCGTGCGAGAGGGCTACCTTCTCCACTTCCATCAGGTCCCTCCCTCCTATTTTCCGGGAGAGCCTCCGCGCCCCCCTCTGCACAGGGAGTTGCTCCTTCAGGAGTTAGCAGGTCTTCTGCAGGATCGGGCGGTGGAACCGGTGCCACACCACCTGAGAGGTCAGGGCTTCTATTCAAGGTATTTTCTGATACCAAAGAGAACAGGAGGCCTCCGACCCATCCTGGACTTGCGCAACCTCAACAAGTTCCTTGTGCGGGAGAAGTTCAAAATGCTTACCCTTGGAATCCTTCTGCCCTACCTCCAGCAGGGAGATTGGCTATGCTCCTTGGATCTAAAGGATGCTTACACGCACATCCTCATCCACCCAAGCCACCGCCAATACCTAAGGTTTGTGGTGGCAGGAAATCATTACCAGTACAGAGTACTGCCCTTCGGCCTGTCCTCCGCACCGCGAGTCTTCACAAAATGTCTCGCGGTCGTGGCGGCCCATCTCCGGCTTCACGGCCTCTATGTTTTTCCGTACCTCGACGACTGGCTCATCAGAGCAGCGTCCGCTCAGGAGGTCACCACCGCCACGTGCCGCACGGTGACTCTGCTGCAGCACTTGGGCTTTGTCATCAACTTCGCAAAGTCCACTTTGCTCCCCTCACAGGATCTCGAGTTCATCGGCGCAAGGCTGCACACCCCTCAGGCGCGAGCGTACCTACCGCTCGACAGGGCTCAGCGGCTCATGGACCTAGCCGACCGCTTTCGCAGCCAGCCCCTGGTCTCCGCCAGGCGCTTCCTGAGACTGCTCGGCCATATGGCTTCCACCGTCCATGTGACCCCCAATGCCCGCCTGAATATGCGGCCTGCTCAGTGGTGTCTCCGCCAGCAGTGGCGACAGGCCACGGGCGGCCTAGCAGACCTGGTGCGCGTCTCCGAGCCGCTGGTCTCGTCTATCCGGTGGTGGCTCCGGCAGCCGAACCTGGTATTGGGAATGCCTTTCCAGTCACCTCAGCCGACCCGGGTGCTGACCACCGATGCATCCCTCCTGGGCTGGGGAGCCCATTGCCAAGAGGCACGTACTCAAGGCCTCTGGACCAAGTGGGAGTCTGCTCAGCAGATCAACTTCCTGGAGCTCAGGGCGATCCGCCTAGCTCTCAAGGCCTTCTCCCACCTGACCTCCCAACAGTCCGTCCTTGTCCAGACGGACAATCAAGTTGCCATGTTCTACGTGAACAAGCAGGGGGGCACGGGCTCCTTCCTCCTCTGCCGGGAGGCACAGAAGCTCTGCTCTTGGGCCGTCAGTCACGGCATTCTCCTCAAGGCAGTTTATCTCCCGGGCCAAGAAAATTGCCTGGCGGACAAACTCAGCAGGGTCCTCCAGCCGCACGAGTGGCGTCTGGACCCCTTGATTGTTCAGAAGCTCTTCCTCAGGTGGGGCCTCCCCACAGTGGATCTCTTTGCCAGTCCTCACAACCGGCAGCTTCCTCGCTTCTGCTCTCGTCAGCCTCACCCCCTTCGGGTGGCGGCGGACGCCTTTCTGATCTCATGGTCGGGAGCCTTCTGTACGCTTTCCCTCCCATCCCGTTAGTCTCTCGGACCCTTTTCAAGGTTCTCCGAGACAAAGCTTTCATGATCCTGGTGGCCCCTCGCTGGCCCAGGCAGCCGTGGTTTCCGCTCTTGCTGCAACTGGCGGTGGAGGATCCAATCCCTCTGGGGGTGCAACCGGATCTCCTCACCCAGGATCAGGGGTCCCTACTGCACCCCAACCTCAGGTCTCTCAACCTCATGGCCTGGCTGCTGAGAGGGTAGTCCTTGCTCCTCTCCTCTTGCCGGCAGAGGTGGAGGAGGTCGTCTTGGCTTCGCGACGGCCTTCTACCCGCAAATGCTACGCCCTTAAATGGCGTCGCTTTGCAGTCTGGTGTACCCAACAGTCTCAGGATCCCTTCTCCTGCCCGGTGTCGGTGATCTTACAGTACTTGCTACACCTCTCTAATCTGGGACTTAAGTCCAACTCCGTCAAAGTTCACCTCAGTGCTCTTTCCGCACATCATGTGCCGGTGGACGGCAGACCTCTTTCCAACGACCCTCTCGTAGCGAGGTTTCTCCGAGGTCTCCTACTACTTAAACCACCTCTGCGCCCGCCAGCGCCTGACTGGGACCTGAATGTGGTTTTACAGCGGATCACCTGTCCGCCTTTTGAACCTATGGCTACCTGCTCTCTCCGTTTTCTGTCTTGGAAAACGCTGTTCTTGATAGCCCTCACTTCCGCTAGGCGCGTAAGTGAATTACAGGCCCTCGTGTCTGATCCCCCCTACACTCGGTTCTACAAGAATAGGGTAGTCCTACGGACTCACCCAAAGTTTCTGCCTAAAGTGGTCTCCCCTTTTCACTTGAATCAGGAGGTGGTACTTCCAACCTTCTTTCCCAGACCACACTCCAGCCGAGCTGAGACGGTCCTCCATACCCTGGACTGTAGAAGGGCGTTGAACTTCTACCTTGACCGTACGCGGGAGCACCGTAAAGCTGCGCAGCTTTTTGTGTCCTTTGACCCCAATAAATTGGGGCTCCCGGTCTCCAAGCGTACTCTGTCCATCTGGGTTGCGGACTGTATCTCTTGGGCTTATGGGGCAGCCGGACTCGCCTTAGAAAGTCGAGTCACGGCTCATTGCGTTCGGGCAAAGGCCACGTCAGTGGCTTACCTCCGCTCTGTTCCGCTGGCAGACATCTGCCGGGCCGCTACTTGGTCTTCGAGCCAGACTTTTGCGGTCCATTACTGTCTCGAGAGGGAGTCCCGTAGGGACAGTGCTTTCGGACAGGCAGTCCTCCGTAATCTCTTTGAGGTCTGAGCAACTCCTACCCTCCATCCCGGATGTGGGCTACCGGTGGGTGATAATTCAGCGAAGATTCTTTCCTTCTGTGCTGCTGAGCTAGAGGGAGCTCATTTTTGTGCTTAGGGTCTCCGGTAGCCTTGAGCTTGGGAGTCCCATAAGTGAGGACTGACTTCCTGCTTGGTCCTGGAGAAAGCGTAGTTACTCACCTGTAACAGGTGTTCTCCAGGAGCAGCAGGAATCAGTCCTCACTACCCTCCCTCCTCCCCTTGGAGTTGCAATCGTCTGCTTATGTTCTTTTTGCAAATTTTTATGCTGTCTTTTTTAGCTATGTCATCTGACTGGCTAAGATGGCACCTTCGGGCGGGAAGACTACCGCGCATGCGCGCTGCAATTCCCAAAGGCTTTCTTTGAAAGCTGGGGAAAATTGCTCCGCGAGGGCTCCGTCGGCGCCGACGTCACCCATAAGTGAGGACTGATTCCTGCTGCTCCTGGAGAACACCTGTTACAGGTGAGTAACTACGCTTTATGCACCTAGGGAAAAATAACCCAAAGTATGGTTACACGATGAAAGGTTCCACATTAGGAACCACCACCTAGGAAGAATATTTAGGTGTCATTGTGGATAACATGTTAAAATCCTCAGCTCAGTGTGCAGCGGTGGCCAAGAGAGCAAATAGAATGCTAGGTATCATATGGAAAATAAAACAAAAAATATTATAATACCTCTATATCGTTCCATGGTGAGACCACACCTTGAATATTGTGTGCAATTCTGGTCACCGTATCTTAAAAAGGATATAGCGATATTGGAAAAGGTTCAGAGAAGAGCCACCAAAATGGTAAAGGGGATGGAAGGATACTCTTATGAAGAAAGGCTAAAAAGGTTAGGGCTCTTTAACCTGGAAAAGAGACGGCTGAGGGGAGATATGATAGAAGTCTATAAATTAATGAACGGAGTGGAATGGGTAAACATAGATCGATTGTTTACGTTATCAGAATATAGAAAGACTAGGGGACATGCAATAAAGCTACAGGGTAAACTATTTAAGACTAATAAAAGAAAATATTTCTTCACTCAACGTGTAATCAAACTCTGGAATTTGTTACCGGAGGATGTGGTAAAGGCTGTTAGTGTAGCTGGGTTTAAAAAAGGTTTGGACAAGTTCCTGGAGGAAAGGTCCATAAACCATTATTAAGAACGGACCCAGGATATCAATGCTTGACCCAGTACAAGCATTGTGGAACCTGTGTCTTTTGGGGAAACTGCTAGGTACTGTCGTACCCCCTTGCCTAGGCCAGAGGCTTAGGGCAAAAAGGGCTGCCTTATTTGTCCTTAAATAAAGAGTCACTGATTTTCTCCACCAGGGAATTCTGGGAGTTGTAGTTCTTACTTAAAGACAAAGTAGTATGACCACTCGGGTTTGTTCAGGCAAAACAAGAAAATTTATTTTGGGTTCCCCTTTCGCATCAAATTCAAACACAAGGCAAAATAGGATTATTCTCCAAAGATAACAGGAACAAAAATTGCATCGGGAACCTCAGAACTGAAAACACCTTTTCATATCACAGCTGTTCCCAGCTAATTCTTCAGCTTGTTAATTCACAGCTACCTCTTGTCATTCAAACCAGGTAAATTCATTCCATTTATATCCAATGTAGCTTTAGTTAATAAACTCAGGATTCAGTGAATGTTCTTTAGTTTATCAGAAGGTCTTAGCTTTCTCCTAGCTAAGTACAATATTGCTCTTCAAAGACTTCCTGTCTCAGTCCTTTTTCTTAGCAATAATTAAACTTCCCTTCTACATAGAGAACAATCCATCGGTGCTTCATTACACCCAGAATCTTCCTCACAAGGATCAATCTGCATGTCCTCTTGCACCATACATTGCTTATCTTCCCCTGGGTTTTCAACAACACGTTCAAACTTACTGTTTTGTAGAAACTTCTGGAGTTCATCTAAAAGCTGCTCTCCTTGATAAGAACTGGTTGTTCCTTGAGAGTAGGCTTTTCTGTCTTGGAACAATTTCTTTAATACTTTAATTGTATTCAGGTCTATCTCTCTGCTCGAGGCTGGGTTCTGTTTATCTCTGTCTATAACTGCTTGCACCCACCTTCTCTCAGCTTGGGTTCCTGGAACTGGGTTTTGCACACTCTGCTCTGCAGTCTGGCTCAGCTCATTAGCAATGTCCCCAGCTATCCATCTGCTGGACTCTGAAGCAGGCGTACCTTTCACCTTAGAACTGCTTCTTTGGTTGCTAAAACCTTTTTCCCACGTGGAGCAAAACTTTCCACATCTGCCTTCTCTTGGCTTCCTTGAACCAGGCTTCACTGCTCCTGAACCCTCTGGCTTCACAGCTGCTGGACTCTCAGCTGCTCTATCTCCTTCTCCTCCCTCTGCTCTCACTGAGGCCGGCTTAAAAAGCTGCTTTCCTGCTACCACTCCCTGCTCCCTGCACATGTGCCTGTGATTAGAGCTCAAACCTGCACCTATGTTAGGGCTTGGGCATGGCTCAGCCTCAGCTAGTATGTGTTTCTTTAGTTTATCTGAAGCTTGAACCCTGTGGAAACCTTGCCTGTCTCTTGTCTTAAAGGCGTATTCCCTATTTTCCTTTGTTTCCATCTGTTCAACACCACTCTCATCGTCACAGTACGTATGACCTAGATTGGCCATTGCTGGAAACAGGGTACTGGGCATGATGGACCTTGGTCTGACCCAGTATGGCATATCTTATGTTCTTATGTTCATGACCTTCCCAAGAAGGCAGGGTGAGATGCATGACCCGCCAACAGCATGCCAGGCAATGTGCCCCCAGAGCCTGCCTAGGCAATGGTTGATACAAGGAATGTAAGAGAGGGGTGACAGGGCATGCCAGGGTTGCACAATGGCTCCACTCAGTATATTTTGTATTTCCCTTTTTCATAGGAGTTAGAGGCCCTGAAGACATGCTTCAGGGCCATTAGGTGCCAGCGACCACAGTTCCTGGAATATCTCCAGAGGGAAAATCAAGGTATGTGGTATGTGTGTGCACAGTTGTGCCAGTAGTGCAGGAGCCCTGTGTGCTTGAGATTCCTGGTGAGGGCTGTACAATATAAGGAGTAAGCGTTGTGGACAGCACAGCAAGGATGTCCAAGAGTAATACAGCGAGGACAATATACGCAGGATCAAACTCAGTGATGACTCAGAGCTAGGTAACCTCTGCACAGGTCAGCAGGAAAGGACATGCAAAGGCATGACAAACATGGGAGGGCCATAGGATACAGGAGGAGCTGGAAGTGTCCACTGGTTGAGATGTTGTGTCACAAGTTTCAATGTATGGTTATTGTTTTTAAATTGTGCTTATTGATGAAGAATGAGTTGCAGTGTTATTTAAGTAACTATCATCCTTGCAGAACTTTACGCTCAGTATCACAAGCCCTATTGGAGGTACAGTACCTTATTTTTTAAATGGTGAGGAAGGTCTCCACAAGAGGGTAGGATTTTTTTTTTTTTAATTTGAGCACCTCTACTATACAATGCTTTTCCAATTTTGTTGCGATCCATTACTCAGCATTTTGCAGATGGCTTATTTTGGATTATGCACTCTTTGTTTGTCTTGTAATAAACATGTTATGTGCAACAGCTTAGACATTCTGGATAGATAGCCTAAATGTTTTTTAAATCAGTCAATCAATAAAGACACTCCTCAGTCTAGACATGGCATGCCTAGGTTGGTCAGAAACATGATCCACCCCTGTGCACACCCAAAATGAAAATACGCACAATAGGACTTTTTCATGCACTTACAGAATGACAAACACCTGAAGTGTGCATGTAAGTGCCTATTCACACTTGGAAGTACTTTAAATAGTGCATTACCTGCATTACTAGGGCATAATTTTCCATGTGCCTCTTATAAAATCAACCCACAGTGCTGGGTAAAACATGGGCATTCCTGGAAATTATCTGGATAGTGGCAATATTCAGTTTCTTAGCTGGATAAATCTAGGACACCAAAACAGGCTGTCCTAAAGCTATCTGGAGAGCGAACTGAATATCACCACTATCTGGATAATGAATGGTGCTCATGGCTCTTTTCCTATATTCAGCTGCACTGATTATCTGAATATCACTGCTCTTTGGATAATGAACAGTGCTGATGGCTCTATTCCTTTATTCAGCACCACTCATTATCTGGGTAGTGAAATGAATATCGTCACCACTCTCTATCTGGAGAACAAACTGAATATCACCTTCCTTTTCGTCTCTCCGGGCCAGTCCAGGAATTTGAGGGTAGTCGACCTCCTCCAGCAGCAGCTGAGGACTGAATACTTTTCAAAATCTTGCTGACAGCTCACCCGGCTCCACCTAGTGTCACAGACTCAGTCTTCAGTCCTCAGCAGCTGGATAGGATGTCTTGCTCTCAAGCTCCTGGTGGAGAAGGAGAAAAAAAGGAAAGAAATTGTTGGGAAAGAGTTCCCTGGAGACCCTAGCAGGGTATTGATTTCAAAGGGAAGCTCGATTCCGTTTTTAAAAAAAAAAAAAAAAGAGAGAGACAGGAACGAAGCTCAGCTGCCAGTTAGTGGAGTTAGGAGGGCAGCAGAGGCAGAGCCTGCCTTGTTTGAGCAGTTCTGAGGCAGAGCAGGGCAGAGTGGAACTGGGAGCCCTAGGATCCAGCCCGCTGCATCCAATCGCTGAACTTAGTCTCCCGCTAGCAGCCGAGGTAGACAGTTCGTGGGATCTGCAGATGAAGTTGCAGGTATGTTTTGCAGGTCTTGCTGATCAGGGGGATTTCCTTATAGGGGGAACTGGCCTTGATTCGGCAAGCAGCAGACGGAATTGGTGCGGCTTGATGGAGCTGGTTTTAGGACACGCACATGCTGCCTTGCTCGGCGGTGTGCGCACAGTGTGGAGGTCGCCGGGGTATATCGTGCTCGGGGCTTTTCCGCTTTTGTTTTCGTCGCGGTAGCAGTGTGGAGCGCTTGTTCAGGGTAGGCACGGAGAAGTCAGCCTCATTAGAGTTGTTGGCTAAGCATCAGAGCACCTCAGAAAGAGCGGGAACAGCAGCCATTTTAGATGGAACGGCTGGTTCTTCCACGCTGCAGAGCAAAGCCATTAAAAAGAAAGCAAAGTCCAAAAAGACAGCTCCGGAGGTAGTTTTGACCCCAACTCCGCTGCCAGAGGTGCAGGGGGGTTTAGAAGCCTTGTTTTCGGCAAACTTTATTCTGTCGTTGCATAAGGCTTATTGTTTAAAGATGGAGCAGGTAAAAGACAAGTCTTCTGCTGCCCAAATTAACAATAAGTCCAAAGAGGATAGCAGTCTCATGGACCCAGGTGAGGGGTCTTCTAGAGGAGGCTGGTTAATGGAGGCAGGAGCCGCTGGCATCAAGCAACAGGCCTCGGGGGTGGAGGAAGGAGAAATCCTCTCCGAACCGGGACTGGATCCGTGGATAGGAGATCTGGAAGAGGGGGAGATTGGAACTGGCGATGACCCTAATATATTCAGGGTTTTTCGTAAAGAAGAGCTGGGGGCGCTTATTGCCAAGACACTGGCAGCTTTAAATATTACCAAACTGGCGGTTCAGGAAGAACCGCTGGAGGATCCTCTGCTCCAGGGGTTTAAGGCAGAGCAGAGGTGTTTTCCGGTGCATAGAGTTATCAAGCAGATGGTGGAATCGGAATGGGAATTCCCAGAGACTACCCTGAGGGGTGGGCGTGCATTGGGGCGCCTATACCCGGTACCGCAGGAGGAGTGGGAGCTCCTTCGAGCACCAAAGGTGGATGCCTTGGTATGGACGGTAACGAAGAAGACTACTATTCCGGTAGAGGGTGCAGCGGCCCTTAAGGATTTGCAGGATTGAAAGTTAGAGTCTCTTCTCAAGCAGGCGTTTGATGCGCATGCCCTCTCACTGCAGGCTTCCATCTGTGGGGCCTATGTGTCAAGGGCCTCTATTCGTTGGCTTCAAAGGGATAGTTCCTCTGAGGGGGAGGAAGGTTCTTTGCCAGAAGGGGCAAAGTTAGAGTCTGCAGTGGCGTATCTCGCGGATGCTTTTTATGATCTTGTACGCATCTTGGCGAAGTCCATGGTGTTGGTGATCGCTGCTAGGAGATTTCTCTGGCTAAGGAATTGGGCGGCACATGCCTCTTCTAAGGCGCGTCTGTGTAAGCTTCCTTATAAAGACAAGTTGCTCTTTGGAGAGGCATTAGAAAAAATTGTTAAAGATTTGGGGGACTCCAAGGGGGGTCGGCTCCCGGAAGACCGTCCTAAAGGTCTGAGACCGGCAACTTTACAGAGAGGTCAAGGGAGAGAGTTTCGCAGGTTTAGAGGGTCTCGGTTTGCTCCTTATCAGAGAGGTCGGTTTGTGAACAGGGGGTAGTCCTTTCGGGGAGCTAGGGGATTCGGCCGGGGGTATTTCAGTCCCCAGCAGGGATCCTCAAAGAAGCCACAATGAAGGCAGGTTGGTCCAGGCAGAGGTCCCTGTAGGAGGGCGTCTGCAGGGGTTCTACTCCGTCTGGGCCACCATAACAGAGGACCGTTGGGTGCTGGAGATCATCTACGATGGTTACGCGCTCGAGTTCAATCAACCACTAGCGGAAGTCTTCATGGTGTCTCCTTGCGGTTTCAAGGCAAAGGAAAAGGTGGTGTGCGATACGCTTCAACGCTTGCTGCGGCTGCAAGCGGTAGTTCCCGTGCCTCGAGACTAGTACGGCTTAGGTCGATACTCGATTTATTTTATGGTTTCCTAAAAGGAAGGCTCTTTTCATACAATTTTAGATCTCAAGCATGTGAACCGCTGTTTGAGAGTGCCGCATTTCCGAATGGAAACCCTGCAGTCTGCGATTCGATCGGTGAGGCCAGGCGAAGTACTTTCCTCCATAGATTTGATGGAAGTGTATCTGCACATCCCCATCTGACCAGAGCATCAGAAGTATTTGCGGTTTGCTGTGCCCAGGGGACATTTCCAGTTCCAAGTGTTGCCGTTTGGTCTGGCTACGGCGCCGCGCATGTTCACGAAAGTGATGGTGGAGGTGGCGGCGGCTTTGCGAAAGGAAGGAATTCAAATCCATCCCTACCTAGATGACTGGCTGATTCGAGCAGGGTCGGTGGCAGAGTCTGTCAGGGCAACAGTTCGTGTAGTGGAATTCTTGGAGCAGCTGGGTTGGGTGATAAATCAGGCCAAGAGCCAGTTGCTCCCGGTGCAGTGTCTTGTATATCTCTGGACTCTCTTTGATACAGCCGTCGGGGCGGTTTTTCTGCCAGAGGACAGGGTGCAGAAAATATTGAGACAGGTGTCAGCGTTTTTACGCATGAAGGCTCCGACGGCATGGAGATACTTACAGCTTCTGGGTTCCATGGCCGCGGCGTTGGACTTGGTGCTATGGGCCAGGGCTCACATGTGTCCGTTACAGCAGGCACTTCTGTCCAGGTGGTCACCACAGGTTCATGCTCTGACTCAGAGGTTGCGGTGCCTGGAGACAGTCAGGGACAGTCTGCAGTGGTGGCTGGAGCCTTGGCACTTGCAGGCGGGAGTGCCCCTGGAGCAGCCAGATTGGGTTCTGGTCACCACGGATGCCAGTCTCTCTGGCTGGGGGGCGTATTGTCAGTCCCAGGTGGCGAAGGAGCACTGGTCGGCAGAGGTAAGCAATTGGTCAATCAATCGGCTGGAGATGAGAGCGGTGTTTTTGGCGCTGCAAGAGTTCGGAAGTCTGGTGATGGGAAAAGCGGTGCGCGTGTTTTCCGACAATGCGGTGACGGTGTCTTATATCAATCAGCAGGCGGTACGGGCTGTGCGGCCTTGCTGGAGGAGGGTCAGCTCTTGATGCAGTGGGCAGAGCTCCATCTAGTAGCTTTTTTGGCGGCTCATGTAGCAGGAAAGGACAACATCCAAGCCAATTATCTCAGCCGGAATTTCTTAGATCCGGGAGAGTGGGAACTGAATGCAGCAGTTTTTCACGACCTCACGGTGCGATGGGGACAGCCCATCATGGATTTGATGGCTACTCTAGCAAATGCAAAAGCTCTGCGGTTCTTCAGCAGGTGCAGAGAGCGCATGTCAGAGGGGCTTGACGGTCTAGCTCAGCCTTGGCCGTCCAGCGGGCTTCTCTATGTATTTCCTCCATGGCCGATGATAGGTCGGGTCATTCGGAGGATAGCAGGACACGGAGGCAAGGTGATTCTCATTGCTCCAGACTGGCCAAAGAGGCCTTGGTTTGCAGACCTAGTGAGGCTTCTCATGGACCATCCTTGGAGGCTTCCCAATCGGATCAATCTGCTGTGCCAGGGGCCGATACTAATGCCGCAGGTGGATCGCTTCTTGCTTATGGCTTGGCTCTTGAGAGGGAAAGGCTGCAGCGTAGGGGCTATTCCGCAGCAGTCGTGGCTACAATGTTGAAATCCAGGAGGCGTTCTACATCGTTAGCATATGTCCGTGTTTGGCGCATTTTCAAAAGTTGGTGTGAGCGTTGTGGGGTTCACCCTTTTTCCGCTACGGTGACTCACGTTTTGGAAATTCTGCAAGGGGGCTTGGATAAGGGGCTAGCCCTCAACACCCTGAGGGTCCATTTAGTGGCACTGGCGTCCTTTAAGGCAACGTGCAGGGACTCAGCTTGTCTTTACATCCCGATGTTCTGAGATTCATCAGGGCTGTAAAGAATGTCCGTGCTCCAGTGAGACCTGTGGTTCTGGCGTGGGATTTGAATTTGGTACTTGAAGCGTTGGCACAGCCTCCCTTTGAGCCTGCAGGGGCGGGGGCTCTGAGGGAGATGTCTTGGAAAACTGCTTTCTTGGTGGCCTTGTGCTCGGCCAGACGGATCTCGGATCTACAAGCTCTATCGTGCAGAGAACCATATCTTCAGTCTTCAGCGGAGAAGGTGATGTTAAGGCCGGTACCTTCCTTTCTACGCAAAGTAGTATCGGTTTTTCACATGAGTCAACCAATTTCGCTTCCGACTTTTCAGAACCGGGAGAGTGTTGGTATGGATCGTGCACTTAGAAAGTTGGATTTTGGAAGGGTGCTCTGTCGGTACCTCAGAAGGACGGAACCGTTTCGGAAATTGGATAGGTTATTCGTGCTTTTCAGGGGGCTACGAAAAGGTGAGGTGGCCTCTAAGGCCTCCATAGCCCGATGGGTTAAACAGGCTATTGCAGCGTTGTATCAGGCGAGTGGAGCATCGGCTCCCGAGGGACTCCGGGCTCATTCTACTCGGGGTCAAGCGGCATCGTGGGCAGAGTTGGCTTTGGTTCCGTCGGTGGATATTTGTAGAGCGGCTACTTGGTCGTCTCTTCACACCTTTGCGAAACATTATAGACTGGATGTCCAGGCAAGGAGAGACACAAATGTAGTGCTTTGGCCATGATGGCGGGTCTAGCGGGGCCCTCCCATTAAGTACTGCTTTAGTACTTCCCTCAAGTTCCTGTACTACCCCGGAGAGACGAAAAAGGAAGAAGAAATTAGATCTTACCTGCTAATAGTCTTTCCTTGAGTTCTCTCCGGGCCAGTCCAGGGCCCTCCCGATTCATTTGCGAATGTTTAAGGAACAACCAGGTTGTGGCAGTTCAGTCAGGAGCTCACAGTCAGTGTCATCGTTGTTGCGGATGGATTAAGGGTTGGAGAACGAGATGGTGGTTGCGGTATTGGTCGCAGCAGCGGGGATTGTGGGGTTCCCGGATGCAATAGGTGTTGGTAGATTTTTCAGTAAAAAAAAAAAAGAAAAAAGAAGAGGAAAGGACACCAAGTGTAAAAAGTTAAGAATGAAGGCAGTAGTGTTTTCTTTCCTTCAGCGTGGTTAGTTCAGGTTTGTTTTGTTTTGATAGTACTGTTTGGTTTGTAGGCAGGAGTGGTGGCATAGGCTGCTTTGACAGTAGTAGTCTGAGTCTGTGACACTAGGGGAGCTGGGTGAGCTGTCAGCAAGATTTTGAAAAGTATTCAGTCCTCAGCTGCTGGAGGAGGTCAACTACCCTCAAGTTCCTGGACTGGCCCGGAGAGAACTCAAGGAAAGACAATTAGCAGGTAAGATCTAATTTCTTCATTATCTGGGTAAGGGACAGTGCTGATGGCTCTATTCATATATTCAGCACCATGTTCCGCTAGATATATCCTAGTCCCCAGTTTTTGTGTTGTCTGTCTTGACTAGACTGTAAGCTCTTACGAGCAGGGTCTCTCTCTTACATGTCTCCGTTCAGCGCTGAGTATGCATTGTAGAGCTATACAAATGATTAGTAATAGTAGTAGGAGAGCACCAGCATTGGAGTTTAAAATATGTACATTCTTCCCTCAACCACTCCCTCCCTGAACTTAACAATTCCAGAAAAATTACCCACACTGTAGGATGGGCCATTTTATCAAAGCCCACAATTTTGTAGGTAAAACACTTTTACTCAGCAATTTCTCCAAAATGGGTTAGTTTTGCACACTCCATCTCTGACTGAATTTCTTGGTACTTGAGGATCTTTTCCCTCTCAATGTGATTCACAGAATAGTCACTTGGGATTGACACCTCTATAATCGATGCCATTCTGGTGTTGTTCTCCTTTATCACTATGCCTGGCTTCCTTGCATCCAGCTTACTATTGGTCAGAATGGGAGTATCCCCAGTGATCATAACCTCTTCATTCTCCATATTCTCTTAGGATCATGATCCCAGTGCTTTTCCGGAACAGTGATGTTGGAGTGTTTACAGAGTTTCCAATAAATAAGATGAACTACTTTAGTGTGCCTTTCTGTATAAACATTTTCTGCCATCAGAACTTCACAGCCAGTTATGAAGTGAGTCACTGTTTATGCTTACAGAATCTACTTATGTCTATTTTGCCAGCTTCTTCAATGTTTGCTGTAAACCGTCTTGTCCATAATCTGCTGTCCTGGGCTACAGCTATTAATCTCTCATCCTTCAATTTCCTTAACCATTCATATGTCCGGGCTTGATTGACAAGGGTTCCTGGAGTAACACTTTGTATTTCCCACTATATTTGTGTTTTTGCTACTTGTTTTATTTTGTTTGCTCTTTGAAGTGCTTTTTCTTTAATCGTCAGAACTGATTCTGGATGTTTACTTTCATATTTCAGCACTTTTTGCATATTTAAATCCGATGATGCTGTTAGATAGGCCTGTGTAATCAATCTCTATGAAACCCAGTTCTCCTTCAACTCTAGGGATGTACAATCTCAGCATACCCTGATTCTTGTAAATTACCTCATGGGCTTGGAATAGTTTTTTGTTCATACATCCAGTTTTTCAAGATCTTTAAGAGGCCAGTCTTCAGTCCCAAAGCTACAGTTTATGAGAGTATAGTAGAATAGGAATTGCCATCTGATTGATGCACTTTGAATCATTATTCAAGCACTTTAATGATTTTATTCTCCTGTTATATTCTTTATTCATCTTCTCTCAGGAATTTCTGCTTGATTGTTGTTCCTTCTTTTATTCCTAATATTTATATACACCTTCCTGTTCAAGTTCCTTAATGTCACAGCCCTCAGTCAGGGAGATGTTTTCCATTTTACTCCATTTTACATCAAGAGAGGTTGCCTTTGCACATTTGTCAATGTCAAAAGTCAAAATATTTTCATCTGAGAAGTCTTTCACTACATAGAGTTGTTCTGCTAATTGCTGGTCACTGGAACTCTAGAGCTTCAGATCATCTACAGAGGATTCATTCTAAATCCGTATCCCAATTTGATGAGAGTACTTACTAGATAAAGAATCATGCAAAACAGAAGTGGTGACAGAAAATCTCCCTAAAATATTCCTCACAAGATCTTGTTAGGAATGATGAACTGATCATTTTCATACTTCAAAAAGATTGTACAAGACTACTGGATGCTATCAGAAGCTTTCAGTCAACCCGTGCTATACTGAAATGTCTGCTTTTTTTTAGCACTGGCTGTGATGGCCTGAATCAACATTAACTAGATTTGGTCCCATATACTCCCCTCTTATTGCCTTTTTGCTCTATTGCCATAATATCATTGGACTCAATATAATCATATATTCTGTCTGCATCTATTAGAGTAAAAGGTTTATAGATTTTAGGTAGACCAATTGGTCTGATATTTTTGGGAATATTACTTAGGTCCCCCTTTGGAAGGAGAAATGTTCTTCTTGTTATAAGCCATTTTGGTGTGAAGTCTGGCTGCTTGATCAATTGTTTTTTTGCAGTTTGCCAGTTCTTGATATGTTAATGAGAAGAGGAAGGGTAAAAGTGGTATTGTCAGACTCAAGGGTGAGGAATATGTAGAAGCTGATGAGGATAAAGCGGAATTGCTTAACAAATATTTCTATTCTGTATTCACAGATGAAGAACCAGGAGCAGGACCTCAGAAAACACCCACAAACAGGAACAGAAGCGAGGTGCATCTTGAACAATTTTCAGAAGTCTGTGTTCGTGAGAAACTAGCTAAACTTAAAAGTAAACAAAGCAATGGGACCAGATGGGATACACCCTAGAATACTGCGGGAACTTGGAGATGTTCTAGTAGCTCCATTGACTGACCTTTTCAATGCCTCGTTGGAGTTGGGAGTGGTGCCAAAGGAGTGGAGAGAGGCTCATGTGGTCTCTTTACACAAAAGCGGAAGTAAGGATGTGGTTGAAAACTACGGGCCGGTTAGTTTAACTTCGGTGGTGAGTAAATTATTGGAAATGTTGCTGAAAGAGAAAATAGTGAGGTTTCTGGATTACAGGATCTGAGGCAGCATGGATTCACCAGAGGCAGGTCTTGTCAGGCAAATCTGATTGATTTCCTTGACTGGGTTACCAACGGAGAGCCCTAGATGTGGTATATTTAGATTTCAGTAAAACCTTTTGACACCGTTCCTCACAGGCGACTTATAAACAAACTGAGCACCAAGGAATGTACCCTAAAGTTACTGCTTGGGTTGGAAATTGGTTGAGTGGGAGGCGACAAAGGGTACAGGTAAATGGAACTCACTCTGAGGAGAAGGAGATTACCAGTGGTGTGCCCCAAGGATCTGTCCTTGGTCTGATTCTTTTTAACATCTTTGTTAGTGATATAGCTGAAGGGCTGTTGGCTAAGGTTTGCCTCTTTGCGGATGATACCAAAATCTGCAATAGAGTAGACACCCGGGAAGGTGTAGATAATATGAGGAGGAATCTGGCTAAGCTTGAAGAATGGTCTAGAATTTGGCAGCTGAGATAATGTTAAAACATGCAAGGTCATGCATTTGGGCTGCAGCTAGCCAAGGGAGCGATATAGTATGGGGGATGAAGTACTTTTGTCCACTAAAGAAGAGTGGGACCTAGGCGTGATTGTGTCTGATAATCTTAAAGTAGCTAAAGAGGTAGAAAAGGTGACAGCTAATGCTAGAAGAATGCTTGGGTTGATAGGGAGAGGAATGGCCAGCAGAAGAAAGGAGGTGATAGTGCCTCCGTATAAGTCTTTGGTGCAACCTCATTTGGAGTATTGTGTGCAATTCTGGAGACCGGACCTTCAAAAGGATATAAACAGGCTGGAGTCAGTACAGAAGGTGGCTACTAAACTGGTTAGTGGTCTTCATTACAAAACATAGGAGAGAATTAAGGATCTTAATATGTACACTTTAGAGGAAAGGCGGGATAGAGGTGATATGATTAAGACGTTTAAATACCTCCGTGGCATAAATGCACAGGAGGAGAACCTCTTTCGATTGAAAGCAAGCTCTGCTATGAGAGGACATGGGATGAGGGTGAAAAGGGATAGATTCAGGAGTGATATGCGGAAATATTTCTTTACGGAAAGAGTGGTGGATCCGTAGAATAGTCTCCCAGTGGAGGTGGTAGAGATGAGGACAGTATCTGAATTCAAAGAAGCATGGGACAAACACAGAGTATCTCTAAAGGAAAAAAAGGGGACTGTTGTAGTTTTTGATATGGAAGGACAGACTACAGTAGATAGGTCATGTGGTCTTTTTCTGTCGTCATGTTTCTATGTTTGTATGTAAACTGAGACAAAAGTGGGTCACTCCCTTGGAATCTGCTTATAAAAGGGAATTCAAAGTCACTATCTACTTTTCTTTTATTTGCTTCTTCATAACATCACAACCTTTAGTACTGCTCTGTCAAGACTATTTCACTTCTAATTGTAAATCAGCATTCGGTATTTGCATTGGAACTAATAAGTGCAGTAAAATGGAACTCAGAAAATATATAGGCCAGTATGGAATCCAGGAGATAAATCAAAGAAATTGAGAGCCATGTATGAAATCAGAACAGCCCTTTAAAATTAGCAGCCCCAGGTTCGTGTCAGGAGATCTGTCTAGAGCAGTCATTATTATCAACTAGATAAATGTTCTTTTTTCAGTACAACAGTGACATCTTGTGGCTATGACCAATGCTCAATGTTCTCAAAGAACACTCAATTCTCCTCTAAGCTTTCAGCTAATTCATGGCACATGGGTGTGCTATATAAGCATTTGATTTGGTCATGGGTGAAAGAAAGATGTTCCCATAGTAAAATATTTCCAGGACAAAGGGAAACTCCGTGAAACTAATTGTGACGCTCGCGCCCCTACCAGGCGGTTGCCTAGTAGGGACGGCTGGCCATCTGATATCCCTTCTAGGATTTTTGTAGTTGTGTACGAAAGAAGAGCCAAGTGGTTAATAAAGCGCACAGGAAATTTTATTCGGTTTCCATGTTGGTAAGTGGTGAACATAAAATTCTTCAAGCATAACTTTTGGTTTCTCCAGACAAAAAGGAAATAAAGGATAATTTCTCCCAGAAATCAAAATGCCCAAAACAGTGTAACCTTGAACAAACTCATACCCGTTCTTGTTCCTTACTGCAACAGCTTAACCTTAGCATCAGAAGAAAAAGGCATTTTAAAACTCTTCACATAGTGAGTGAGGTATCAGCTTCAACCCTGCTGTTGCCACACACAAACAGTTTCAGCTGTTTGAACCTCCACTGAGCTCCTGCAGTTTCAGCTTCTTAGGAGAGTTTCTTAATCCTTTACATTCAGGCTTTCCCCTCTCTTCCAGCTTCTGGAACTGTCTTTAGGCTACAACAGCCCCCCCTTTTTATGTTCCACTGTTCTAGCTCACACTAATACCTTAGTGCACAGCTCGCATTCCATTTCAGAGACATCAGAATTAACAACACTTTCCTCAGGGCCTACCTCCATGCTCTCTATTGAGCTACAGCTGGGTGCTCCTTGAAAGTGCTCCGGGCTCTTTTCCTTAAGAGTCTTCACCAGATTAAACAGCCTCTCCCAGTGCCTGGCCTTGCCTTCTCCAGGCCGGTCTCTTGGGGGTCTCTCCTGTTTAACTTCCCTAGTGAGATATTTCTTTCTGTGCTGAGCCTTCTGGGGTATGACAGTCTCCTCTGAGTCAGAGCAAGAACTATCCTCTTGGCAATGCTTGGTCCCTGCGTACCTTTCTTGGCTGCCTCTATAGTGGTTCCTCCTTCTGCTGCTCTCCTTGGCTGAAAAGCTTCTCTTCAGTTTGGCCACAGATCTTTCCGGTCTGTGCCTTCTGGGAACTGGGCTAGAACCTGGGCTAGGCCTGGAACTGCAACTGCCGCTTGTGCTTGCTCTTGAATTCCTCCTGGACCTTCTTCTCAAAGCCCCTTCCTTATTCAAACTGGCTCTCCCTCTTGTGTTTGTTTTCTCTCTGTTAACTGCTGAGCAAGGCAACTCCCTTCTTGGCTCCACCCACTTGGACCTCCTACTCCTATGCAAGGTTGTCCTGTGGTCTGGGATTGGTTTACCTTTAGCTCTGCCCCCTAGGTTCCTTTCAGGGCTTTTAGTATGGAGTATGTGATTTTGTGCACCCATCCCCCGTAAAGAAGAAAAATTCTTCTTTTTTTCAGTTTTCTCTAGCTGGGATGCACCCTCCTTACCACATAATAAATAGAGCATTGGAAACAAATCACAATGTTTTTTTCACTCGGAGCACAATTAAGCTGTAGAATTTGTTGACTACAGATGTGATTAAGGCAGTTAGTACAGTTGGGTTTCAAAAGGATTTAGGCAAGTTTCTGGATGCCAAGCTCATAAACCATTATTTTCCATGCAGATTTGGAAACACCTTTGCCTGTCTCTAGGTATGAACAGCAAGGAATAGATCCACTGTTTGGGGATTCTGCCAGGCAGGGCAATAAATTGAATTTATCTGATGCCATTCTCAGAAGTTCAAGATGAGCTACATTCAGGTGCAGTAGGTATTTTTGTCTGTTCCCAGAGGCAATGTACCTGAGGCAATGGAGGATTAAGTGAATTGCTCAAGATTACACGGAGCAGAAGTGGGACTGGAAATTGGCTTCCCTGGTTCTTAGGCAACTACTCTAACCATTAGGGTACTCCTCCAAGCCTGGAACTTGGATTGGTCATTGGCAGAGATGGAATACTGGGCTTTGATGGACCTTTGGTCTAATATTTTTCTGATCCTCCCTAACCACCTTCCCTCACTCCACCAACCTAATACCCCCTCTTTCTCACCCCCTCCCCACCCTCCCTATTTCCTCCTCCATCTTATCCTCCTCCCTTTCCTCAGTTCTTGAGCTTCACCTTCTCCTTCCTCTTATTCATTACTCTCCTTCTTCTCTGAAAAAAACCTCATCCCCGTTTCTGACATGCTGTCTCCTATCTCCCCTGCACTACTCTTCTCCTTCTTCTTCTACCCTCTGCTGATATTAATCCCAACCCTGGTCTCCCTTCTCTTCTATCTCACTCCCATATTAATTCTTCTCTCCAGCACCCTAATCTCATCCTCTTCCCTCTCCTTTTCCCCTTCTGTCTCCCCTTCTGATGTGCTTTATGGAATGCTCATTCCATTTCTAATAAATTTCCCTTTACCCATGATCTCTTTATCTCTTGTGCTTTCCATCTTCTAGCTCTTACTGAAAATTGGCTCCTCCCTGATGACTCTGCTTCAGTTGCTGCCCTCTGCCACGGCGGCTATCAGTTCTCCCACTCTCCTCGTCCCAATGGCTGCGGCGGCGGTCTTGGGTTTCTACTTTCTCCTTCTTGTCAATTTCAACCCCTCCTTTTCCCTCAGTCTCATTGCTTTCCCTCCTTTGAAGTCTATTCCATCTGTCTTTTTAATCCCCTACCTCTCTGGATCGCTGTCATCTATAGACCACCTGACAAGTCCTCATCTACCTTCCTCACTGATTTTGACTCTTGGCTCTCCTTATTCCTGGATTCTTCCTCCCCTTCCCTTATTCTTGGTGACTTTAATTTTCATATTGATAACCCCTCTGACCCCTATGCATCCAAGCTCCTTTCCCTTACCTCCTCTTTCAACCTCCAGCTTTGTTCTTCTGCCCCCACTCATCAGCTTGGTCACTGTCTTGACCTTGTTTTCTACTGTAATTGTTTACTTTCTAATTTCCATAGCTCTGCTCTTCCCTTATCTGACCATCACCTGGTATGTTTCACTCTTCACTGCACCCCCCCCCCCTCCTCCAATCTTGCCCAATCTCCTCCTATATTTTTAGGAATCTTCATGCTGTCAGTCCACTGACTGTCCACTACTGTCTCATCTCTTCTCTCTTTCACTTTGTCCTTTACTTCTGTTGATGAAGCCGTAGCTTCCTATAATACTGCTCTCTCCTCTACTCTGGATACCCTTGCTCTACCCATTCCATTTCCTGTGAGGAGCACCTCAACTCTGGTTGTCTTCAACTGCTACTTACATTTCTGTGCCTGCTCAGCTGAGCGCACTTGGCTCAAATCCTGCTCTCTGACTTTCTTCACTTCAAATTCATGCTTTCTTCTTTCCAGTCTGCCATAGCAGTTGCTAAACAAAGCTATTTTCTCCATCTGTACAGAAGGTGGCTACTAAACTGGAAAGTGTTTGTCCACTCTTCTCTGTCTTCTACTCCTTCCTCTTTCCTGTTATGTTTTGTAGTTCTTTTTCCATTTCTGAGCTATGTGCCAACCTTTAAATGTTATTACTTATTTGTAAACTGCCCTGATGTAATAAAGGGCGGTATATCAAGAATAAATAAACAAACAATAAACAAACAATCTGACTAAACATCTTGCCTCTAACCCTCACTGTCTCTTTTCTACTCTCAATTCTCTTCTTAAGGCACCTCCACCTCCAATCCCTCCTTCTCTCTCTGCCCAAACCCTAGCAAACTATTTCCATGGCAAGTGCATAAGATTACTCTTCAATTTCCCACTAAATCTTCTTCACCCCCTCTTCCCCCCTTTCCATTACCAACTTTTCCCCTCAATCTCTATCCTTTTCTAAAATTTCTGTTGAGGAAACCTCTCTTCTTCTTTCCTCCTGTAAACTCACTTCCTGTTCTACTGATCCTATCCCCACCCATCTCCTCAACTCCATCTCCTCCTCCATCATCCCTTTCTTCTCACATATTCTCAACCTTTCGCTTTCCACTGCAACCTTCCCTGCAGCCTTCAAGCATGCTGTGATCACTTCTCTCCTCCAAGCCCCCTCACTTGACCCTTGCTTGTCCTTCTAAGTATTGACCCATATCCCTTCTCCCATTCATTTCTAAAATTATTGAACGTGTAGTTCTCTGTTGTTGTCGCAAATTTCTATCCTCTCAAACCTTCTTGATCCACTTCAATCTGATTTTCATCCACTTCATTCTACTGAAACGTCCCTTGCCAAAGTCTCCAGTGATTTATTCCTCGCTAAGTCCAAAGGCCTTTACTCAGTTCTCATTCTTCTCAATCTTTCTGCTGCTTTTGATATTGTTGATCACCTCCTCTTCCTTGACACTTTATCCTCACTTGGTTTTAGAGGCCCTATATTGTCTTGATTCTCTTCTTATCTCTCTAACTGCTCTTTCAGTATTTGTTCTGTAGGTTCCTCCTCTACCACATCCCTCTCTCAGTTGATGTACCTCAAGGGTCTGTTCTGGGTCCTCTCCTTTTCTCTCTCTCTATATATATATCCAGTCCCTTGGTGCACTCATCTCTTTTCATGGCTTTCAGTATCATTTTTATGCTGATGACTCTCAAATCTATCTATCTACACCTGATATCTCTCCTTCGCTCCAAACTCATATCTCTACTTGCTTATCTGACATCGCCACCTGGATATCTTACCGCCACCTAAAATTGAATATGGCCAAAACTTCTTATTTTACACCCTAAACACTCCTCTCCCTTCCTCTTTCTTCTATCACTGTTGATAACACTCTTTTTCTTCCTGTTTCTTTGGCCCGCAACCTTGAGGTCATCTTTGATTCCTCCCTTTCCTTCTCTAATATATAGCTAAAACCTGTCATTTATTCCTCTACAACATTAATAACATTTGTTCTTTCCTCTCTGAACACACTACTAAGGCTCTTGTCCACTCTTTGGTCACCTCCCGTCTGGACTATTGCAACCTCCTCCTTGCTGGTCTCCCTCAGTGTCATCTTTCTCCTCTTCAATCTATGCAGAACTCTGCTGCACAGCTAATCTTCCACCAGCCCTGATACATACATATAACCCCTCTTCTAAAATCACTTCACTGACTCCCCTTCCATTTCCGTACGCAATTCAAACTTCTTCTAACATAGAAATGGATTCATTCTGCTGCCCCTCATTACCTTTCTTCTCTTCTCTCTCCCTATACCCCTCCTCGTGAATTCCGCTCCTCTTCTGGTTTCCTTCTCTCTATGCCTTTTTTTTCTTCTGCAAACTCCAGACTTCGATCTTTTCACTTTTGCTGCTCCTTATGCATGGAACAAACTTCCTCTATCTTTAGATCAAGTCTCTTCTCTCCCCCTCTTCAAATCCATGCTAAAGGCTTACCTCATTGAGGCTGCATTTGGATCCTAATCCTTTGTTTTCCTTGTCTCCTTCCCTATTTGAACCCCCTTGTTTCTCTTGTATTGTTCTGTCTGTCTTGATTAGATTATAAGCTCTACGAGCAGGGCCTGTCTTCTTTATGTGTTTGTAAGTGCTGCTTATGCTTTGTAGCGCTATATAAATGATTCATAGTAGGAGTAGTAATATTCCACTTCTTGAGCTGAGATTGGGTTCTCTTTTATTCAGCTCAACAGACCATAACTTTTTTTTCAGCAGCATTGTACCCATTCACTTTCTAAATCAGCAATGTAATATCTTCTGTTCAAAACTTTCCAAGGTCTTCTCTTCAGCTTATCTTTTGCCCCATCTTTTTAGTCTCAACTTTCTTCACATCACATTACTAGCTATGATGCAAAACCTTCTCTACTATCCCCTTGCCTCTGATCTGCCCAAATACCACCCTGATTTTACCTGGTCATTTTTCCCATGGTCTGCGGGGATATTCAGCGGCACTTACCAGTTAGTGCTGCTTAATAAAGGGCTTGACCATATTTTAGTTGATCAGTAGGTCTGCTAACTGGCTAAAACACTTTGAATATGCTCCCAGCAGTTAACTGCAGGCTGGCTAAAACCACTCCCATGGATATGTAATAGCTCTTTCTACGAGATGCCTACTTTCTAATTCAGTGGTTTGAGGCCAGACTCTGATGTGAAGTCATTTGGGTTTTTTATTTGCCTGAAACTTCTAGTAACCTTTCAGCTATGTTTTTGTTTGGGCAACAGCCACAGCCACCTCATTAATTAACAAAATTGACCTGAAATAAACATTTATAAAATCAAAATAATACAAAAATGAAAATTTATTAAAGCAAAACAAACCTGAAAATGTCACAGGAAACTAAACAAAAGGATACTTTTTTTGGCTGCACAGCATAAACAAATAGTAGAGATGTGTGCAAGCAGAACAAATTCAGTTAGCTTTTCTTTTTTACTGAATTTTTTTCAGATTTTCAGATGTTTTTTTCAATGTACACACATATTTTTGGTTAATTTCACACATTCATTTTAATAGTGATTTTTTTAAACACGGACTATAATGTATTAATGCTCACCAATCAACTTAAGCTGTATTCCCCTAGATATAACCTAGTTCCACTTGTTTTGTTTGTCTTGATTAGGCTATAATGAGCAGGGACTGTCTCTTACATGTCTTTGTACAGCAATGTGTATGCCTTGTAGCGCTATACTATGATAAGTAGTAGTATTAGTAGGGCTAAATCACTTAACTGCACACTAACATTTTAAGGATTACTAGGTGATCATGCCTAAAGATGAATAGCAGGGTTGCATGTCCAGTTCAGATGTGCATCCCCCACTATTCTCAGGGACCTTATTTCACCCCCTTGCTGGTGCTGGTATGCGGGGAGTACTGCATGGGGGGGGGGCAGAGGCAGAGAGTGGGCGCAGCGAGGACGGGCTGCATCACCCAGATGTACAGGGCCTATTCAGGTCATGGTCCTGTACATCCAGCAGATGAGAAAGATAGACGTGGGACGTATTCCACCTCGGAAATGGAATAAGTCTCAGGAGCGGCAGAGATCGGGCCTGGAAGCACCCACCAACCCACGGCACAGATGAAGATGAGTCCCAGACCCAACTGAGGTTGAGCGGTGGGGAAATGTAACATGTTCCGCTATCGGGCCTGCTTGCTCCTGCTGAGCGTCCTAGTGCCATGGTGACAGGACACCACGACACCGGCACGACTGCAGGAGCACTAAGTGGTGGGGACACACAGCCTGCTGTTCGTCTCTGTGTTCAGAATACTGTGTGCCCCGGCCCGTCTAAGTGCCCAATCCTGCACCCGTGGGAACGTGTAGCCCCTGCAGTTAAAGAATCGGGTGCACCTGTGCCCCATCCATAATATGGCAGTCCGCACGGCCTGGAGATGCAGATTATGGAATTGGCCTCCTAGTGAATATAACATGCACTAACCAATAGACATCCTTAGTAAATAGTGGTGCTCTGAGATCACCATTTACACGTGTGTGCCAGCTGCGTGTTTGAATGCGTGTATTCACACTTGGAGATGCTTTTAAAAGGATGTCTAAACATATTAGATACAGAATAGTACTAAATAGCAGGCCACCCAATACAAGAAAAAACAATATTACCCAAAGGCACAGCAAAATAACCAGATCTTGGTCAGCAGGCTCTTCACTTTGGACCATTGACCTAAACTAATCTTAAGCATGCACAAAATGGTTCTATTATATGCTAGACAGGTTATGCTATTGCGAAGCTACGTAAAGCCATTAATAAATTAGTTAGAAATGGGCAGCCAGCTGGCCATCCCCAGAAAAATAAAAAACACAAAACTTCAAACTCTCCTATTTCATTTCAGTACTGAGAAAATGGTTGAATTTTCTTTCCCCTGTCCAGGTTCTTGTTTTCTGAATTCACTTAAAACAGTTGCTCTTATTTCTAAAAGCAGAACCCAGCAGTGTACTTTCATGTACCACAGGGATTTCTGCAAGTTATTCTGCTCAAGGTGCGCACCGCCCTCCCCTGTTTTATTATCAGCCTCCTGTTGCTTCTTCCTGCTTTGACCTCTGCGATCTGGACTGATATTTGCAATTGAGCTGTTACATGTGCCTGCTTTTTTTCTTATTCCTGATTCTTTTACTGTCAAGTACACAGATGTTCAGGCACTGTCTGATTTGCTGAGTCATTATGTCATCTGTCACATTTTCATGTTCTTTGGGTCCCCATTTTTTCTGCTATTGAAACAGTCTGCTGTTGTTTTAGAGGTGCAAAAGTCAGCAAAACATCCAGCATACAGAACCAACCATCATTATACAGCACACTATGGACTGGTGAAATGCTGCCATGTCCCTTCATACCCTATGTCCAATGGGACAGGTTAATCCACATCTGACTCTTCTCTTGAAAGATTCTTTGAACGTCCCATATTATTGCCCGTAGTTTGTGCCCACTGTACTGCACCGTGTTTCTCTATATAATATTTTTATAACTACATGAATACATAGCATGCATAACTTTTTTTCCTTCTGCAGGTACTGGTAAATTTTCAAAAAACAAGTAACTCCTGCTCTTGACTCCACACACACATTTTTAAGGTTTATTTATGCAGATACATGCACGTTTTATGAAGTGCACATAAATGCAAACTGCTCCTCAACCCCACCTCCAATAACACCTCTGCTTAGAGGGGTTGTTACTAGGAGTTAAGCTGCGATAAATTTCACATTTTAATGTATCTTAATTTACCATGGGAGTAGCTAACCTACGATTACTCCAGACTGCAAATTGCATTCAACCTTACAAGCTGGGTTATTCATGGAAAAATGATGCCTTTGGCATATCAGATTGCTAACATGATCTGATGCTCCAGTGATCCAACTTAAACGAGCTAGAGGTAATGTAGTTCCCATTCCCAACCCTTGATCCCATCCAGAAAAGCCCCCCTCCCCCAATCAGAGCTCCCCCAAAACATACCCCTTGTATGGCATTTGACTCCTAGTGGTAATATCTTGTGATTGCCACTAGAGTTCTGCTAGCACTATGCATATCATCAAAAATGATGAACTCCTTCCTCCCCCATTGCAACATCCCAGGGATAGCCTTGGTAGGTCTGGGGATTGTCTTTCGAGACTGAGGAGTCTTTTTGAGTTCTCAAATTGGGGGGAATTCATGGACATCTGTTTCAGAAGGGTCTATGGGAGGAGAGTCTATGGGGGGAGACTGGGGGTGGGTGCAGGAACTACATAGCTCTAACCTCTTTAAGATGAGACCTGGGAACATCAGGCCACAAATTAGTGGCCCAATGCTACCAGGAAGAACAAATAACTCCAGCTTACAAACTTTAATGCAAGCTGCGTTATTCAATTTACTTACTAATGAAGTGCTTGGCATGCATTTGCATGCTTTGCATTTCATTATTATGGCACATGCATTGATACACAATAACACACAATTTTTCCATTAACATGCATTATTTGGCAAATATCATGCATTACATTAGTGATTACTCCCCTAAGTCTGATAGCTGAAAAACAGGAACTTTGGCAGATCTCTCTCTTTTACTTCAATTTTTACCAAAGCTCCACCAACTTAACAATGGCTGGGAAAAATCATATTACCAAAGCCGTTGCCCCCATTGTAGCTTCTGCCTCTGTGTAGACAGAGATCTTAATGCCAGTTGAAGGACTGGTTCCATGTGCAGGATGCCTGCATGCTGAAGCTCTCAGGAAAGACGTGGAAGAGCTCAGAGAAGAGGTGGCGAGACTGAGAAACATTTGAGACAGTGAGAAGTTCATTGAGGAGATGCTTTTTCAAACATCCAAGCTCTCCAACAGAGGTGAAGATGGGAGGCTACAGAATGAAGAAAGTTGGACACAAATCACCAGAACCTGCAGAATCAACACACCAGCTCCTCCAGTCCTTGAAATGAAGAACCAGTATGCAGCCCTAGAAGTGGAGGAGGTAAAACCATCCCAGGAAAGAGAAGAACCAGAGCTCAAGTACCCCAAAGTTGCAGAATCAGTGACCACAATAAAACAAAGAATAGTGGTGGTTGGTGACTCTCTTCTAAGGCATACTGAGGCATCCATCTGCCGACCAGACTTGATGTCCAGAGAAGTGTGACGTCTGTCAGGTGCCAAAATCTGCAATGTTACAGAGTTTTCTGAGACTCATTAAGCCTACTGACTATTATCCGATGTTGTTCATCCATGTCAGCACAAGTGATACTGCTAGGTATCCCTCTGAGTGTATCAAAAGCAACTTCATGTCTCTGGGACAGAGGGTGAAGCAGATAGGTGCTCAGGTGGTGTTCTCTTCAATTTTCCCGGTTGAGGGTAAAGGCCGAGGCAGAGAAGCTCGCATCCTGGAGATGAATGCATGGCTGCGTGGATGGTGTCATCAAAAGCATTTTGGTGATATTCCAAGAGCTTCAGAGCAGAGATGGCGCCCATCTGTCTAAGAAGAGTCAAAGCATCTTCAGCAGCAGACTGGCTAACCTACTGAAGAGGGCTTTAAACTAGATTTATTTATTTATTTTATTTAGCTGTATTTATATCCCGCTTTTCACCAGGTCAAAGCGGTCAATTGGGGGGCGGAGCCGGATGTCCAGCGGGATAGTCGCATAGCGCTGAGGCTCCCGAGAGGCCTACCAAGACTCCTGAATTTTGAACCGTTTTAATTCTGAATATTGCTTTGACTCTACCGGGGTACCTTGGGGTGATGGCGGGGACCAAACCAGCACGTCTAGATTTCGGGACCCCAACGAATTCCCATGGTAAACGCTCCAAAACCGAGCCCCCGTCTCCGCAGAAGCAGCCCGCACCTCGGGAAGGTCCCGAGATGCAGCAGGAGATCCTCACTGAAATACGAGGGGTAAAAGACCTGGTGCAATCCAACGGGGAGTCACTCCGAGCGCTGCGTGAAGATTTCGGCATACTGCAAAGCAAACTCGAAGGGCTTTCCCTACGACAAGACAAAATGGCAGGCATACTGGACTCACACACGGTCCGGTTGGCGAAACTTGACAAAGTAGAGCGCCAGATACGGGCCCTTCAGAAAGAAGTGGAAGATGGCAACAATCGGGCCCGCCGCAATAACATACGGCTCGTGGGCATACCGGAGGGAGCTGAGTCTGGAGACATGAAGGAGTTTCTTTGTAAGGCGCTTCCTTCCCTACTTCGGATCACATTTGCTAAAGACCTGGAGATTGACCGGGCTCATCGAATGCCCTCAAATATGGCGCTCAATCGGAAGACCCCGCGGCCTATTATCTTTCGGCTCTTAAGATACCAACATGTTGAGCAAATTCTGAATGCCGCTCGCGCAAAAGGCCCCATCGAGTTTGAGGGCCACCGGATATCCTTCTTTCCTGATTTGGCTAAGCCCACGGTTGATCGTAGAAAGCGATTCCTGGAATTTCGACCGAGGCTACAACAACTGCAAGCTCGCTATGGCCTGATGTACCCGGCTAAACTCAGGGTAACGCTGCACAACCAGACCAGAACATTTGATGATCCTGAATTACTTGCGGAATTTTTGGAGTCCAAAGAGGCAGATCAGATGCGTTGATCCAAGGAACACTTAGCTAATTGACCTTATATTGGTAAAACCCGCCATACTGTTTTCGGACGCTCTCTACCTTAGAGACTGCCTTGGCAATTCACAGCCTTGGCTTTCACTAGCCTTGATGGCCCTGTTCTATCATGCCCACAGCTACTTCGGTGGAGATCGGAGACTATAATAACAGAAGGGTTCAAATATTACAATCGCACTCTCTTGGGCCTCCTCCCGCAGACATATGGTCGCCATTTATATTTGGGGTTATGCTTCTTCTCTGGGGCACTTCGGTGCTTGTTTTCTCATATGGGGTGTATCTGGTATTTTAATTGATGTGTATGATATAGCTGTACAGATGTGGTATATATTCCATACTCGCCTGCGCTTTTACTTCAAATGTATGACAATGTCTTATGGCCCTATGTAAGGTTTTTTCATTGAACGTAAAGGGAATCAACAACCCGATTAAAAGAAAGAAAATCCTTAGTTATTTGAGTCATGAAAAGGCGGATCTGGTTTTTCTTCAGGAAACGCACTTAAATTCTACCGAAACTCTGAAACTCAATATTAAACCTTACATGGTTGCTGCCTACTCTCCGGCTGTTTCTAAGAAATGTGGGGTAGCTATTCTGGTGAGGAAATCCTTGCCTGTCACCATTATTGCCACTAGCTCTGACACGGAGGGCAGATGGTCTCGCGTCCATCTTAAAATTGGACACCTTGAACTAACATGTATATGTATATATGCCCCCAATGTGGATAATCCTGCCTTTTTTGCTACCATTGCTCAGGTTGCGCAGGCCTCTGCTAGCACCTCACTGATAATAGGTGGCGACTTTAATCAAGTCGTCGATCCTCTGATAGACAGGCAACCGCCTAGAATGAGTGGCCTGCCCAAGAGCTCCCTCACACTCACTTCCTTGATCAAAGATCTCGCTTTAGTGGATCTTTGGAGATTGTTGCATCCTGCTGAACTGGAATTTACTTTCTATTCTCCCCCCCATCTATCACAGTCCAGAATAGATTTTTTCCTAATATCTAAAGTGCTGGTATCTCAGGTAGACACAGCGATGATTCACCCATTACCGAATGGTGGAATTCTGTCTGCTTATATAGTACACATGAGCAGATACCTCGTCGGATGGCATTCCAGGTTCAGGACTGCTCTCACTTGTCTAAGTGGCAGATGCTTAATGACTATGTTCAGATTGCCAGATGCTCCAATATAGCCGTATAGCTACACTCATCATGTTGCAGATAATTATATTATCTCGAAAGATAGTAATGTGTATACACACCCGATACTGGATTGTTACGTATCCCAGAGAAGAAGCAGGGGGGGAGGGGGGTGGTGGGGGTTTACTGTCCGTGATTGTATAATATTATTTGTTCATGTTCTTCTATTCTGTATGTCCTTTTGTTTCGATGTTCCAAAATGAAAATAAAAGTTTAAAAAAAAAAAAGCGGTCAATTGGGGGATACATTTAATACGAGGAGATATGAGACACACACACTAATACATACAGGGAACATGGGCATTGGAGATGGGTGAAGAAAGCCCCTAGGTAAGTGAAAAATAAATATCTCTGTAAAAATGGGCAAAAGGAGCAACATCTGGAAAGTGGTGTGTATAAATGCCGTAGCATGGGAAATAAGATTCCAGATATTGAGGGTTTAATGGGCTGACTTGGATTTAGTGGCAGTATGGAGACATGGTTCACGGACAACTATGACTGGGATATAATTATACCAGGCTATACTTTATTCAAGAAGGACAGAATAGGAAGATGGGGAGAAGGAGTGGCACTATATGTAAAAAATAATATTAAAGCTATAGAATTACAAGGCTTAAAAAGGAGAGAGGAGACACTGGAAAGAGAGAAAAGGAAATCCATTTGCATTGGAATGATATACAGATCCCCTTCACAGGGAGAAGAGGTGGATGGAGATTGAATAGAAGACATACATTGCATTTCCATGAAAGGAGAAGTGCTACTGATAGGTGATTTCAATATACTGGATGTTGATTGGCACATCACTACTGCGGTGTCATCTACAGTAGAAGTAAGGATATCCTGGATTCTTTACAGGGAAGACTATTCAGGCAACTGGTAATAGAGCCCACATATGAAGGGTCCATACTGGACTTGGTGTTTACCAATGGGGTAAGTGTTTCTGATGTTACAGTGGGAAATATCTTGCATCCAATGATCACCAGATGGTGTGGTTCAGTATTAGGACAAGGGCTGATAAAATCCATTCAAAAGTGAGGGACTTAGACCTTAGGAAAACTAACTTTGCCAAGATGGGACAATACCTCAAGGAGTTGTTAACAGAATGGGAACAGCTGGGGGATGCAGAAAAACAGTGGTCAAAACTGAAAGGGGATATTTTAAGGGCAATAATCCTTTATGTTAGAAAGGTAAATAAATGTAAAAGGAGGCCGATGTGGTTCGAAAAAGAAGTAGCTGAAAAGGTGAAGAAAAAGAGGGTGAACTTCAGGAAATACAAGAGGTCACAGAGAAAGGAAGACAGGCATCTATACTTGGAAAAACTTAGGGGTATGTTTATTAAACAGCAGTAGCGGCTTCTGTGCAATATCGGGCCACAGCTCCGATATCACACAGAAGCCGCTACCGCTGTTTAGTAAACATACCCTTTAAGCAAAGAGTCAGGAAAGCAAAGATACAAAAAGAAGAAGAAATAGCCAGTGCAATAAAATATGGAGAGAAGACATTTTACAAATAGGTTAGTGAGAGGAGGAAAGGCAAAAGTAGTATTGAAGGGGAGAAATATGTAGAAACTGATGAGGATTTAGCGGAATTGCTTAACAAATATTTCTGTTCTGTGTTTACAGATGAAGGGCCAGGAGCAGGACCTTAAAAACACCCAGAAATAGGAAAAGAAGTGATGGGCAGCTCAAATGATTTTCAGAAGACTGTGTTGATTTACCTAGATGTGATGTACTTAGTTTTCAGTAAAGCCTTTGACACTGTTCTGTACAGGCGACCTATAAACAAACTGAGCATCCCTAGAGATGGAACCTAAAGTTAATGATTTGGTTAGAAATTGGTTGAGTGGGAGACAACAAAAGGTACAGGTAATGGAGTTCACTTTGAGGAGAAGGAGGCTACCAGTGGTGTGCAGCAGCGATCTATCCTTGGTCCAATTCTTTTTAACCTTTTTGTTAGTGATATTGTGGAAGGGCTGTTGGGTAAGGTTTGGTTGTTTGTGGATGATACCAAAGCCTGTAATAGAGTAGACACCCAGGAAGGAGTAGAGAACATGAGGAGGGACCTAGATAAGCTTGAAGAGTAGTCTCGAATTTGGCAGCTGACATTTAATGCTAAAAAATGCAAAGTCATGCATTTGAGCTGCAAAAATCCAAGGGCACGGTACACTGAAGTACTTTGTCCACAAAAGAAGAGCGGGACCTGGGCGTGATTATGTCTTACAATTTTAAAGTAGCTAAACAGGTAGAAAAGGTGACGGTGAAAGCCAGAAGGATGCTTGTAATAAACCATAAACCATAGGGAGAGGAATAGCCAGAAAAGAAAGGAGGTGATAGTGCCCCTGTATAAGTATCTGGTGCAACTTCATTTGGAGTACTGTGTGCAATTCTGGAGACCACACCTTCAAAAGAATATAAACAGGATGGGTTCGGTGCAGAGGGTGACTATTAAAATGGTTAGTGGTCTTCATTATAAAGCATATAAGGACAGACTTAAGGATCTTAATATGTATACTTTAGAGGAAAGGTGAGATAGAGGAAATATGATAGAGATGTTTAAATACCTCTGTGGCATAAATGCATAGGAGGAGAAGCTCTTTCGTTTGAAAGCAAGCTCTGCTATGAGGGGACATAGGGGATAGATTCAGGAGTACTATGTGAAAATATTTCTTTACAGAAAGAGTGGTAGATGCGTGGAATAATCTCCCAGTAGAGGTGGTAGAGACAAGGACAGTATCTCAATTTAAAAAAAAGCATGGGATGAACAGAGAATCTCTAAAGGTAAAAATAGGACTATTATAGCTGATATGGAAGGGCGGACTAGACAGGCCATCATGTTTCTATATTCCAGTTCTATACATATTGTGTGTGGGGGGGGGGGGGGGCGTTTTCCAAGGTATTTATGCTGTTTGCAGACCTGCAAACTATGTAATTGCTGGTTAGTGCAATAGTGGCACTAAAACAGTGCCACTGGATATCTGTGGGTGCTGCTGCTACACGCTAGGAGCGGTGAAATGCTGTTTATGTTAGGGGGGCCAAGCTCCACCCCTTGGCCAGCCACACTGAGGGCAGCTGTGATTGCCAGCCTTCCCCTCCTGTCTGCCCACGTGGATCCGATCTCCCATGGGCAGACAGGAGGGGTGTTTGCTGCGATCGCAACGCTGTTGTGCCCATGGGGGATGAGACACCCATGGGCCACCCACTCCCTGATGGTTCACAATTGTGAGGCTCCCCTTCTGTCTGCCCCTGGGAGATCAGAGATTGCGGAAGTTAGGTTTTGGTGGGGCGTGGGACCCTGTGGTCCACCCCTTTCCAATGCCTCTGCTACATGCTCTGGGGAGTGGTGATACTGAGCCGCTGCCCAGTTAGCGACCTGTGGGTAAAGAGGTACTGCAAAGGGAAAAAGAGACTATAGTAGTTGGTATCAAAGGGTAGACTGGTTAGGTCATATGGCCTTTTCTGTCATCGCGTTTCTATATTTCTGCGAGTTAACCGGGCAGCAGCTCAATATCACCGCAGCACGGTTAGCCTCAGGGCAATGCGGTGACCTGGATATTCAATGTTGATGGCCAGACATGGCCCAAGAATTGAAAATCCAGGGTTAGTATTCAGTGGTGATGGCTAAGTGCCTTACAAGCACTAGTTGCTACCACAGAATATTCCCCCACCCCTTTTAATACCTATCCCATAAACAATTTTAAAAGTGCTTATTCCCATATACGGAGGGTAATTTTATAAGAGAGTGCCCATAACCATTTCACAAATGTGCCTGTTTTATAAAGACCTTAACAAGTCAATTGCCCAAACATCAGGGTCATATCACAACATGTACAGTCTTAAATCCAAACCCATGATGCTGTTCTTCTTAATATGATTTTTTTCCTATTAAGATGAAACGCATTAAGGGTTTGGTGTTTAGGACTGTATGTATTTTATGTGCCTTTATAAAATAGGCTCCTATAATAATCTTCAGTAGCACACAAATGCTCTCCCACAATTCCACACTTGTTCTCCATGCACAGAGAGTCAAGATTTTCAAGTGGTTTCCATTTGCATAAGTAAATGCCAGTATTCACACCTGTAGATGACACGTAACTGTTCTAACGTGGCCTCCTTCATCTCTTATCTAAAGGAAGATAAATATCTCAAGACCACAGAGATTTAAATTCTGAAAATCCAAGTTGCATGCACATAATTCTTTCTTTAAAAGGCATGCCTTTAAATTTAAACTGCAAAATCATTTATCAAAATTAGGTCCAATGTGTTAAAATAACAAGATATTGATTTCCATGTTTAGCTCCTTCTGCATGCTCGTTCTCTCTCTCTCTCTTGAATACAGTCAAATAACCAGCATATTGCATTCAACTCTGGGAACAAGCAGAGTTTATTTATGCTCACAATACCACAGGCAGAAAGACGTGACTATGCAGATGTTAAGTAGTGCTTAATATCTGAGAAGGATATTTGATCTTTCAGTGATGGTTTTATTTAATTGTCCTTTGCAGGATTTCACAGACCTGCTACCAAATCTTCTCCTTTAATAAGCTTAATTATAATGTCTGCACTTCCAAAAGCAAATAGTAAAAGCAAACAACCTTATTAGACATTTAAATCACATGGTAGAGCATCTGGGAGAAATAAAAAGCTGATAGGGGCCTTTTACTTGCTTTCTCATTTTGCGATTCATGTACACACTCTCGAAATTCTCTACTGTGGAATTCAGCCAGATTCCTATTACCTAGAAACAGTCAAAATGACAACAGATAAAGATGATTCGGCCTATTTAGTCTGCCCATCAATAAAACCACTAGGCTGTACTATCCCTTCCTCTCCTTCACAGATCCTCTGTTCTCGTCCCATGCTTGTGGAACACCTCGTTCTTTGCTCCATTGGTGCTGATTCAGCCAAGTGATTCATTTTAAATCATTTTGCATTATAATTAAAATGTATTAAAAGGATGGCCTGCTGTGAGAGAGTGGATTTTCCCCTCTCCTGACAGCCCCTCCCACAAAAGAAATTGTACTTATTGACAGTCGACCTTTGCCATATTACTGTATTATTAGTGGCAAACAAAATCTGAAAGCCTATAATTAAGAAAACGTGTTGGATTAATATATGGATGATCTTCCTAACAAACAAGCTAAGCTGATTCAAACTCGTTTGGCAAAACCAATGAAAAAAAAATTGTAAGAGTCAGTATGAATGACCTTTGTATGAATTTTAAAATAAGCGTTCAGTAAGATTCTCCATACAAAACTAATCGATGTCCTAGACAAATTCCACTATACTGGGTCTCGATTGGGGCTTTTTTATATGCCATTTCTTTTTCATCCCTTGCATTACTTAAAAAAATAATTAAGATGGAGAATGTATAATATCATAGCATAAAGAAGGTCTGGGTTAGAGTATAAGAAACTAGGGCTGTGCAAGGAAAATAAATTTGGGGTTCTTTTGGAGGTGAAAATCTGCACATATATTTCTCTAAAATTGTCCATGCCAGGATTTTTAGCTGCTCCCCTGGCATGTACAGATTTTCAGTACGATATAAACTGCATAGTAGAAGCATGATACAAAGGCACACTTCTTTCTCTAAATTGAATCTAGTATTTTTTACTGTACAAGTTTGATTAAAATATATACAATATACCATATACAATAAAATCAATATACAATATACCATATACAATAAAATCAGAACACTAAGGCACCTAAGACTCATGTTACCCCCTGATGATTTCCGAACCATATTCCAGGTACTGGTAACTCCACACTTTGACTATGCAAACGTCATTCTACATGGACTCCCCAAGAATACTCTCAACCCACTGCAACTTGCGATGAATGCAGCTGCCCGCGTTCTCTGTGGACTATCCAGAAGAGACCACATCACTCCCATCCTCAAGGAACTTCACTGGCTACCGATATTCTGCAGGATCACATACAAGGCTCTACTCCTCACCTTTAAGATCATCAATAAATTATCTCCCTCGTCACTCACGGGCCTCCTCACCCCCACCCCTAACAACAGGTCGAGAAGGACAGTAGCAGACAACACGCTGATTATCCCCAAGGAATCCATAAAATGTACTCAAATAACTAGGAATAGAGCATTCGCCTTCTACGCCCCAAAGTGCTGGAATAACCTCCCACCAAAAATAAGATCGATCAGAGACCTCACACAATTCAGGAAAGCAATCACGCATTACCTATTCCTCCTATACTTCTCGCAACCAAACAACCCCTCCCCACTTAACACACCCCAATCCTTTCAAGCAGTGCTTGACACTTCACAAACAAATTAGGACAAACTTAATAGCAGAACTATCCATTGGTATGCGCAACAATACCAATCTGAGGTGTATATATTAGATCAATGATGGAATACCATGTTTTATGTCTAATATGTAAATAGTTTACCCAGTTAATGCTCCAAGTTACCTATCCTGTTAAAATGTAAGCACAAGACAGTTTTGACTGAATTGAGCAAGAATTGTTAATTGTAAACCGCACTGATAATAAAGAGCGCGGTATATAAAAGCTGTTAAATAAATAAATATTATAGCTGGTCTCATTAATAACAATATCGGGCCCAATCTTCAGCACCAGCAGCTAGCGTGATTACAGCATTGACTATCTGGGGTCGCCGCATAACCCAATCGCTAACCGGGCAGTAGTGATATTGAGCCGATGTCCTGTTAGCAATACGTGGTGCAAGTTAGGCCAGGGTTTCCTGCGCCTGGCTTTCACAGCATCTCGCAAACCGGGCAACAGGTCAATACCGCCGCTGACCGGTTTGCGATCTGCTCTGCCTCCGCTCTACCCCGGAACACCTTCAACGCTAAGTGGTTAGTGTCGGGGTGTGTAGATCTGTCAGCCGTGGATATCAGCAGCATTTACACAGTTAACAGGTCTATAAACCATGTAAATGCCTTTCAGTATTGGGCCCATCAAATTTAATTACTTAAGTATATTTATTAAATTTTCTTAAAACTTCCTTAGTATTACTCTGCTTATAGTTTAGTGGAGCAAGGCCTACTGGAAGTTATATAGAGAAGGGACATGCCCAATCTAGGAACCTGTCCTTCTCCTTGAGACTTGAGGCGTAGGGACACAAAAAAGCCTTATGAAGGTGTGAGAGAAAATCACCAACAATCTCCCACTGTGAATGGCAGAAAATTTCTGTACAGAAAGGCACAAGTTGGCACACATCATCCATAGGAAACTTTGTAAACACTAAAACATTGCTGTTCCTGAAAGCACTGGGAGCGTGATCGTAAGGGAATTCCAGAGAACGAAGAAGTTATGGTCAGTTGGGACATTCCCATTCTAACATAAGAAACTGGATGCAAGAAAACCTGACATTTGGTAATGGAGAGGGTAAAGACCAAGGCAGAGAGGCTCGCATCCTGGAGACAAATGCATGGCTGCGTGGATGGTGTCATCAAGAGCGTTTTGGTTTCCTAGACCATGGGATGCTTTTCCAAGGGTTGCAAAGCAGAGATGGCATCCATCTGTCCAAGAGAGGTCAACGCATCTTTGGTAGTAGACTGGCTAATCTACTGAAGAGGGCTTTAAACTAGATTCCTTGGGGATGGGTGAAGAAAGCCCCCAGGTAAGTGAAAGCCCCCAGGTAGGTGATACATTAAATACCTTTATGGAAATGGGTAACAGGGGTAACATATGGAAAGCAGTGTGTATTTATGCCCGTAGCATGGGAAATAAGATCCCTGAGGTTGAAGCTTTGGTGGGAGTGGCTGACTTGGATTTAGTGGCAGTTACAGAAACATGGTTCACAGAAAACAATGACTGGGATGTAACTATACCTGGCTATACTTTATTCAGGAAGGACAGGGTAGGAAGAAGAGGAGGAGGAGTGGCACTATATGTAAAAACTACTATTAAAGCTTTGGAATTACAGAGCTTAAAAGGGAGAGAGGAGGCATTGTGGGTTAAACTAGAAAGAGGGAAAGAGAAATCTATTTGCATTGGAGTGATATACAGACCTCCCTCACAAGAGGAAGAGGTGGACAGAGAGTTAATTGAAGACATACGCAGCATTGCTAAGAAAGGGGAAGTGCTACTGATAGGAGATTTCAATATGCCAGATGTTGATTGGCACATTCCTGCTGCAGTATCATCTAGAAGTAAGGAGATCCTGGATTCTCTACAGGGAGAACTATTCAGGCAATTGGTAACAGACCCCACACGTGAAGGGGCCATACTGGACTTGGTGCTTACCAATGGTGAAAGTGTTTCTGATGTTGTAGTGGGAGATCATTTTGCATCCAGTGATCACCAGATGGTGTGGTTCAGTATTAGGACTAGGGCTGTTAGAATCCATTCCAAGGTGAGGATCTTAGACTTTAGGAAGACTAACTTTGCGAAGATGGGCCAATACCTCAGGGAGTCGTTAGTGGGATGGGAACAGCTGGGGGATGTAGAAAAACAGTGGGCAAAACTGAAAGGGGGTATTTTAAGGGCAACCAACCTTTTTGTTAAAATGGTAAATAAAGGCAAAAGGAACAGGAGACCGCTATGGTTTTCGAAGGAAGTAGCTGAAAAAGTGAAGAAAAAGAGGGAGGCCTTCATGAAATACAAGAGATCACAGAGAGCAGAAGACAAGCATCTGTATTTGGAAAAACTTAGAGAAGCTAGCAAAGTAGTCAAGAAGGCAAAGATTCAAAAGGAGGAGGAAATAGCCAATGCAATAAAATGGGGGGATAAGACATTTTTCAGATATATTAGTGAGAAGAGGAAGAGCAAAAGTGGTATTGTCAGACTCAAGGGTGCAGGGGGGAATATGTAGAAGCTGATAAGGATAAAGCGGAATTGCTTAACAAATATTTTTGTTCTGTGTTCACAGATGAAGAACCAGGAGCAGGACCTCAGAAAACACCCACAAATAAGAACAGAAGCGAGGGACATCTTGAACTATTTTCAGTAGACTGTGTTCGTGAGAAACTAGCTCAACTTAAAGTAGACAAAGCGATGGGACCGGATGGGATACACCCTAGAATACTGAGGGAACTTGGGGACGTTCTAGCAGCTCCACTGACTGACCTTTTCAATGCCTCGTTGGAGTCAGGAGTGGTGCCAAAGGACTGGAGAGAGGCTCATGTGGTGCCTTTACACAAAAGCGGAAGTAAGGATGTGGTTGAAAACTACAGGCCGGTTAGTTTAACTTCGGTGGTGAGTAAATTATTGGAAACGCTGCTGAAAGAGAAAATAGTGAGGTTTCTGGAGTCCAGCGGATTACAGGATCCGAGGCAGCATGGATTCACCAGAGGCAGGTCTTGTCAGACAAATCTGATTGATTTTTTTGACTGGGTGACCAGGGAGTTGGACCGAGGGAGAGCTCTAGATGTGGTGTATTTAGATTTCCGTAAAGCCTTTGACACTGTTCCTCAAAGGCGACTTATAAACAAACTGAGCACCCTAGGGATGGACCCTAAAGTTACTGCTTGGGTTAGAAATTGGTTGGGTGGGAGGCGACAAAGAGTACAAGTAAATGGAGCTCACTCTGAGGAGAAGGATGTTACCAGTGGTGTGCCCCAGGGATCTGTCCTTGGTCCAATTCTTTTTAACATCTTTGTTAGTGATATAGCGGAAGGGCTGTCGGGTAAGGTTTGCCTCTTTGCGGATGATACCAAAATCTGCAATAGAGTAGACACCCAGGAAGGGGTAGATAACATGAGGAGGGATCTAGCTAAGCTTGAAGAATGGTCTAGAATTTGGCAGCTGGGATTTAATGTTAAAAAATGTAAGGTCATGCATTTGGGCTGCAGCAATCCAAGGGAGCAATACAGTATAGGAGGTGAAGTACTTTTGTCCACTAAAGAAGAGCGGGACCTAGGCGTGGTTGTGTCTGATGATCTTAAAGTAGCTAAACAGGTGGAAAAGGCGACAGCAAAAGCTAGAAGGATGCTTGGGTGCATACGGAGAGGAATGGCTAGCAGAAAAAAGGAGGTGATAATGCCTCTGTATAAGTCTTTGGTGCGACCTCATTTGGAGTATGGTGTGCAATTCTGGAGACCGCACCTTCAAAAGGATGTGAACAGGATGGAGTCGGTGCAGAGGGTTGCTACCAAAATGATTAATGGGCTTCATTATAAAGCATATGAGGACAGACTTAAGGATCTTAATATGTACACCTTAGAGGAAAGGCGGGATAGAGGTGATATGATTGAGATGTTTAAATACCTCCGTGGCATAAATGTTCAGGGAGAGAGCCTCTTTCAATTGAAAGCAAGTTCTGCTATGAGGGGACATGGGATGAGGGTGAAGGGAGATAGATTCAGGAGTGATATGCGGAAATATTTCTTTACGGAAAGAGTAGTGGATCCGTGGAATAGTCTCCCAGTGGAGGTGGTAGAGATGAGGACAGTAACTGAATTCAAGAAAGCATGGGACCAACACAGAGGATCTCTAAAGGCAAAAAGTGGACTGTTGTAGTTGTTATGGAAGGACAGACTAGATAGGCCATGTGGTCTTTTTCTGTCGTCATGTTTCTATGTTTCTATGTTTCTATAGAGGTGTTGGTTCCAAGCAATAATTTTGTAAATCGTGTGGACAGAGAAAAGATCTTGAAATACAAAGAAATGCAGTCAGAGACCAAAAAAATGTAGCAAAAGAGATACAGAAATATTTCTCATTATATTGGGAGCCATAGGCCTGATTAAGAGGAACTTCTAATCGCACTCTAGAAGGAAGCTCTTTTTGACATGATGCAAGTACTATGCTGAACATTAGCAGTAAATTTGAGAGACTGAGATCATACTTTGCATATCCTGGCTTAGATATGATGCTCATGACTGTCATGCTATGTGCAAAACTAATCCATTTGGAGAAATTGTCCCAGAATATCTCCATAGAGCAGAAATGTGCACAGTGGAAGAGACATGAGGACAGGAATAGGAGTAGCTTAGTGGCCAGAGCAGCGGCCAGGAATCAGAACCACTGACACTCTTTGTGAGCTTGGGCATGCCACTTAGCCCTCCATTACCTCAGATATAAAATTATCTATTGTTGCTGCTGTCTAAGTGTGCCTGTGTAACAGTTTCTACCTGCTGTTCTCTGTGTCTCTCATCAGGTACAAGCCTCAGTTCACCTCCCCCTTGCTCCGGAAGTGACGCAGCCGCTGGCACGCAGCTGCATTCCACCAGGTACCACCATCACCTGCTTCCCACAGTATTTCAGACATCCTTCTTCGGTGGCACGCGCCGAAGGGGCACGCTCAGGAAGCAAGTCATGCTTCTTGGGCGAGCTCCTTGGGGTGACTCCTGGGTCTCCTGTGGCTCCCAACACCTGGGCCTAATGGCTAGGTCACTCACCCAGAGGGTTTTACCTCAAGCATTGTGCCACCATTCCTGCTGTGTCTCAAAACAGATTGGTCTCTAACCTGTTTTTCACGGTCCTGCTGTACTTACTGTTGTTTTTATTTTCCTCTTTTCCCAAGATGCCCGCGATCCCTCTCATCTGGGGATGGCACACTCTGGTATCCCTACCCAAACCCCTGGACACCTCTGCCGGGTTGCCTCCAACTTAAATCCATTGTCAGCCAACCCCGGCACTCCTCCTCCCCCTTCCCTCCCTCCCACCCATTCTGTTGAGCAGTTGCTACATACAGGTCTCCTGAATTGTAGAGCCCTTCGGACTAAGACAGCTTTGATCCATGATCTCCTTCTTCAATCTCAACTGGATCTCTTTTTCCTAACTCTGGATGCGGGAGGGAGAGTATCCCCTCCTTGCCCATTGCCTTCCCCCTGACTTTTCAGCCATTGCCACCCCTTGTCTTGAGCGCACTGGCGGTGGGGTGGCAGTCCTGTTTCGTTCTATCCTACCCATTACTCAATTGGCATCAACTGCTCTGTGCTACCCTGAATCTCTCCTTCTGAGACTGCACTCAGCCCCTCCAGTTCACTTTCTTCTGCTGTACGTGCCTCCTGCCCAACGCTCCTCTCTATGGAACTCTGTTACCTTCACTATTTCTGAGATCTCTTTACAATTCCCGCATCACCATTGTCGGTGATTTTAATGTCCACTTCCATTCCCCTACCTCTGCCCATGATCGTTTTTTTCTCTCCCTACTCCAGGGGCCCAGCACACTCTTGACCTCCTCATCACTCCACTTAGTTCTCCTTATTTTCCCTCAAGCATCATTACTCAACACTTCCCTTGGACAGACCACTTCTGTATCTCCTTCACTGTCCTGTTCCCTTCTCAGCCCAAGATTTCCCAGCAGTCCCCCTCCTGTCCTGCCGTTGTTCCGCCTCTGCAGGCTCGCCAAATTACCCCTGCCACTCTCCAGAATTTTTCTCCTGTTGACCAGCTCTTTCCATCGGACTTTTCCTCTCTCTCTGCTGAAGCCCAAGCATCCTCCTAGACCTCCTGCCTCTCCTCTGCCCTTGATCATCTAGCTCCCCTCCTTCCATGCCTACCATGATCCTCCTCACACCGCCCCTGGTACCATCATGTCCTTTGGCATCAGCGCAAACAGCTCCGGCATGCGGAACGCCTCTAGAGGAAAACCCCATCCCCTGAGTCCCTACACCAATTCACTTATGCCACCATTATTACTGCTCTCTCATTGCGTAAGCTAAATGCACCTACTATTCTAATTTGATTTCCTCAGCCACTAACTCTTCCCACCAGCTCTCCTGGACCCTTAAGTCCCTATACACTCTGTGGAGATCTCCACAATCTGCTGCCCCTTCCTCAGTGCCTAGCGGATCGCAATTGGCTAGTCATTTTGCCATCAAAATTGAGCACCTTCACTCTTTCTTTGCATCTGTTCCCCCTCCTCTCCTGTCTCTCCCTACCCCACTCTCACCCTTGTCTCTCCTTCCCTGTCTCATACCTGGTCTTCCTTTCAGCTGATTAGTTCCTCTAAACTCTATAAGTCTATCTCCACCACTCAGAAGAGCACCTGTCCCCTCGATCCGATTCCCTCCTGCTGGCTTCTGTAGCCCTCTCTCACTTTCTTTCCTCCTCTCCTCTACATGCTTAATTCTTGTCTTTCATCTGGTATTTTTCCTAAGCCTTGGAAACATGCACTAGTTCGTCCACTTCTCAAGCAGTCCTCCCTGGGTCCTAGTATCATTACCATCCAGTTTCTAACCTGCCTTTCATATCCAAAATCCTTGAGAAAGCAGTTTTTTCTCAACTCTTCCTATCTGAATTCCACTCATTTTCTGCACCCTCGACAATCAGGATTTCATACCGGTCACAGCACAGAGACTAATTTCCTCTCCTTTCTCAACGACCTCCACATTTCTCACGATTGGGGTGACATCTCTATAGCTATCTCTCTGGATCTTTCCGCTGTCTTTGACCTGGTTGATCACACTATTCTTTTTTCTCGCCTCCAGGATGCAGGTCTTTGGGGTACTGTGTATCGCTGGTTTCACTCCTTCCTCTCCTCTAGGTCCTTTTCAGTCTCTATGGATTCTTCTACCTCTGAGTCCATCCGTTTGCACTATGGGGTGCTTCAAGGGTCTGTCCTCGCACCCTTACTCTTCAATATCTTTCTGGTCCCCCTCACCCTTCTTGTGCAGCAGGATGGCATTTCTGCTACTACTATGCAGGTGATGTCATTCTGGTCCATCATATCTCTCCTTTAAACCCAGACCTTTCCCCTCTTAATACCTGCCTTCACAGTGTAGCTGACTGGCTGAGAGCCAATCTTTTTCATCTCAACCCAGCTAAGACCTCAGCCATGCGGTTTTCTTGTGACACTCCTCCTCTGTTAGTCTCTCCCACCCTTCTTGGTACCCTGTTCCATTGGTATCATCTATGCGACATCTTGAGGTAACCCTGGACTCAGCTCTGTCATTTCAGGATCGCATCTCTACTCTCTCCCGTCTTTCCCACTTCTATTTCTGCCAAATCCGTGCTATCCGAGATATCCTGCCACCCACTGCCCTTACTACTCTTCTGCTTGCTTTGGTTATTTCTAGGATCGATTACTGTAACATTATCTTTGCAGGTCTCCAACAACATCAGTTCCACTGCCTTCAATTGATTCAGAATACTGCAGCAAGGATTCTCTCACACACATCTCGGTTTTCTCATATTACACCACACTTCATCAACTTTCATTGTCTGCCTGTCTCGCACCATATCACCTACAAGATCCTGGTACTCACACACATGGCTTTTCACACCCACATCACTCAATACCTGATTGATTTCTTGCAAATTCCGTTCTGTACCACGAAGTCTCCGTTCCGTCCACAACCACTGTTTGTACCTGCCATCCCCAGCCTGTGCCCATCTAGAACAAACCCGCCATGCTGCCTTCTCTTCCTGGCCCCTTCACCTTGGAATTCTCTCCCACTCTTTCTCCATCAAGAGTAGTCTTATCTCAGATTTAAGGCCCTCTTCAAAACACACCTTTTCTGTGTAGCCTATGAACTCCCCTTCCATGACCTATAGGAAACTTATCTTGAACTCTCTTCCCCTGACCTGTTAAGAGATTTATTTTGTGTCTCTACGCTTCTCCTTTCCTATGTGTGATTGTGTTCTTTCCTGTCATTATTATATTTCTTTTCGGTTTCCGACTCCGGCCATTGTGTATTTGCAACTCTGTACGCCGCCCTGCTGTCATGAAGGGTGGTTAATCAAGTCTGGTGGAGTGGAGGAGTAGCCTAGTGGTTAGAAGACTGGCTTGGTAACCAAGCAACTAGGGTTCAAATCCCACTAGCACTCCCTGTGGCCTTGGGGAAGTCACTTAATCCTCCATTGCCTCAGAAGAAAGGCCTGGCAATCTACTTCCAGTGACACTGCCAAGAAAACCCACAAGCTTCTGGGTCACCAGGAGTCAGGACTGACTCAAAGGCACACATCGCATTTTTGCAATCAAGTCTGATAATAAAGATAAAGAAGAAACAGTAGAATGTAAACGCTCCAGGGACAGGAGAATAACTATTGAATCTGAATATAACACCTTGAATATCTACTAGGAAGGTGTGAGCTAAATATTAATAAGAAATGTTTGGCTGTACCAGCCATGGGCACAGTCTGTGTAGAGTAGAAGGCACCGCTGCTTTTGTACATAATGCAGAACGGCACTGGCTCAGCTGTTTTGTGCTACCATTACATATTTGGCAGATAGAATCTAATCCCTTGGGATGCCATTGGATGCAGTCCTGGAGGACAGGGGGTAACAGGTCCATATCAAAATCAGTTTACAGACGTAAATTCAGGGATGCAAGCTCTGTGCAGTACAGGTAAAACCAACCACATCCTTGAGACTTCGTGAAGAACAGTTTGAAGATGTTTCATGGACTTTTCAATATGTCAGGTGATTTTGTGGGATCTTTACCATCCAGGAGTTGATCCTTTTGAGCTGATCACACTGTTCACATATTAGGACAGATACACTAAACAATGTTACATATGTTCGGTCTACGGGGTCTACTATGAGTTTGAGGAACAATGTGTATGCATTAAGTTGCAACATCACTTTTGGAATATTCTCACTGGTAAACATGCCCTAGTTCACTGCTTCTGAATCCTTACTGGAGGCATGCATAGCCAGTAGGATTTTCAGGATTACCATTATGAATATGAATAAGATAAATTTGCATATTTTCCAGTATAGGTTGGGAAGCGGTGCCTTAGTTTCATAGCTAGTTTCTAGATATTGATCTGACTCCACCTTTCACTTCTGTCCACTTGCCCTTATCTCTTTTGAGTAACTTTAATTTAGAAGTACAGATTGCTGTAAGCAATGAAATATCAACATCTGTTATTAATTCATTATGTTACATTTATACGCCTGATATGAGGTCAGCTTTCAGTGGTCTGCTGACTGTGTAACTTTAAATAGATTAGAAAGACATATGAATATTCAACAGAGCTGTCCATATAAGCAATAGGGCTACAAATCCATGTATAACTTTGAATAGATTTCTTACCCATTTAAAGCTATAGCTGCTATTCATGCACTCAGACTTGCACACATAGGGGTATGTTTACTAAACTGCGGTAATGTCACGCACATTAGATTCCGCGGTAAAGGTACAGATGCCCATATAAAGGCGTGGGTGGTGCATCGTTACAGCAAGCCGTATCAGCTAACGCACATTATAAGGCGCCTTAGACTAATGCGCGTTACAAGACGCCTTATAAGGCACATTACATTATAAGGCGCCCTGTAAGGTGCCTTGTAAGGTGCCTCATAAGGCGCTCTATAGGGCTCCTTAGGCTAAGCGCCGTATTAGGCACCCCTAGACAAGGCACCGTAGAAAGCACCCTGGGCTATGGAACCATAGGTTAAGGTGGCCTAACAAGGTTACGGTACCCTAGGTTAGTGTGCCCTAAGGGCTGCAAGGTGCCGCAGGATGACATGCATGACCTGTGAGGAACAGAGAAAGATGTAGCTCTAACACTAGATAGAGCACTCAGGAAAGGCAATGAACAGGTGAGTGAAGGAGGGAGAGCTGGGAGCCGCTGGACCTGCCATATCTGCGGGCATCCCATGTGGCTGCCAGTACTGATGACAAACATGGTGGGGGCAACTGTACCACAGCACAGGGTGTTGGCATTGTAAAGCACTGGAAAGACAGTTTGGCAGACGATGGAAATATGTGTCCCCCAGTGGAGGTGGAGGTGGCAGGATAGTTACAATGATGGGTGGACAGAGGAGTGGTGGTGCCATGCAGATCAGGCACAGGCAAGGCAAGCACAATGAGGCACAATGCAGGAAAGGGTAGCATTGCAGGACATGGGGTGGCAGCCTGCACAGGCAGACAGGACTCTACACAGCTGACAGATGCAGATAAACGGACCGAGGGAATGTTGGCAATTGTGGCAAGGGTATTATGGGCTGGCAGCACAAATCTGCAAACATATGACTGTTACAGGCATGCACACTATTTGAGTAGGACAGGCATGAAAGGAGGGAACAATGAGGAATTGAACCCATGAACACTGCCGAGAATTGCATTGTATTAACCAGTAGGCTATACCTCCATGGTGTATGTCACAGCAATGGCTGGGTACAGAAGGACTGCAGGTCACCGCACAAACTGTCTGCTCTGAGTGCCAGGATAGGGTAACCCCACCAGTACCCATGATGCAATGCACATGCTGAATAGCTGTCTACAGCTGATCACCAAATGGGGTCTGCACCTCTCCGGTACCTCAGCTTGGAAAGACGAACTGACTGTGCGTGATACTGGCATAGAGTAGCTACAGACCATGCCATTGTGCAGGTTCTGTGTTCACCCTGAAGGATAGGATGGGTGCCCAGCACTAGGTCTGCAGTACATGTGGTGCTAGAGATAGGTCCTGCTGTACATCCCCATCACTACCAGTGTGTGACAGATGTTCCTTGCAGTGCAGCTGATGGTAATTTGGTGTCTATCTGTATCCTGCAGTTACATGTGGCCCTCTGGGACCAGACACCACCCAGATTAGTGTGTACCCTGTGTTAGGGTATGGCTGACATGGGCACCTGTTATCACAGCAGAGGGGTTTCCAGACTTGCATGATGTTTGTGTAGCCGTGCCTTTATAGGTCAAAGTGGTATACACTACACACCCCAAAGGGCTGACATCATCCTTTTTGTAGGTAAGGGACAGATGCCCTAGCCCCAATGAAGCAACCACCATCCTGCTGGTATAAGACAGCCCTCCTGTTGGTGGGCCACAGCCATGTCTGTAACTAGGGCAGACCAGCAGCAATGCTGGGGTTAGCTCTGGAAAACCCCAACTGCCTCACACCACTGTCTGCCAGTCACCGGCAAACTACACCTTATAGATGTTCCAACCATGCACAGTCTAACTGCAGACAGTCCACTAGCCAGTCCATAGTGCATGCTCACAAAGGAACTATCTGTACCAAGCAGGCATCTCAGTGATTGAGGCACCAGCACTGGAATCACAAAGGTATCACTGGAGACAGATATTGTGGAGCGCTATGTGGGAACCTAGACATGCATGGTCACTGCTCGGTTAGAGTGAGTGGCCTCCCAGCATGACATGCTGTGGCCACCCTGTCCATGCAGGTGGTGGTTGGGCACTACAGTGTCCCAGCCATTGTCCCACACCCTGTGAAGATGCATCCTGGCCAATCTGCCCTGTCCAGGCCATACCCACAACACCTTGCTCCTCATTATGCACATATTCAGGCTAACTCTGGTAACAGTGGGACATTTTGGGCCCAGAGAAGGGTGGGCAGCCACAGAACAATTGATAGACATATACACACACACTCCTATTGCAGCATTGTGCAAAGATAGGGGTGGTTGGCAACCCTGCCCGCCATACTGGTCCTGATCACAGTTCCGACATTGCTAAACTGTGCAGGAGGTAGTGGTAGTACTCTGGTGATAACTGCATCTCAATGCTGAGGCCAACAGCCTGACTCTCCATGCATCTTTGGATTGTGGAGCCTGTGTGAGTGGGTGTTTGTACCTCTGTTCACCGCTGCTTTGGGCTTTGCATATGTTGCTGTTATATCTGCATTGTAGGGTAAAATACAGGGACAGGCTCTGCAGGAACCACAGCTGGGACTTGAACCTGTGACCCTCTGCTTCTGGACACACTGGTTGTGTGTATTGCACCACACTGCTGCCACAGATGCACAATAGTCCCTGGAGCTACCTGTACTTTTCCTCAGCCAGACCTTTTATGTTGCACTGCACACCACGTACTGGTACAGGGCATGGCCTAGGTCCACTGCAGGCAGGTGCCACTGCCCCCTCCAGCACGGGCACACACACCCCTGCCATGCTGACATGACCATATGCTGTCTGTGCTGGTATTGCACAGTCCCAGGCCATCCACTGTGTGGGTAGGTGGTCACCTAGGGAGCGGGGTCTGGGGCAGGGGGCATACATGAGCATCCTCACATCCCCCCCATCACTGCCTACCAATAGTATGTCCCTTCCGCTTGGGGGAGGGTTGGCTGGGGAGATGTTAGGTCAGTGCCCTGGTAACTGTTAGCTTGGGTGGACCAGGTATATGTAGGTGGATGTGTTAGGCCTTTGTCAGTTGCTGTCATGCTGATTTCCGGTTTCTATGTAACTATGTGCCACCTCGGCGCCTGCCTAGTCCACCCTGTGCCCCAGCTGCCCCCACTACATGTCCCACCTGCAGCCCCTTATGCCCCATTTGCACCATCGCCATAGTGGCCTTTCATACTTGGGCACTATGCTGTTGCTGAAAATGTAGCACTACTATCACGTTTCTTGGGCTTGCTGCCTATGCTGTACACTGCTGACACTGAAATGGTTTCTCTCTCCTGCAAATGTGCATCTAACTGCAGGTTTTCATTCGCGGTAGGATTCAGCCCTTCAGTTCAGCGCGTTAGTGTGCAGGGGGCCTCTCCCCTCCCACTCCCCGCTCATTGACCCCTTCTCTCCGTCTATAGACCCCTTCTCTCCACCCTCTGCAGTGTTTACCAGGCCAGGAACGTTAGCGCTCGTTAGGTAACGTTAACGCATGTTAACGTTACATACCGCACGTTAACGTTACCTAACGAGCATTAACATTACCTAACGCGTGGTCTGTAATGTTACCGCAGTTTAGTAAACATACCCCATAGAGGTCAATATTCATTGTAACATTTGGAGAATAATTTGAAACATTGAATCTATACATTTCAAATGATTTCTGTATTCAACAGCTCTATACATATAGCAAGTATATTTATATGTAGAATATCTGGATATCAGGGTTTATACATGTAAGTTATACATTTTGGCTCAGATGGTCCAAGTTATCCCTGGTTTTGGCATGTCCAAGCTAAACATATAGGGCCCGATATTGAGCTAGGCTCATTTTTGAAGGGCTATGTGCTGCATTGGCACATAGCCCTCCCTGCTGACCCCTAACCCAGATATTCAATGCTGCGGCGACAGCATTGAATATTCAGGGATCACCACACACACTAGAAGCTGCCGAAGCTAACCAGGCCACACCACAAAGGGAAACAAATAAATATCAATTTTTGTTGGAACTCACACCATGAGGGAATCTCCCTTTCGTTGTGTGCTGTTCCGTTTTTCTCTTAAATTCAAATAGGGACACAACCCTAACAAGGATTAGAGGGATATAAACCCTCTAATACCAACCGAAGGATATATAATTCATATGGAAGGATTAATAAATAGTCACTTAGCTTGAACATGAGCTCTTCGTCTGTAATTCAGCAGGAGTCCAAAAAACAGATAAGCGTCCACAGCAAAGCCACAGATGAAAATGCTGAAATCCACTCAAGGGCTATCTGGCATAAACAAACGCCGTGGGGAACCCCGCTTAGTGCCTTAGTTATCGTGAACAATTTTGGATCTTCACTTTGGACTCCATGGAGCCCCAGGGGCTCAATTTGACTGTGGAATGGTGGACCTTAGTCTAAGCAGTATAGTTTAAGTGAACCAGGGACCTATTGGTTACCAGCCGATCATGTGCCCATAGTCGGGCGTTTAAATGAAGTTAGTGTTTCCGGTTGAAGTAGGAGCAACAGAGTTTGACAAAGAGCCGGGAGGATCGGAGGCTCGAAACAAATACAACGTTGAGTTACTTTGAGGAGTTGAGATCTCCTTATATAGTTGCTCAGGAGATGGAAGGGATTGTTTGGAACAAGTTTGTTTGCTTGGCTTGAGGACGGAGGGAGCATGTTTCTTCACCATAATATATGAAGCGGGGTTCCCCACGGCGTTTGTTTATGCCAGATAGCCCTTGAGTGGATTTCAGTGTTTTCATCTGTAGCTTTGCTGTGGACGCTTATCTGTTTTTTGGACTCCTGCTGAATTACAGACGAAGAGCTCATGTTCAAGCTAAGTGACTATTTATTAATTCTTCCATATGAATTATATATCCTTCGGTTGGTATTAGAGGGTTTATATCCCTCTAATCCTTGTTAGGGTTGTGTCCCTATTTGAATTTAAGAGAAAAACGGAACAGCACACAACGAGAGGGAGATTCCCTCATGGTGTGAGTTCCAACAAAAATTGATATTTATTTGTGTTTCCCTTTGTGGTGTGAATATTTGTATGGGAGACCCAGCGGGGTTTGTATTGTTATATGAAGCTAACCAGGCAGCAGCAATATTGCATTTTACCAGTTAGCTCCTGGTCCTTAAGGATAGGCGAGGGTTTTAAGGCATTTACATGGTTTGCTGGGCTGTAAACTGTGTAAATGCCATTCAAATATCAGGCCCAACTCTATTTGCCCAGCACCTACAAACCAAGCAAGGAAGTATAACTACAACTATAACTACTGCTCCATCCAGCCAAATAAACATTTCTACGCGTATTGACGTCCCCAACTCAGGGACTTGACCAACCTTTAGCCCCATCACATCCAAGCAGCTTGAGAACATCATGATTAACCTAAACAGTACAACATCTCCACTGGACCCATGCCCTTGCCCATGCCCATTACCATGGATTAGAGTCATCCATCAGGAGCTGTTTCCGCTAACCCAATGGATTGTTCAAACATCCCTCGAGATTGGTTCCATGCCAAACACCTTGAAGCAAGCATTCCTCAGACCATTGCTGAAATCACCAACACTTGACCCAACTTCTCCTTCCTCATACAGACCCATTTCAAGTAACCCATCTCTTGCCAAGATAGTCAAAAAGTTAGTCCAGCTCCAGCTGCAAGATTTCATGGAATCCCAAGCCTCCCTGGACGATCAATAGTATGGCTTTAAACCTTACCACAGCACTGAAACTAACATCACTACTTGACAATCTAATTAGGGGCACCAAAAAAACACCCAAGGCTTCATCCTGGTCTTTTGGACATATCTGCAGCCTTTGATTCCATCACACACACTCAGCTCATTTCACACCTTCACAAAATTGGACTTAGAAGCAAAACTCTGTTATGGCTCCAATCATACCTCTCGGATTGGTCCCAACAGGTCAGTGGAGGAGTGGCCTAGTGGTTGGGGCAAGGTACTTCAGGCCAGAAGGTCAGGGGTTCAAATCCCACTAGAGGACAGCAACCTTGGGCCGGAAGGACTGGGGTTTCTAGTCCCACAGGTGCTCCTTGTGGTCTTGGGCAAGCCACTTAACCCTCCATAGCCCATGTTCCCTGTAAAATAGTTATCTCCAAGTTATAATGCCCTGTTCAATGTAATTTCAGTTTGTTCAATGTAAACCGTACTGATGCAGAATAGCGCGGTATATAAGAGAATGTAAATAAATAAATAAAATAAAACCATTCAAGCTCCTTCAAGGCCTACCCTAGGACTCTGCACTATTCTCTTTGCTCTTTAACATCTTTATCCAACCCCTCTGCAAGATCATCAAAAGCCACAAAGTCCTTTACCATTTTTATGTAGATGACATCCTCATCTACTTCCCCTTCACCACCAACAGCCCTAATTACTAGCCAATTAGCAGATGCCTTGAAGCAATCACACAACAGCTCGCCATCCATAACCTGTTTATCAGCCCTAAAAAAACTGAAGTCCTACATGTTACCAGACACCCTACCTTCTCTCCGCCAGACACCTTAACCCTTGCAAACCTAACAGTGCATGTAAAATAGCAGGTGAAATACTTAAGTATAATTCATGATCATAGTCTGAACTTCAATACCCAAATCACCAGAACAGTATATCATCCTATCAAAACCCTGAGGAACCTCAAACCACTACTAGAACATAATTTCAGAATCGTCTGCCAGGCTCTCTCATTACTCCTATCTTCGATTACACCATCATTATCTATCAAGGACTCCATAAATCCTCACTATATTCACTAACTGGCACAGAATGTAGCAGCAAGGCTCATCATGGGTACCTCTAGACATGACCACATAACACCCATCTTAAAGCAGCTTCACTGGCTACCAATACTCAGCAGGGTGAAATACAAAGTGGCGTTAACAACTTGCAAGGTGTTGCTACAAATTTCAGCCCATCTCTCAGTCAGTGCTTATCAAACCCCATGGCCAGGGAACCCGCAGAAGCGCTAACAATACCCTACTCTTAGTACCTCCATCAATCACTCATACCAACAACTCTACCTCCAACAGAGCTTTCTATTACTACGTTCCCATCTGGAATGCTCTTCCTCTCAATCTCCGCTTCCTATCAGACACTGGAAACTTCTGCCGAACACTACTGTTTCTGGAACATTTCGGCTCAGACATGTGGAGCCCGATTCATGAAGGGGAAGGTCTGGGCCGTTCAGATGGCCCCGAGCAAGTCAGGCCCATTAGGACCCTATTCTGGACTGCGGGAACAGAACATTCCTGCGGTACACAGAGTTGGCTCCATGGGCGGCCTGATGTCCTCCCCGCAGGTACCCCCGACTCCCAAGGCTTAGGCCCCCCTCTTCCCCATCACCTGACCCATAGCTGACCTGCCGGGGCCTGGATCGGATCGATCGTGTGGCAGGCCCCGGGGGGGATCCCCAAGCCCGATTGCCGGGTCAGTGCTGCTTATTCCACTTTCAAGGTGGAATATGCAGTATGTCCCCTTTAACCCGGCAGGATATACAGGACGGTGACCTGAATCGGCCCTGTATGTCCTGCCAGGCTGGCCCGCCTCTGCTCTGCCCAGATCCCTCTGCCTCCCGGCTCTACCCATCTTGCTGCTGAGGACGTACAGGGAGAGCCAGAAGGGGAATCGGGCCTGGACCTCTTGCAGCCCACAACCCACATCTCAGAATCAGGCCACAGTCACCTTCACATCCTATGGACCCGTACTCAGCTAGAAACTATTACCTACAATGTTAATAAGTTCGGTGTTCACTATGTTCAGAGTTGTCATTTTTAGTTCTTAACCTGTTAAATATCTGTTCCATGTAAAGTAAACGTTCTTTGTTCCATGTAAACTGCTGTGACTTGTGTAAAAGTGGCGTTAAATAAATATCTTGCCCAATATAATATCAGGCCCTATATATATGTAGGGGCTGAATATTGGTGCTTATATGTACAGTATCATTTGTGGCCCCACTGTCAGAATGCCCCAACCCCACCCTCCGTGCTATATGTATATCATGATAGTATAGCAGAATATCAATATTTTGCTATAATTGTAATATCTTCATATAAAAAATACAGCCCTTAGACATTCAGACTGGCATTGCAACTGCAGGACCACATTGATGATACAAATGCGGGTTTCGACAACATCATGGTGTGGAAACCCTCCTGCTAGCCTTGCTGGACAATCTACTTAAGGGGCTGGAGAACAAGAACACGATGTTTATGCTTATCTTCATTGATATCTCAGCTGCCTTTGACTCAGTGCACCACCCAACACTACTGGAACGTCTTGAGTCCATAGGCATTGCAGGGACCCCACTAAAATGGTTCTCCTCCTATATAACAAACCGAATGCAGCAGGTCAATTTCAACAACGACAAAGCAACTCCCTTCCTGCAAACCCAGGGCATTCCGCAAGGTTCCGCCCTCTCCTCTCTCCTATTCAATCTATACCTGCAACCAGTGTGCAAAATATTCCAAGCCCACGAGATCAACTACCATATCTACGCTGATGACCTAATGCTCTACACACAACTCGATGCAAACAACCCGAACATCAGCAAGCTTGAAAATTGCCTACTCGAGCTTCAAATCTGGCTCCAACGAAATAACATGCTCATTAACCACAAGAAGACAGAAGCAATGTGCATCTCCAGGAAACCAGGTTTTGAGCCCCCTAAAACTGTCACCATGAACAACAATATTTACAACATAAAATCAGAGATAAAATACTTAGGTGTGATGCTTGACAACAACCTAAATATGGACAGGCAACTGCGAAACACCAATCGAGCCATATTCCACAAATTAAGAATACTGCAGCCTTTACGTAACATCCTTGATCATGATGACTTCAGATCTGTCGCTCAGGCCCTCATCATTCCACACCTAGATTACTGCAATGCCATACTGCAAGGCCTGCCGAAGAAAACTACAAATATTCTGCAAATGGCACAACATGTTGCAGCCAGAATCATCATGCAAAAAAGACTCTCTGACCACATTACACCCACCCTAATTGAGCTGCATTGGCTCCCCATCACGGCCCGCATTCAGTACAAATTACTAGTCACTACTTTCAAACTTATCCATAATATAGCACCCTCTCACCTCAACAGCTTGATTTCCAATCCACCCAACAACAGAAGTAGGAGAGCAGCGAACCTCAACACCATCTGCCTCCCGAGATCATTCACAAAGGCTAATGCCTGTACCACTAACAGAGCTTTCTCGTTTACAGCTCCTACACTCTGGAATCGGTTGCCAAGTGATCTACGTGAAATCTGTGATCTAAAGGACTTTAGAAAAGAGCTTAAGATACACCTTTTCAAGTCCCATTACAACCTAACATCATGAGCTACACGCAACCGCGTGTAAATATACAGATGCAGATCACTTATAAAGTTTTAACAGTTTAGTCAATTGTAAATATGTATATAACAATCATTGTAAATATGTATATAGCAATCAACTGTAAGCCTGTAACCTGTATTCTGCTGTGCCCCCCCCCCCCTCTAATCAGAGTGTTTTTAATCTAATTCCTGGCCAGTACAGCCAACATCACCATGTGTAACAACCGCTGCTGATCACTGGAAGCAGCGGGATATAAATGTACGCTAAATAAAATAAATAAATAAATAAGTGCTTTTAAAATATTGACAGTTTATACAGACAGCTCCACCTGACTTTTTCCTCTGCCTTAGCATGCTCAATCTCACCCAAATTAAAATATTTCCACAATATCATGACATATATGGTTAAAAGTGAAGCATTGATGGCTGTGATATTTTTAGCACAAAAGACGTATTAGTCAGAAGCTGCTTCCATCTCCTATGTCCTTTTTGAAAATTGACCTACATCTACCTATGTTAGAGTGAAGTATGCTGGTTTGTTTTTCACCCAGTGGCTGATCCTGAAGTTTATCACTCCTGAAGTCATAGAACTGTGGAGAGGTGAGAGCTACAAATGGAAGTGCGATGCGTGCAGGGAGGGCTGGCCTCTTCCACTGAGTCCACCATATTGCGGTGTCCAAGCATATATGTACTTTTCTGTGGCTTGATTCCATCTGCAGGGTGTTTGACATCCCAGCTTTTGCAGTGAACTGGCATAAAGGTCAGGAATGCTGACCTGAAGCGCCTAGAGAGTAGGTTATAAATCAGAGGGTTCACAGCTGAGCTCAGATAGAAGAAAACACCTAGAAAAAGAGACAAGACACAAGGCAAATTATCAGTGATGAAATATACAAGGGGACACGGTACTCAAGCATGATAACAGAACACCATGCTTTCTGTGGCTGAAGGCACAACATATTCACACTCAGTTTTTCAAAATAGTGGCCTCAGTATTTCCTCTAAGGTGCATGGAAGCTTTCTGAAACCTCTTTCCACTAGGCATGCTGCATTCATCCAGTGGTGTAAAGTTTCAAGAGCTGGTATCTTTTGCAGACTATTGGATCCTGCACAGTTTAAACTATGGGATAAGTGGAGTAAACATGGTGGGGGGAAATGTTTATGCATCTTAGAGGGAAGACTGATGATCATGGGTTAGCAGAGATTGGCCCACTATGACGATCATGGGTGATGGGCCATGACATGATCAAGCAAGCACAGAATGGCAGTCTTCTTCTGTTTCACTCTTTGCCAGCTTAAAGCAGCTTATCCCCCTGGAAACTGCAGGCCTTCCTCTTGTAGCTTGCTATCTCTGCTTGAACGGTGTGCACCCATCTTTCCTCCCCCTCCAGAATCGGCCATGACCATGGATTCTTGCAGCAAAATGCTCTCTGCAGACTACTGCCTCTTTGCACTGCCATTAGCTTGACTGTTTCTCATTCACTTTTAGGTCCCTTTTAAAAGATCAATGTCATGGTAGCCCTTAAAGGTGCAATGTTCTTTGGACAATAACACAGTGTGGATAGCCAACATGTTTGTCAGCCCTAAACACCACTCCCTCTGCCCATGCCCAAACCTCATATGCATTTACCACATAAGTGGAAACTTCCATTAGACCAAAAGTTGAAATTAGTTTCTAATATATTTATTTATTTATTTTATTTAGTCAAAGCAGTTTACATTGTAACTTAACCCTCCATTGCCTCAGAAGAATCCAAGTTATCAATGTCCCTGTTTAATGTACATGTTTAAGTGACTTGCCCAAGACCACATGGAGTGCTAGTGGGAGTTGAACCCTGGTCTCTAATATATGGATATATACTACAGTTATTGTATCACATGAATATATAAAATCCAAAAGCATAAACAAAAACAATTCTATGTTCCTTTTAACTTATAACTGATAAACTGACAAATCAAATTCTTTTAATATGGAAGGATTGTGGCCGTTCTCCTGCACTGACATCTTTTGGGCTATATTTTCCTGCTTACTTGTAAGGCAACCTTTAATACAGGTGAGGTTTTACCCATTGCTTGCTCTCATGTCTCATTGGCACCAGAGACTTATACAGGAGCATTATCACCTCCTTTTTTTCTGCTGGCTATTCCTCTCCTTATACACCCAAGCATCCTTCTGACTTTGAAGTAGCTAAACAGGTAAAGAAGGCAACTGCAAAAGTCAGACACGGTTACACTCAGGTCCTGCTCTTCTTTTTTGGACAGAAGTACCTCACCCACTACACTGTAATGCTCATTTGGATTTTTGCAGCCCAAATGCACGACCCTGCATTTTTTAGCATTAAATTTCAGCTGCCAAATTCTAGACTATTCTTCAAGCTTAGCTAGATACCTCCTCATGTTATCTACACCTTCCTGTGTGTCTACTCTATTGCAGACTTTGGTATCCTCTGCAATCAAACCTTACCCGAATGCTGTTCTGCAATATCAATAAGAAAGATGTTAAAAAGAATCGGACCAAAGACCACTGGTAACCTCCTTCTCCATTTCCCTTTACCCTTTGTTGCCTCCCACTCAACCAATTTCTAACCCAATCAGTAACTTTAGCGTCCATCTCTAGGGTGCTCAGTTTGTTTATAAGTTGCCTGTGTGGAATGGTATCAAAGGCTTTACTGAAATCTAAATACATCACATCTAGGACTCACTCTTGGTCCAACTCCCTGGACTTGCCTTTGGTAAATCCATGCTGTCTTAGATCCTGCAATCCACTGGACTCAAGAAACATCAGTATTCTCTCTTTTAGTAGCCTTTTCAATAATTTACTAACCACAGAGGTTAGACTAACTGGCCTGTAGTTTTCAAGGTCATTCTTTTGTCCACTTTTGTGTAAAGGGACCACATGTGCCTTTCTCCAGTCTTCTGGCATCACCCTGACTCCAAAGAGTCATTGAAAAGGTCAGACAAAGGAGCCGCTAGAACATCCCCAAGTTCTCTCAGTATTCCTGGATGTATCCCATCCAGACCCATGGCTTTGTCTACCTTCAGTTTTGCTAGTTCCTCACACACAGTCTTCTGAAAATTGTTAGAGATCCCCATCACTTCTGTTCCTATTTGTAGGTGTTTTCTGAGGTCCTGCTCTTGGCTCTTCATCTATGAACACAGAACAGAAATATTTGTTAAGCAATTCTGCTCTGTCCACCTCAGTTTCTGTATATTCCTCCCCTGCACCCTTGAGTCTGACAATACCACTTTTGCCCTTCCCCCTCTCACTAACATATCTGAAAAATGTTTTATTCCCATATTTTATTGCATTAGGGCCCGATTCTGATTACGACGTACAAAGGAGTTCGCAATTCTGATCCAGCGGGGTATGTCTAATCCCACAGGATCAGAATCGCAAACAGGTTTGTACGTGCAGGCCTGGACTCCGATTCAGTCCTGGCCTGCATGTACAGTGATAACCCAGCATCTCCAGGAACAAGCAGGAATGAGTCTTCACATATGGGTACTGTCACCCCTTTGTCGTGCAGCACCTCCTGCTGGTCACAGCTGGTACTGCACCCGGGTGTAAAGTACTGGCTTTTTCAATATTTATAGTCCTTGCCAGTACACAAATAAGTTGTGACACCGAAATCGGTTTAACTGGGTTTTATTCCCCGTCCCGTAGGATTCTTTCAAAAGTATAACAATCAAATCAACATAACCCTTCTCGGGTAAACAAAAAGAACTATAACAAAAATAGCTTTCCTTTCAGCAAACAAAATATGAATGGAAGCAGAAATACAGCTTGTCAGGTTTCCAGATAAAGGCTTCTCTGGAGCAGTTCAGCCTTCTATCTGAGAGACTCTATTTGGTCAGCTAGTATCAAACTACAGTCCATCTGTTCAACAGGCAATTCAATGTTATCCTCTATTGCATAAGGCTCATACTGCATGGGAACACTGTCATGTACAGATGCTTCGTCACTTCTCTCCTGAGGTAGTTTGTTCAACAAACTTTCCAGCTTGTGACGTGCTTGACTCTCTACAGCATAGGTGTCAAACCTGTCCTGGAGGGCCACAATCCTGCCAGGTTTTGGGATAGCCCTAATGAATATGCATGAGATATATATGCATTAGAGATAGCCTGCCAACCTGACTGTTTTGTGGCCCTCCAGGACTGGATTTGGAGACCCCTGCTTTACACCTCTGTCATTTAAGATTGTGAGTGGGCAAGGTGCAGATGTCCAAGACATCAAAAAGGTTAGATAGAATTTGTCACATTCCTCCTCACTTCTCACCACCACCAAAATATTGTCCATTAGACATCTTTTTGGTGGTGGTGAGAATCGAGGATGAATGTGACACATTCTAGCTACCCTTTTGATATCTAGGACATCTGTACCTTGCCCACTCACCATCTTAAATGACAGAGGTGTAAAGCAGTGGTCTCCAAATCCAGTCCTGGAGGGCCACAAAACAGTCAGGTTGGCAGGCTATCTCTAATGCATATATATCTCATGCATATTCATTAGGGCTATCCCAAAACCTGGCAGGATTGTGGCCTTCCAGGACAGGTTTGACACCTATGCTCTACAGAATGTATCTGTTTGGCTTTACCATATTCTCTGGAGTTGCTCAACCAGGAGCCTTTCCTCTGCCTCTGGTTATCAGGCAGAGTAAAGCAGTTAGCTGCCCAGCTATTAGAAAGTGGAACCTTTGTTCGTGGTTTTGTTTTAACAAGAGCTTTACAAACAGCTGTTGTCTCCAACGGCAGTTTCTGAGAAGGCTTATGCCAGTTATATCCCTCTGCAGGGTTCTCTCTCACAGGTAACAAGCTTTGTTCTATATTCTGTCTGTAGCCCAGACTCTGGAGTTTTCCTGCTTTCATTAAGTTAGCATTATAGGGCTTTTGTTTCTCATACAAATGCCTCTCATAGCTCAGCTTAGCATTTCTCCTCTCTGGCTCAGAATAGCTTTTCCTAGCTTGTAACTTGTGTCTTAGGGCATAGCTTCTATCAAGGCTGCTGCATACACTGTCCCTGTCTGAATTCAGTTGCTCATCTCTTTCACTTATTGTTCATCAGACTCACTCAGACTTTCATTCAGCCAGTGCCTTCTGCCTTGCTGTAGAGACCTGGGATGTCTGTGTCCTTCCACTCTGGATATCTCCTCTGCCTGGGAATATCCTTTCTCCTTGGGTCTTTCAACTCTCTTGGTTGCCTTGATTCTCTTAATCTCCTTCGTCTCTCAGGTCTCCCAGCTTCCTCAGCTCTCTCTGCTTCTCTCTCCTGTGAGCTGTGCTTATTATTTACGTCATCCCCAGCTGCACCACACCCTAGCCTATTGGGGTCAGGTGGGACCTTCCTTGCCTCCCTACTGGCTGGGTGATAATTCCAGGCTTGTGACCTCACTCCCTTATACCTATTCTGATACCTTTGTGTCATGTGCTCTCTCCACCCGTCACTGTTTACTTGAGGAGTAGTGTTTTTTAGCTCCACAGGGGGCTCTAGAGAGTCTGCTCTGTGACAGTACGTCGGTACCGACGGAGCCTGCGCGGGAACGCTCCCCAGCTTCCCAAAAAGGAAAGCTTTTGGGAGCATCCCACAGCGCCTGTGCGCTGCCTTCCTGCCTTTCCTAACCGCCTCTCCCCAGTTCTTCTTTTCCGCGGAGCCAGCAGGTTGTGTTCCTGTCACCGCTGAAGAATTTCTTTGTTTTATTTTATTTCTTTGGTCGCGCGTCTGCCTTCCCTGACGTCGGACCGGTACCGCCGGTCTTTCTTTCTTTTCTTATTAAAAAAAAAAAAAGAACATATTTTTTCCCTCACTTAGTGTGTTTTTCCTCTTTGGGCCTTAGGCCTCACGAGAAATTTTCCTCATGGAAAAACCAGCCGCCGGGTTTAAAAAATGCACTAAGTGCAGTGGTACTATTTCTGTCACTGACACCCATGAATGGTGTCTTAAATGTTTGGGTCCTGACCACTCCATTCTGGATTGTTCATCCTGCTCCTTGATGTCTAAACGAGGTTTACAGAACCGAGCAGCTAAGCTCCATGTGCTATTTCTCTCTGATGCAGCTTCAGTGGCATCGACGTCTTCCAGGGCCTCTACTTCCTCCCATGGATCTCAGGTAACCAAACATAAATCCAGCTGGTCCTCGAAGGGTAGATCTCCTTCCAAGCATCAAGATGCCTCTGGGCTTGCCCTCGAGGATTCTGCACCGGCAAAACAACCCCGGCGGGAAGCTCCGGCTTCCAAAGCTCCTCCTATGGGGTTACAGGTTGACATCGATGGCACGGCCTCGACCGATCACCTGTTAGAATGTTCTGGGGTACCGGCGCAACCTTCCGGTACCGAATTCCAGGCATTCATGGCGTCGATGGATCAGAATGTTCTATCCATGCAGCAGGCTATCACGGCCTTCATTCAAGCTGCGACGCCGCTGATACCACAACAAACTCCGTTGTCGGTATCGGCTCCGGTACCGGCACCAGTGTCGGTACCGGTACCGACTGCATTGACATCGACCAGGATGCCGACTGCAGCGGTTCCCTGTCCAGGGATGCCCATCGGTACCGTACCGGTCCCGATGACGCCCGATGTCGATACCGCTCGATACGCGTATCGAGCTTTGGAAGAGCACCCTGACAGTCGATACTTTGATTCCTCCGAAGACTCTGATGCATCGGAGGAGTCTGCTGAAGTGTCTATAGCTCTTCCTGAAGAGCCTTCTTCTCCAAAAAGAAGAATGTCTCCTCCAGAGGATTTGTCCTTTCAAGACTTCATCAGAGAAGTGGCTAAAGGGCTTAGCCTAGAGCTAAAAAATTGGATATTTTAGGTTATTCTAAGGCTCCTAAGGAGGCAGTCACCTTGCCAATTCATGAGATTCTTTATGATCACATGATTGACTTATGGGAGACTCCTCTCACTATCTCTCCTCATTCTCGTAGGTTGGACACTATGTACCGTGTCCCTCCTTGTCCTGGATTTCATAAAACACAGCTTCCTCACCATTCTATTGTGGTGGAGTCAGCTATGAAAAAGATAAAGAGTGCAAAAAGACACTCCTCTGCTCCTCCAGGAAGAGAATGCAGGACCTTGGATGCTTTTGGTAGGAAAATCTTCCAAGCCAGTATATGCTCATTGCCAGAATCAACTCCTATAGTCTTTATATGGGTATGTTTCTGAAAGAAGTTGCAGATAAGCTGCACACTTTCCTCCCTTTCCTTCCAGAGGATAAAAGGGAAGAATTTCTTATTTGGATTAAGCATACTCAAGATATTTCAAAGTTTTCCAACCGTGCAGCTTTTGACTCCTTTGAGGGTGCCAGCAGAGCTTCGGCCATTGCCATAGCTGCATGCAGAATTGCTTGGCTCCAAGCTTCTGATCTGGAATCTTGGGTCCAGGATGGCTTGGGAAATCTTCCCTGTACAGGAGAAAACTTGTTTGGCAAAGATTGCCAAATAAAAGCCACTCAAATGGATGCAGAAAATTCTGCTTTGGATAGACTTTCCAAGTCAACCTCCATCCCTGCCAAGAAAAAAACCTTTCAAGAAGTCTTTTTTCAAGAAAGGCCGATTCCATCCTACTTCTGGCCAACAATCATCTACAGGTCGTTTTGCTGCTAAGCGTCAGCAACCTAAACAGGCCAGGCCTAAGCCTACAGGGGCTGCTGCAACTCAGCAGACCCAGCCCCCTCAGGGTTTTTGACTTGATGCTAGAGAACTTAGCCTTTCTGGCTCTGAAACAGCCAGAGCCTCTCACCATTCCAGGAAGGTTAGCTCATTTTGCTCCCAGATGGGAGCAAATTACAGCAGAGCAGTGGACCCTCTCCATCATAAGGGAGGGCTACAAGCTTCACTATGGTGAGACATTTCAATTCTCCAACATCTCTCCTCGACCTTCTAGGTCAGGAGGTGGCTGCCCTTCTTGTCCAAGAGGCAATAGAAGAAGTGCCTCTTCTTCAACAAGGGTCGGGGTTTTACTCCCCCTACTTTCTGATCCCAAAGAAAACAGGGGGCTACAGACCCATATTAGATCTCAGAGAATTGAACAAATTTCTATGCAAGGAGAAATTCAAGATGCTTTCTCTAGGCACTCTCCTTCCATACCTTCAGAGTCAGGATTGGCTTTGTTCTCTAGATCTCAAGGATGCGTACACACATGTCCTCATCCATCCATCTCACAGAAGGTTCCTCCGTTTTCTTTTCCAAGGAAAGCATTACCAATACAGGGTGCTTCCTTTCGGTCTGGCCTCTGCTCCAAGAGTGTTCACCAAATGCATGGCAGTAGTAGCTGCATTTCTACGCACTCTGGGAATATTTGTATTTCCATACTTGGGCGACTGGCTCATCCAAGCTCCATCTCAGTCAGAGGCCCAAACTTCCCTGGACTGCACAAGGCACATTCTGCAGTATCTGGGACTTGTGGTAAACCTCCCAAAGTCCCAGCTCACCCCTACTCAGTCCCTAGAGTTCATAGGGGCCTGGCTGGATACTACCACTGCAAGGGCCTATCTTCCTCAGGCCCGTTGCCTATGCCTATTGCAGTTAGCCTCCCAAATTCAGTCAAAGAGCCATTTAACTGCCCGGGAGATGCTACAACTGCTAGGCCACATGGCATCCACAGTGCATGTGGTACCCTATGCTCGCCTTCACATGAGAGCAGCTCAATGGACTTTGTCCACCCAGTGGACTCAAGCATCAGGAGCTCTCTCAGACCAAATAGCAACCTCCAAACGCCTCTTTTGGTCTCTCCAGTGGTGGATGTCCACCCAAAATCTGTTGCTGGGGTCCCCCTTCCAACAGTTGTTGCCCCAGGCAACCCTCACAACAGATGCCTCCCAAACAGGTTGGGGAGCTCATCTACAAGACCTCTCCACTCAGGGCACTTGGTCTCCACAGGAGACCTCTCTACATATCAACCACTTGGAGCTCCGAGCAGTTTTTCTAGCTCTCAAGGTCTTTCATACCCTGCTCAGCTACAAGACAGTCCTCATTCATATGGACAATCAGGTAGCCATGTTTTACATAAACAAGCAAGGAGGAACTGGCTCTCTGTCGCTTTGCAACGAAGCTTTAAGATTGTGGGCCTTCGCCAGAGAGCATCAAATCCATCTCCTGGCCGTATACCTCCCAGGAATCCAAAACTCTTGGGCAGACAGACTCAGTCGAGTTCTGCTTCCACACAAATGGTCCCTGCACATGGACCAAGTACTCAGAATCTTTCAAGAGTGGGGAACCCCAGACATAGACCTCTTTGCAAGTCCGTGGAATGCCAAACTTCCCCGGTTCTGTTCCAGAATTCCGTGTCAGGGAGTTCAGGCCAAGGATGCCTTCCTCCTTCACTGGGGTCAAGACGTCCTGTATGTCTTTCCACCCATTCCTTTAATTCCCAAGACTATGTTCTAGCTCCAGAGGGATCAAGGATCCATGATCCTCATAGCTCCACGCTGGCCACGCCAAGTGTGGTACCCTCTACTTCTGCATCTCTCTCAAGCTCCCTCCCTAGACTTGGGAGCTGCTCCAGACCTTCTGTCCCAGGAGGAGGGGACTTTGTGGCACCCAAACCCCAAGTCCCTTCACCTCAGAGCTTGGTTGTTGAAGGCCTAGACCTTCAAGGTTGGAATCTTTCTCAGCAGGTGAAGGATATCCTCCATGCTTCCAGAAAACCTTCTACTAGACGTTCCTATTCTTTTAAATGGAAAAGGTTTTCCATTTGGTGTGCTGAGAAGGGTCTTGACCCTCTAGCACTACCTTTGAATTCTCTATTGGAATATCTCCTGCATCTCTCCAATGCAGGCCTTAAGACGAATTCAGTAAGAGTCCATTTGAGTGCTATTGCAGCATCCCTTAAGCCTATTAATCGACAGCCTATTTCCTCTCATCCTCTTATTGCAAGATTCATGGGAGGCCTAACTTTAACTAAACCTCCCATTAGGCCTCCTCCGGTGGCATGGGATTTAAATGTGGTTCTTGGTCAGCTTATGAAGCCACCTTTTGAACCCTTAGCCACCACCTCCTTGAAATTTCTTTCCTGGAAGGTTATTTTCCTCATTGCAGTCACCTCAGCTCGCCGCATCAGTGAACTGCAGGCCTTAGTGGCTAATCCACCTTATACAAGGTTCCATCATGATAAGGTAATCCTTAGGACCAATCCACACTTTATGCCTAAAGTGATTTCACCTTTTCTTCTTAATCAAGAGGTGTATTTACCTGTCTTTTTTCCAGGTCCTCATGCATCAAGTGCAGAGAGGAATCTTCATACCCTGGATTGTAAGAGAGCTCTTGCCTTTTACTTCCAAAGGACACAGCAACATAGAAAGTCTTCTCAACTCTTTGTTGCCTTTGATCCCTCTCATTTGGGACTTCCAGTCTCTAAGAGGACACTGTCCAATTGGATTGCTCAGTGTATATCTTTCGCATACCAGAGTAAGAACCTTTCTCTGGAAGGCCATGTCGCAGCTCATAATATGAGGGCCATGGCCACCTCTATAGCTCATCTAAATTCTGTGTCCATCAACCAGATCTGTCGAGCGGCCACCTGGGCCTCGGTTCATACCTTCACAGCCCATTACTGTTTGGACAAGGACTCCCGCCGGGATGCCTTGTTTGGTCAGGCTGTTCTCAAACACCTGTTCCATGCTTAATCAACTCCTGCCCTCCTTCCCTGAATGGATGCCTGAGATCCATAAGAGGAGATAGAGCCCTTCACAGGGTCTCATAACCTTGGGGATCTCCCAGGCATCTCTAGCTAGGGAGTCCCCATATGTGAAGACTCATTCCTGCTTGTTCCTGGAGATAGCACAGTTACTTACCTGTAACAGGTGATCTCTGGGAACAGCAGGAATAAGTCTTCACAACCCACCCACCTCCCCTAGGAGTTGTATCTCTCTATCTATTTTTTCCTTTCCTCTCTCGCTTTGTCTCAGCTTTAAAACTCGAACTGGGGAGAGGCGGTTAGGAAAGGCGGGAAGGCAGCGCGCAGGCGCTGTGGGATGCTCCCAAAAGCTTTCCTTTTTGGGAAGCTGGGGAGCATTCCCGCGCAGGCTCCGTCGGTACCGACGTACCCATATGTGAAGACTTATTCCTGCTGTTCCCAGAGATCACCTGTTACAGGTAAGTAACTGTGCTTAACTCGATCAGGGCTTTTAAATGGAGCTGTGGTGCCATGGTGTCCTGTTGCCATGGCACCGCAGTTCCATTTAAAAGCCGTGATGCCAGCCGATGCCCAACAAAGTTAATTCCCCATAGCACAACCCCCGATCAGGCACTTCCACGCACCGACTCCAGAAAAAAAAAATGCTCAGGGGAGTAACTTCCCTGGCCAATTCGCTGGCCCTGGACATACAGGGCTGACATCAGAATTGGCACTGGACGTCCAGGGCCAGCGATTGCCCACTGCCCGCCCCTGTGCTGCCTCTTCCTTGTTCCTGTCTAGTTTTCCCTACAAAACCGGCGGGGAAGTTATACAAGGGCAGGAGCCGGCACGAATGACCCTCTGAGCTATGTATTCTTCTTTTTGTATCTTTGCTTTTCTGACTACTTTGCTAGTTTCTCTAAGTTTTTCAAAATATAGATGCCTGTCTTCTTCTCTCTGTGATCTCTTGTATTTCATGAAGGTCTCCCTCTTTCTTCACATTTTCAGCTACTTCTTTTGAGAACCATAGAGGCCTCTTTTTCCTTTTACATATATTTACCTTTCTAACAAAAAGGTTTGTTGCCCTTAAAATATCTTCTTTCGTTTTTGCCCACTGTTTTTCTACATCTCCCAGCTGTTCCCATCCCACTAACGACTCTTTGAGGTATTGTCCCATCTTGGCAAAGTTAGTTTTCCTAAAGTCTGAGACCCTCACGTTTGAATGGATTTTACCAACCCAAGTCCTAATTCTGAACCACACCATCTGGTGATCACTGTATGTGAGATGATCTCTCACTGTAACATCAGAAACACTTTCCGCATTGGAAGCACCAAGTCCAGTATGGCCCCTTCATGTGTGGGGTCTGTTACCAGTTGCCTGAATAGTTCTCTCTGTAGAGAATGCAGGATCTCATTACTTCTAGATGATACTGCAGCAGAGATGTGCCTATCCACATCTGGCATATTGAAATCACTTTATTTTTATGTTTTATTTATTTAACAGGTCTTTTATACCAGTTTATCATTTCAATCACAGCGGTTTACATTGTAACTTAAACTTGGTAATGTACATTAAACAGGGACATTGATAACTTGGAATTTTCTGAGGCAATGGAGGGTTAAGTGACTTGCCCAAGGCCACAAGGAGAGCTATTGGGCTTTGAAGCCTTATCAGTAGCACTTCTTTCATGGTCTTACTTTCTATGTTTTCAAAATCCAGAGTCTTATTTCATTGTCACCACTGCTAAAGCTATCTCACTCTATAAATATCACAAACTAATTGCAATGCCATGGAAGTGAGGAGGGGTAATTCAAGGACAGTCTCAAAAGTCTCAAATCCCCCCCCCCCCCACCCCTGAGTCTACCTACTTAATCCTGTCTACTTCTCTCATTTGCTATCCATCCCTCAGGTCTGTATGGCAGGCGCTTTAGCTCTGTCTGGTAACTGAATTCCTCCCCCCCCCCATGCTCCTCTCACCTATTCCTATTTTTGCCTCTGTCTTACGTACTGGGGTAACCAGTTGCCACCCCACTGGGGACAGAATTTCCAATAGACGTCTGTCATCTAAATGAGGAAAAGTGGCAGGGTGACTCCTCCAAAAGCACGAGGTCTCTGCAACTGCAAAGCATATTATATATATCTAAATATATTGAGAGGGAAGGAGAATTTAGACTTCAACCAGCTACAGGGTTGAGGGTTCAATAAATTAAAAATAGAGGAGCTAGGAGCAACCAGAGAGCAGGTTGTGTTCCCAAGGCGGTCCCAGTACTGAATGTCCACTCATATGAGTTCTTGGCTATATACTGAGCATACCAGAAACTCAAAATAGGACGTCACCTTTCAAAAAAGTGTCAGACATAATGACAGTCTGCTAGGAAGGCCAAATAGGAAAGACCAGAGTAAATTCACGATGAAAGCTTCCTTAAGAAAAAGCACTGCACTCAATGCTTCATGTTCCCTAGATTTGTGTGAGCCAAGATCAGCTGAGAGGTTTTGTTTTTTTCCAGAAAATTCCTTCCAAGTCCCCTCTGATAGCTAGAGACATCTCCTTTTTTGAGTTTTAGCAATTGGCTTTTGAAGTGTTTAAAGAAAAGTGAAAGGCAAAGAATAGTGAAAATGAAAAAGGGATATGGATAGGTCAAAAAAGCAAGTGAGCAAAAGCCCAGAGGGGAGGGGCCTGAGGAAGAGAGCCAAGATTTTGATGACCCAGTGTGTTCTATTGGTTCATTCTGGTCAAATAGCCACAGATAAAGGGGCAAACGGCAGAGGGTATACTCACCCTGCTAGCTAACAAACCGGGTGAAACATCTTTAACTGCTCAGGATGGAGCATGATTTGCTGAATTCAGATGTCACTTTTGCTGAAATATAGCAACTGGACTTGCAGAATTTGTCAGCTACTTGCCCATTAAGAAATATGTGCCGACACCCTTCCTGCACCTAATGAGAAAAGTCTACAGTATTTGAACAAGGGCCTCCTGCTAGATTTGCTTGGACAAAAGATGATCCAGGAACACTGATAAGGGCTGAAACTAGTACATGAATAAACTCAGTTTGCATAAAGTGATCAAAATGTACTTCAGATACATTAGAGGTATCAAAGACAATCAGTTAAAACCTGGCCAAAACAAATGACAAACAACCAGGTCTGGACATCTGCCTTGCTCTTTTGTGACATACAGGTTTTCAGACAAGAGTTTTTAAGGATTGGGCAGAACCTAATCTGATTAGGAGTCAAGTACTGATAACCTCTGAGGTAATCATTGGAATATTCCAGAACATGACTGTTGAAACCAGGCTGGCAAAAACACATGCGACCCGGTCCAACAAAGGAGCACTACACCACGTAATATGAAAGACACCCAGTCTATGATACGTAGTGGTAAAATAAGGGTACTTTATTTGTTGTTTGTAAAACCTGAGAGCCCGACACAGGCCGTGTTTCGTATTGTCACTTCATCAGGGGATGCAGGTTTGCTGCAAATACAGAATCATTAAAACTATAGCACATATTAAAAACATTAAATAAACATAATTCATATTAAATAATAAAAACTAAATGATAAATACTATTACAAATCTGATAAAACCAATAAGATCATAAATACTATATGAAAAGTTAATATAATACGAACAGGGTGTGTAATATCACATATATAGAGAAATCACATGTAAAAAAACTATATGTAAAACATACTATGCATAACCTCTGCAACTACATGTGAATGGATAGGGGCAGGAGTAGAATGAGTAGAACAATTCATAATAAACACTGGATCAATTCTAATATATAAAACCATATCTATGTAAATAAAAGAATGAAAAAGTATATCCATAAAAATAAGGTATAAGATATCCCTAATGTAAAAGAAATCACGTATATAAAAACATGCTATGTGTAACCACTGTGGCAACATGTACATGACTAGGAGCAGGAGTAGAGTGAGTGGAACAACTTTTGATAATTGCTGGGTCAACACAATATATAAAAAACATGAATATAAAAATAAAATACTATGAAGATAAGAACGTTTGTATAAGGCCAAATAAAAATATAAGACAAATCTCTAACCAACTACTTTTTGCTTTGTATATATAAGAATGAATTCAACTGACTATGTCACGAATACTGGGCTCAACGCCGTCCAAAACCCCAATGTGAAATCTCAAAAATCTGTGTGTATATGACATATATCTAAAACTTGCGTCCGAAAGTTGCCATACCCGTATTTTCTGTTCTAATATGTATTGTTGAAACTTAGACTCTTTCTCAGAGACGAGTCTCTGTTTTTTGTCTACAAAAAATAAAGACGATAAACTTATTTCGGAAACATCTCAGACATATGACATTAACTCGTTCATTGGGCAAATAAGGACTTTTGGCAAATGAAGACTTTTCGCTGCTCAAATTAACATATTTCTGGAGACAGTATACGAACTGCTAGTGACGTCATTCTTTGTGTTTTCCGGTATTAACTGCTTACAATATTAATATAGTCCTTCTAAAACGATAGGGAAACATCTTTCAAACCCATAATCTGATGGTATTTGATTTTACAGCGGCGCGACTGTGTAAAGAGCCTTCTAATAATTAATCGCATTTTGACATGACTCGGAGAAAAATATTCGCATTGTGACATGATTTGGATGTAAATACCCTTATTGGATTAACCTTCTTACTTTTTTTTTTTTAAACTTTTATTTTCATTTTACAACAAGCAAAAAGAAACAACACACCAAAGGAAACAAATACAAACATACAATAAGGAAAAGCAACCCCAGTTCCCCCCCACCCCTATGCTTCTTCTCTAAGCTGATAAGTATCATCATATAAGCGCTTACAAACAACAGTAATTGTACATCAAAACAAACAGAAATAGAATCTGCGATACAGAATGATCATGTGACAGAGATTTACACAGATTTAAACAGTCAGATGAGAGCATTTAGCAGTTTGAACATAGTCGTTGAGCATCTTCCATTTAGACAAGTGGTGGGGGGTCTGAGCGGAAGAAGCTAACATACGAGGTATTTGCTCATATTTACTGTAGAGACAGACATGATTCCACCATTCATTGGGGCTCAGATGGGAGCTATTTTTCCAGTATTTCGTAATTAGGGAAATAGCTATGCCCAGCATAAAGTCTAAAAGGAAGTAAGCCGATTTGGGAAGAGAGGGGATCCCCGCAGCTGAGCGGAGTCCCACTATCTTCCAAGAGAGGGGCTCTTGAAAGTGCAAAATAGATTGAATACGACCCCAGACCCGACTCCAGTAATACTGTAATGCGGGGCATTCATACATAACATGAGTGAGTGAACCAATGGCCGCATGGCATGTCCAGCATCTATTGCTCTGGGTGGCGTTCCATTTGGCTAACCTGTCAGGAGTATAGAAACATCGGTGGGCTAGAAAGAAAAGTGTCTGAGTGAGTGAGGCGGATCGAGAGACCCGTGTCACCTTGCTCCAGACTAGGCTCCATTGCTCCGGGGTCAAAGTTACATGCATTTCCCGCTCCCAGGATTTCTGTGCTGTAGGAGTGCCTCTATTAACAGTATTACATAAAGTTTTGTAAAAGTTAGATGCTACACCCGATAAGCTCCCGATAGATCGGATAATCTCCGACAATCCTTGGGTATGGGTTTCCGATGGCGGGAGCACCTTAGCACTCCGAAGACAATGCTGAAGTTGCACCCACTGAAAGTAGTGTTTCGCTGGGAGACCAAATTCAATTTGTAATTCACTAAAAGTTTTCCAGCGACCATCAGAGAACAGCTGGTTAGGGATCCAAATGCCCCTAGTGTACCAGGGGCTCCACGCCATCGGTTTATTTTGTATTTGAAATCGAGCATTGTGCCAAAGCGGGAGTCTATCTAGCGGACAAAGTCGGGATTCTAGGGATTGCTCAAGGGTATTAAAGGCACCTAAAGTGTCTAAGAGCATTGGTGGATAGTGGGAGTCTGATGGGAGAGTCATACCAGGGAGATAAGTAAGAGGAATTGGTTTGCAAAGGTCCTCCTCTATATCTAGCCACACTGGTCTACTCGGTGAAAGGTCTTCCAGCCAACGAGCGCCTTGTTTGAGAAGAAAAGAGTGGTGGTATTTCAGGAAATCAGGGAATCTGACACCACCATTTTCTTTATCTGCTTGTAACTTATGTTTCGCTATCCTAGATGTCTTGTTTTTCCATAAGTATCTAGTCAGAAGACCCTCTAAATCTTTATATGTACGTCGAGGTAGGAGACATGGCAACATTTCTAAAATGTAGTTCACTTTGGGAACAATCATCATTTTAATGGTTTCTAGGCGGCCCCACCAAGTAAGTGTTAAAGGAGTCCAGCGTTGAGTAAGCGCCCGGACCTTAGAGGTTAAGTCTTTAGCATTAAAGGTGATGGTGTCTTCTAAAGGAGAGCAGTAGTGCACCCCAAGGTATTTGTTCAATGTTCAATGTAAAACCTGACAGTTTGTCGTTATGGTCGTTTTGTTATGATGTAAACCGCGCTGATTCTAAATAGCGCGGTATATAAGAAACTGTAATAAAAAAAAATAAATAAATAAAAATTTGACCATGCGAGGTTGCCATAAAAAGGGAAAGGATTGCATATCTGCCTGATGGATCAGAGGATTTAGTGGAAAGGCTACCGATTTGGTCCAATTTATCTTATAGCCCGAGAGTTGTGAATATTTACCAATCTGCTCTAGGACAGCCGGCACTGAGTCTAGGGAGACAAAGAGCATAAGGTCATCAGCATATGCTGAAATTTTGATTTCCCTATGAGAGAAAGGGACTCCATGAATATCCTTGGATTGCCGGATTAGTAAAGCTAAGGGTTCGAGTGCGAGATCGAAAAGAAGTGGAGACAGTGGGCATCCCTGGCGAGTACCGCGTTGCAGAGGAAATGGCTGAGACTTTAAAGCATTAGCACAGATACTAGCTGTAGGCTGTGCATACATGGTTTGGAGATAACGGAGAAAGCCTTCTCCGAATCCGTACCAGCGGAGAGTTGCAAACAAGAAGGGCCATTCTAAGCGGTCGAAGGCCTTCTCAGCATCAAGTGAGAGGCCGACCAATGGTCGATCAAGATTAACTGCGGCAGTCAGTACATGACATAGGGTCCTAGCATTATCAGCAGTTGATCTACCGGGAATGAAACCGCATTGATCTGGGTGTATTAAAGTAGACATCTTGTCAGAGAGCCGGGTGGAGAGAATGGTGGCAAATATTTTATAGTCTGCGTTTAGTAGGGAAATTGGACGATAATTAGCTGTTAGTTGCGGATCTCTCCCCTCTTTCTCAAAAACTACTACATTTGCCATTGAGAAGGATCCAGAAGGAGATCCCTCCTCGGCCAGAGCAGAAAAATAAAGTTTCAAAAACGGAGCTAAGTCAGCATTAAAAGTTTTGTAGAATTCAACTGGGAGACCGTCCGGGCCTGCGGCTCGACCTGTGGCACAGCTCTTGAGTGCCGATTGAATTTCTGATAAAGTGAATGGTTTGTCCATGGCCTCTCTATCTTCGTCAGATAGGGTCGGTCGTTTTACCCCTGATAGTAATCGTTCAAATGCTTCTGGCTCGAAGTCACATTCAGATTGATAAAGCCGAGTATAAAAATCACGAAAGAGTTCTAATATTTCTGTATCTTTAGTGACCAAGCTCCCCCCCGACGGATTGCGGAGAGCGGTAACACGCTTGGCTTCTTTTTGACCTTTCAGGGCATTGGCTAACAATTTGCCAGCACGGTTATTTTCCCGATAGTACATCCCTTGTTGTGATTCAATATTTTTAGCAGCAGCGGTATATAAAAGCTGATTGTATTGAAAACGAAGACGTTGTAAGCGAAGCAAAATACATGGCTCAGTACGGGACGTGAGGAGACGCTCTCCAGCTTGTATCTGTTGTTCTAGAATCAGTAAATGTTGCTTTCTTTGTTTCCCCTGTCGGATTTGATAGCTAGTTATAGTTGCACGGATAGACGCCTTGAAACCCTCCCACCAAGCCCAGCTCGCAGTGTCATGGGGTGAATTAAAATGAAAGTAGTCTTGGATAGCGGCCTTTATGTCAACCTGAAAATCTTTTTGGTCTAGTAGGGATCTATCAAAAAACCAAGCACGGGGATGTTCACCTTGCGTAGTGACATGTAATGAGAAAGATATGGCAGCATGATCTGAAATATGGAGAGGATGAATCCTAGCCGTGTCCACTTGGGGTATCAGTACTTTGGAGATAAGAATAAAATCTATTCTAGATTGTGAGTGATGGGGGGCTGAGAAAAAGGTGAACTCTAAGTCGGAGGGGTGAAGCAGCCTCCATATATCTACTAACGCAAGATCTTTCATCAGAGCTGTAAGGGTAGCAAGACTCTTGGGTGGACCACTCGTTCTAGGCGGCTGTCTATCTATCAAAGGATCAAGTACTTGGTTGAAATCGCCGCCAAGTATTAATGGAGTATTGGCAGAGGCCTGTGCCAACTGCGCAATACTTGCATAGTAAGCAGGGTTATCCACATTCGGAGCATAAATACAAATACACGTGAATTCACTATCTCCAACCTTAAGGTGTGCACGGGCCCATCTACCCTCCTTATCAGAGCTAGTATCCATTACAGTAGCTTGCAAAGACTTCTTAACCAAGATGGCTACCCCACACCGTTTGGAAACGGCGGGAGAGTAGGCAGCCACCATGTAAGGCTTAGCATTAAGTTTCAGTGTTTCAGCGGAGTTTAAATGCGTTTCCTGAAGAAACACTAAATCAGTATGCTCATGATTAAGATAGCTAAGGATTTTCTTTCTTTTGATTGGACTGTTGATGCCTTTTACGTTCAGTGATAAGATCTTACATAAGGCCATTCAGAAAGGTTAAAAATTCTGAAAAAGAACATGATAACGCACATAATTTCACAATGTCCCTCATATGAACTGTATATGGCTGTACACATGACATGATAGAAAATAAGCTAATGAAAAACAATGAAGCGCCCCATATAAAAAAATAAGCACCGAAGTGCATTAGAGAAGAAGCAGAACCCCAGAAATTACTGGCGACCATATGTCTGCGGGGAGAAACCCCAGAGAAGGCCTAAATTGAAACATATAACCTGTATAGCTGTGCATGTTCCGAATCCAACCGAGGTGCACATCATGGAGGGATAGGAGACCAAGAAAGTTATATATAGACAGAAAGAAAAGTCCAGGCAGTCTCTGTTCCAGGCCATAATCACCGCGTCGGGCCATTCAAAATGGCGGGCAGATCCGGCGGATTACAGATCCAAGTTGTTGGATTAGCGCATCTGGTCTGCTTCTTTGGAATCTAAAAATGTTGCTAGTAGATCAGGATCTTCGAATGTTCTAGTTTGGTTATGGAGAGTCACTCTGAGCTTCGCTGGATACAATAGGCCAAAGCGAGCCTGTAGCTGTTGAAGTCTAGGGCGAAAAGCAAGGAGTCTCTTCCGACGGTCAACTGTGGGCTTTGCCAAGTCAGGGAAGAAGGAGACTTTATGACTTTCAAACTCCAGATGATGATTCGCCCGGGCAGCATTTAGAATTTGCTCAACTTGCTGATATCTCAGTAATCGAAAGATGATAGGCCGGGGGGTCGTCCGATTGAGCGCCATGTTGGTAGGAACACGATGTGCTCGGTCAATTTCCAGATCTCTGTGAAAAGTGATCTTCAGCAAGGAGGGAAGAGTTTTGACCAGGAATTCTCTTATATCTCCTGCTTCGGCCCCCTCCGGTACTCCAATGAGCCTTACATTGTTGCGACGGGCTCGATTATTGCTATCCTCTAACTCTTTTTGAAGATTCTGTATCTGACGCTCAGCCTTGTCCAGTTTCACCAAGCGCACCGCGTGCGAGTCGAGGACCCCCGCCATGTTGTCCTGCCGTAGTGAAAGACCTTCAAGCCGGTCCTGAAGCATACCGAAGTCTTCTCGCATGGCTCGGAGCGCTTCTCCGTTGGACTGTACCAGTTCCTTCACACCGCGTATTTCCTCCAAGATCTCCTGTTGCATTTCGGGGTTTTCCCGAAGTGGAACTATCTTTTGTGGGGAAGACAACTCTGTTTTGGAGCGTTTTCCGTGTGAAGAAGAGGGAGACCCGAAGTCTAAGCGCGCTGGTTTGTGGGCCGCCATCCCCCCCGAGGCACCTCGGTAAGTTCGGAGCAAAATATTAAGTTTAGGTAGGTATTAAGTCAGGATTCTGAGTAGGCCTCTCGGGAGCTTCAGCGCGAAGCGTCTAACCCGCTGGACATTAGGCTCCGCCCCCCTAACCTTCTTACTTTTGATCTCCAAGGGGTCTTAAATGCAACAGATATGCTAATATATGGGGCTATATTTCTTGATCAAATATTTGCCGAAGAATCGCTAGTCACCATATAATTATACTCTATTCACAAACCAATGTCACGTCATCAGTCAAAGGCCACCTTTGATCTTGGGAGTCCTCTGTTTTTCACCATAATGCACGAAACATATTTAAATAGCACCTACTGTCACGATGTTTGAAGATCTTATATGAAGAAGCACTGCCGTTTGCTTCGAAAAGGAATTTTTCATCAAGAACGCCCGCACTTGCGCTCTTTGTTAACCGCGGGAAAGATGACGTGTTCTACTACATTACCATATACGTCACTAGTTGCTAGGTAGAAATACGGGCATTAAAATGATAAACCACATTCATTACCGCAAAATCGCGTAGGGTGATTTTCTTGTATATTCGCTTCTTTGCTATCGATGGCAAAAATAATCACTTTAAAAAACAATCGTTTTTAAAAAAACTGGACATCTGACTTCATCTCCTAGAGTGCAGTTGACATTAAACCTTGAGCTCCACCGTAGTTGATCTGAACGAACCAGCCTGTGCTCCGTGTTGTAGATATATCACTATTTTACTTAGTAGATTCTCTATGAATTGACTTATCAAATTTATAAACTTTGTAACCAAAAAATCAAAGAACTTTTTAAATCAATTTTATGTACCAATTCTCCAACTTCATTGGGAATATATGTTCTAATTAAATTTTTATTTTTCAGCCCCAACACTCTACTCCTGCTCCTAGTCATGTACATGTTGCCACAGTGGTTACACATAGCATGCTTTTATATACGTGATTTCTTTTACATTAGGGATATCTTATACCTTATTTTTATGGATATACTTTTTCATTCTTTTATTTACATAGATATGGTTTTATATATTAGAATTGATCCAGTGTTTATTATGAATTGTTCTACTCATTTTACTCCTGCCCCTATCCATTCACATGTAGTTGCAGAGGTTATGCATAGTATGTTTTACATATAGTTTTTTTACATGTGATTTCTCTATATATGTGATATTACACACCCTGTTCGTATTATATTAACTTTTCATATAGTATTTATGATCTTATTGGTTTTATCAGATTTGTAATAGTATTTATCATTTAGTTTTTATTATTTAATATGAATTATGTTTATTTAATGTTTTTAATATGTGCTATAGTTTTAATGATTCTGTATTTGCAGCAAACCTGCATCCCCTGATGAAGTGACAATATGAAACACAGCCTGTGTCGGGCTCTCAGGTTTTACAAACAACAAATAAAGTACCCTTATTTTACCAATACGTATCAAAACACATGCGACTACATCTCAAGAAATAGCATGAACTAGTTTCAACTCTTCTACTGTGAGCCTATAAGAAAATATATTCATTCCAGTCTTTTTTTGGTGGGAGCAACTGTGGGACTGCACCTTGAATATTGTGTGCAATTCTGGTCGCCGTATCTTAAAAAGGAGATAGCGTTATTAGAAAAGGTACAGAGAAGAGCCACCAAAATGGTAAAGGGGATGGAAGGATACCCCATGAAGAGAGGCTAAAAAGGTTAGGGCTCTTCAACCTAGAAAATAGATGGCTGAGGGGAGATATGATAGAGATCTATAAATTAATAAATGGAGTGGAATGGGTAAACGTAGATCGATTGTTTACATCATCAGACTATAGAAAGCCTTGGGGACATGCAATGAAGCTACAGTGTAATCTATTTAAGACCAATAAGAGAAAATATTTTTTCACTCATTTTCAAACGCTAGAATTTGTTACTGGAGGTTGTAGTAAAAGCTGTTGGTGTAGCTGGGTTTAAAAAAGGTTTGGACAAGTTTCTGGAGGAAAGGTCCATAAACCATTATTAAAAGGGATCCGGGATATCACTGCTTGACCCAATACAAGCACTGAGAGACCTGTGTCTTTTGGGGAAACTACTAAGTACTTATGACCTAGATTAGCCACTGTTGGAAACAGGATACTGGGCTTGATGGACCTTGGTCTGATCCAATATGGCATATCTTATGTTCTTATGTCTGGGAGCTGCCGGTGGTCATTGTTGAAACCTGCTGTGCACATTTTCTGCAGTCAAGGATCTCTCCAAGCCAACAGAGCATCTTTAGAATCTCAAAAGACAGAAAAATAACATAACCAGTATTATTCAGAGCTAGGGTTGCCAACTTTTTCACCGAGAAAAACCCGACACCTGTGGCTTGCCATGCTCCACCCATTCTCCGCCCCTAGTCCCACCCCTGCCCCGCCCCCAGCCCCACCCACAAAAATTTCCGAGGATACGTGTAGGCTAACTTCCTTGGTCAGATAATAATTAAACTGGGAACCCCAAAATCCAAACATGAAATGTACAACACTGGAGAAATAAAACTATAAAGTAATTTCCTCTTGCACTAAACAAAACTGCAAAGATGTTAGCAATACACACTTCCCAGACTAGACATATTCCAGTTAATAAATTCAAAATAAAAAGTATTTTTCTACCTTCTGTTTGGGCGTTTTATTTTTCAGTTGCAATTGCTCCAGTCACTTTCTTCTGGTTTCTTCGTGTCTTCTGCGAGCTATCCATTTGTCCTTTCTTCTCTTTTAGATGTTTTCCATTCTTTCTCTATTTCTGCTTTAACATACTGATTGTTTCCCTTTTGCTCTTTCCCCCAATTCTTTCCTTATTCCTTTATCATCCGTTTAAATTTCACCCTTCCATTCTCAAGCCCCTCTTACTCTCCCAATACCGGCCCATCATAGACTTTTCTTCCACACAAAATATTTTTCCCCTCTCCATTCTCATTCCCCATCCATTCTAGTCCTCCCCCCAAATCAATTCCCTTATAGTTCTAGGCCCACCCAGCATCCACTCCCTTCTAGTCCCATTCTCCCATGCCCCACATCAGCCCATTTCCAGTCCTATTCCAGCTCTTCATCAGCCCATTTCCAGTGCTAGTCCTCACATCACAGGCCATTTCCAGTCCTAGCTCCCCCCCCCCCCAATCACAGCCCATTTCCAGTCCAAGTCCCCCATCACAGCCTATTTCCAGTCCTAGGCCCCCCCCCACCATCACAGCCCATTTGCAGTCCGAGTCCCCCCGCACCATCACAGCCCATTTGCAGTCCGAGTCCCCCCGCACCATCACAGCCCATTTGCAGTCCTAGCCCCCCTAATCACAGCCTATTTCCAGTCCAAGATCCCCCTTCCTCCACCATAGCCCATTTCCAGTCCAGGTCCCCTCCACCCCCATCACAACCCATTTCCAGTCCATGTCCCCCCCCCCATAACCCTTTTACAGCCCAGGTCCCCCCCCCCCCATCACAGCCTATTTCCAGTCCAAGTCCCCCCCCCCCTTAGCCCTTTTCTGGTCCATGGCCCCTTCACCCCGTTCACATCCCTTTTCCAGTCTTTGTGCCCCCCATAACCCTTTTACAGTACAGGTCCCCCCCCCCATCACAGCCTATTTCCAGTCCAAGTCCCCCCCCTTAGCCCTTTTCCAGTCCTTGTCCCCCACCTTTTTCCCTTTTCCAGTCCAAGTCCCACCCCCTTAGTCCTTTTCCAGTCCAAGTCCCCCCCCCCCTTAGCCCTTTTCCAGTCCAAGTCCCCCCCTTAGCCCTTTTCCATTCCAAGTCCCCCCCCCCTTAGCCCTTTTCCAGTCCACGTCCCCCCCCTTAGCCCGTTTCCCGTCCACGTCCCCCCCTTTAGCCATTTTCCAGTCCAAGTCCCCCCCCCTTAGCCCTTTTCCAGTCCAAGCCCCCCCCCTTAGCCCTTTTCCAGTCCAAGTCCCCCCCCCTTTTCCAGTCCAGGTCCCCCCCCCCCTTAGCCCTTATCCAGTCCAAGTCCCCCCCCCCCCTTAGCCCTTTTCCAGTCCAGGTCCCCCCCATCACAGCCAATGCAGTCCTTGCCCCCCCCCCCGACCAGCATCGCGGCTGTCTGAGGCTTCAGAGGGAGCCGGGGAAGCCCGCGCGAGGCCCCGGCTCCCTCTGAACAGCCACCAGCGTGAAGAGCCTTTACCTTCACGCTGGCGGCTGTTCCTGTGAAGCCGCGAATGCTGGGAAAGGTTAAAGGGCAACCTTTAACCTTTCCCAGCATTCGCGGCTTCACAGGAACAGCCGCCAGCGTGAAGGTAAAGGCTCTTCACGCTGGTGGCTGTTCAGAGGGAGCCGGGGCCTCGCGCGGGCGTCCCCGGCTCCCTCTGCAGCGGAGAAAAGCCGTTTTTTTTGCTCTGGCCGCTCCCGATCTTGCGGCCAGAGCAAAAAAACCGGCTTTTAAAGGGCCGGTTTTGCCTCTGCGCCGGCAGCCGGCCTGGCCGTGGAAAAACCGGCCAGGCCGGCTGAAAACCGGCCAGTTGGCAACCCTATTCAGAGCAAGTTAATCCCGATTCAGCACAATAAATTTAGGATTTTACAGTTTCCCTTGTTCTTGCATATTTCCCTTGCATACGATCCTAGAAGAAAAAATATATATGTATAACACTGAGTGCTCTAATCCAGCGTTTTTCAACCACTGTGCCGCGGCACATTAGTGTGCCGTGAGATATTGTCTGGTGTGCCGTGGGAAAAATTCCAATTTCATCCGTAACATGTGGCCTCGGCTCACAAATTAGGGTTGCCAACCGGCCGGTTTTCAGCCGGCCTGGCCGGTTTTTCCATGGCCAGGCCGGCTGCCGGCACAGTTGTAAAACCGGCCATTGAAAAGCCGGTTTTTTTGCTCTGGCCGCAAGATCGGGAGCGGCCAGAGCAAAAAACCGGCTTTTGTGCCGAAGTCCGCGGCGCGAACGCGATCACGATTCCCTATAGCAGTGCAGCCGCTGGTTCTGCTTTGTACAGAGCAGCGGCTGCACTACACTTACATTGAAAAGTAAAGAGAAACTGTGTCAGGAGCCCTCCGATCATGCAGAGCCCGAGGAAGTGATGTCATGGGGGCGGGCTCCTCACAGGCTGTCTTTCCTTTTCAAATTAACTTTAGCTGCAATAAAGTTAATTTGAAAAGGAAAGACAGCCTGTGAGGAGCCCGCCCCCATGACATCACTTCCTCGGGCTCTGCGATGACCGGAGGGCTCCTGACACAGTTTCTCTTTACTTTTCAATGTAAGTGTAGTGCAGCCGCTGCTCTGTACAAAGCAGAAGCAGCGGCTTGGGCAGAGGGGGTGTGTGTGTGTGTGTGAGTGAACCAGCAAGGGGGGGGGAGTGTGAGTGAACCAGCAAGGGGGGGGGAGTGTGAGTGAACCAGCAGTGGAGGGGGGGGGTGGTGTGAGTGAACCAGCAAGGGGGGGGGGGCGATGGTGTGAGTGAACCAGCAGGGGAGGGGGGGTAAGTGAGTGAGTGACCCAGCAGGAGGGGTGAGTAAGTGACAGGGGGGTGGGTGAGTGAACCAGCAGTGGAGGGGGGGGTGGTGTGAGTGAACCAGCAGGGGAGGGGGGTTGGTGTGAACCAGCAGGGGAGGGGGGTTGGTGTGGTGTGAGTGTTTGATTCCTATTCAAGAGAATTACTTTATATATAGTCAATATAGGCACAGAGGTAAATTTTTTTAACATTTTCTAATGGTGGTGTGCCTCGTGATTTTTTTCATGAAAAAAGTGTACCTTTGCACAAAAAAGGTTGAAAAACACTGTTCTAATCGAACAAGAGTGTAATTTCTCTCAATAAAACTGCTCTGCAACTTAAGAGAACCTAGTCCTTAATTGTATTTTGTTCAATATCATGTTGCTGTACAGGCTCTAAGAGAAAGCTAGTGAATATCCCCCTATACCAATAGGTATAGGAGAATATTTTTTGTAAACATTCCCTCAAAAATATTTTAGTCAATTCATACTTCTACTATATTATTTTTCAAGAATAAAGCTGAGGGAGATAAGATGGCAAAAAAGCCAAAAGTATATAATAATATCTTTAATTGGGTTGCCACATTCCACATGTTCCCAGTGCAAATCTTACACAACTCACATTGCGTAGTGTTTGTCATAAGGGATGTGCATAGAGTTACCGTGTTTCATAAGCAATATGAAGAGTGGATATGGCTAAATTAGCATGTTAAGTTCCAAAGTAAAATGGTCAATAACGGCACTATTGCTCAGTGGTATGAACACATTGGCACCCGTTTATTAAAGTGTGCTATGCAGTTAGCACAGTTTTGGTGCATATTAACTGGTATGTCCCACAGTAGCTGGTAGTACAAGCCCAGCATAGTTATTGTGACTGGATTTCCACACTGTTTCACACACTGGGGTGGTAAGTGGGTGGTTTGGGGTAGAGGGTAATCATGGTGAACATCTTGTAGTCAGTGTGCCTGTGGTAATTGCAAGGCACACAGTTAGCATGGGCATAATTACCACCACTTCAATAGGTGGAGGTAAGTGCTCCCGTGCTAATTTTGGTACCCGATAGGGTAAAGGGCAGCAGATTTACTGACTGAAACATTCTGTCCACATCCAACAGTTAACGCCGTCGTATGGCACTTAACACACCATGGTTTTGTGAACTAATGGTGTGTTAGGTGCACAACAATACATTATGGCTAGAGAAGAGGACATCTCAGAGTTCACTGCATAATTTGCCTCAAGACAAAAAAAATGAAAATTGGTGATGCCAGAAAAACATCCTCCCTATGCTTCTTTTGTATCCTACACTCAGTCTTTGTGCCTTTTATGTACTGACAACTGCTAAGTGGCACAAACATACATATTCGAGCCCGGTAGAAGACATACCAAGTATCTGCAGTGCAAAAATACCAATAAAACACTGCTTTATTGTACTCTCAAAAAAATCCCAGATTAGCAGGAAAATAAACCTAAATTTGTAGGGCCCAGTATTAAGTGCCGACGGCCAGTGCTGAACATTAAATGTAGATATTCAATGCCGGGGGTCATAAGCGGCCCTGGTATTGAATATCCAGGGTCGCCGCACAACCACAGACACCACCGAAGCTAACTGGGCGGTGGCAATATTGCACCACTCTCCGGTAAGCTTCCATGAGTAAAGACAGATGCAGCAAAAGCTGGGCCTACTGTACTTTTAGCCATGGGTTGGTAACCAAGCAGCAGTCAATATCACCACTGCCGGGTTAGCGACGAGTGTCGCGAATGCCCATGACACGCCCTGACGCTACACAGCATCAGGGTGTGTAGCAGCGTTACTCGGGGATATACTCACCGAATATCCCTCTTTACGAGTCTTTAAACCATGTAAATGCCTCTGAATAATCAGGTCCATCATTTATAAAACCCTAAGAACAGAAACCTTAAATATATATAATTTAAAAATATACTGACAAGTTCTGAAGATTCAGGAAGTGTGTTTTGATTTTTTTCTAAAAGAAGGCTGTACAAGCCTAGTTGACTCAGAATGCCATCGGCACATTCTCACATTGCCGAATCTCTGAACCGTATGTTGCTGTGTGTGGTTCTTTTCCTATTTGCTCAAAAGACTACCAGAGTCAAAGAGCGCAGGGATGGGGATTTAAACAGGACACAATGAAAAATGTCCCAGTATACAAGAAGAACTTCTTTAATAAGTTCCAACGACAAAACAAAAAAATATTAGGTATGTTTTACATGAAAAATTATTTTAATTTTGAGACTGAGCTAAATAAAAGTAGCAGCAATATTTGTACAGTCTGAGAAAATACTGTTAATCATATATCCTTAATCAAGTGAGACCATATCGTCGGTGTCCATAAAAAGGCAATATACAAGTATTGGGACAATAGGTTGTGTCTAGCATGATATATTCATTAATATGAGGGTGAGATCTTAGGTTAGTCTTCATTAGATTTGTGTCTGAATAAAATAAAATCTGGGTCAGTTTTCAAATGCTGTTAACATGTGTATTACCAACTGGTGAAAGTTAACTCCGCTATGGAGGTAATTTTAGAAAGAGCCAGGTAAAGGCATGCACCATTCACATGTATATATCATGTATTTTCCATGACTTACGTGTATGGATTGGTCTTTACACACGTACATTAGTTGGGCACAGATCTGTAAGTGTGTGCATCAAGTCGATGGTGCATATTTTCATTGTGGGCATTGGCAAGGGCATAGCTTGGATAAAGCACTGATTTACACATGCAAGTTACAAAATGTTAGAACTTAGTATGTTCCCTATAAATCTAGGCACGGGCATTTACACCAAGTTCAGAGCAGGTGCAAGTGGTTGCACCTAAATTTGGCGTGTGTATCTCACTTCTTATGCCCTTTTATAAAGTAAAATACATGTGTATTTATAAATAAGAAATACCTGACTTAACGTTTGTGCACTTTAGAAAGTTACCCTCCACGTGTGTATTTTCAGTCTTTGGGTGGATAGCCCTTTGTCAGGGCCAACACAACCATCAGGCAAGCTAGGCGTCTTCCTAGAGCACCAATGATCTGGGAGCATGCCATTGTCACCACTCTCCAGGACCTGCAGCAGTGACAACAGTCACAAACAGCCCCACAGTACTTACCTTCAACCCCTGGTGTTGTTATTGAATTGGTCCACTGCATTGCTAGTCTTGCTCTTTTACATCGACTTTCGACCTTGCCGAGCATGATATTTTTCTCTAATCTCTCATTGCATGATGTGACCTAAGTATGAAAGTCAGTCTTGTCATTTGAGTTTCTAAGGAAAACTTAGATTTAGTTTCCTCTAGAACCAATTGGTTTGTTCTTTAAGCAGTCCATGGTATACACACTATTCTTCACAAGCAACATAATTCGGAAGCATCAATTTTCTTCCTGTCTTTCCTCACGGTCTAACTTTTGCATACGACGTTATTGAAAATACCGTTGCTTGGACAAGTCAAACCTTTGCACACAGATATATTTCTGCACTTGAGAATCTTGTCTAGGTCCTTGATAGCCATTCTGCCAAGAGCAATGCATCATTGGATTTCTTGACAGCTTGTCGTTTTATTTTGGATTGATCCATGCTTATTAAGGTTGTCAATTATTTCTATTTATTTTCCATCAAGGACGAAATTATTGATTTTTGCCAGTTGTCAAGATCTTTGTAGTCTTTGCTTTTAAAGTGCAGGCCCATTAAGACTGTTCTGTGGTTCCAATATGCAGATGTTTCAGGTCATCCACTTTCAGCCAATAACATGGATAGCAACTAGCGGAAAACATGTCTTTCCATTTCACCACTATTTGTGTACTGGAGGGAGGGCAGCAGCAAAATATTATCTGTATAGTAGTGATATACAACCAGCAAATCTGAACTCGGTGGAAAGCAGTGGTGCCAAAAAATACATATTTAGCACCACTTACTATGGGGGTAATTTTTTAAGTTCTGTTCATGAGTTGGATGTCTGAAAATGGGCCAAGATGATGTCCAAAACATGGAGATGTCATTTTATAAAGCCAGGTATATAGAAATTGCAAGCACAAAAATGCCCAGGAAGCATGAGGGGATAGTGGAGGGGTGTCCAGGGTGGAACAAGGGAGTTGCATATTGCAGTGCGATTTCAGAATACCACAAGCATATCAGGCCCTGGTTATTGAAGCATCCATGCCTATACCTTTTCCTGACCACAAATAAGGTGCAAACAAGTGCTCTTTTCATGGCTTAAACACTTCCAAGGGGAAGAACAAAATGCGCTTAAATCACCACAGTTATTTCCTGTTTAAATATCAGAAAGCAAAAGGTTGCAGACAGTTTCAAATACTGCCATTTGCCTCCTTGCTCAAACCTCTAAATGGGACCAAAGACCCCACTGATATAATACCGTTGGCTTTCTATATCATATTGTTCCTTATATTCTGCTTAAGAAAATCAGCCCTGCATCCCTTCCGTATCTCTAGCCAAATGCAAAGCCACCCAGTCATCAGGAATCTTTTTTATTGCACGTACCTTATGGAATTCACTCACCTCATATGTACCAAAAACCTCATAGAAAACATTCCATACTAATCTCAAGATCCACCTTTCTCATTCTGCTTTTGGGGAGCTGGACTAAAAAGTGATTCAGGAGAGGTGGAGGCTTATCTATTTCTCTCTCCCTGTTTTTAATTCATATCTAGTTTACTCTTTTCTATAATTAATGGCGCGCCTTTCCTGTTACTTTCATTTTATTGTAAACTGCTTTACTATTGCATGAAAGGAGACATATCACTCAGTAATGATAAAGATAACGATTACATCAGTTATGTATGCATTACAAGTTTAAGGCACACGAATGAATGAAATGTGCTGACAAATGCTCGACTCATCATATAATATAAATTAGCATTATTCATGTCATGTGGAGGGTCATTTTCTAAACTTCCAAAGAGTTAACGCATGTTGTAGGCACATATTTGGGGCCCATTTTATAAAGTGAGCTATGCACTTTACTTTATGACATAGGAGTATAAAGATTTGCCTCAGTCTAGTCACAGCAGTTATGCCTGCTCTAGAACAGGTGCAAATGCCTGCACCAAGGTAGTCCAGAAACACAAGTTCTAATATTTTATATTTAGGCTCCATTTACGCTGTAAACAAGCTCTGCACAATAGGGCTTACATGCACACTTACAGAATAGCAACTCCGTAAACTGATTGCCTAAGTGCCCGTTCATACAATAAGGACTTACACACACAACTAGCGTGTCATTTTCCTTGTGTCCCTTATAAAGTCAGCTCCATAGTAATTCACTTACCTGAGACAACATGGATGATATTGAATACATTGGCAAGTGACTCAGTCCAGTCCAGCACAAAGCTGAAGAATAGTCGATCCAGATGGAACGGTGCCCAGCAGATGGCAAACACCATTACTAAGACAACTGTTAAAAGAAAGCAGCACAGAGCATGCAGTGTCATAGGTATAGGATTTTTATTATTTTTAATAAGTTAATAAATAAAATGGAATTTGTATACTTAAGTAGTTTTGAAGCTGTAATATTCTTTGGCTGCACTATCAATGTCTTTGGCAGCAAGGGCCTTTGCCTTCTGGGAATTTATTGCTTGGAAATACATTTGACTTGTGTAAATCAAGGTGGATTGTGCTTGTGTGTATCAATGTGTACCTTCCCTCACCTCTCGCTCCCCCTCCATCTCTCTCACACTATCATTTTCTAACACTCCTTCATGTCTTTCTTCTCTTGTTTGGTGCTCTATGAATGCTTTTTTTGTATATTTGGGTGTATGTGTATATGTGAAGGAAAGACTAGGAGCCCATCTGCATGGGAGGCACAGTTTTGTGATTAGGTTTGAAGTATTTTATAAAGACATGTGGAGCCCGATTCACTAAGGGGCACGTCCGGGCTGTCCGGACAGCCCCGAGCAAAACGGGCCTGTTAGGACGTGATTCTGGACTGCAGGAAAAAAATGTTTCCGTGGTAACCAGAATTGGGCCAGAGGACAGCCCAACATGCTCCTACCGCCTGCAGGGACGTCCTCCCCCCAGGCGCCTCCGACTCCTTCTGCTTAAGCCCCCCTCATCTCCACCACCAGACCCATGGCTGACCTGCCAGGGCCTGGATTGGGTGGCAGAGACCCCCCCCCCCCCTTGAACCCAGCCCCGGCAGGGATCCCTGGGACTGATTGCCGGGTCGATGCTGCTTATTCCACCTTTGAAGTGGAATAAGCATCATGTCGCCTTTGACCTGACAGGACGTACAGAGCCATAATCTGAATCGGCCCAGTATGTCCTGCCAGGCTGGCCTGTCACCCATAACCCCCCCTCTCCGGCCCCCCCCCCCCCCCCCACCGCCTGCTGCTTAAGACGTACGGGGAGAGTCAGAGGGGGAATTGGGCCTGGCTGGCTTGCAGGGCTGCACATCCTGCTGGGACATGCAGCCTCTCAACCTGCGTCCCAGAATCGGGCCCATAAACACCTATGCTGCCTTTTTAAAATAAGCTTAAAATAGGCACCTTTTAGTCTTCTCACATAGGCACCTAGGCACCCTGTCATGAAATCACCCCCTTAATGTGCACACTGAGACCTTCCTGCATTATTTTATATTTTTAGCGTGCACATTACTTTAACTTGCAAGTTAAAATGAATTATTTATTTATTTTATTTATTTGGTTACATTTGTATACCACTTCTTCCAGCGATCAGTAGCGGTTTTACATTAAACTTTGACAGCAAACATTTTACATATAACAGGAGTCTAATTTGTTTACTTATGCATAACACAGAATTGGAATTATACATAAGCTTCATTTATTAAGGGATTTTATTGATGCTCTGGGGACTTTTGTCATTTTTTCACTTAATAGGAAGTTTATTATCACTATCTATGATTGTTATGCACATCAAATAGCATTGTCAACTGGCTCCTGATTTTCAGAACAAGTTGACGTGATTCTGGTTTACTCCACTGCATGCATGGACTTGTTGATTTGCAGTTTTAGGGCATGCAATAAAGAAACCAGAAATACAAGTTCTTGCATACCCTTGGTGCGAGTTGATCATGTGACCTAGTGGATACTGTATCTGGCTATGGATCAGACGATTAAGTGTTCAAGTTCCTTCATGGTCAATATCTTATGTTTATAGCTGTCAGAATGGTCTAAAGTGCCAGACTCAAGTACTTGCTCTTTCCTGCCTGGGGGGGCCTTCTGGTCTCCAAGTAGAGGTGTGGGTTAAAATTCTACTTCCGACAAACTCCTCTTAGATATGATAGAGGTCTATAAAAAAAACTGAGTGGAGTGGAAGAGTTAAATACAAATCAAAGGTTTATCCTTTCGAAAAATGCAAGGACTAGGCGAGACACCATGAATCTACAAAGTATTGTATTTTTTCTCTCAATGTATAATTGAACTCATTGCTGGAGGATGTGGTAAAAGCAGGTAGCAACTGTGCAGTTGCTACTGTTTAAAAAAGGTTTGGACAGATTCCTGGAAGAAAAGTCCATAAACCATTATTAAGGTAGACTGAGAAAAAACCCACTGCTTATCCCTGAGAAAAGGTAGCATGGAACTGGCGACTTTTGGGGGACGTCAGATACTTGTGACCAGGATTGGCCACTGCTGGAAATTCAGGGCCGCGGAGCTAGTGCACGCGGCCCCTTGGTAACCGGGGGGGCGGCGAGGACGCGATCCCCCCCCCCCGGGGGGCCGTGACGTCAGCGGGGAAAGGGGGGCGAGCCGGTGCGGTGCTGGGAGCCCCATTGGCTCCTGTGGGCTGCCGGGAGGCAGGGGGAGCCAATGGGGCGTATAGGAGGGCGGGACCAGCCGGAGCGAGTGCGGGGACGCGCCGTGGCTCCGGCCTTTTCCAGGTCGGAGCCAGGCGCGTCGGGTTGCAGCACGAGGGTGCTCCAGTTACCACGTGGCTGGGGGAAGGCAGGTAGGGGCCCGGTGGGGTCAGAAGCCCGTTGTTGTTGCCCGGGGGTGCCGGTGGCTATCAGAACCTAGCTACACACCATCTTTGGCCGGGGACTGGAGGTTTTGTAGCAGCAGAGCGCAGACAAACCAATAATACCTGGAGTCTATTTGGAGGGTCCAGATCATTTGTTTGTGCACGGGTCTCAAGCGGAATCCAATTCAGAATGGCTGAGCGAGGTTCTCTGGCAATACAACAACTGATGGATTTCTGTTCCATTCTAGGCATGGAGGAACATTTCATTGGTCCCGGTGCCTCCCGTACCCCTTCTATTGGTCCCGGTGCTGATGGGATTGTCCAATTATGTTCCTTTAGTGGGCTCAGCACCTGCTTACGTTTAATTAAAAAAAAAAAAAAATCTACTGTCTCTAACAAAAGCCCGAAGTTAGTTATCATACAAAAAAAAAAATAAATAAATAAATAAACCAGCTACATAAAACTTCAGCCGTTGCAAGGGCCACAGGCAGCCCCTCGTGGTAGCAGGACTGTGAGCCATGCGGCCTGGAAAAGGGCGGGGGAGGAGCCCGGGCGGCGGAGCGAGAAGGGGGCAAGGGAGGGGGGGCTGCGAGGGGGGGGCCATGGTGAGGATTCGTCACGGTCTGCCCAAAAAGGGGGACAAAGGGGGTAGAGCGAGGGGTGGGCCTGGGGGCGCTGGTCTTCCAGCGACCCGGGGAAGGAGTAGAGGGGGCAGTAGGGGAACACGGGTGGAGGAGAGGGGGCAGGGTGCGGGGGGGGGCCCGCGCAGGCCCTGCCCGTAGGGGCAGGGGGGGGCAGGGAAGCACGACGCGGATTACGGACCGCCTGGGCCCTGAAGGGGGGTCAGGGGAATCGGGTGGGGGACCTGTTGGCACTCTAGCCAGGCGAGCGCCCGCAGCGGGACTGCCTCCGGTAGGGGGGGGGGTGCCTGCATTGGGCGGCGTTCGGGCTACCGAGAGTGTGGTGCCGGAGGGCCCCGGGAACCGGGCGGGAGTATCGGGGTGTGCATACCCGCCTTCGTGGGAGCACGGACAAAGGGGGGGGCCACAGTACTTCGGGGGTGGAGTGGTTGGGAGCATGGCAGCCCCCTTGGGCCAGGGGGGGCCCCCTTCGCCTTTTCCTGTGTTTTCCCCGTAGGTACCTTTCGGATGGCAGTACACCGGGAGTCCGAGTTTCGGCGGTCCGAGGCCCTCGGGTGTGATGCCTCTGGCGGGTTGAGTGAGAGGACGTCAGCAGCAGCGCAAGTGGAGCCGGAGTCGCGGTCGGTCGGCGCAGAGGCTGCAGCGTCGGTGCGAGCGGCAGGTGAGTTGGAGGGAGATTTGGGCATGGACGTCGAGGCTGGGGCGTCAGCAGGGGTCGGGGGGGTACAAAAGCGAGGAGAAAGAGGAGGCATTCTTGTCGCAGATGGCGCAGGTCGGGGACTTCTTCCGCCTCCTCCACAGCTTTCTCGTCGGATTCTTCGGTCTCGGGCGGGGAGAAGGGGCAGGAATCGGGGGGGCCCGGGGGTAGAGCGAGCGGAGCCTCGGCCACGCCTTCGGTGATGGCATATTCGGAGTTATGGGAGGGCGTGCCGAAGAAGCTTCGGCGGAAGATTCTGCGACGGCGTTATATAGATATTTTTCATCTGCTCGAGGGCCGCAAAGCGGTCAGGGGACAGTAGGAGGAAGCGGAAGGAAGACGAGAAGGCGGGGAGGGTGCGGAGAGCGACGCGGAACGTGGTGAACTGGACGCGAGCTTTTTTACGCTTGGCTAGTGTGTGGGGGCATTCGCACCCGGAGCATTGCGGGATGCTCCTCGCCTATGCGGATTCCATTTTAGAGGCGGCACAAGTGCATGATGGTTGGGCATGGCTCAACTATGATGAGAAGTTCCGGGATAGGATGGAAGAAAACCGCTTGTTGTCTTGGGGGACGCAAGATATCAAACTGTGGCTGACGCAGATGGCGGTCATACCCGGTGGTAGTGCGGCGGGCGGTGCACGTGGCGGAGCGGCTGGCGTTTCGGGGGCTGGGCGGCCCCTTTTGGGGGGTGTACCCGGGGGGGTACAAAAAGCTTCAGCTTCAGGGGGAGTTGGAGACGTCTGTTGGCGATATAACAAATAGTCCTGCCCATTCCCGGTTTGCAAATTCCGGCATGCCTGTTCCGTCTGCAATGGTCTGCATTCAGCACTCAAATGTGTTAGGAGGGGGGGGGGGGCGGGAGCGCCCTCTTCCAAGCTGTGAGAGCCTCCTTTGCCTGGCGCCCACCCCAGTCCGGATAGAATCAATGCGTCCGTGGCTGCGAAGGTATCCGAATCGTGGGTGAGGCTCAGGCGGAGTGCTGCGCGGCTCTGCTAGGGGGATTTGAGCGGTTGGCTCGGGGGTGGGGTCCCGCTAGCGGTGGAGAAGACGGAGGGCCCCGCGACCGTCATTACATTCTTGGGGGAGGAGCTCGACTCGGGAGCGATGGTAGCCCGCCTGCCCGCGGCTAAGGTAGTGAAGCTCAGAGTCTTGGTTGCGACCGTGCTCGTTTCCAGCAAGCTCACCTTACGGGACATGCAGTCATTGATTGGCTCGTTGAATTTCACGTGCAGGGTAATACCGATGGGGCGGGTCTTTTTGAGGCGGCTTTCGGCGGCTACGGTAGGGGTTCGTTTGCCTCATCATCGGATTCGGGTGTCGCAAAGCCTTCGGGCAGACCTGCGGGTGTGGGACGAGTTTCTCCGTGACTTCAACGGCACTACGGTTTTGCAGGAGGAGGACGTCTCTACTATAGCGCTGCAACTGTACACGGATGCGGCGGGGGGAGCGGGCCTCGGGGTCTACTTTGGGGGTTCGTGGTGTGCTGCAGGGGGCCCCTGGCGTGGCAGGAGTCGGGCCTGACCAGAAATATCACCTTTTTGGAATTGTTTCCGATCTTGGTGGTGTTGACCTTATGGCCGGATAGGCTTCGGAACCATCGGGTGGTCCGGTGGTGCGACAATGAGGCGGTGGTGCCTGTGGTAAACAATTATGCCCCACGCTGCAAGCCAGTGGTGGATTTAATGCGTCAAGTAGTATTAGCGTGTTTGCGTTTGACCGTGGTTGTGCGGGCCCGCCATATTCCGGGTATTACTAACAAAATTGTTGACGCTCTTTCCCGTTTTCAGTGAGAGCAGTTTCGGGACTTGGCTCCGGAAGCCGAGGGAGGAGGAGCATCGGTCCCTGCGCACTTATGGCGGATTGGCCTGGAGGCCTGACGGAGCTGCTGTGGAATTCCGTGTTGGCGGCGACGTGGGAGGCTGATCAGCGGGGTTGCAACAGTGTGGTAACTTTCCTCGCGGAGCACGGCTGGCGTCAGGGTCCGGTCCCTGAGCAGCTCCTCGGTCAATACGTGGTTGCGGCTAAGGCGGCGGGTCTTTCGAGGGCAACGGTGAAGAGGCACCTGGCAGGGTTTTCCTTCTTCACGGGAGCAGTCGGGTGGGGGACGGGGGGGAAGGGGTTTGTTGACTCGTCGGCTTTTGGCAGGGCTGGGAGCGATCCCGTCCCACCCCGGTTGACGGGCGGCAGCCGGTCACTCATGCTTTGTTGGGCCGCTTGTTGGATGTTTTACCACAGGTGGCGTCCTCCGGGTACGAGGGTACGTTGTTTCGAGCTGTTTTTTCGGTGGCCTTCTTCGACGCCTTTCGCGTGGGGGAATTGGTGGCGGAGTTGGGCTCTACTGCGGGTGGGCGTGAATTGAGGGTCCATCAGGTGCGGGTGGGGGAGGGCACGGCCCGGATTCACTTAGTGCGCTCCAAGACCGGCCAGGCGGGGAGGGGTGCCTGGGTAGTGCTGCATGCCATGCCAGGGGAGCTGGCTTGCCCAGTCCGGTTGTTGAGCGCCTACTTGCGGGTGCGGCCGGCTGGGGAGGGCAGTCTGTTCATTCATGAGGATGCACGAGTGCTCACGCGCTACCAAGTTACGGCGGTGCTGCGGTTGTCGTTGCGACGGGTCGGGGAGGACCCCGGTGGATTCGCTCCACATTCTTTCCGCATTGGCGCAGCGACCAGCGCGGCAGCGGAGGGTCTTTCTGCGCAGGCGATACAGCAGATAGGGCGGTGGAGATCGCAAGCGTTCCAGGGCTATGTGCGCTTGTAACGGGCTGTGGGGGGGGTGCTAACGCTGTTGTTCTTTATTTTGCAGAAAGGGGCTTTGCATCGTGTTGCTGTTGGGTGATTGGCCGCTCATTTGTGTACTGGGCCGGTCGTCGAGCAGCAACACGGCCATTGGGGACACATCTTGGACTGGAAGCGCAAGGGGTGACCGTATCATGGCTGGGCGAGAGGGGACTCCGGTGGATCCAGCTGTTGCCTTTGCTGCGGCATCACGAGCGCGTGAGAGGAACGCCGGATATCCTGCTGATTCATCTCGGCGGCAATGATCTGGTGTCCTGGACTGGCAAGCAGCTCATCCGCGCTGTGCACAAGGACCTGGGGGAGGTTTTCACATTGTTTCCGGGGGTGATTGTGATTTGGTCGGATATCCTTCCACGGCCGGCCTGTTGGGACCAGCGACGATGGTCCAGAGGGCTGACTAAGGTTAATCGCCAAATAGGCAGGTGGGTGGGGGAGCGGGGGGGGGGTGCCAGATCTTCACCCATGGGTGGAGGTGGAGTGTGCTGGCCTGTTCCGGCCAGATGGCTTTCACCTCTCGCCGATAGGGATGGACCTCCTACTTAATGACAGGCAGGAGGCCGTGGAGGGTGTCCGGCAGGGGAGTTGGGCTGGTCGCAGCTTTAGGTTGGGGGGCGGCTCAGGTCCATAGGGCCTGAGCCGGTGGCGGGATCCCGGAGGTTTCCGGGTTCCGGAGGCGGAGGCAAGCTTGTGGGCGGGGGTGGGGGACCCCCGCCCGGATAACCCCTCAGGTTTTTGCTAGTAGCATGGCGAAGCCGGACGAGGGAGGGCTAGGCTGTTTAGCCGGGGCCCGGACTCAGTAGAAGCGGAAGGAAGCGACGTCATCTTGCTACTCACATGGCGGGTGAGGGGTCGTGCTTCGAAAAGGGGGGGGGGGGAAATGTTATGATGTTGAATTGTTATTGCGTTATTGTTAATGGTAATAAAGCTGCGACCAGTTTTAAGCCCAAAATTGTGTGTTGGTCTTTTATCAAAGGGTGTGTGTGGAGGGGGGGGAGGGGCGACGAGTCCGCCTTACCCGGTTAATTCAGGGCCGCGGAGCTAGTGCACGCGGCCCCTTGGTAACCGGGGGGGCGGCGAGGACGCGATCCCCCCCCCGGGGGGCCGTGACGTCAGCGGGGAAAGGGGGGCGAGCCGGTGCGGTGCTGGGAGCCCCATTGGCTCCTGTGGGCTGCCGGGAGGCAGGGGGAGCCAATGGGGCGTATAGGAGGGCGGGACCAGCCGGAGCGAGTGCGGGGACGCGCCGTGGCTCCGGCCTTTTCCAGGTCGGAGCCAGGCGCGTCGGGTTCCCGCCCGCCCACCCTAGCGTGGGAGTGGGAGGGGGGACTGGGGTCTCGGTTCTGGGTTGTTGTAGCTGGGGGGGGGTGGCGGGATCCCGGAGGTTTCCGGGTTCCGGAGCCGGAGGCAAGCTTGTGGGCGGGGGTGGGGGACCCCCGCCCGGATAACCCCTCAGGTTTTTGCTAGTAGCATGGCGAAGCCGGACGAGGGAGGGCTAGGCTGTTTAGCCGGGGCCCGGACTCAGTAGAAGCGGAAGCGACGTCATCTTGCTACTCACATGGCGGGTGAGGGGTCGTGCTTCGAAAAGGGGGGGGGAAATGTTATGATGTTGAATTGTTATTGCGTTATTGTTAATGGTAATAAAGCTGCGACCAGTTTTAAGCCCAAAATTGTGTGTTGGTCTTTTATCAAAGGGTGTGTGTGGAGGGGGGGGAGGGGCGACGAGTCCGCCTTACCCGGTTAACAGGACACAGGGCTTGATAAACATTTGGTCTGATCCAGTGTGTCATGTTCGTATGGGGTAAAACCTAAGACTGCATCAATCGATTCCGAAAATATGGAACCAGTTGGCAAACTAAGGAGCCCCTTTACTAAGGTGTGGTATGATTTTGCACTTATCCCACATTCAGTAATATGCAGTTAGTGCAATGGCGTTGCACTAACTCTAGATAAATTACCCAGCATATTCCAGGCAGTTACTACACTGAAACACACTTTAATGCACAGCAGCTGCAATCACAATTATTGGCATTAAGTGCACCTGTGCAATCTGCAGCATTGACAGTACAAGATATGTACCCCCATGCCTGCTCTCTGCACCTAACCCACCAATTTCCTGCTCTATCTCACGATGTACAGGAAGTAGCGCATGGTAACTGCTACGCCTGCATGGTAACCAACAATATGGGCCCACTCGATCAGTTTACCACACACTAATTCCGGCAGTAACCGTTTAGCTCACCTTAGTAAAAGGGCAAAAGAAATGTACATTAAGCACCTTTTATTGGTTCTCTTTTATATGAATAAGTTCTTGGTACTTTACATAACATCTTGGTTACAGATTTCCTGGATGGCCTCTGGATGTTCATAAACATTTCATCTCTTTCAAGAGACTTGTCTTGTCGAAGCTGAAAATGAAAAATGAGAGGCAGATATAAAGTTAGCCTGTTTAGAATGTATCTAATTGTACACAGCTAAACATTGATCACCGAATGTACAGAAATATTTTGTCGTGCGGACCTACCAAAATGCTAGCAGCGAAGAGGTGAAGAGAAAGTCAGAGGTCATGTGGGATCTTTGGAAAGGAAAGGATCAAAGAGAAGCAAATTGGATAGACTAGATGGGCCTTATGGCATTTACCTACCATCATATTTTATTTATTTAGTGAAATTGTGTTTGACAATTTCTTGGGCATCACAAATTACACAAACATTAAAGTAGATTGACATACTTAATATGGAACAGCTAAAATAAATAAAACCAATCCAAATCAACCTAACAAAACTCCAAAAAGTCCTCAGCTAAATGCCTCCTCAGAAAGTAATAATGATGTGCAGTCATTTGAAACATTTCCTGTATCATTCTGTTTCATTTTTGAATGCAAACAGAAGGAAAAACAAAATTTCATCACGTCCTGTCCGTCGCTAAAAGTAAACACTATTACTCAATAGTGCACACTATGGGTGAATAGTGCACACTAGTGAGCAATAAGGCATACGATTGAGTGATAGCGAGCCCTATTCGCCCTTTGCATGCACAATGGAGCAATAGAACATTCTATTAATGACATTTCCCCCAAAATGAAATTTGTAAAGAAAAAAACCCCCCAAAATCCCATAAATGACACAGGAGACTAAACCGCTCAGGCCATGCCTCCACCATGCCACTGTTCTATATGGATGTTATCGCACTGGGGACGTATTTACCTGGCTTCTAAAATGGCCCCAGGGAATTTCCATGCATTGCACATCTAAATGACCATTTTTAAACAAATAGGGCTTCTGAAATGACCCCCTTAGTGCTGTTTTTCCCAAAGATCACTTTTGCAAAGTGACTTTACATTTCACTACACCAGCCTTTATGACTTATAGTGCAGGCCACTTAAGTGGAATTGCTTTTGCTTTGCTGGTCCGTGTTGGGGTATTGGGAACTCAGTCTCTATTAATTCATAATAAATAACGAAAAGAATAATTTAACATTCTACATCCATTTCTAGAATACAAAATACAACCCTGGTATGATGTATGTTATTGATGGTGACACTTTTAGAGGTAAGTAGCATTCGTGAACTATTTTACAAACTCACTGCCAGTGAAATACAGACTGCAAGCCCATTATAATGGACTTTATCTGTTAGCATTATCTATCCTTAACTCACTGAATCTCTTCTCCCCTTCAAGAACAAGGTCTGAACCTACCTATAAATCTCATTGACTATTCTAAACAAGCTAGAGAAAAGACACGTCTACCAGATTTATTGTACCTATTATATTTGCTTGCAAAATTGCAGTATAAGAAATTGATTTTAGATGGGGAGAACTTTTCCCCACACAACACTGCATCCTTTGTTTTATAAAAAGGTGTTTTGAAGAGGTCTGCTGCCAGAAAATAACCACAGTCCTTTCAAAATCAGTTTATTTTCTTCTTGTGTTTCTTTCATCAAACATATAGATGAATCCATGTGGAGGCACATTCCAGTTACCGCACGTCTGGCTGCATTAGCCGGGCATAAACTGGACATGCGGAAAATGGATCCAATACCGCTGCCACGGGGCCCAGACATACCAGCCATGGAAGACTCATGGACTTGGACGTCAGGGCACTCCCTGAATGCCAATGAGATTGGTGTATGGGGAGCTGCCTGTCCCAAGGCCAGAAAGCCATGACGAGCGCGGGAGCCATGGCATTCTGGCACAATGGCAACAAGCAGTCTGATGGCTTGGAATGTCATTGTCCATGTCCGCCTCTGCAGACCATGATCCTGCCGGCACTGGAGGCCCCCATGGCCTGGATTGTGGCTGCAGGGGCACAGTGTAGCTGGTAGAATGATGGGTAGGGCTGTGTGGCATGGTGTGTGAGGGTGTCTGGCTTATTCTACCCTACAGCTTATCCCACTGTTGGGGTAGAATAAGCCAGACGGGCAGCCAGGTGCCAGGGAACATACAGTCAAAAATGGCTGAAGACACTTTTGCCTTTTCTAAAGAACAATTGGATGTACTTCGTCAGCGGCCCTCGTTATTTGATGGTAATGACCATTTGGAAGTAGACAATAGTGCATCTCTGGCAGAATTTAAGACTCTTCGTAAACGTTTAACACGAGCACAGCTTCATGGGGCATCTATGGCCCAGTATTTAAAAACCCAGATCATTCCACGAGATTTGCGAATGACTCGTGCTGCTAAAATGTTTCTTTCTGATTCTGATTTTATTGCAAAATGGAACAAGATTTCTAATAAATGCAGTTTTGATCTGATTGCATTGATTTTAGAAAGAACTATAAAAGAAGAAGAAGTCTTGGGTAAACAAATCGAAGAGTCCATTACTGTTTTGAAAACTGCCTTTGAAAAGGACCAATTTCATATTCGGATGGACGATATGGATCGTCAGATTAAAGGCTTTTATGATTATTTAAAATCGTTTAAACTTAGGAAATATACACGAGACAAAACTGATTATGATTCAGGTCGGGTATACTATTGGATGTATGAAAAGATGGATGATACTTCTCAGAAAAAGGTGACTTTTGACAGATCCTCTGAGGATACAGATGATAGTGGAGCTACCTCCGACACATCAAAGTCAGGTCAGAAATCTCATCAGGATTTTCGGGGAGGTCGAATGAGAGGACGTCGTCATGTGCAACGGGTAAATCAGGACAAGTCCTGGGATCCTCCGCTGACTCGGCAATGAACCAGACAACAGCCACCTCAATAGTGGTTAATCTTACTGATATTCCTCTATCAGAATTACAAGAATGGTTGTTAAACCTGGGACTTACTTTTGTACCCACAGTAAGATATGATCCGTTTTTTATGAGGATTGTGATGCTGCAGACCCTCTGAGAGGGGAAGAAAATGTTTTAAATGCAGGAAAAGTAAAGCACAACCTGCAATATCGCGAGGAACCACATAGGGGGAGCAGGAGGAACAGGAACAGAGGAACCACACCTCCTAGGTCATGAGGTAATGCCAGCCAGCTTCCAATCAAGAAAGAGAGGAGTGCCTCTTAAAGGAAATTTGGAAGGTTGGAAGGCAGAACTAGAACAGGCAGAACAAGGAGAACCAGAACAGGTGGAGGCGGAATCAGAACAGCCTGGGAAAGGAGAACAGGCTTGGAAAGTGGTACAGCCCTGGAAAGGAGGATATCCTGAGGAGACAGGACAGCCCTGGAGAAAGGCACAGGCAGGACGGCCTGGGGAAAGAGGACTGCCAGGAGAACCAGCAGGTTGGGCAGGACATCCGAGTGAATGGGCTAGATATCCAGAAGGAGCAGCAATCCCTGAACCACGGTTCCGCAGGAGGCAGCAGCAGCCGCATTGGCTTGGAGAAAGGAGACCCCGTGGAGAAGGTGGGACAACTCCAGCCAGAGTGAGTGTTTGTTGTACAGAGAGGCAAAGGCATGGCTGTGACTGTGGTCTAAAGCTAACAGAAAGACGCTTGGAGAGCTCAAGGCATATTGCTCAGGCCAGGCAGGATCCCAACTGGAGCAGGTCTCAAACCTCACCTGGAACAGACAAGCCGAGAAGAAAAGGTAACCCATGTTTAACTAAAAGCAGGGTACAAACTGCTGATGTATGGGGAGTACAGCGAGCACAGGAATATTATCCTTGTGAGAATGCTTATGAGATAAGGTGCAAGAAACACGCACCAACTAAGAGACTTGTTAATGACCAAGCTTTACAGAAAGCTAAGACAAAACACTTGCAAAAGGAAGACAGTTCCCAGTATCTGTGGGCGCAGGACCGACGCCCTGTATTCAACCCTGAGCATTGGGAGGTTGTGCAGAAGATATTTAAAAAGCCTTATTACAACTTACCAACAAGTACTGACTTAGGCTCAGAGGCTTCAGAAGGGGAACCGATGCAGGTGGAATTTGCATCAGACACTGAGATGGACTGTAGCTTCTGTAAGACAGGAAGCTTGGAGTCTTTACTGAGCAACTAAGCTAGGTCTTGGGAATAGAGACTGTTTGTTTGCCTGCTTTACCATTTACTGTGAAGATAACAGTTTTCCTTTAATGCTTTCTTTTTCTTTAACCTGAATTAAGGAATTTGTGTTTGACGTTTTTGTGTCCAAGCATATGAACCTTTTTGCATGAAAGGGGAAATAAATGCCTTTTGTTTTCCCTCCACTCGGACCTTTTGTTTTCTGTGGGATTTTGGTAACAAAGGACGCTACCAGGGCTGAAAGTCCCTGGGCCCTGTTTGATATTGGCCAAACCCAACCTTAAATGTTTTTATGTCCCACCTACCTCGCTCCAGTACGCTGCCAAGATAGGCCCTGTGACAGGATTCATTTACAAAAATTATTTTGTAAGTTACGGATTATTCATTTTTTTGACGGTAAACAGACTCTACCTGATGATTCTGTGGTTAGACCAAGCTCCCGGTGGATGCCCACTGATTTGATTGATCCTACCATAGTGATATACCAGAATCTGGTTTTGAGAGATCTTGAGGAATTGGAAAAACGTCCATGGCCACGTTATTCTAATTTGGATAAAGAGGATCAGAGTTCTTTGAAACAGATTATTGATGATCCTTTGGTAACACTTCGGGATGCTGACAAGGGGGAGCGATTGTTCTTCAATCTACGCTGAAATATTTGGAGCAACTACGGATGCATTTGGCAGATGATAAGATTTATAAATTACTTCAGGTGGATCCTACCCCTGAGTTACAATCAGTAATAAAAACATAATTGATCACAAGTTTAAATGGAGGATGGATTACTGATAAGGAATATCGATTTATGCTAGTACCATTCCCTAAAATACCTACCATTTACACGGTTCCGAAGATACATAAATCTTTAGTGTCCCCACTGGGTCGACCGATAGTATCATGTCGTGGGTCTATATTAGAACCATTATCCAAATTTCGTGATTGCTTTCTAAAGCAGGAAGCACGTTTAGTACGATCCTATGTACATGATTCGACTCAGTTTATTTATTGACTAAGATTGAGGAGGTTACTGAAGATCTATATTTGGTTACACTCGATGTGGCAGCACTTTATATGAACATCGATCAAGTTGAAGCACTTACTCTTTTGTCAGCAGCCTTTAAGTTTGCCCCGACTAGATTGCCTCGATCATTCTTGTTGGAATTAATTAGTTTAGTACTTACGCAAAATTATTTTGTATCGGAGGGCAAGTATTATCAACAAATTTTTGGCATAGCGATGGGGGCAATGGCTTCCCCATCGATTGCCACTTTATATTTGGGAGATTTTGAAGAACGATATTTATATTGCTCACCATATTTTGCTAATATTACCTTTTGGAAGAAATTTCTTGATGATATTTTCTTTTGTGGAATTCAACTTTACCTGCCTTGGATCAATTTGTCAACTGGCTGAATGGTCTGAAGACCAATATTTCATTTACGGTTCACGCTGACAAAGTGAAAATTGAATTTCTAGATATGCTGATTATAAAGAGAATGGATTGATGAAGACCACTTTATTTCGGAAGGCAGTGCAACTCAATAGTTTATTAAACTATCGTAGTTTTCATCCCGGCCCCTTGCGGAGGGGGTTACCGTTTGGTCAATTTTTAAGACTAAGGAGGTTGTGTTCCTCTGGCAGAAATTAAGAAACATGTTTTAGATTTGAAACATTGTTTATTTAATAGGGGTTATCCCTACTCAGTGATTGATAAGGCGTATCGCCGAGCGTGCCATGTCCACTGAGAGTGGTTGTTGGATGGGGATTCTGTACCAGCTGTTGAAACATCTGATGTCATTGTGGGATCACTTCCGTATATGAAATTCAGCATGAATATTGTTAAGATTCTTAGAGATTATTGGTCAGTTGTGTCTCTTCATAAATGTTTTCAGAGATCTCTTATAATTGCCTTTCTAGGGGCCATAATTTGAAAGATCTGCTGGTGCGATCTACTTCTCCCATAGACCATATACAGATTTATGAGAGTAACATCAAGGGCCATTTTCCGTGTGAATCTTGTTCATATTGTTCTACTACTTTAGCGGGATTGAATTGGCAGCATCCATCCTCAACATGTTCTTTTGAACGTAAATAGCGGACTTCTTGTAAATCCACGTATGTGGTCTATATACTTCATTGTCCCTGTGCATTGCTTTATATTGGCAGGACAACACACCAGATGAGAGTGCGGTTAAGTGAGCATGCTTCGAGGGTATGTCAAGGAGTAGTTTTGGTGCCAATTGTGGAACATTGTACATCTGCCAATCATCATTTTGAAGAATTTACTTGGACAATTATTGATCATGTGCCTTCTGACCCTCGAGGGGGTGACCATTTGGCTAGGTTGCAGCTACATGAACAACGTTGGATTCACAGATTGAAATCGGTCCACCCATTTAGGTTAAATAAGGAGATCGATTGGGTCAGCTTATTTTGAGGTCATCCCAATTGGAGAAGGGGGCTCGCTTGGTTTGATGGGTTTTTCCTTCTCTATTGGTGTTCTGGTTTGAGCAATGATAGCCAATAAGAAGAAGACTTTTCCGGAGAGTGATGATGCTTTAAATTTCAACGTCTGGTGGCAGTTGGCCACAGCGGGAATAACTAGCACTTGACACAGGGAAGGAGATACCGAAACGTGCACGTCGTGCTATGAAGCTGGTTTGGCTATGATGAAAGAGTGCTGTGAAACTAGATTTGTCTATATGGACAGCATCCTATGAAGCTAAGTGCCATATTCTGTTTTTGAAAGTTTTGTTTCAACCTGAACTAAAAATGGAAAAAAAAGGAGTTTGTCGTCTGGCTGGGCGCAGTCCAAATACTGTCTTCCCTCACCTTACTCCGACAAAAATTATTTAAGATAAGTACTCTCCTTAGGGATTAAATGGCGATTGTATTTTTGGGAAACATATAGTGGCATGGCCTGAATCAGCCATGTATGTTCTGGCAGCTGGGTCCTCCCCCACTCTGCCCCAGTGCCAACCCTCCTGGCCCCTGTCCCTTGCTCCCCACACTAACGATCTGTACGTGCAGGGAATGCAGGAGCTGGAGTTGTGTTCTGGGGCTGAGCATGGGTTGGACATCTAACTCCACTATTTGCGGGACTGAATGCCGGCCATTGTGAAGATAACTAAAGCCTTTATGGGCTTAATAATTTTGAAATTGTTTTTTTTAATATATGATATTTATTACATGACCACTTGAAGGTCATAACCAGGTGTGGTTTCAAGGTAAGCAAAATACACAAGCTAGACCAAATATGTGCATCTACCTGTATGTCTTATCAATATTCTTTGTCGCTATCCTGAAACCCAGACCAGTATCTGACCTCAGCAAGTGAAAATGAACACTTTTAGAATAGCTCAGAGTTCTCCAAATCCAATCTTTGAGGGCCGCACACACACATCTTTCTGACTTTCAGGACGTTCACAATGAATTTGCATTCGAAGTGCCAAAGTATACATATATATTTTATGTATATTCATTGTGGAAACTATGAAAAACCAGACAGGCTTGTGGCCCTTGAGGACTAGAATTGGAGGCCCCTTTGACCTGATTCCTTTTATACTCAGGAGTAGTGCTCAAGCCCAACACTTGGGATCCACAACCCAGTCTCTTTTTCAGGCTATCCCCAGAGACTATGCAGGAGACATATGTCTTCATTCATGAAAATACATCACATGCATTTTGCTGATCTACTCCATATCATCCTAGGAAACAAGAACAACAAGGACCTCATCCTACTGGGAGACCTCAACCTCCAGTCAGTTCCAGTGAAACAAGCAACAGCCTTCATGGAAGTCATAGCAGCAATGGATTTTTCAGAAATCAAACTCACAAAAAAGAAACATCTTGGACCTCATCTTTATAAGCAACAACACTATCCACATTTCTATCGACCTTTCCCCACCAATCCAGATGCTATCAGTACCCTGGTCTGACCACAGCCTAATAAGCTTTCATCTTCCCATCAGTGCATCCTGTAAAAAAAATCTCATAACACACGAGACACTTCAAGCAATTTCACAAGGAATCCTTCCTTTCTCACATCTCCACACTTTTCAACAGTGAAATACTGGACCTGGACACAACCATGACCTCCTGGAAGCAAACCTGAAGCATCACTGAAGCAGCCTCAACCTGGACCCACTTATAGCCCCCAGTTCACAAGGACTCCATGGTACACTCCAGACCTCTGAAAACTCAAATCACAACTCTGAAGACAGGAACGCAAATGGAGAAAATCTCAAATACCCTTAGGCCAATCATGCTATATGGCCCTACTAATTTATTTATTTATTTATTTAGTATTTCTTTTATACCGCGCTATTGACATCAGTGCGGTTTACATCAAAACATAACATATGCATTTCAGGGTCACTGAGATGCATTTACATTTGAACAGGGATTGGAACTTGGATAACAGGGTAAATTAACAAGAGTTATACAATAAGTATCTACATTATATACATCATGAGAGTAATTTCTTGTCGGGACTATGCCGGGAAGTATCTGGTGAATAGGTGATGTTTTAGGGCCTTTCTAAGTTGGGTTAGGTCCGTAATAGCTCTGATGTTGGGGGGGGGGGGGAGGAGGGGATTCCAGGCTTTCGGGGCATAGAAGCAGAAGGCTCTGTTAGCTGTTGACTTTTTGTATCTTGTTGATTCTTTCGGGACTGTTAAAGTGTTTACTGCTACGGATCGTCTACTTCTAATAGGAGCTGAGGTATGTATCAATTTGGTGATGGTTATGGGGGACTGATTGTTTAGGGCTTTGAAGGTCATGATGATATTCTCATATAGGGTTCTAGCTTGAAGAGGTAACCAGTGGAGCCTTTTCAGGATTGGTGTGATGTGGTCAGTCCTCGATATTCCTTCTAGCACCCTGGCTGCTGTGTTCATTGCCAGTTGAAGAGGGTTTAGAGTTGCTTGTGGGAGACTGTATAGGATTGCGTTTGCAAAGTCGATGTGGGGCATCACCAAAGCTTGGTAGATTATTCTGAAGTCTGTATACTCGAGCAGTGGTCGTAAGTGACAAAGTGTCCTTATCTTGTGGTAGATTGATTTTGTTGTGTTTTTTATATGTGCCTTCATATCCATTTTTTGGTCGAGGGTGATGCCTAGATATCTGATGGTAGATTTGGCTGTTAGTTCTGTGCCATTTACCTTTAGTGTGGGTGGGGGTGTGAAGTCCTGGTTCTTCGTTATGAACATTGCATCAGTCTTGCTGTGGTTGATTCTCATGTTTTGTGTGATTCTCAAGTTCTGTGTAAGAGAATACAATCATGCTACAAATCACTCCAAGCAAATCTACCACACCAAACTAATTCAAAGCTCACTCAATCAACAAAGAGAACTATTCACCCTAGTAAAAACTCACAAAACCCTCCACCGACAACACCTCCAATGTTCTCCATCACTCCACAACAGCTGGCCAATTACACAGGTACACTAAAAAAATTTTTTTTTAAACTGCCTCTAATGTTTCGATTGATTTTTACGTTTTTTGGTGCGCTGAATCCAAATCTGGTAACCAATTTGCTCCATCACGTACAGATTTTTTGCTACATTGGGTTAGCAGTTTGAGGTGAACGTTTCAGATTGAGTGCGATCGAGATAAAAGTTTCTTGGATGAATTCTTTATACTAATTGTTTAGTAGTTATTCAAATAAGAATAAAGAAAATTGTAACAAGGCAGCACATAAGAATAGAGTAATGTCAACAAAACACACTGTGATGGTAGCAAAATTGTCTGCACTTAAAACAGCCACATACATGTGCACAAACATTGAGCATATAAGAGCGAGGTTAGACACAAAGCAAAGCAAAGAAATGTGCAAAAAATGTTGTACAGGTATGTATGTAAGAATAGAAAACGCAAACCGCACCATTGCAATACATGAAGACAAACACCCGATGGTGTGAAAATAAAATTCTAATAAATGAGATCCGACACTGTGGTAATAACTAGCAAATTTTTATTTCAAAGTTTAGTAAAAACACGATATTTATCAACACAGTTTAGATTTTAAAGTCATTCTTGGGTCAATCAATCTCCTGGTGGGCCCGTTTCTTCTTCCCCCGAATGCTTCTCTTGGTGCGCTGCTTGGCGTATTTTTCATCTGGGGTTTCCCGCAGCAGCAACCAGCAGAAATCAGCCATCATAGTGGTGTTCCATCTTCCTTGGTACCTTCTCTCTGCGTCCTTGATGTCCTGGTGAAACCTTTCACCTTGTTCTTCACTGTACGCCCCCAAGTTTTCGGGAAAGTAGTTCACATGGGAGTGCAAGAAATGGACTTTCAGGCTCATGTTACAGCCTTGTTCTTTGAAGGCATTGAGCATCCTGGCAACAATATCCTTATAGTTCTCATCCCGCCTGTTCCCCAAGAATTTGAGAACAACATCCTTGAAGGAATCCCAGGCTTCTTTTTCCTTCTCAGACATCGTTTCAGCGAATGCTCCATCTGAAATGAGTTTCCTTATATCAGGGCCAACAAACACTCCTTCCTTTAGCTTTGCTTCAGAAAGTCGGGGGAACTTTGAGCAAAGGTACCGAAAGCACTCACCATCTTTTGGAAGGGACTTGATGAATTGCTTAATGAGACCCAACTTAATGTGGAGAGGTGGTAATAGAATTTTATCACGAGGTACCAAGCTCTCATGAAGAACATTTTTCTCACCGGGTCTCAAATACTCCCGAATTGGCCAGTCTTTTTTCCCCCAGTGTAGGTCGCGGGCCCGGCTATCCCACAAGCAAAGGAAGCAGGGATATTTGGTGAAACCGGATTGCTGCCCTAATAGCATGGATAGAATTTTAAAGTCTCCACAAATCACCCACTTATGCTCATCATAACGAATCTTCTGAAGAATCATGGCCAAATTCTCGTATTTTTCTTGGAGAATAACAGAGTGAGCAATAGGAACTGAAGCAAATGTGTTGCCATTATGAAGAAGAACACCTTTTATGCTGTCTTTTGACGAATCAATGAACAGCCGCCATTCAGCAGGATCATACTTGAGTTTAAACTTTTCCATCACTCCGTATATATCGTTGCAAAATACTAAATCTTCCTCTTTGCTGAAATACTTCAAAAATTGTGTCTCGCGGTTGCGGTACCAATAAAAAGTTGTTCCTGATGACAATAGATTTTTCTGTTTAAGCCGAGAACCTAGTAGTTGGGCAGCATCTTTTGGGAGTCCTAAATCCCAGACTAAATCATTCAATTCAGCTTGAGAGAAAAGTTCAGGTTTCGGATCTGGTTCAGTTTCAAACTCGGAAGTACTGGACTCATCGGGAAAAGCCATCTGATGAGTCTCATCATGATCAGAACCGTCCACACAAATATGATCCAAAGATTTTGGTGGTTCAGGCACAGGTACTTCGTTGCTATGAGGCATAGGCCTAATTGCTGAGGGAAGGTTGGGGTAACTTATTACGTTCTTATTTTTTAAGATGTATCCCTTCACAATGCAAGAGCAAAAATAGCAGTCACTGCTGTGGTCTCTTTGTTCACGCCACATCATAGGTATTCCAAAACGAAATGCTTGTTTTTTACCTTTCATCCATAAGCGTAGATCTTCCTCACGTGTCTTGCACACTTTGTGAGGAGCCCACGGTTTGTCTTGATCGCCTAACTTCAAACCGAAATAGGCGAAATATACTTTTAAAATAAATGCAGAAATGTTCCTCTGCCGCTTTTTCACGGTATATTCCCCACAAATAAAACAAAAACTGTCCGGAGAGTTGACGCAACCTCTGGCTCTGTGAGCCATCACAAATACACAGCACTGCAAACTACAACTGTAGTGAACCACTTCGGAATAAAGCTGGATTACGACTGAGCAAACAAAAGGTAATAATGAACTTGCAAGAAACTGAAATTTGACAGGAACGTTCATGTCGCAACCACCGTGTTTGAGCGAACGAGGCGAGGCGAACAGGAAAGAACATGCGCCAGCGCGAGTACTGGATTTAGCCCCCCGCCTCCCAATTGTCCTGTTAATGTATAAAATGAATACAAAACACTCTAAAATATCATGAGGGAGTGTTTCTAGTTAGTTAACCATTACAACCTCTATTTTGGGCCAAGAAAATAAACTGCAGTCGGCTAAAAAGAAATTATGTGAACATTCCTTATATGGGTAAGAAATCTAATTTTGCAAGAAAACGTGACGTGATGGAACATTTTGGCTATTTTTCCTGGATTCAGCACCCCAAAATCTATAGCAATCAGTTGCAAAACTGGAGGCAGTTTTTTGGTAGTGTACCTGTGTTATTACTCCACTCACCATCTCCAACCCCCAACCCCCAACCCCCAACCCAAACAAACCTACTATCCCAAATAATTCCTTCAGCTCACTCATGGTCCACCTTCAACCACATCACTAGCAAAAACATTGAAACCATCTCATTCCTCAACACTACAACATCCCACTGGACCCCTGCCTGGTAGGCTGGATCAAAGCTTCAAAGACCAAACTCTTCCCATTCCTTGCGAAACTCACCCAAACCTCCCTGCAACAAGATGAAATACCAACTTGTTTAAAACCTCTTCTATCCACCCAGTACAAAAAAAAACACCTAGACCCCACTGACTCCTCATCCTACAGGCCCATGAACCACAAAATCCTCTTACAATGCCTACAGTCAATAGGAATCCAAGTGCCATACTAAAATAGTTCCAAGCCTACCTGCACAACGAATAAAAATGGGGGCAATCAACCCCCTACCCCCAGACTCAAGGTGTCCCTCAAGGAACCACCATCTCAGCACTACTCTTCAACATCTACATGCAACCAATCTGCTCACAACATCCACTACTGCAACCACTCCAAACACATAGCATCCACTATTGCATCTACACTGCCATCATACTGTATACATCATTCAACCTAAACAAACCTTCTTACAATGAGCTACAACAATGTTTCAGAGATGTCTCCCAATGGCTAGCCACAATAAACCCCAAGATAACTGAATCCTTATTCATTACTGATTCATTCACCCCAACCACATCCATCACCCTGAACCACACAGAAATTCAAGTCCAAACCAAAGTAAAATACCTAGGAATCACCCTAGACTATTACCTCACCCTGGAGACCCAAGTAATGAACACAGCAAAGTCCATCTACTACAAAACCCAAATCCTTCAGCATCTCCACCTACTACTCATGCCATCAGACTTCCTCTCCACCCTACAAACTGTGATAATGCCAACATTGACTCTGGACCTCCATCTACCATGGACTACCACACTCAACCCTCCTTCCTCTGCAAACAGCTCTCCACATAACAGCTTGGATAATCCAAGGAGCCTCCAGATATGATTATATCACCCCCATCCTCAAGCACTTTCACTGGCTCCCACTACAGAGCAGAATTCAATACAAAATTCTCCTAATGATATTTAAAACTCTCAATAACCAATCACCTTCCCCCCACTTGCAAACCCTCAATGGACCATCCCAGACAAACAGATCATGAAGACATTCCACAAGGAATATCCTAGCCACCTGCTAAGTAAAAACAAGAAGCATTCAGCAAGCATGTGCTAGATCCTTTGATCTCTATGCACCCACCATCTGGCACTCCATCTGACACAATAAGGAACACCAAAGACCCTTCACATTCTGCAAACTCCTGAAAACCCACCTGTTCACCCTTCATTTTGGACCCACCACTTAAACCTCCCCCCACCCATTTGTCAAATCTACCTCCCACAATGGAAAATGCTTTGTAAATAGTTAAAGGTAACATGACTTTGCCTAAACTTAATATAAAATGTTACTGCTCCTTGTAAGCATTGTTTAACTAGTTCAGAGTTTTATGTACACCACTTTGACCTCTGCAAAAAGCAGTATAGAAGTTCAGCCAAATAAAATAAATACATTTATTGTGGATATCCTGAACACTAGACCAAGGTGTGAGTTCCAAGGGCTACGTTTAAGAACCACCTTTTTCTTTTTTAATAAATGGAACCTGCTTGCTGATACAACTGCATAGAGAGGCAGAGGGTAAAAGACTGGTGAAAAATAGTCAATATTTTGAAAACTGACACCTACAATCTCATTATTGTTAATTTCCAAAAAGAGGAAAATACTTCCAAATCTATATATAAAATTGCTTTTGATTGATTTCCCTCACATTTTACTGTCATTGAATAAAAAAGAATTAACTTTATAAAATGTGCCTCTGGACTGGATTTGGAGAAATCTGAGTTATTCCAAAAGGTGTTCATTTCACTTGTTGAGAGCTAGACATTGATCTGGGTTTCAGGACAGCCACCGAATATAGATGAGACACAGATGCATATATTTACCTAAGTTCCTTTATAAAATAGATCCCGAGAATGATCCACAGTAGTGCGCAAATACCATCTCATAAATTTACACCTACTCTTAGGCAGATGCAACTGGCGATGAACTCTATGGAATAGGTTCACTAAGGTGCATTAGACTTTGGCAGCTAACTTCGGGCAATAGTTACAAAAGCCTGGTGTTAGCTGCAAAAGTTCCATGGCATGTACAAGGGGCGTTCACAGCTTTTCCCCTTCACATACCGTGGAGAAAATGCAGGAATCATGGGGTGGTAGCTTCGCGGATGCAGCTAATGCCACTCACTGAGGTAGCGATAGCTGAATCAATCATGTTTGCAAACTGAGCGACTACCACATGTTGTCAACGCCTGCAGTAACCGCATGGAACAGGAATGCTCAATCTGCCCAACCCTGTTCTTTCATGCAGGCACCATGGAAAATGCAGCTATTGCAGAAATTTGCCTGCGGTAGCTGCATTTCTCCTGCGATAGCTGTCTATCTCCAGGAACAAGCAGGAATGTAGTCTTCACATATGGGTATCATCGGTACCGATGGAGCCTGCGCAGGAATGCTCCCCAGCGTCCAATAGGAAAGCTTTTGGGAGCATCCCACAGCACCTGCGTGCTGCCTTCCCACCTTTCCCAACTGTCTCTCTCCAGTTCTTCGTTTTCCGCAGAGCCGACAGGTCACACACATCCTGTCACCGCAGAAAAAATTCCCTTCTTATTCTTCTTTTTTGTGGTCGCGTCTGCCTTCCCTCGATGCTACACCGGTACCGCCGGTTCTTCTTTTCTTTTTTTCCAAAAAAACCCCCTTTCTTTCTGGAGTCTTTTCCAGTAATTTTCTCCTCAGGTGCAATGCGCCATTTTGGGCACTAGGCCCAACCTTTTCCCTCAGAATGAAGTGTTCTAAGTGTGGCGGTACCATCTCCGTCACCGACACCCATGAGTGGTGCCTCAAATGTTTAGGTCCTGACCACTCTATTTCAGAGTGTGTTGCCTATGGGATGATGTCGAAAAGGGGCCGGCAAAACCGAGCTGCTAAACTTAGCACCCTTTTTCCCTCCGATGCAGCCTCCATGGCATCAACGTCTTCCAGGGCTTCGTCTTCCTCCCATGGATCTCAAATAACTAAACATAAATCTAGCCAGTCCTCAAAGGGTAGATCTCCTTCTAAACATCGAGATGCCTCTGGCGTTGCCCTTGAGGGACTTTCACCGGCAAAATTGCCCCGGCGGGAGGCTTTGGCTTCCAAAGCACTAACGGGGCTCCAGGATGTTCTCGAGGCTTCAACCTCGGCAGAACTACTGGTGCCATGCTCTGGGGTTCCGGCCGCTTCATCCGGCACCGATACCCAAGCATCGATAGACCAGAGATTCTTGGCTATTGAACGCAGTCTGGTGGCTCTTCTCACGGCCTCGATGCCCCTGAAACCGCTTCAGACAATTCAGCCGGTACCGGCACCGACTCCGGTACCGGCACCGACTGCATTGACATCGGCAGGTATTCTACCAGCACAGAGTCATGCGTCTCTATCCGGCATCGACAAATCAGTACCGGACCACTCCAATGCCGACTTCGATCGGTACCGGTACTATGCCTTGCACGATCACCCGGATCGGAGATACTTCGAATCCTCGGATGAGTCTGAAGACTCTGAAAGCTCTGCCAATACCAGAGTACTTCTTCCTGAGGATTCCTCTTCTCCTCAGCGTAGGATGTCTCCACCAGAGGATATGTCCTTTCAGGATTTTATCCGAGATGTGACCCGAGGTCTTTCCATCATAGTGGCTTCTGAAAAAGAGCTTAGGGCAAAGGAATTAGAAATCCTACAATATCCTAAAGCTCCCAAGGAGGCAGCTACCTTACCTATTTATAGAGATCTTGCATGATCTTATGTTAAGGATGTGGGAAACATCTCTAACCACATCTCCTCACTCTCGAAGACTCGACACCATGTATCGAGTTCCTCCTTGTCCTGGGTTTCAGAAGACTCAATTACCACACCATTCCATGGTGGTGGAATCAGCCATGAGACGGATAAAGAGTGCAAAAAGGCATGCATCTAATCCTCCAGGACGTGAGTGTAGGATTCTTGATGCCTTTGGATGTCGATCCTTCCAGGCTTCCAGGCTTTCTGCTAGGATCAGTTCCTATATCTTGTATATGGGAATGTTCCTTAAAGAGGTCACAGGAGATTAAGAGCTTATGAGCCCTCTCCTTCCTGGTGATAAAAGGCAAGATTATCTCGCTCTTGTCAAACATGCTCAGGATGTTTCCAAGTTTGTGAATTGTGCAGCCTTTGACTGCTTTGAATGCATAAGCAGAACCTCTGCCATTGCCACAGGTGCACGTAGGATTGCCTGACTCCAGGCATCTGACTTGGAAATTTGGATACAGGACAAACTAGGGAATATACCTTGCACAGGAGAGAATCTCTTTGGCAAGAATTGGCAGGAAAAAGCTAATGAGATAGATGCTGACAATATCACTTTGGATAGATTGTCTAAATCTACAGCTGATCCTGCAAGGAAAAGATCCTCTAAGAAACCCTTCTTCAGCAAGAAGAAAAAGTTTTATCCCTCCTATACCCACAGGGACATCGTTTAGGTCAGTCTGTCCAAAAGGGACAGCAGCAACAACCTAGGCAAAGGAAGCCAAAAGCAGCTAAGCATCAACCGGCTCAGCAGACTCAGCCTCCACAGGGGCTTTGACTCCTATCTAGAGAACTTTGCCTTCCTGGTCCTGAACGGCCCAGAACCCTCTACCATCCCAGGAAGGTTATGTCATTTTGCCCCCAGATGAGGTCAGATAACAGCAGAAAATTGGACTCTGTCTATTGTAAGAGTGGGGTACAAACTTCATTTCCTCAGCATGCCCCCTCCTACAATGGTAAGACAGTTCAATTCTCAGACCTCTCTCAATGACCGGTTAGGTCAAGAGGTCACTGTGCTCCTTGCTCAAGGGGCAGTAGAAGAGCTAATCATTCCCCAATGGGGTACAGAGTTATCTCCAGGAACAAGCAGGAATAAGTCCTCACATATGGGTACGTCGGTACCGACGGAGCCCGTGCGGGAAAGCTCCCCAGCTTCTTAGAATAGAAGCTTTTGGGACCTCCCACTGCACATGCGCACTGCCTTCCCGCCTTCCTGAACAGCTCTCCTCAGTTTCTCTTTTTCCGCGGAGCCAGCAGGTCGTGTTCCTGTCACCGCTGAAGAAATTGTTATTTTATTTGTTTCTTTTTTCTTATTTTTTAGCTTTTTGGTCACTTCAGAGAGGCCTCTCGGCCTACTCAATTTCTCCTCATGGAGAAGCCAGCCCCTGGATTTAAGAAGTGTACCAAATGTAATGCTGTTATTTCAGTCACAGACACCCATGACTGGTGTCTGAAATGTTTGGGGCCTGACCATTCCATACCGGACTGCCCATCTTGCTCCCACATGTCTAAACGTGGGCTGCAGAACCGGGCCAACAAATTCCATGTGCTGTTTGCTTCAGAGAATACAGCATCACAGTCATCCAGGTCTTCTTCTCCGGATGGATCTCAGGTAACCAAACCTTCTGTGGGCAAGTCCTCAAAGAGCAAATCTCCTTCAAAGCATCGAGAGGCTCTTAGCTTAGAACTTGAGGACCCTGCCCCAGCCAAACAACCCCGGCGGGAAGTCCAACTTCCAAAAACGCCAATTCAGGGGTCTCAGGTTGATATCGATGCTACGGCCTCGACAGATCACCTGTTAGCCTGCTCTGGGGTACCGGGTCACTCCGGTACCGACATCCAGGCAGCTATGGCGTCCATGGGCGATACTGTACAGTCCATGCAGCAGGCCGTCATGGCTTTCATTAAAGCTGCAACGCCATCGGTTCCGCTTTCAGCGGTTCCGGGCCCGATACCGGTATCGTCCGCCATGCCGGTATCGAGGCCGTCCACCTCTAAACGCAAGTCGGTACCGTATGGGCTTTCGCTCCATACCGGTTCCATACCCGATACGCCCGATATCGATACCGATCGGTACGCGTATCGTGCGTTAGAGGAAAGCACCGATTCCTCTGAGGATTTTCACTCCTCTGATGATTCTGCTGAGTTTTCACTCAACTTACCTGAGGAGCCCTCTTCTCCTAAAAGGAGAATGTCCCCTCCAGAGGATTTGTCCTTCCAGGACTTTGTTTTAGATATGGCTACAGCCCTTTCTATTACCACATCCTCTGAAAAGGAACCCAGATCCAAAAAACTGGATATTTTGGGATACTCAAAGGCCCCTAAGGAGGCAGTTACCCTGCCTATCCATGAAATCCTTCAAGAACAACTGATGGATTTCTGGGAAAATCCTTTGACTTTGTCTCCTTATTCCCGTAGGTTGGACACCATGTATAGGGTCCCTCCTTCTCCTGGTTTCCAAAAGACTCAATTGCCCCACCACTCTATTGTGGTGAAGTCTGCAATGAAGAAGATTAGGAGTACCAAAAGGCACTCTTCCACCCCTCCAGGACGGGAATGTAAGACTTTGGACTCTTTTGGTAGGAAAATTTTCCAGGCTAGTATGCTTATAGCCAGGATTAATTCCTACAGTCTCTATATGGGCATGTTCCTGGAGGAACTTGCCAAAAAGGTGCGGCATTTTGCCCCCTTTATCCCTGAGGATAAAAAGCAGGGATTCCTTTCCCTAGTGAAACAACTCTTAGAGGTTTCTAAGTTCTCTAATAGGGCAGCATATGATTCCTTTGAGGGAGCCAGTAGGGCTTCGGGCATTGCTATTGCAGCCCGACGTCTTGCTTGGCTCCAGGCCTCTGATCTGGAACCTTGGGTTCTAGATGGCTTACGGAATCTGCCCTGTACAGGTGAGAACTTATTTGGGGAAGAGTGGCAAATCAAAGCCACCCAGATGGATGCTGAAAATGCCACCTTGGAAAGACTTTCAAAGTCCACTTCAATTCCTACTAAGAAAAAGTCTTTTAAAAGGCCTTACTATAAGAAGGCCAGAGTTGCTTCAAATACTGGCCAGCAGTCTTCTCAACCTCGCTATACTGCTAAGCGTCAGCAATCCAAACAAGCACGAGCTAAGCCTGCAGCAGCTACTGTAGCTCAGCAGGCTCCAACCCCTCAGGGGTTTTGACTTGCTCCTAGGGAACTTGCCACTTCTGGTTCTAACACAACCAGAACCTCTCACCATACCCGGAAGGTTGGTTCACTTTGCTCCCAGATGGGAACAAATCACAACAGAACAATGGACCCTCTCTATCATTCGAGAGGGTTACAAACTTCATTTCTCCAGCCTTCCTCCCCATCATATGGTGAGACCATTCAATTCTCCCCCATCTCTCCTAACCCTGTTGGGTCAAGAGGTTTCCTCTCTTCTTGCCCAAGGGGCCATAGAAGAGGTTCCTCTTCCTCAACAAGGGTCCGGTTTCTACTCCCCTTATTTTCTCATTCCAAAGAAGACAGGGGGATTCAGACCAATCCTAGATCTGAGAGAATTGAACAAATTTCTCTTCAAAGAGAAATTCAAAATGCTGTCTCTCGGCATTCTCCTTCCTTACCTCCAGGGTCAGGACTGGCTTTGTTCTCTAGACCTACAGGATGCGTATACACATATACTCATCCATCCATCCCACAGAAAGTATCTTCGCTTTCTGTTTCAGGGAAAACATTTCCAATACAGAGTACTCCCCTTCGGTCTAGCCTCTGCTCCAAGAGTATTCACAAAATGCATGGCAGTCGTAGCCGCATTTCTAAGAGGCATGGGAATCTTTGTCTTCCCATATCTGGACGACTGGCTCATCCGAGCTCCAACTCAGTCACAGGCCCAGATTTCCCTGGACCACACAAGGAGCCTTTTGCAGTATCTGGGACTGGTAGTAAACCTTCCCAAGTCCCAACTCATCCCTACTCAATCTCTAGAATTCATAGGGGCCCAGTTGGACACCATCACTGCAAGGGCCTACCTTCCACATGTTCGAGGCCAGCGCCTCCTGAGTTTGGCCTCCCAAGCTCAGTCCAGCACTCACTTGACAGCCAGGGAAATGCTACGCCTACTGGGTCATATGGCCTCCACAGTGCATGTGGTGCCTTATGCTCGCCTTCATATGAGAGCAGCTCAATGGACCCTGGCCACTCAGTGGACTCAGGCGTCAGGAGCGCTCTCAGACCAAATACAAACCTCCGATCGTCTGTTTTGGTCCCTCCACTGGTGGACTTCCACCAAGAATCTGTTGTTGGGGGCTCCATTTCAACCATTGCTACCCCAAGCAACCCTCACAACAGATGCCTCCCAAACAGGGTGGGGAGCCCATCTGCAAACTCTCTCCACTCAGGGCACTTGGTCTCTACAGGAGACCACCCTTCATATCAATCTTCTGGAACTGCGAGCAATTTATCTTGCCCTCAAGGTCTTCCACTCCCTCCTAGCCAACCTCACTGTCCTAGTTCAGACGGACAATCAGGTGGCCATGTTTTACATAAACAAACAAGGAGGGACGGGCTCTCTGTCGCTTTGCAACGAAGCTCTAAGACTATGGGCCTTCGCCAGAGAGCATCAGATTCACCTGCTAGCAGTGTATCTCCCAGGAGTTCAAAACTCTCGGGCAGACAGGCTCAGTCGAGTTCTGCTGCCACACGAATGGTCCCTACATTTGGACCAAATAAACCGAATCTTTCAGGAATGGGGGACCCCGGACATAGACCTCTTTGCAAGTCCGTGGAATGCCAAACTTCCCCGGTTCTGTTCCAGAACTCCGTGTCAGGGAGCTCAGGCTACGGACGCCTTTCTCCTGAATTGGAATCAGGCATTCCTATATGCCTTTCCACCCATTCCTTTGATTCCCAAGACTCTGTTCAAACTCCAGAGGGATCATGGAACTATGATCCTCATAGCTCCACGCTGGCCACGCCAAGTGTGGTTCCCTCTACTTCTACAGCTCTCCCAGGGATCCTACTTGGATCTGGGAGCTGCGCCAGACCTCCTGTCTCAGGAGGAGGGGACTTTGTGGCACCCAAACCCCAAATCCCTTCACCTCAGTGCTTGGTTACTGAAGGCTTAAGCCTTCAAGACTTTCATCTTTCCCAACCAGTGAAAGATATCCTTTCTGCCTCTAGGAAACCCTCTACCAGGCGTTCCTATGCTTTCAAATGGAAACGTTTTTCCATTTGGTGTGCTCAGCAGGGTCTTGACCCTCTGGCACTTCCTTTGAATTCTCTTCTTGATTATCTCCTGCATCTATCCAATGCAGGCCTCAAGACGAATTCGGTAAGAGTCCATTTAAGTGCTATTGCAGCATCCTTGAAACATATAAATGGACAACCTATCTCCTCTCATCCTCTTGTTGCAAGATTCATGAGAGGCCTGACTCTCACTAAACCTCCCATCAGACCACCCCCGGTCGCATGGGATTTGAATCTAGTGCTCGGTCAACTTATGAAGCCACCTTTTGAGCCAATGTTTTCCACCTCCTTGAAATTTCTTTCCTGGAAGGTCATCTTCCTCATTGCAGTCACTTCGGCTCGCCGCATCAGTGAGCTGCAGGCTTTAGTGGCTAATCCACCTTACACAAGATTTCATCATGATAAGGTGGTCCTTAGGACGAATCCCCACTTTATGCCTAAAGTGGTCTCGCCTTTTCATCTTAATCAAGAGGTATATCTACCTGTCTTTTTTCCAGCTCCTCATGCATCCAATGCAGAGAGGAACCTTCATACTCTGGATTGTAAAAGAGCTCTCGCTTTTTACCTTAATAGGACTCAGCCACATCGAAAGTCTTCTCAACTTTTTGTGGCCTTTGATCCTTCCCATTTGGGACTTCCAGTCTCCAAGCGTACACTTTCCAATTGGATTGCTCAGTGTATTTCTTTTGCTTACCAGAGCAAAAACATTTCTCTGGAAGGCCATGTCACTGCTCACAATGTGAGGGCCATGGCAACTTCTATGGCTCATCTGCACTCTGTTTCCATAGATCAGATCTGTCGAGCCGCTACCTGGGCCTCGGTTCATACCTTCACAGCCCATTACTGTTTGGACAAGGACTCCCGCCGGGATGCCTTGTTTGGCCAGGCTGTCCTCAAGCACCTGTTCCATTCCTAAACAACTCCTGCCCACCTTCCCAGAATGGATGCCTGAGATCCATACGAAGATGGCGAACCTTTACAGGGGATCCCATGCATCTAAGCTAGGGAGTCCCCATATGTGAGGACTTATTCCTGCTTGTTCCTGGAGATAGCACAGTTACTTACCTGTAACAGGTGATCTCTGGGAACAGCAGGAATTAGTCCTCACAACCCACCCACCTCCCCTAGGAGTTGTATCTTTTATCTATCTATCTTCCTGTCCTCTCTCTGTTGACTCAGCTATAAACTCGAAACTGAGGAGAGCTGTTCAGGAAGGCGGGAAGGCAGTGCGCATGTGCAGTGGGAGGTCCCAAAAGCTTCTATTCTAAGAAGCTGGGGAGCTTTCCCGCACGGGCTCCGTCGGTACCGACGTACCCATATGTGAGGACTAATTCCTGCTGTTCCCAGAGATCACCTGTTACAGGTAAGTAACTGTGCTTTACTCCCCCTATTTCCTTATTCCAAAGAAAACAGGAGGACACAGACCCATTTTAGACCTCAGAGAATTGAACAAATTCCTGTTCAAAGAGGAGTTCAAAATGATTTCTCTAGGAACTCTGCTGCCATACCTTCAGAGTCAGGATTGGCTTTGTTATCTAGACCTCAAGGATGCGTACACTCATGTTCTCATCCATCCAACTCACCGAAAGTTCCTTCGCTTTCTGCTTCAAGGGAAGCACTACCAATACATGGTTCTTCCTTTTGGCCTGGCCTCTGCACCAAGGGTGTTCACAAAATGCATGGCTGTGGTGGCAGCATTTCTCTGCACCCTGGGAATATTCGTCTTCCCTTACTTAGACGACTGGCTCATTCGAGCCCCTTCAGAGCCAGAGGCCAGGGTTGCTCTCTCTCGCACAATGCACATCCTTCAGTATTTGGGACTTGTCAAAAACTTCCCAAAGTCCAGCCTTGCTCCCACTCAATCCCTAGAGTTTATAGGAGCTCTCCTGGATAACAGACAGACAAGGGCCTACCTTCCACAGCCCCGCTGCCTTCGCATTGTGCAGTTAGCTTCCCAAGCAGTGCTAAAACCTCTCCTCACTGCTCAGGAAATGTTACAGTTGCTAGGCCACATGGCATCCACCATGCATGTGGTTCCTTATGCTCGCCTCCATATGAGGGCAGCCCAGTGGACTTTATCCACTCAGTGGACTCAGACGTCAGGTTGCCTGTCAGACAAAATAGCAAACTCAGATCGCCTTATTTTGCTCCTCCAATGGTGGCAGTCATCCCAAAACCTTCTGGTGTGGTCTCCTTTTCAGCACCCCCAACCCCAAGCCACTCTAACAACAGATGCTTCACAGGTGGGTTGGGGAGCCCACCTGCAAGGCCTCTCTACCCAGGGTACTTGGACTCCACAGGAGGCCTATCTCCATATCAATCTCTTGGAACTCAGAGCAATCTTTATTTATTTATTTATTTACATTCTCTTATATACCGCGCTATTCTGCATCAGTGTGGTTTACATTGAACAAACTGAAATTACATTGAACAGGGCATTATAACTTGGAGATAACTATTTTACAGGGAACATGGGCTATGGAGGGTTAAGTGGCTTGCCCAAGACCCAATCTTCCTTGCTCTTCGAGTATTCCACACCCAGCTCAGCTACAAGACAGTCCTAATTCAAACGGACAATCAAGTAGCCATGTTCTATGTGAACAAGCAGGGCGGAACAGGCTCTCTGTCGCCTTGTAACGAAGCTTTGCGACTATGGGCCCTCGCCAGAGAGCATCAGATTCATCTCCTTGCGGTGTATCTTCCAGGCATTCAAAACTCTTGGGCAGACAGACTCAGTCGAGTTCTGCTTCCACACGAATGGTCTCTCCATGCAGACCAGGTGGCCAAACCTTTTCAAATTTGGGGAACCCTGAACATAGACCTCTTTGCAAGTCCGCTGAATGCCAAATTTCCCCGGTTCTGTTCCAGAATTCTGGCTCAGGGTTGTCAGGCCAGGGATGCTTTCCTCCTCCATTGGGGTCAGGACTTCCTGTATGCCTTTCCACCCATTCCCCTAATTCCTAAAACCCTGTTCAAGCTTCAGAGAGACAGAGGTCATATGATCCTCATAGCTCCACATTGGCCACGCAAATGTGGTACCCTCTGCTCCTATATCTCTCTCAAGCTTCGCCTCTGGAGTTAGGATCTGCTCCAGATCTCCTTTCTCAAGAGGACGGGATGCTGTGGCATCCCAATCCCCAGTCTCTGCATCTCAGGGCCTGGTTTCTGAAAGCCTAGAACTTCACGGTCTTAACCTTTTCCAGCAGGTAAAGGATATCCTTTATGCTTCCAGGAAGCCTTCCACAAGATGTTCTTATGCTTTCAAGTGGAAAAGGTTTACCATATGGTGCTCGCAGAAGGGTCTTAACCCTTTTGCGATACCTCTGGAATCATTACTGGAGTATCTCCTTCATTTATCAAATGCAGGGCTTAAGACCAATTCAGTAGGAGTCCATTTGAGTGCTATTGCAGCTTCTTTCAAGCTTCTAAATGGACAACCTATTTCCTCTCATCCTCTCATTTATGAGAGGCCTTCTTTTGACTAAGCCTCCCATTAAGCCACCACCGGTGGCATGGGACTTAAATCTGGTTTTGGGCAGCTCATGAAACCACCCTCTGAACCATTAGCCACTACCTCTTTGAAATTCCAATCCTGGAAGGTCATCTTTCTTATTGCAATCACATCAGAACGTCGCATCAGTGAATTGCAAGCGTTGGTGGCTGATCCTCCTTATACAAGGTTCCATCATGATAAGGTAGTCCTTAGGACTCATCCACACTTTCTGCCAAAGGTGGTGTCGCCTTTTCATTTAAACCAAGCAGTTTACCTTCCTGTATTCTTTCCAAGGCCTCACGCCTCAAATGCAGAAAGGAATCTTCATACTTTGGACTGTAAAAGAGCTTTGGCCTTTTACTTGCAAAGGACACAGCAACATAGAAAGTCCTCTCAACTCTTTGTTGCTTTTGATCCTAGTCATTTGGGACTTCCAGTCTCCAAAAGAACACTGTCCAGCTGGATTGCACAGTGTATATCTTTTGCCTATGAGAGTAAAAACCTTTCTTTTGAAGGCCATGTCACAGCTCACAATGTGAGAGCCATGGCAGCCTCTATGGCTCATCTTCACTCTGTGTCTATCGACGACATCTGTCGAGCAGCTACTTGGGCTTCGGTTCATACCTTCACAGCCTATTACTGCTTAGACAAGGACTCCCGCCGGGATGCCTCATTTGGTCAGGCTGTTCAACACCTGTTCCACACTTAATCAACTCCTACCCACCATCCCTGGTAGGATGGCAGAGATCCATGGGGGGAAGTAGAGCCCTTTCACAAGGGCACACAACTTTCTGGAGCCATCTCCCTGGCATCTGCAGCTATGGAGTCCCCATATGTGAAGACTACATTCCTGCTTGTTCCTGGAGATAGCATAGTTTCGACATGTTCAATGTAAACCGCCACTGATCTTAGGAAGTGGCGGTATATAAAAATGTTGCAAATAAATAAATAAATAAATAAATAGTTACTCACCTGTAACAAGTGATCTCCGGGAACAGTAGGAATTTAGTCTTCACAACCCACCCACCTCCCCTAGGAGTTGTATCTCTCTATCTCTCTCTCTTTCTCTCTTTCCCTCTCTCTTTTGTCTCAGCTTTAAACTCAACTGGAGAGGGACAGTTGGGAAAGGTGGGAAGGCAGCACGCAGGCGCTGTGGGATGCTCCCAAAAGCTTTCCTATTGGACGCTGGTGAGCGTTCCCACGCAGGCTCCGTCGGTACCGATGATACCCATATGTGACGACTAAATTCCTGCTTTTCCCGGAGATCACCTGTTACAGGTGAGTAACTATGATTTGCGGCACAAAGATCCTGTATTAGTGATGCAAAAACAGCTAACCCTAATTAGTAGACATAACCCTGTGTGTACATGCACATTTTATAAAGTTATCGCATGCATCCCTACTCTCCCTGCTTTGCCCAAGCTAGACTCCTGGCAATGCCTACCTGTGGTTCATGTACAAGTATGTGTGATCTTGCTGGTATATGTAATGACATGTGTGGATTCGCCTACAGCTTTGTAATATCTATTTTCCAAGCATGAAGCATGCTTTACACAAAGAAAACAGTTTATAAAATAATCCTCTGATGTGGTTTTACTGATTTTTGGAATCAGAGATCCATGTTAATGCTGATTTTTCCAAACTGAATGCATAGATTTAGATCTAATCACTCGTCTCTTACAAATCCGATTTAAAGACAAATTACCATCAGATACTAAGTTATTTCTTTGACCAAAGGGGGCTTACAATCGAATCCGTAACTATAGAAAATTGAAATATTCTTCTGCAGGTCTATGGTGTTATGAGATGTTTCATGCACAAATTCAGATCTCTTACTATTACCTTGTGTTGCCTTTAGCAAAACACTTTCCCTGTTTTGTTCACCAAACTACTGTTTGATCATATCCATTCTGTCCTCTCCTGTATGGAAGTTTTCACACTCCACATATCTTGAAGGCACTGCTCAACTGTCTGCCTTAGAGGTAGCTGCATGTATATTTTTGAAGCATTGAATTATAAAACAAACTGGACTCCTGTAGGGAGCAATGATGCTATGAACCATTTAACCCACACATTAGAACTAGAAAAACAATTTGATTTTCAAAAGCACATTCTTCATTCATGCCATATGACTTGTGACAAAATGTTTGAACTCAAAAGTTGGACTGTTAGTTGGACTGTTATGATATTACTTAAGCAAAGCAGCTTTTGGGCCTGATAGGTTCATTCTATTCCTTTTGCTTTCCGACTCAATAACCACCATCTAATCTACAGCACCAGTTACATTTATTTACAACTAGGGATGTGCACAGACAAGAAAAATTGCTAGTTTTAGTTTTTTCATGATTTTCATTTGTGTCTTGGTTAGTTTTGCGCATTTTTTAAAATAGGGAATTGATTTAACTTGCACTAACCAATGAATTAAGGCCTGTTAAGTCAATTAATGTGTATTAAATCAATGTATTGCTTACTAAATTTTTAATGTGCCATAAACTAAATGCACAACAATGAATGCACACCCCTATTCTTAGCTATCTTGGAATTTTTTGCTTTCTCCTCTTTAATGGTAGTCCTTGGCCAAGAGCCACAGTTCATGGCCCCTCTGGGGAAACCCAGTATAGAGGCACCTTGTTCATTGATTAGAACTTCCTTCCACTTCCACGAGCTGTGAATACTGTCCCCACAATACTGCCTGACACACCCCGATGTACCTCTGAAATCCTCCCTTGCAATTTCATCATATATGAACATCCATGTGTAAAACAGGCCTTTTCTAGAATGGCTGTTTACATGTGGAAGCAATTTATATGTGTAAATGATCATACATGCACATGTAGATCATGAATAAGGCTTCTAAAATAACCCCCATGGAGTCCAATTCCAGTAGGGGCATGTCAAGGCCATCTGGACGGCCCCAAACAGGACAGGCCCATTAGGAACAGATTCTGCACCGCGGGAGCCAGACATTCCCATGAGTGCAAGATTGGGACCTGGGAGATGGCCTGGCATGCCCCTGCATCACCATGGACATCCTCCCTGCTGCACAACCTGCCCGTTGCCTTGGAGGTTTGCCTCTTTGCAGATGATCAAAAAATAATGAAATTACTCCATTAGCAACAGCACTTATTAAACGAAGACATATAACTATGTTGAAGTAGTATGGCAAAATGTATCAAGCAAAGTTAAACTGCTGGAAGAAGGTTTGGCCAGAGTGTGTCACAAATTTTGAAGGCTTTTCTAGCATCAATAAACATGTAAACAACAATGTGCATGTAATCAGAGTTGGTGCATAGGATTGGTGGCGACAGTTTCAAAGATATGCAAGAGGAGGATGTTGCAGACAGACATTCTAACGGAACATGTGGTAGAGCTCACCAATGAAGAATTGGATATGATGGCTCAGCAGGGCATTAAGGACAGTGATGAGGATGACAACAAGCAGCAGTCAACTCCAAAGACTGTGCCTCTCAAAATAGCTAAAATTGAGAGATAAGCATCAATGGTGGAACACCTATCAAAGGAGATAGAGGAATCTGATCCCATCTTGTTGCACAGCCTGAAGTTCAAAAGGGAACTCTCAGCATTTCAATTAGAGAAGAAATGTGGCATAAACACTTGAGATGGAAATCCACCAAAGCATTCTGACTCAGTACTTCAAGCCAGTACAGCTAACACAATCTCCCGCACCTTCAGCTGGTGATGCAGGGTTCATTACAGAGGAGGAGGCAGCTAATGTTACAGATGTTGAGCTGTGTTCCATCTCGCCATGTCCATTATACACTCCATAGAATGGTAGCAACCTCTCCCTTAGTTATTTTGAGGGCCACCAATGTCGAGAGGTTGCCAATTAAAACCTGGATGACATCTATGCACAATACTATCATTCACCATCTCATCCACCTCACATGGCAGCAACTTCTCCTTGGTTATTTTATGACACATTCTGGCCAAAAACTTCCTCCAGCAGTGCCTTCTCGAACCCAAAGAAAGCATCCTATATAACATCTGTACACAACACTTTTTTCATGTTGTTGTTAAGTGCCATCGAGTCGGTGTCGACTCATGGCGACCCTCTGGATAGTTGTCCTAAATTATGTTTGTTCTTCAATCAGGTGGCTCATTGTTGACAGACTGGCACTCGTAGCTGCTGTTACTGTATCGATCCATCTCATTGCTGGCCTTCCTCTTTTGCGTTGACCTTCTTTCTTGCCAAGAATGATGTCTTTCTCTAATAATCTCTCTCTTCGCATGATGTGTCCAAAGTATGAAAGTCGAAGTCTTATCATCTGAGCTTCTAAAGAAAGCTTAGGTTTGATCTCCCCTAGTTATTCTTTGGGCAGTCCATGGTATATGCAGTATTCGCCGCCAGCACCATAATTCAAAGGCATCAATTTTCTTCCTGTCTATCTTTTTCACTGTCCACCTTTCGTATCCATATGATGTTATTGAAAATGCCATGGCTTGAACGAGTTGAATCTTTGTATGGAGAGAGACATCTCTGCTCTTCAGAATCTTGTCTAGGTCCTTCACTGCCATTCTGCCAAGAGCAATGTGTTGTCGGATTTCTTGATTGCTTGTTGTTTCTTTATTGATAGTTGATCCAAGTAGGTTAAAGTTGTCCACAATTTCAATTTCTTCTCCATCAGCAATGATCTTATTGATTTTGCCAGTTGTCATGATCTTTCTCTTCTTTTCATGAAGGTGCAGGCCCATTTTAAGACTATGTTTCTTGATCGAGAGAAGCAAATGTTTCAGGTCATCTTCACTTTCAGCCAGTAATGTGGTATCATCAGCATAGCGAAGGTCCTATTCTGCTGCTGCCCAGATGGGTGGTTTGTCTTGGTCTGGCACCTCAGCTGAGACTTGTCCATCTTGAGAGACCCTGCCAGTAGTTAAACTACCAACAGCCTAGCCCTCAGCATTACTGATGCACACAAGCCCTCAAGGCATGACAAGCTGCAAACCAATTGAGGGCTTTTTTTCATAGTAACATAGTATATGACAGCAGATAAAGACTAGCATGATCCATTTAGTCTGCCCAACAACGTGGCAAGAGTAGGTGCACCTGCAACTACATGCAAGTCACCCCTCCCCCATGCCTTTGTTTAGGGGTATACCCATCGCTCCATGCAGGCACCCCTATGTGTTGAGAAATAAGAGATAGTTAAGTTTACGTTGATTTTATCCTGTTCCTATAAAGGGATCCACTGTGTCTGTACCATGCCATTTTGAATTCTGGAATTGTATTTGCCCCCACCACTTCCAAAGACAAGGCATTCCAAATGTCCACCACCCTTTCAGTGAAAAAGTATTTTCTGACATTGCCTTTCAGTTTACCCTCTTGCAGTTTCATATTATGCCCTCTGGTTTTACAGTTTCTCCATCTTTGAGAAAGGTTTGTTTGTTCATTAATACTCTTTAAGTATTTAAAGGTCTGTATCATATCTCCCCTGTCCTTCCTCTCCTCTAGCGTATACATATTTAGGTCTTCAAGTCTCTTCTGATATGTCTTCTGGTGCAGGCTCCAAATCATTCACTATCTCATCCACCTCGCATTGGATGCAACCTCTCCTTGCTGAACCCCCACCCCAAGCTGCGTGCCAAGAATCTAAACTAGTGGGTCAATGAATAGCCCTCACATATCCAAAGAAAGAATCCTGGATGACAGCAACCTCTCCTTGGTTATTCTGAGCTCGGCGTCCCCCCTCCTTCCTCTTGAACATAAGTGCCTCCGCAGGTAGACCAGCCACTACAAGAGGATGCCCAGCATCCCAGCAGAGGCAATTGTGGATCATTCAGAGCCATCTCCCTTTGTAAGTACATAGACTGTTTCCTACAATGTGATTTATGTTGATAGGTACTGTATTCTATGTGGTTCGGTATTCGCGTTTTTGGTATTCGTGTTTTTGGTATTCACTGCGTTTTTAGAGAACCTATCCTCTGCAAATACTAAGGAATGAGTGTGTATATATACACATACATATGCATACACACACACACACAAAAAGTTGGCTCTCTTTCATGGCTCATTTACCAGACAGTGTCACCGAACCCATGGGCAGGGAAACAGCAGACTCCCCTAGATGTAACAGAGCTGTTAACCCATACAGGCTCAGAATCTCCTTCACATGTAGCCGCCTTACAGCTATATGCATATTCTGTGCCATGCTTCAGCAACTACTATGAGCCTTCAAAATTATCACTTAAGGCTCTTTGGATTAAGTTCCTGTTTTTTATTCATCTCTTGTCTCAAAGTGAGTTATTTTGTAACAGGGCACATAAAATGTTTTCAAAAGCAGCATCTGTTTTATAAAGGCAACAGACATGTAAGCCTTTAAAAAGACAGGCACCTAGAACTATGCCCAGTAGTATACCACTGCTCTCGCAGAAATTCATGCCTACTCTGAGATAGGTATAAATATGTGTGTGTATGCTATGGGACATGCCATTAACAGATGTTTGACCTGCCAAACTAACGTGGTGGCCCGTGCTAACATTTTGGCATGTATACACCTGTCTCCCTGCTGTTAACGTATTTGTAACATGCCACACCACCTTAACTGGCATGTAGGTGCCCATAGTGCTACACCTTGAGGTGGCATTAAGTGCACCTACACTAATGGTTACATTCACGTTTAGCACATGCCCATAATGCCCTTGCTAACTGTGAAGCACCGTCCATGCCCACGTTATGGCCCAATCCACTTGAAATTTCTACTAGGGGTTCCTGCGCTAAGTTAATGTGGAATGCTTAGTGTGCAGCAAACCCCATGCTAATGGTTAGTGCAGTTAGTGAATATAGCCCTATGTGCTTATGAGTACATTTTATAAAGCTTGTGCATACATTGCAACTCCACCCCGAAATAAATACTCCTGGGAAAGCTTACACACAGCACACATGTTAGTGTTGATCTTTTCAGTGTCTTTGGCAAGTAAAATAAGCTTTACATGCAAATCTACTTCATAAAATTAACTCCTAAAGCAGAGGAGTTAAACTCAATTTGATGTCAGATTGCACCGCAGAAAAAGGAACATTTAAATGGGCCAAAATGGGGAAGGAGAAAAGGAAGCAAACAGATGCATATTTGAATCCTAAATGATCTAAGTTTTTATTTTCGTTTTTTAAAATAAGAGGGGGGATATCCATACTTCCATCTCTAATATTGTTCTTTTCCCTTCATCTTTCTTCCATTTAATTTTAAGCTTCTCTATCCTTTCTTTCATCCAGTCCTCAATCTCCCTCTTTTTACAGCTTCTCTGCCTACAACTTTTACAGCTTCTGCCTACAACTTTCCATCTTCTTCCCTCAACCCAGCCATCCCATTCGCTCTCTCTCTTCTTCCTCAGCCTCTTATTATTTGTCTTTCACTAATTTTCCCCTCTTATATATATATGCAGGGTCTCTCTCCACTCTCTCCCTTCCCTGTCTCCCCCTCTATTGTTCTTAACCCTCCCCATTCAACATCTCTCTTGCTCTCTCGCCCTCCATCCGGCATCTTCCTGTCTTTTGATACACTGTCCAACATCCATCTGCACCTTTCTTCCCTCTCCCCCTGACAGCCAACATCTCCCTTCTCTTCTTTCCTTCCATCCCTCTGTGGCCCCTCTCTCTTCAAGGCCCCCCCCCCCCAAATATTAACACTGTCTCTTCTCTCTTCCATCCCCTTCAGTTGCAAATGTTCAAATTATGGGCCCCAAGCAACAATTTTAAAAGGGATTCCAGAGTGAGAAAAGTCTACTTCAAAAAAATACTGGAGAAGGTACAACTGTGGCCCTTTCTTTCCTAGGACCCTCTTTCAAGTTTTCTTGGTCAGAATTTATGCTATTGCTCCTCCCATAGCCCATATCTCCCCTCCACCCCCATCCTCTCTCATCCAGCATCTCTTTCCCCCAGGTCTGCCTTCTTTGATCCAGAAGCTTTCTCTACCTCTGGATCCCCTCCCAGTCTATCAGCTTCCTTCCCCTGCATGCCTCCTCCCTCTGCTGCTGTTGCGGCTCTCTAGGGTATGAAGCAGTAGCAGCAGAAATAAAACAGTGAGAGCATGGAGCCTTTGAGTCTGTGCATGCACTGAAAGCTTTGCCACTTGCATCCCTGAGGGCCTGCTCTGGATCAAAGACCCTGCTCTCCCACTATTTTATTGCTGTTGCTTCACGTCCAAGGAAGTAGCAGCTGATGGGGGGGATCCATGAGAAGTGAGATGTGGAACCAGGAGGGAATCTGGAGAAAGGAGCTGCTGGACTGGGAGAAGGCCCAAGAGGTGGGGAAGGGAGACACTGGACCATCAGGAACAAGTTCCAGTGCCTTTCCCTAGAGCAAGATTCCTGCAGGCTGAGTGAAAAGACTCATTGACTGGGAAATGGCCCACAGGGCCATTTTTATAAGCAACTTGAGTTTGTAAAACAACATTTTATATGCTCATGTGTTTATAAAATTGCTGTGCTTTATACATGCATAAAGGGGGACACTTTGGAAGCCCTATTTGTGCTTTGGACATCTGAAGACAGGCATAGAGACATCCAAAGCATAGATATCTCCAGCGCCATTTTAGGTGTCTCCAGCATGAGAATGTCCAGGTCTGAATGGGGGAATGGTGGAGGTGTGGCTGGGGCGTTTCCAGGAACCTGGACTTCTCCATCTGATCTCAGAAACGTCCTAGATGTCCAGTGGTGCGTCTAAGTTTAGACCTGCTCCAGGCATGAACAGGCATCTGAAAAGTGCTCATTTTAGCTGAAAAACATCCAGAGGGTGTAGAGGAGAGAACACTCTATTGTCCCCAGTACTCAGCACAAATTTCAGTGATAGCAGTAGTGGGATTTAAACCCTGGCTTCCCAGTTCCTAGCCCACTACTCTAATCATTAGGCTATTCCTCGACATCCAAGTTCTGAAATATTCTTCTAGGGATGTCTATGTAGATGCCCCTGCAGACATCCATACTGAGCACATTCACGTTTGCGAAATCATGTCTGCACCTGGACGTGCCTGCTTTTTTTTCCGGATATTCTGGCTTAAATGTCCCAGACTGCATTTGGACATCCTTTCTAAAATTCCTCTCAAATGAATTGCCTGGAAAGCATAGCACCTATTTTTATGCTCATATGCATAGGTAATCCTGGGTGCAAAGCATGGGTGGACTTGGGCTGGAATTGCATGTATCATAAAATGCATATATAAATGCCATTTACAACTGGCACATATGCACACAAAGTTACTTCTTCTTTGGAGCAGGTATAACTGTGTCAGAGCTTTCGGGTAGGCTATTTTATATGGGAACATTGGTGCACATGTTGCTTTTATAAAACAGAAGCACATGCACCAATGTACCCTCCTCGCTAGGTGCCTTGTTATAAGGATACCCTCCCTAGGCGTGAATGTAAACTAAGCTGTGTCTCATATCAATAGTGGCTAGGGTTCCGTTCCTAAAAAACAAAAAGCTGTTCTGTTTTTAAATACGCAGAAACCAATATTCTGTCATGTAATATCTTCTCCAAGCCATTTCATACTTGATCTGTTTGTTCTCTACTGCACTTTGATTTCACTGTATTTTCAGATTTTTATCAACCTAAATTGAAGGTAATTCCTGAAGGGACGGGATTGTTTCATGCAGATTCACTGTGTGCTTCTGCCAACATCTGAAAATGTATTGTTAGTATAAAATAAATGACATCTTTTCATTACTTAGTATAACCTACATGAAAGTCCTTCTATACAGATACCCTAATTGCACACCTCCTCTGCCATACCAAAATAAGCAAGAAAAAACCCCTAACACACTGTGAAACGGCCAGCACAAGAGACGCGGAATACTGTAAGATAAGAGGGCTTTGTATCCATTTGTATCTATAAGATGATCAATTCTTTTTTTTAATGTGAATGTAAGTACCTTAAATAAAACCAACCATGGTGATGTTATAATTATCTATACTTTGTAGCATGCACTGCATTAATGTACCCAGTAAAAATTCTCAGACAAGAAATTGTCCTTTGTAATCTAGAATGAAATGAAAAGAAAATTGGACTAAAACTAAAAGTAGACGGAGATGGTTTCATGCATGTAATTCTTGTAGGCTAAATTCTAAATAGAAACTATTGATTACAACACAGAAGACAAATACTTTTGCATGAGCAACATTTTTTACAAGTTTGTTGCATTGTAAATATCCTTTCAAACAGATCAATTGGCATTTTGGCAGCATGCATCTGTTATGATGCTGGTCTCACCTGTCCAACATGCTTTCATAGGACATGCTATATCAAGATTAGCAAAATATTAGTGCAATGAAAATTATGGAAGAGCTATTAGATTGCTTTCAAGACAAGCTTGGTTATGGAATGCCTTGATATTGCAGTATATCAAGATGTAACAATAACTAAATAAATAGTCTGCATTTTGAATGTATGCTCGATGTGAAACCTTTAATTCAAAGTTCTTTAGATTTGTCCTAACTACATCCTGGCTTCAAATATGATTCAAAAATAATTATTAAATCAGATGCATCTCTGTAGCCCCCATTTGAACCTCATATTTTGTTCTTCCCTGTCCTAGTGCTGAGACATTGTCCATGGTGTTAGTTGCTCTGAACATTACTACGTTGGGGCTATTTGCTTTGCTTTGTTGAAGATGTGACTTATTGGGAGTCAAACAGAAATCCCCACTAGAGCTGTGTTGTGCTCCCTGATGTCAGTTGGATTTGCCAGTTGATAGCAAAAGGGAGATCAGTAATGGCAGAGAGGAGGGGTGCAGAGATTGCATGTAACAGGGGATGAAGTTGAAGGGGCCAATTTTCAAAAGGCATCTACAAGGTGTGAAGCCCAGTAAACCATGTAGATGCCTTAGTTGGGGATATTCAATGGTACTTACGTGGTTAGCAAGTCCCCTACGCTCTCCGATGTTATCTGGTTAGCATCAGGGTGTATTGCAGACATTCCGGGGTAGAGCGGAGTCAGAGAACGGCATTAACCAGGCACAGCGATATTGGATGCTGCCCGGTTAGTGATCTGCGCCTTAAAGATGGGTGAGGAAAACCCTTGCCTATCTTTAAGGCGCTGGAGCTAACCGGGCAACATCCACTATCGCTGCTGCCCGGTTAGCTTCAGTGGCTTCTGGCTTTTGCGGCGATCACCAGATATTCAGTGCTATCACTGCTGCATTGAATATCCATTTTAGAGGGTGGCGGGGAGAGCTGTGTGCCGACGAGGTGCATAGCCCTTCCAAAATCTGGCCAATTGAAAATCAGGCTCGAAAACTTTAAACCACATGAAAAGTCAAGGAACCCTTAAAAAATAGCAAAAGCATTAAAAAAGCAAATGGACATGTTTCCTATAACCGTTGAGACTTTTTACACGTTAACCAAGAACATTTAGCATATAAAGTTGTCACTACTTACTTTGAGTCCCATCAGGTAGTATAGCACACTTATGACTCCCATGGGCAGCACATAAAAGAGGAAAGATGTGACTTGGATGATACAGTTGTAAATCCACATGGGTTTCACCACAGTACAAGTTGCAGAGTTGGGAACCAGTGTTCCATTGGGGAAATACTGCAACATGATCCCATGGGTGCTAGTGTTAGGGACGGAGAAAAGAATGGAGAAAATCCAGAGGACCACTAGGATTTTCAAGGCACGCTTCCTAGTGCTCTCGAGTTTGGCTCTGAAGGGGTAGATGATTGCTACGTATCTCTCCACACTGACTGTTGTCACACTCAGAATGGAGGCAAAGCAGACTGTTTCAAACAGAGCTGTTTTAAAGTAGCAGCCCACGGTGCCAAAGAGGAAAGGGTAGTTGCTCCACATCTCATAAATCTCCAGTGGCATTCCAAAGATCAACACCAATAGGTCAGAAACAGCCAAACTAAAAAGGTAATAATTGGTTGGGGTTTTCATATTGCGGTGCTTCAGAATCACCAAGCAGACCAGAAGGTTGCCTGTTACGCCGATCACAAAAATCGAGGCATACACCAAAGTCATAGGCAAAAACAAGTGACTGCGCTTAGGTCCACATAAAAATGCTAAGTATTCCTCTGTGCTGTTTAAGTACTTCAGAGAAGACATGTCCATGGCTAAATGCCCAGACCAAGAGAAATTAGAAGTCCATTCCATTTTTAATTCTGTTCACAAAGTAGCAATCTTAAGTCACACTACCTCTCACCTGGCAGCTTGCTTGTTGAAGTTTGCCCCCCTGGGACGGAGAGCAGCACAGACAGTGCGACAAAGATGCTTTGGGTCAAGAAAGCACAGAGGCACTTTGAGAAGTGTGTGAGTTTGCATATGTGGCTTTAATTATGAGGTTGTGCTACTCTTATAGCAGCTCTTCCCTCGCGATGAACTCCTTCCATGGAAGCATAACTCCTCCTTCAGAGTCAGGGATTGGCCAGCACTCCAAATGAAATCCTATGGTAATAAATGGAGAAACTGGCTAGCCATAAAGGACCGATCCCTGCCATTGCTAGATTTAGTGAAATCGACAGCAGTGCAGGGGGAAGCAGAGCATAGTGAGTAACTTGTTACTAATGAGACCAGCAACTGAAGCGTTGCAGGTGTTTCAACAGAGAAAACTACTTTGTGATTCAAGTCCAATGATTAAGTCTCAAATTGTCTTTCCACATGCAAATTGCAGGGACCTAGAATCAACATCCAGCCTTAATTAACTGCACTGTATGGATCCAAAATAACAGTGAGTGAAAGCTAATTATCTTCAGTCTATATTCTCCCATGTACTAGTACTCTTTGTGAAGTCTCATTTTCCTTTTACAAAGAGATCTGAAAAAGCTCTGCAAAAAATATGTTTGTGTGTATACTTGCCAAATGTTCTCAGTTAATGGACAGAGGCTTCTATGCTGCGTATTCAGTTTGCTAAAACAGTAATGAAATCTCTTCCTCTACCTACACACATTTTAACATTCACATGCACGCACGTTCCTCCCTGTACAAATGTCTTTAGATTTCTTTTTAGCACTAGGTCTAGGAAAATGCCATTTACTCTTATTAATAGTTTGCAGCGCCACAGCATTTTTCATCTACGTAAAATCCCAAACCTTGTTGCAAACACAGGCATTGAAATTGCAGTCATTTCAGTGCCGGACAGCTGCAGTGTGTAGTTACTGTGAAATAATGGAAAAAGGAGACAGAGGATTTAATATTTTACTTATATATTCCCGCTTTGCTTTTCTAGTCAGATATCCTAATCTTTTAGTATTTTTGCAGTCAAATTTTCATTTTATAAAATTTGCGTGAAATCATTATGAGTAAACAATTATTTTTTTTGTTGAGATTTTCATGTTTGCCTTCTTACTCTTCTTAAATAGTTTAGATTGTTCTCTACCTCATAACATACTAGATGATGGCAGAACAATGCTAGTTAGACTAATCAGTCTGTCCAGTGAGTCCTGTATACACTACAAGAATACATTGCAGCTGCAAGCCATAGAAGTTTGACCCCTTGTAGGATATCACTTCTTAAGCACAAAGGAGAAGGCAACCCCGCACAGGGAGATAGGAACACAAAGCGAAGGCACAAATCTCCAAAATTACAAATATAAAATAATTGGGTTAATTCTCACAAGCATTCATTCATATTAATTTTCACTCAATATTAAATTGCAAGAAGATTTTATACCCTGATGCAGGCCCAGCTAAAACATGGCCATGTTGTTGTTTTTTTATTGATTTTATGATCTTCCAATAAAGCATATTCCGTTATTTGCTTATTTTTAATTATTTATGTAGTTATCTATTTATTTATTGCCCTTCCATCTGGATATCACTTCTTATCCAAATCAATAAGGACCAATAAGCAACCCCCCCCCCCCAAAAAAATATAAAACATCTTGACTAGATGAGCATACAAGATCCCATACGGATTCCAATAACCAGCCTACCCTCAGGTCTTACCAAGGTTTTTAATCATCTAAACAGTTACCATACTAGTAAAGCTGCTGCCTGCCTCTGTTGGTTGTGACCTTGCATGATCCCAGGTCTACCACCACCAACTTATTGACATCAACCAATACTTTGAATTAATACCATTGCAAGGCATAAATAGTAAAACTGTCTATAGATAGATGCACTAGAGTGAAACACTGAATTATGTGTTGTTGTTAAGTGCCATCGAATTGGTGTCGACTCATGGCAACCCTCTGGATAGTTGTCCTAAATTGTATACGGTCTTCAGTCAGGTGGCTCATTGTTGACAGACTGGCATCTGTAGCTGGTTACTATATTGATCCTCATTTGGGTTGACCTTCTATCTTGCCAAGCATGATGTCTTTCTCCAATGATCTCTCTTCGCATGATGGGTCCAAAGTATGAAAGTCGAAGTCTTGTCATCTGAACTTCTAAAGAAAGCTTAGGTTTGATCTCCTCTAGTACTGACTGGTTTGCTCTTCCGGCAGTCCATGGTATACACAGTATTCACCACCAGCACCTTAATTCAAAGGCATCAAGTTTCTTCCTGTCTATCTTTTTCACTATCCAACTTTCGCATCCATATGATGTTATTGAAAATGCCATGGCTTGAACGAGTCGAATCTTTGTATGCATCTTTGCTCTTGATAATCTTGTCTAGGTCCTTCATCTCCATTCTGCCAAGAGCAATGCAGCATCGGATTTATCTTGCCATGAAAACCCAATGGATAGTCACTGAATTATGTAGGCATATTGAAATATATATTAACAGCTAAATATATAGTAACATTGGGCAATATATTCAAGCCATGTTGTGTTCACTGGTGGATGGCATATGCATAACTTGCTTAGTCCTCAATTTTTAGTACTTAGGTTGAGTCATTTAAAGGTCCATTTTATATAGATCATGGAGACGGGAATTAAGATGCTTATAGTAGGTCAGGATGTGAACAATTCCCCTTGTATTTTACTAAAGGTTCTGCTGAATACGGGGTATTTTAATAAAATACCTAGACATTAGCAAATAGACGAGTATTTGCAGAGGGAACAGTGATTTTAAAAAGCTGCACATGGGAAAAAGATTACCCTGCTCTCCTCCAAATTTGTGTGGATGCAGCTTTTTAAAACAGCTTCTCCAATCATCCATGCATCCCCACCCCCAAAGCATGTCACTCAACCACCATACCCCCATTCAGTCCTAGAAGCAGCAGAGCTGTCTACAGGCATGTGCATGTTTATTCCTGCTCCAGGCATGAATAGGTATTAGGAAAGTGTGTGCTTTCACCTTAAAGCATCCAGAGAGTGTAGAGAAGACGGGTAATTAAGCGACTAGCTTTAGATTATAAAAGTCCCACACTAGGATTTAAACACTGGCTACTCAGCTCTTAAGCCATTTCTGTAACCATTAGGCTAGTAGACATTTTGGTTCTGAATTACTCTCCTGGTGATGTCTGTTTAGACATTTGATACAGGTGCTTATCAGTCACATCCATCTTTCTGGAATTGCGCCTGAACTTGCACGTTCCTGCCTTTCTTTTCAAACATTCTGGCTTTGACATCCCAGATTGCACTTGGATGTACCATTTGGAATGTGCCTCTATGTATAAGCATAGCTTTCAAGAATGTTTCTCAAACATGCTGGCAGACATTTTATGCTTAATTTCACTCTGGGGAGCAAACTTATAATTTGCGATCTCACTAAAGTATTTTATGTTCTGCATTTTACAATGTATGGTCATCGGTAGATGAATCATGAGTAGATGCTGGCAATTTTCAAAGGGCAATTTCCACAATGCAAGGTAAATTGGCATCTATTTGGGAAACCAACCCGATTAAAAATTGCCCTTCTCAAAGGTGGCTAGAAATGCATGAGTTTTATTCATCACTGTGGTATCTGTAGGTGATTAATCAACTTAAATATTAAACATTACTCAAAGAACATCGAAAATACATGCTTTTCCATTCTGTCCAGAAGAGGATTACACCCAAAGCACAGAAAATGAACAGCATTTATTTTTGCACTTTAAGCTTTATGACAAGGAGTAGGAATAAGTGCGACCCAAAAAACCTTTGGTTCAATTTGCAGATTTCCCAAATTTTTCCTGATTTTCATGTGAGTTCTTACGCTTTTTTATGCATTCATTTTAACTGTACATCTTGTATGTAAGTGAGGACATTTTTGTGGATAAAAATCAATTGTATGAGCATTAAGTCATAGGCATATGAGCAAAAGCAATTTGCAAAGTGTTTAGGTGTCCAATTCAACTGAACGTGCACTAATAAATGCACCACCCTTAATGAAGAGGTCTTCCTGTCATATTTAGGTTTTGGAAAATAGCAACCATATGGGATTTCTGAAACTATGCATGCTAATTTTCCCCCTTTGAGTCACTTGCACAAATACAAGATGCAGAGTGCACAGAGGCCTTCAATATACATGCTTTTTTCCCCTTTCAAATGTGGTGTTTCCCTTTAAGAATTGGTGCAATGCATGCATTCTAATATAACCCATGTACTTTGCAAAGTTCGAGCCCGATTTTTCAACAGTATACCTATGTGAGAAGTCCAAAGAGGGGCATTTTTTTTAATTTAATTTTTATTGAACCGATGACTATACAACAATTTCCAGGGCCATGGGTACACTTAAATGGCCGCTGGCTGCATTATTACAATAACAAGCTCAGATAGTAACACTGATACATTTTATTTTTTCTCCCATATCTACCTTACACCCCACCCACCCTCTGGGGTTCCTTGGTGTTACACTTGGTTAGGGACCTCTCATATTCATACTGTTCACTGTACAGCTAATATTCATACCTGCCTTATTCATGTTGCTTGCAGGTTCGATCTCTCGAACCATCTCTCACATTGCTTGTCCGCCAAACATTTCAGGCTGTTGTCACCTCCTCCCCTTCCTGGACTCCCCGGCATTGCCCATTTCCTTTAACCCTTATTAAGGATCTCATTCCGAGCTCGTGATGTCAAGTGAATTAAGATACCCGCCCCATATGAAATAGAAGGCCTCCTGCTTCTTGTTTCACACTTTCGCAAACAGACGCTTCATAAGCATCAATTGGTGCATATTATTGTGCCATTCCCAGATTGATGGGGGATTCTCATCTCTCCAGTGACGAAGAATCGGCTGTTTCCCCACCACACATGCTTTCTGGACAAATATCCGCGTTCAGCGTCCCTTAGGCCATCTGGGACCCAGCAGGTCAAACTGGATCACTTCAACCTGCAACTCTATACTCTGACCAATATCTCCTCCAGATAACCTTGAATACACTTCCAGTAGGATGTGATCATGGGGCAATGCCACCACATGTGTACTAGGTACACCTGACTGCTCACACCACAGGCACTTGCCCTGCTCTGACATTCTACTGTGAGATGCGCGTAACGGCGAAAACAGAGCTCGATGGAGGGCTAGGAACTGGAGCTCCTGCCATCGGCTTGCCTGGAAGAGGCTTGGAATCCTTTTGATAGCCTGCAGAAGTGTGCCCGTGGGCACCAGGCTTCCCATGTCCCTGGCCCAGGCTGCCTAGACCGCTGAGAAATCACATGGTTCACACCAACCCCTCATTCTCCGATTGAATTGCAATATCGATAGGGCCCCCCCCCATCTTCCTCACCCAGATTAATAAGCTCCACCATTTTATCCATTCCTTCGAAAAGCAAGTTTCCTTTATTAAGTGAGGCAATATAGTGATGGACTTGGAAATATGCAAAATATTGTTTTGGCTCAAGATCAAATTCAGCACTTATTACCACGAATGGTCGGATCTTCTCCTGTTCATCTAAAACCTGATGCATGTACCATAACCCCTGTCATTCCCAGTCGACAAACCCACTAGTTTCCATGCCCGGTGGAAAGTTCACATTACCACACAGGGCTAGAAAGCCTGATCTCTCCGGTGCGATCTACCATCGCGCACACAAAGCGCCATAGGATTGTGATGGGTCAAATCAAACAGCTTTTTTAAGGAGAGGGAAGCGTGGAGAGCGTTCCGCCTGTAGCACTCCCACCAAGCTATGTGGAAACAAACTCCTCCTCGAACCTGTGCAGGGTGTACATATTGCTAAACACCAGCCAATCCTGGAGGTGCTTCATCTGGCATGCCTGTACGTATTGGTGCAGATCCGGGAATCATATTCCACCGTATTACTACCCTCCATATATCCTTGATAAAGCCACCCTGGTCTGACCTCCCCTCCACAAAAATCAGTGCAACCCTCTCTCAAGAGTCCTAATATTTGACCAGTGGATAGAAATTGGGAGTGTCTAAGTAATACAAGATCTTGGGTAGCAATACCATGCATTATGCTTCCACTCTACCAACCAGAGACAGCAGCAGTGGGGCCAGGTCATGCATGCTTGTCTGCACTTTCCCTAATAATGCCTCATAGTTCAACTGGTATAGTTTCTCTGGATCCCATGGTAATTGCATCCCTAAATATGTAAACATTTTCTCTGCCCATCGAAGCGGGAAAAAAGGGCCCCATAAAGGCCTCAGCTGGCCCAGTATGTCCAGGGCCTCTGACTTATCAACATTTAGTTTAAGTCCTGCCACTGTCCCATAGCATTGAATCTTGGAAATCAACACCGGTAGCTCCTCTCGGGGTCGAGTAATGTGGACAAGAATATCATTGGCGAAAGCAGATATTTTAAATTCTGACTGTCCGATCTTGACTCCCAGGATATCTTGGTGCTCTGCTAATTTTTGGAGGAGGGGGTCCAGGGAAAGAACAAACAATGGTGATAGTGGGCATCCTTGTCTGGTTCCCCTCTCCAATATAAAATCTTCTGATATCATAGGATTGACCATAACCGCTGCCTTGGGGAAGAGGGCCATATTTTATAAAACCTTTATAAAATAGACTGTAGGGTGTCTATGGCCAAAAAAGTTTGGGTCATGCACCTTTAAAACAATATTTTACTAACTGAGGCATTTATTTAATTTTAGTTTATTTTATTGGGTCTTTGAGGCCTGTGAGAACTGAAAAATGCAATTGATTTTATGCTTCTTAATTGGTAGATGTGTGCACAAGTGTTTATATTTTTAGGAACCCAGACAAACTGAATGCATGCTCATGAGTGCACATCCCTAAAAGGCTCCAGATTTAGCACCAAAAATACATAAATGCCCATGCACACATTTAAAGTAAACATGTTTTTTCATTGTGTGTTATAAAAATAAAAATGTTTACTCAATCAGGCCTTTAATGCAATGTTGCTCCCCCTCTGTTAATCCCCCACCCTCATTCCCACTAATCTCACCCTTCCAATTAGTCTGCCACTCCTTCCCTCTGCCATTAATCTCACCCAACCCAACTGGACCTCACACCCTCATCCCCAAACTCCTTCTCTTAACCTCTACCTTGACCCACACCAGTGTCCATCTCTTTCTCAAACCAACACCCCTTACCCAACTAGGTGCCATCTGTCACCCAACTAACCATTCTTCTAATCACCCCCATCCAGTCCTTCCAGCAAGAAAATTAATCACCTTCTACCTGGTTTGAGTCCCCCTCTGGATAGTTGACCTAAACTTTGTTCGGTCTTCAGCCAAGCGGCTCATTGTTGATAGAGTGGTATCCATAGCTGCTGTTATTGTATCAATCCATCTCATTGCCGGCCTTCATCTTTTATGGTGACCTTCTACATTATCAAGCATTATGGGGTATGTTTACTAAACTGCGGTAATGTCATTCACGTTAGGTTCCACGGTAAAGGTACAGATGCCCATATAAAGGCGTGGGTGGTGCATCATTACAGCAAGCCGTATCAGCTAACGCATGTTACAAACTACCGCGCATTACAAGGCGCCTCATAAGGCACCTTACAAGGCGCCTCGTAAGGCACAGGCGTCAGTATGTTTGCTAAATGCGTTTTAACTCAAAACTTAAAAGCCGCTCTTTAAATCCACTAGGGTGTCTAATGTCACACTTCAAAAGAAGGAAACTCTGCCTACAATTGTGGGCACCAGAACAATGAATAAATAATGCCCATAAGTAAAAAGTTGATGAAACAGCAACCGATGAACTAAAGTTACAAAATATTGTGCCAGTCCAGTTCTACATTCAAGCCATTCAGGGCAAGAGTGTAATTTAAAAATCCATCTGTTCAGTGAGCTGTAATCGCGCTGCATCACCACCACCCCTAGGTGAGGGAGGGATCCAATAAATAATTTTCCAAGAGAACTGTTGAAAAGAATGATCAAATTGTAAACAATGACCAACCACTGGGACAGTCAGTCTTGGTGTGAATGCGAGAGGCATGTTCAGATAGTCTCATCTTGAAAGATGAATAGTACATCCAACATACTTTACTCCACCGGGACAAAGCAATAAATATACAGTAAAAGTAGATTCACAAGTGGTGTAAAAATGAGAAAAACAAATCTTCCTGGTTGTATTATCACACCAGGACTCGTCGCTGATATTGCCAGAACAAAAAACACTTGTCACAAGGAAAATGACCTTTCAAATCTGACATCTCAAGAGTCAGACCAGTACATACCAAAAGAAAATTCCTTAAATTACTGCCTCTAGTAAAAGCTACACTTAAACATTTATGAAAAACACTCAAAAATCATGTTTTCATAGTATCCGCACTACATCTGATGTCTTATCCATGTATGGAAGGATGCCCACCGGCTTATCATCCGGCTCCACACCTGGAACCTGGGTAGATGGTAAATCGCTCTCTTGTAACCAGAGATAGTGGCCATTTTCAGTGCATATTTAGACTTGTTTGTAAGCCTTCCGTATGATTGCTTGAGGATAACCTTTGATAGCCAGACATTCACAAAGATCACGAGCATGGATTTTAACATCCATCATTGTAGTGCAAATGCACCGGATACGTAAGAACTGACCAAAGGGAAGGCTCTTCTTCAAAGGGCCAGGGTGGAAACTGTGAAAACTTAGGTGGTTATTCTTTTGGACTAATTTTCTGTACAATGTAGTACAGAAACGATCTCTGAGGATTTTAACATACAAAAATTCAATTGAGGTAAACTGAACTGTAAACTTAATAATGGGCTTACAGTTGTTAAGCCAGTCCAAAAATAAAGACAGATCTTGTAAAGTACCGGTCCATATAGGAAAAGTCTCATAAAAATATCATATCATAATATGTACAGTATTTCTACTAATGTATGTAGATGACTGACAAATCACCCTAACTATCTAGAATTTGAAGCAAGGGATTTTTACTTTGTTGATCTCATCCGAATTATTAACCTGCTAGAACCTGCTGAATCTAGTGGGGTTCTTCATCTTTAATACCATCATTTTTATGAAAAAATGTGTGCCAGATATCACAACACAAAATTCCTGATTTTTTTCAGTGCTATGTATAGCAATTTTGCTTTATCTGTGGTTGCATTGTTTGTATAGAGAACACCCACGTAGACGCTAAGGGAGGTTTCCTCCTGCCTAGTCTTTATACAAATCTTGAAGAGCAATTCCAGCAATAAGTAATACATTTTCCCCTTTGGTGTTTTATGCCACATGTCTTAAACCATGATATCATAAATAAAGAACCCTTTTGTAAGCATCTTTTCCCCACTTCCTGTTCTGAATAGAAGGAAGAGGAAAGAAAAAGATAAAAAGGAAAATTACTGCTCTGGACATTCACTTCTGAAAGCTTTCTCTCAGTGGGTTTGCAGAAAGCAGCTAAGCTTGGGTAATGGATCAATTAAATAAAAGAACAAAAACTGTTCAATAAAATGCCCACTTCTTACATGAACAAAGGGGCATCTTTCTTGCCAATATAGATCCCATCAAGGACCCCAGGTTGTGCATTAAGCCTTTATGGAATTGTGTATTTTTCTGTAATTCTTCCTTAGAAATATTCTTAGGAATAGTGCTTGCTTCAGAATAAAGTATGTTAAAGCTCAGGGAGACTGGAGGAGTGCATTGAAGCAAGGTGGCCCCAAGTGATTTAGTAATCTTTGTCAAAATTGTGCAGTCTATGGCTATGCTGCCCTGCATGTGCTTGATCACAGCAGCTAAGCAGGGTTGGGCCTCATTAATACTTAGATAGGAGACCAACCTTGGAATATCAGGTGCTGTAGGCTTACCGTACAGAAGGCTGGGCAATCTGCGTCCAGATGGGGATGTTTAGTCATTTCAATAGACATGGGAAATTTCCCATTTCATTTCATATTGTTTTTCATCTGAAGACACTAAAAAAATCCAAAATTTTGCCCCCCTTCCAGTTTCATCACTGGCTGGCTTCAAATCAGTAACCTTTGGATTGGAAAGCAGGCAAGAGCCATCACATCTCCATGAGATAGACAGGGGTTCTCAACCCTGTCCTCGGGACTCACCTAGCCAGTCGGGTTTTCAGGATAACCACAATGAATATGCATGAGAGAGATTTGCATATAATGGAGGCAGCGTATGCAAATCTCTCTCATACATATTCATTGTGGTTATCCTGAAAACCCGACTGGCTAGGTGGGTCCCGAGGACAGGGTTGAGAACCCCTGCCTAGCCAGTCTGCTTTTAACTCTTGTTTTGCTGGTGATCTCTGTTCTTGTTTCATGATTGGCTTGGTGTTTTTCTGGTCTGGCGCTCTATGGAAAATGCTAACTGGATTTTTTGCTTTGTGAATCTATTGACTCCTGCTGTAAAGATTTACTCTACAATTAATGATTAACCATGATCTAGATTAGGCTTGGTAAATGTCTGATAGTATACTTAGACATGGCTTCACAGAATTTCTGGCACAAGAACATGACAAAAGGAAAATATTTGAAGTAAATCTCTACAACAGGAGTCAAATGCCTAAGGCAAAAAATCCAGCCAGTATTTTCCATAGAGCTTCAGATTATGGGGTCAATATTCAAAAATACTTCTATGATGAGCAGGACCAGATGAGAGGGATATTCAGTGGCACTGTTAATGCGGTTGAATTTTCCTCTGATTTTCTTGGCACTATACAGATAAGTGCACTTTTCCCATGGACCATCCTGGGACTATATGGACAGCAGAGATGTGTAGGTTCACATGTTGCTATCCAGATAACAATCCACATAATTTAGGACAGCAAGAAAGCTGTCCTAAGGATTCAGTGAAGTTGTATTTTAGGAGTTCTCTGTTACATGGAATGAATTACCATTAACTTTGAAAGTAATGAATATTTGCAGTTTCATCAGCATCTCAAAACCTTATTACCACATATAGTTTAATTTGAGCTAGGAATGGATTTCTAATTATATTTTTTGTCATTTTATGTGTTTTTGGTACTCTCATTTTTTTATCAGATGTCTGATGCTATTTTGAGTTTTATGTTGTCATTCTACTTTATGTTTTATTATATTGTATTTTGCCTTGTATGCCCTATTGGGATGAAAAGATGGATAAAAACTGATTAAATTAAAATTAAATTGCATTCTATGTGGATTCCCTATCCAGACAATAGTTGAATACTACCTCTATCTGGGTAACTGCTGGCACTGACTGCAGTATCTGTATATCCAGTTCCAGACACTTGCAGCCCGATTCCATCCAGGATGTGCAGGCCTAGTGTGTGCTTAGACGGAACCGGATGCAAAGAGGGCATTCTGATTCTGATCCTGCGGGGCACGTCTAGCCCTACAGGACCAGAATTGCGAACAGGCCTGTACATGCAGGCCAGAACTGTGATTCCGCCCGGCCTGCACGTACAGGCCTTGCCCGACTAACTCAGTCAGGGTTTTTAAATGGAGCTACGACACCATGGTGTCTGGTTGTCATGGCACCGCTGCTCCATTTGAAAGCTGCAATCCCCTCCCAGGGCAGAGTTGAGCTGCGGGGAATGCCCTCTGCCCCATGCCACACCTTACCAGCCCTGGGCCTGCCGATCCAGCTGAATCGGGGAAGTTATTCCATCTCAGAGGTGGAATAACTTCCCCATTCCAGTCGCTGGACCCAGATATACAGGGCCGACATTAGAATCAGCCCTGTATGTCTGGGGCTGGCAACCACCCACTGCCTGCCCTAACGCCGCCCCCGATCCTCCCCTATCCTGCTCCGTCTTAACTTCCCCGTACAACTGGCGGAGAAGTTAGAAACTGGCAGGAAAAGGCATAAATAGCAGGGATGGAAGTCCCATTGGGATGTCCATTCCTGCTTTTCAAGGCTCGGAATGAGCCTGTGTATAGATACTGGTTTTAATATTCTCCAGGACCAAGCAGGAAGTCAGTCTCACATATGGGTGATGTCGGTGCCAATGAAGCCCTCGTGCGGAGCATTTCCCCAGCTTTCAAAGAAAGCCTTTGGGAAGGCAGCGCACGTGCGCGGTCCCCTTCCCGCCCAAGTGTGCCATCTTGCTCAGTCTTTCTTTTTCCATGGAGCCCAACGGACGTAGTTCATGTCACCCGGGAAAAGTTGATTTTTTTCTGCGATTTTTCACGTCTCTTTATCTGGTTTGATGCCGGTTTCCCATCCCACCTCGGCTCAGTACACCGGTATCAAGTCCGGAACTTCTTTTTCGTTTTTTGTCCTTTGTGACTAGTGTTCGCGCTTTTTCTGTTATTTGCACTGGCAGCCCTGTCTTTTGACCTTGCAGGGGCTCTTTTTCCTCCGATGGCTGCCAGCGGGTTCAAAAAATGTGATCGGTGTAAGAAACTTATGTCTCTCACCGACACACACGACTGCTGCCTCCGATGCCTCGGGCCCGACCATGACCCGCTGGTCTGTGGCCTGTGCAGCAAGATGTCATCCAAGGCGCTTCGGAGCCGTCAGCATAAACGTGAAAGAATTTTTTCGGAGTCCGCATCCGGCCGGGCCCGGACTTCATCAGAGGCCTTGACATCTCGGGAATCTGACCCCAAGCGCCGTTGTGGGTCCTCTGAGAGGGGGTCTCCCGCCCGGGAGCACAAAAGGAAGAAGAAGCTTGTGAGGGTGGCATCAGTGAAGGCACCTGGATCCTCGAGGGCCAGGTCGCGAAGCCCTGACCGTCGTCCCGGGCTCTCGGAGTCGGAGCAGCTGACCAAACTACCTCGCCTGGAGCCGGAGTCCCTGAGTCAGGTAACTTCTGTTGTCCTTGTTGACTCTCCTCTGGGAGAACTGACATCGGGCCTGACGCCGTCGGGGCCTGAGTCGGGGGCTGCGGAGTCTCCTGAACTCGGTCTCAGGTTGACGGCCCTGGAGAGCAGCCTGGCTGCCTTCATTGAGCAGCAGCGGGTACTGATTGCCGGTCTGACCGGTGCATCTGCCCCGACCACCGGGATCTCGATGTCTAAGTCGACCCCGGAGGCCGAGCCAATCCTCGAGTCCATTAAGTCTCGAGTCGATCCTCGGCCAAGGTCTCCCTCGACCTCCCATGCAGTGCTGAGGTCATTGACGCCGGTGCCCTCGGCATCAGGGCGGGTGGCATCGAGGCCCACACGGCCGGAGTCGCTCAGCATTGGAGAAGGAGGACGAAGAGTCGGCATGGGAGATGGAGGATGAGGAGTCTCCTGACACCTTCCGGACCCAGTGCGTCCCGTCAGACTCCCCGGAATCCGAGCCTTGGAGAAGGTCCCCCCCAGAGGATACCCGGTTCTCGGATTGCGTCAGGGACATGACCAAGGCTTTGGCATTCCCGGTGGACGCCGAGGAGGAGCCTCGAGCCGAAGAGCTTGATGCCCTCCAGTATGATTTTCCTCCGAAGGAAGCCTTTACTATTCCGGTTCCTCCAATGCTGGAACAGCTGCTCTTCTGTATGTGGGAAGCACTGGCCTCGACACAGGTTCTGAGCAAACGGGTCAATTCCATTTATCGAGTCCGTAAGAGCCCTGGGTTCCAAAAGGCGCAACTACCGCACAACTCCATGGTTGTGGAATCAGCCATGCACAGGCTGAAAAGTCAAAAGATGCACTCTTCGGTGCCTCCTGGCCGGGAGACCCGCAACCTGAATGCCCTCGGTAGAAAGTGCTTCCAGGGCTCTATGCTGTCTTGCCGTGTCCAGACTTACCAGCTGTACATGGGCATGTACTTACAGGACCTGGCAAAGGAGATTGGCGGGTTCTCGGCTGGCCTCTCCGAGGAACCCTTGCAGAGATTCAAAGCCTTGTCTTCAGGGATCTGGAAGTGCTCGAAGTTTATATCTCGAGCAGCCTATGACGGCTTCGAGGCTTCGGCCCGGGTAGCCGCGGCCGGCATTGATGCATGCCATCAGGCCTGGCTACAGTCATCGGACCTGGAGTCATGGGTACAGGACAAGTTGGTCGATGTCCCGTGCCAAGGTGACAACCTGTTCGGCAAGCCCATGACTGAGAAGGCTGCAGAAATCAAGACAGAGACTCTCACCAGGACAAGACTGTCCAGAAAGACGTCTGCCCCTTCTCACAAAAAGAAGGGCTCGGGAAAGAAGCCCTTTTTCCCGAGGAAGGGTGCTGCCTACAAAACCTACCCTCTGTATCAGGCCTCTCCAGCTCCCCAACAGGGCCAGCAGGCCAAGGGGCAGGGGCATGGGCCCCGTAGACAGAAAACCCCCAAGCCACCAGCTTCGGCTCCTGCACAGCAGGGAGGGGGTTTTTGACTCCCACAGCATAGCCTCTCCTCTGCCGGTATCTCCACCCTGAACGCCTACAGGTGGCCGGCCATCACAGGGGATACCTGGGTACTGAGTATAGTCCAGAAGGGCTATATGCTCCATTTCCACCAGCTACCCCCCTCCTACTTTCCAGGGGAGCCTCCAAAACTCCCTCTACACAGGGACCTCCTCCTTCAGGAGTTGGCAAGTCTTTTAAAGGAACAGGCAGTGGAACTGGTGCCACACCACCTGGAAGGGCAAGGCTTCTACTCTAGGTACTTCCTAGTACCAAAGAGAACAGGAGGCCTCAGACTATACGAGACTTGCGAAATCTGAACAAGTTTCTGGAGAGGGAACAGTTCAAGATGCTTACCCTTGGGATACTGCTGCCCTACCTCCAGCAGGAAGACTGGCTATGCTCCTTAGACCTAAAGGATGCTTATACTCACATCCTCATCCATCCAGACCACAGACAATATCTCAGATTTTTGGTGGGAGGAAACCACTTTCAGTACAGAGTGCTTCCTTTTGGCCTGGCCTGACCTCTGCCCCCAGGGTTTTCACCAAATGCCTGGTGGTGGTGGTGGCGGCTTTTCTCAGAAATCAGGGGATTTTTGTCTTCCCGTACCTGGTCGATTGGCTAATCAGGGTCCAGTCGCTCCAGGAGGCCTGACAGGCCACTCTTCATACTGTCTCTCTTCCTCAGCATCTGGGCTTTGTCATAAACTACGCAAAGTCCACTTTGCTCCCCTCTCAGAACCTAGAGTTTATAGGGGCCAGGTTGGACACTCTTCAGGGAAGAGCTTACTTGCCCGAAGACAGGGCCCACAGACTTATGGACTTGGTCAACCAGTTCCAAAGCAATTCTCGTGTTTCTGCCAGGCACTACCTGCGGCTCCTGGGTCACATGGCATCCACGGTACATGTGACCCCGAATGCCCGTCTGCACATACAGGCTGCTCAATGGTGCCTCAGAGATCAGTGGACACAAGCCACCGGCGACCTCCGAGACAGAGTAAAGGCATCCAGATGACTTCTGAACTCCTTACAGTGGTGGCTACATGGGGTGTACCTTTTCAGGCTCCAGCACACACAAGGGTTGGAGGTGCACATTGACAGGGCATGTGCACTCAAGGCCTGTGGTCCCCTCGGTAGGCCACACCGCTGATCAACCTTTTAGAGCTGCGAGCAATCCGCTTAGCTCTGCAAACCTTCTGCCATGCTCTCTCTCAATAGTCTGTCCTAGTTCAGACGGACAATCAGGTAGCAATGTTCTACGTGAATAAACAAGGAGGCACAGGGTCCAGGCTCCTATGTCAGGAGGCACTGGACCTTTGCTCCTTTGCGGTCAGACAAGGCATGTTTCTCAAAGCAGTTTATCTACCTGGTCAGGAAAATTTCCTAGCAGACAAGCTAAGCAGGATTCTCCAGCCCCACGAATGGCAGTTGAATCCATTGGTGGTCCAGCAGATCTTCCTCCGCTAGGGACTTCCATCCATCAATCTCTTTGCAAGTCCACTAAACCGTCAGCTGCCCAGGTTTTGCTCCAGACAGCCGCATCCCCTGAGGATGGCAGCAGATGCTTTTCTAATCTCTTGGTCTACGGGCCTCCTGTATGCGTTTCCTCCCACACCCCTGGTGGCCCGAACTCTGTTCAAGATCCTCCGGGACAAGGCCTCGGTGATTCTGGTAGCCCCCAGATGGCCAAGGCAGCCGTGGTTTCCACTTCTTCTGCAGTTGGTGGTGGAAGCTCCGTTCCCTCTGGGGCTGCAACACGATCTCCTGTCTCAAGTAATGCTGATGCTGGGAGGGACGGGAGAACAACTGATACTGGGGGTTAGGACTGGAACTTGCCTGGGGATGGGAGACTGAGATTGGAAGGGAACTGATGCTTGGAGGGATTGGAGGAGGACTGATACTGAGGGGCTAGGACTGGAAATGTGCTGATGTGGAGGGATGAACAAATGGGACTGGAAGGGAGTGGATGCTGCAAGGGGCTGGAACTAGAAGGAAATGGATGCTGGGGGAGGTCCAGAAGGGGACAGGGCTGGGACTGGTGGGAGAAAAAAAAGCTGGGGGAGTGAGGATGGAGAGGTGAACATATTTTGTGTGTGGGAGGAAAGAAAAATCTATGATTGGCTGAGTATTGGGAGAGTAAGTCAGGATTGAGGATGTAGGGGTGAAATTGAGTGGATGAAAAAGGAATAAAGAAATGGAGACAAGAGCAAAACGGGAAAGATCAGTATGTTGACGGCAGATGTACAGAGAATAGAAAAAACTAGGAGAGAAAAAGGACACATGGACAGCAGACAATTGAGAGTTAGCAGAAGACAAAGAAAGCAACAGAAAGTGACTGAGGCAATTGCGACTGAAAAATAAAATGCCCAAACAAAAGGCAGAAAAAAACTATTTTATTTTGAATTTATTAACTGGAATATATCAGCTCTGGGGAATGCACATCACTAATGTTTTGCATTTTGTTTAGTACAAGAGGAAATTAATTTATAGTTGTATTTCTCCAATGTTGTTGTACATTCCAAATTTGGCTTTTGGGGTTCCCAGTTTAATTGTCTTCGTGTTTCTAAATTGTGATCCCTTGTTCTATGTTTGATGATGGACTATGTTTTGCATGTATAACCAAGCTGCAGTATTCTGTTCATGTAGTTTCTATGTGACAGTCCCACTTGTTCTTTCCCCAGAAGGAGGTGTATTGGTATTCTCTGAGATGTATTGGTTTAATATTTGCAGTGTTGCCTTTTGATAGGTAGGGTTTAGTGCTTTGTGAGTCCTGGTAGTGCTGTTATGATATGGCAGGTTTGCTATGGATTTTAAATGAGTAGGGTGTATAGTACGTCCTAATGTGCCTGGAGTTGTATGTACACTAATGTGCCTGGAGTTAATATGTACACCTTAGAGGAAAGGCGGGATAGAGGTGATATGATTGAGATGTTTAAATACCTCCCTGGCATAAATGTACAGGGGGAGAGCCTCTTTCAATTGAAAGCAAGTTCTGCTACGAGGGGACATGGGATGAGGGTGAAAGGGGATAGATTCAGGAGTGTTATGTGGAAATATTTCTTTACAGAAAGAGTGGTGGATCTGTGGAATAGTCTCCCAGTGGAGGTGGTAGAGATGAGGACAGTATCTGAATTCAAAAAAGCATGGGACAAACACAGAGGATCTCTAAAGGAAAAAGGGGATTGTTGTAGTTGATAATATGGGAGGACAGATTAGATAGGCCATGTGGTCTTTTTCTGTCGTCATGTTTCTATGTTTCTATAGTAATGTAGAAATCTGGTAGTCTCTTTTCCTCACTGCCCATACAAATGGTATTAAGAGGCATGTGGCATGTCTACTAAAGGTCAATGCACATTCACAAGTGTTAATGTGTGCTAAATTCATCAACATCTATTTGTTTCTATTGGTACAGTGGCACTTAATGCACATTCATGTTTAGTAAACATGCACCTAAGTCATTGCCAGGACAAAAGAGAGGCCTGTGAAGGGCTGTTTTGAAAGCCGCCTAAAATCTTAGATGGGCAACATATATATTTTAAAATAAAATAAATTAATTATATGTAAATGAGGCCCCCCAATGAGTCTCTGCATATGACCCTGCATCACCCTTGGGCTGCCCCTGATTTTTGGACACAGATGAGAAGCATCAGAAGCTGAGTACAAACGAAAATCAGGAGCAAAACATTTTAGTTCAGGTGAACTAGTGCAATATGTCAGCATCATTGTGCGATTAAACATGCTAAATTCAGTCAAAATTTAATTTCATGTTTCCCCAAATTCCTATGTGATTCATTCAATTTGAAATTATATTTGTGTTCAGCTTGGAAGCTGTCTATCAATCACCAAAACTTTTTCAGGAAGCAAAACTTTTGAACAAATTTGTTGTCCAGTTTAATCAGGCAACAGCAATATTTGAGCCACTGATAGGTTATTGCAAAGTGGCAAACGTTGGGTGCAGTAAAGGCTGGCCTAACGTTCGCTGCTGAAGCTATCTGGGCAGTGGCTGGATATCACCACTGCCTGGTTAGCTTCATGGCAATCCGGATTTTCAATGTCGGGGCCTGGATATGGCCCCAGCATTGAATATCTGTGTCTAATGTTCACTGGCGGCAGCTAGCCACTGCCACTGAACATGGAGCCCTATTTCCTTAAGGCGGCCATACGGAGAAGGTGACCAAGAAATTAACTCCATTAAATGAGACTGGCTGGTTCGTTTTCACTGAAATATCGATATACAAAAACACATTAGCTGGACAAATAAAATGAATCATAACCTATTTGTCTTAAATTAGTCTTAGACGGTGAGTTACTAAACTGCAGCAAAATTTTACATTTTACTACAGCTTAATTTCTTGCAAGAGTCATTATCCCATGGTAAGTTAGTACTACAGGTTAGTGACTCTTGCAGTAAATTTAATTATGCAATTTTAGATCAATCTCAAAGTTCAGTTATTCTGCTCCTCGGGAACACTGGGCTTTTAACACATAGTCCCATGCTTCTGGGAAAACTACAGAAAGGAGCTGGTGTCTTAAATTTGCGCAGATCTCCAGCTCCCCCAGTTAAGACCTCCCACCCCAAGATACATTGTGAACCTTTCTCCCAGAAGAAATCACCCCACCCCCTATCCCCCAAAGACCCCCACACTTCTCTGAAGACTCCACACTCCCCTCCTCTAGGAATATGTTGTAAGGCGTGATCCCGTCACTCCTGCCCTAATTGGTGCCAGGTTCAAGACGGCACTGGTTGACCCTTAACAGTAGTTTTGCATTACTCTCGTATGTGGTCAAGCAGTACCATGTAGATTTACACCACTCATGCAACTACAGTATACACCTCATTCATTTCATTTATTAAAATTTATATCCCACTTATCAATATAAATCTAGGAGGTTTACATCATGCATACATAAGAACATAAGATATGCCATACTGGGTCAGACCAAGGTCCATCAAGCCCAATATCCTGTTTCTAACAGTGGCCAATCCAGGTACCCAGCATTCACCTTTCTCCATTCAGAAAATTGGCCATTTAGCCTTACTCTGCTTTCTATATTAACCAGGTCCTTATCCACAATAGTACACTGCCTCCTATCTCATGACGTTTTAATTTCGCCAAGAGTCTCTCATGAGGGACGTTGTCAAAGACTTTCTGAAAATCCAGATACACTGTATCAACCAGCTCATCTTTATCTACCTGTTTATTTGCATCTTCAAAAAACATAACAGTAGTAAGACATGACCTTCCTTAGCTAAATCCATGTTAGCTTTCTCCCATTAAACTATGATTATCTACATGTTCAGTAATTTTGTTCTCTATCATTTTGCCCAACACTAACATCAGTCTCACTGGTGTGTATTTTCCCGGATCACCCCTTGAACCTTTTTTAAAAATTGGCGTTACACTGGCCATTCGCTAATCTTTAGGTATTACAGGTGATTTTAATGATAGTAGATCTACAATCTCATTTCAGTTCTTTCAACACCCTTAGATGTATACCATCTGGTCCAGGTGATTTGCTTCCCTTTCAGTTTATATTTGTAATATGGGTAACTTTTTCTACATCTTTCTTAGTAAATACCGAAGCAAAGAATTAATTCAGTCTTTCTGCTATGGCCTTGCCCCTTCTTAGTATCCCCTTTACCCCTCTATCATCCAATGGTCCAACTGATTCACAAGTTTTTTGCTAAGAATGTACCTGAAAAAATTATGAGTGAGGTAAATTTTTAACTTTTGCAGCTGCTCTTTTTAGTTTTTTCTTAACTATTTTCCTCATTTTATCATAGTCTCCCTTTTGAAAGTTAAAAAGGTAGTACTGCAAATTTCCTTGCTGTCCTTTCTCCATTAATTAAATCAAATGTGATCATGCTATGATCACTAATGCCAAGTGGGCACCCTTATCTCTTGCACCTTATCCTGTGTTCCACTAAAGAATACTGTAGGTCCAAATAGCTTCCCCTCTTGTCGGTTCATGAACCAGCTGTTCCAAGAAGCAGTCATTTATTTCATCTAGAAACTTTCTCACTCTAGCATGTCCTGCTGTGACACTGACCCAGTCAATACCGGGGTAATTGAAATCACCCATTATTACTGTGTTGTAACTTTTTTTAGCTTCCCTGATTTTTTAGCATTTCAGCATCCATTTGTTATTCTGGCCAGGTCGGTAGTACGCCCCCCATTGCCATCAAACTGAAAACATAATTACATAAACAGTGGTGGAGGCTAATGCTGGTACAGGAGCTAGCTGTTGCTGCTGAAAATTGAACCCGGATAGTCAATACCGGGGTCATATCCAGCCGCCAGCATTCAATATCCAGGTTGGCCAGATTGTGATTTTGTGATCTGAACAGCAGCAATATTCAGCCACTGGCTGGATTGCAAAAGCAGCCGTCCTAATTTTAGCTGATTAGGGTTAACTGGTAACGGCTTAATAGTGCCACTGCCTGGAGGGGGAGGAGCCAGCGGCGATACAGAGTGGCTGCGTAGGAGAGGTTCTCTGGTGGCTTGAATAGAATCCTGAGACTTTCCCTCTCTTCGGGACTCGGAGGTATCGATAATAAAGCTGTTTAGTAGCTCTGAAAGTGGAAGGATAATGTCCAGCAGTAAACCGACGAAGCTGGACTTCACGTTAAGCCAGACTGCTGGGACGAAACGGAGCAAGTCAGACCCGCTCTCCCCACAAAAGATGGCGGCCGCACGGGAGACAGATGGGATGATGAAGGAGGTCCTAGGCGAGATCAGGGCAGTGAAGGAGATGGTTGCAGCGAGTGGAGATGTGATGTCCCGGGTGCAAGAAGACCTGCAGGACATGAGGGCGCAGATGGAGAGGCTGTCTAGTCACTTAGAGAAAATGGACGCTACACTAGCAGTGCACGAGGCCCAAGTTGAACATTGTCGGAAGGCCCAGAAGCGCATGGAGAGATTGGAGGTGACTATAGAAGACCTCAGTAACCGTAGCAGGCGCAATAATATTCGGATTATAGGGGTCCCAGAGGGAGCAGAGGGCACTGACCTGATCGCGTTCTTAACGCAAGCTATCCCGAAGATGCTGAGGTTAAACCTGACGGGTCCGTTGGAATTTGAGAGAGCGCATAGAGTGCCTGCGCACACAGGCCCTCGCAAACAGCAGACAAGGCCCATCATTTGCTGCATCCTGCGGTTTCAACATGTCTCTCAGATCATGGCAGCGGCTCGAGCAACCACAGGGGTTACGTATGAGGGCCGCAACGTCTCCTTCTTTCCAGATTTTTGTAAAGCCACGATTGAAAAAAGGAAGCAGTTTTTGGCTTTGAGGCCCCGACTGCAACACCTCCAAGCAAAATATTTGCTGTTCTACCCGGCGCGCTTCAAGATTACCATGGATAATCGCACCCGATCCTTTGAGAATCCAGTGGAGGCAGCCCGGTTTGTAGAGGAGCAGGAAGCGCTAGCGATGCAATGACTAAAACTTTGGTAGTTTCACTATGGCTCCAGTGTAGTGTTTCCTGGCCTTGCAAGGACGATCGTGGCCCCCAAGGGGTACTATTCTGGTGGGGCAAATGGGATGTCTGGAGATAACTGTTTTTATGATGAGGTCTGTTGTTCAATTGCATTGTTATTGATGAACATATCTAGAATAACTGTTGAGTCTGGGGTGCTGAAGAGGGTGCGGGGGGGGGACGGGTGTATGGCTAGTACTTTGCTATGTTCTGCAGGAGATTGTGGGGGGGGGGAGGATGGGTCTCATTATATATTATTTTATTTATTTATTTATTTATTACAGTTGCTTATATACCGCACTATTCGGCATCAGCGCGGTTTACAGAATAACAAAATGACCAAAATACACAGTCTGTTTGGTTTTACATCGAACAGGGGTAAACCTTGGATAACAGGGTTGAACTATATACATGAAGTAATAATTCCTATAACATGGTTGGCCTATACAATAAATAATGAATCCGTTGAGCTATATGTAGTATCATGAATACCTAAGATATTGTGAGCATGAGCTGAAGGAATGCGGTGTTTCTTAGGTGGTGCTATCTAGATTCATCGCTGGCAGGGTAGTATTGGAGGAAGAGGTGAAATTTAATTGCTTTCCTGAATTGGGTCAGGTCTGAAATAGCTCGAATGTCTGGAGGGAGCACATTCCAGCATTTGGGGACGTAAAGACTGAAAGCCCTATTTGCCGTTGTGCTATTGCATTTAGTCAAGGTCTTCGGGATTATTAGTAGATTTATGGCTGTTGACCTCCTGGCTCTGTTGGGGGGCACTGTATGGATGAGCTCAGTAAGTGCCGTGGAGGATAGGCGCCTGATGGCCTTGAATGAGAGGAGTAACATTTTGAAGATAATCCTTGGTAGCCAATGAAGCTGTTTTAAAATAGAAGTCACATGGTCACTTCTGGAGGCTCCATGGAGTACCCTTGCAGCAGCATTCATGGCCAGTTGTAACGGGTTTAGCGTGGATTGCGGGAGACCTTGTAAGATGGAATTGGCAAAGTCAAAATGCGGTAGGATCAGTGCTTGGTATATGGTCCGGAAGTCATCTGGCTCCAGTAGGGAGCGCAGATGTCTGAGTGAACGGATTTTGAAATAGACAGCTTTGACAATGTTGCCTATATGACATTTCATGTCCAGATGTTGGTCTAAGGTGACTCCCAGGTATTTTATTGTATCTTTGGTTTGTAATTCCGCTTCCTTGACCCTTATATGGGATGGTGGGGTAAAGTCTGGGTCTCTAGAGATGAACAGTACTTCCGTTTTCTTGTGCTGGATGCGGAGGTTTTGTGATTGTAGCCAATCTGATATGGTATTGAAACACTCTATAAGTGGTGTAAGGTCCATTTGAATGGTCGAGAACGGCATATATAAGAGGATGTCATCCGCATATAATAGACAGCTCACATTAAATGATCTAATGATGTTGCAGATGGGCTGCATATATATGTTGAACAGTAGAGATGACAATGAGGATCCTTGCGGCACACCTTGTGTTTGATGGAATTGTTTCGATTCTTCTACTCCAGATCTAACATATTGCCATCGGCCACTTAGATAGGAACTGCACCATTCGAGCGCGGTATTGAAAATTCCTTTTTCTTTCAGTCGCCCGAGGAGAATCTCATGATGTACCGAGTCAAAGCCCTCAGCAATGTCTAAAAAGATGAGCACAAATCCTTGTCGGATGTTGTCAATGCCTGTGAATATGTTATTGAATAAGAATGTGAGAAGTGTCTCTACTCCATGATACTCTCTGAACCCGTGTTGGCAGTAATCTAAGGGAGCTGTGGAGTCTACATGATCCTGAATTTGCCTTTGGACCTCTTTCTCCAATATCTTTGCTAGTAGGGGAATACTAGCTATTGGTCTGTAAGAATCGACCTTTTGTGGATCAAGTTTAGGGTTCTTCAATAAAGGCCTGATTGAGGTTTGTTTGAGGGTTGTGGGGAAGGAACCAGTAGTGAAGGAATAGTTTGTCAGTTTTGCGATGAATGGACTGAATTCCTTGCGTAGCTCCTTGATCCAGAACGCCGGGCACGGGTCAGTTTGTGCTGTGGAGGTATTGAGGGAAGCTATTGTATCTTCAATGCTTTTTCTAGATGGTGTGGAGAACTTGCATAAGGGAGTTAAGCCGGTAAAGTCTTGGCATGAGTCAGTTGAGACTTTGTCGGTTTGTATGATCTTTGACTGGAGGTAGTCTGCGAATTTTTGTGGTTGGATATCCACGTGTTGTTCAGGAGATGGTTCCTTTGAGAGGGCTTGCACCAAGTTGAAAAGATCCCGTGGTTTGTTCAGAGATCTTTTCAGAGTGTCAGTGTGGTGTTGTTTCATTTTCATTGAGATTGTTTCTCTGTGCCTTGTTAGGTGGAGTTGGTAGGCTGTCAGATCTTCTGTGGAGAGCGATCGGCGCCATTTTTTCTCTAGTCTGCGTAGTTGTGTTAGAGAGGCTCTCAAATCTTGGGAGAACCAAGGGGCCGTATTTCTTATTCTCCTGGATGCGTTATTGCTTTGTGGACGTTGTGAGATAGCCTTGAGGTTGAGATTCCATGCGGAGACTAGTTCTTCCGGGTCGGATGATGTTTTGGTAAAGAGGGAGTGAGTTTGAGAGAGGATTAACTCTCTGTCAAATAGGCGGAAGCTTCTTGTTGAGGTTCGAGCTGTGCTGTTATATTTTCGGGTACTATGACGCTGGCTGTCCCCGGTGGGAATTTGAAAAGTGATAAGTTTATGGTCAGTTTATGGTAATATATTAGGTATTATCTGTTAAGTAATATGTAATCATGAGTCTGCTATTGTTAACTGTGGGGGGAAAGGGATTTGTTTAGTTGGATACTGTTTTTTTTTTTCTTTGATATGATAGCCACTGTGGCCGCTTGTTGTATGCTGGCTCACCCAATTTTTGCTATCAGCCGCACAGAGGTGGAGCACCAGTCATCTTGTAAGCCCTTCATAGTCAGCCCTGTACATAAGTCATCTCACATATGGGTCATCCAGAAGGTGCCTGGGGTCAAGCTCCTTTTCTTTATGTGTAAATGGCCCCTTTAAAGGTGTTGTCCCTAAATGTCAAAGGCATCATCCACCCAGCTAAGCGTAAGAAGATTATAGTGTATGCCCAGAAGCAGAGGGCTGATATTGTAATGCTACAAGAGACGCATCTTGTCACTAAAGAGTCTCTAAAATTGGAACAAGGGAAGTTTGTTCTTGCAGCACATGCCCCAGCTCTGGGGAAAAAGAACGGTGTGGCAATACTAGTCCGGAAGACCATGGGAGCCCTTCTGCAAAAGCTTCGATCAGACCTTGAGGGAAGATGGGCAAGTGTACAGCTTAATGTGGATGGCCAAAAGGTGGGGCTAATGAATGTGTATGCTCCCAATTGCGACAGTCCTAGTTTCTTTCAAAACCTGGCAGATGTGATCCATGAATATGCCGGAGTCCCTATCATTCTGGGAGGGGACTTCAATCTGGTCCTGGACCAATTAATCGACTGCAAACCGGCTAGAGGCAGTCGGAAATGCAGAGCACTGGAGGTGCTGACGTCAGTCATCTCTGAGTTCGGTCTGGTGGATATCTGGAGACTTCTTCACCCAGCAGATAAGGATTATACTTTCTACTCTCATCCTCACAGTTCCTTTTCGAGAATAGATTTTTTCTTAGTTTCCCGACTGTTAATTCCAAAGATACTGGATGCAGAGATATTAAGTATGCATATCTCCGATCATGCCGCCATAACCCTGGAAGTGGAGTTATTGCAGGCCGAGGAGAGGAGCAATGGGTGTTTTTTCCCCAGAGCTCTGCTGGCCGAAGATACCTTTAAGGTGTATGTGCGGCGGGCCATTACAGAGTATTTCGAGGTTAATGACCCAGCAGAAACAACAATATGGGCATGGTGGGAGGCCTTCAAGGCCTCAATGAGGGCCAAGATCACTAGTTTTTTTATCGCTGCCAGACGACAGGAGAAAGCCAAGATTATAGCCCTAGACCTGCAGATCCGTACGGGAGAAAGACTGTTGCGGAAACAAGAGAATGCTAAAGTCATGCTGCATCTCCAGAAGCTGCGCTTTCAATACAACTCTCTGTTAAGCAGGGAGGTAGCACAGGCTGACTTTGAGACCCAAGCAAGATATCATTCTGAAGTGAATAAATCAGGGAAACTGTTGGCCACGAAATTAAAGCCTAGATACGGAAGGTCTCGCATCGCAGTTCTCGAAGAGGCTAATGGAATGGCCGTGAAGGACAACACGGGCATTGTGGAATCCTTTCGAAAGTTCTACGAGGCTTTGTATTCATCCGAACTTCAGTGGAATGGAGGAGGAGGTGGAAAGTTTCCTGGAGCAAATAGAGAACCCTAGTCTGGGACGGGAGTATCAAGAGGTTCTGGGACGGGACTTGGCGAGCGGTGAGGTGCAAGAGGTCTTGAGGAGAATGCAGGCGGGTAAAGCTGTAGGGCCAGATGGTCTCCCGGTAGAATTCTACCAGACTTTCGCGAAGGACCTAACTCCACATTTGTTGATGTACTACCAACGCTTGCAGAAAGTTGACAGCGGTACAGGAGCCTTCGCGGCGGCCACTATTGTGGTCTTGGAAAAGCCCGGGAAGGATCCGAAGATGGTGGGCAATTACAGGCCCATTTCCTTGCTTAACGCAGACAACAAAATCTATTCCTCAATCTTGGCGAGTCGAGTCAACACTGTTCTCCATCTGCTTATTCATCCTGACCAATGTGGCTTCGTCAGTGGGCGATCGACCGCGGACAACGCGCGGCTCCTCTGTAATGTCTTCGAGATGGCGGAAGGACTAAACTTGCCTATGATAGGACTATCATTGGACGCCGAAAAGGCATTTGACAGGCTGGAGTGGCCTTTCCTGTTTCGTGTACTGGGGTGGTTTGGATTCCCTGCTCAGTTCATCTGCATGGTCCGGGTGTTGTATGCCAACCCAGCCGCACGGATACTCGTCAATCAAGTGCTCTCTGACTCCTTCCCTCTTTATAGAGGCACCAGGCAAGGCTGCCCGTTATCTCCACTGCTGTTTAAAACCTGGCCCTGGAGCCTCTTGCATTGCTGGTGAGGCAGGCTGTGGAGGTCAAGGGAGTTGTACTGCGAGACCTTCATATCAAACTCTCGGCGTATGCAGACGACTTGGTATTCTTTCTTCAACCAGCTTCAATTCAGCCCCTTCTGCAGCTGATCGACGATTATTCCCGATTTGCTGGCTATCGTGTGAACTGGGCAAAATCGTCGGCCTTCCCTCTGAGTAGCTTCGCCACAGCAGACATGGTGCAACAGTTTGACTTTCGGTGGGAGTCTTCGCCGATAAGGTACCTCGGTGTCCAGTTTAGGGCCCCTTTGGACGAAACCATCAGACTCAATGCAGAAAAGATCAAGGAGATCGCCCGGAGTTTCACCTTGCAGTGGTCCCCGCTTCGTTTGACGTGGTGGGGGAGATTGGAGTCTATCAAGATGACCTTAATGCCTAAGATAAATTATATCTTAGGAATGATCCCGGTATTGTTTCCGGTTGCAGTGTATAAAGAGGTAGAGCGCATCCTTGTCTCCTTTCTGTGGAATGGGAAAACTCCCAGGATCGCCCTTAAGAAACTTAAAGCACACAAGCCCGAAGGAGGTGTTCACTTCCCAGATTTCCGCTGGTATCACATGTCAGCTATCCTCAAGCAAGGTAGTTTATGGTCCGCTGCGACGTCTTTAGTTCAACGGCCGGTGTGGCTTGAACTCGAAGAACGGCTGGTTATGCCGCTCCCAGGATGTCTGTTGATGGGCATGTTATGTCCAGATGAAGTCAAGGTGGGAAGAATCATCACTTCCACTCAGAGAGCTTTTCAGAGCCTTTTGCTGGTTGTAGGCAAGGACAAGCTTCTTTCAAGGCAGCTTCCGTTATGGCACAATCCCGTACTGAAGATTAATAAGGCCTCCTTTGCCTGGGGTACATGGCAGAGCAGAGGAATCTGGACGGTAGGCCAGCTGATGGATTCGGATGGCTGGAAGTCCTTTGGCTCGCTGCAGAAGGAGTTTGGGATTCCGTCCAAGTGTTACTATCAATGGATTCAATTAAGGCATTGTCTGAGCAAGGGGCAGGGAAATGGTGAGAGGCCCACAGAAGATATGGGAAGAGGAGACTGGCGCTGACCTGTCTCAGCCCGCGTGGAAGCGCCTCTGGGGCCCCATAGTTCGGGTTTCCAGATCTGCTGCGATAACACAGTCTCTGTTTTTTCTTGCCCACAGGGCTTACATTACTCCGGTAAAGCTATCAAGACGGTGCAAAGAAGCGTCCCCGCGCTGTTGGTCTTGTAAACAGGATCTTGGCACCTTGCAACATATGTTCCTGGACTGTCCGTGCCTACAAGATTACTGGGTTCCAGTATGGCGCCGGATACAGAGGGTGTTCAACTTCTCCTCACCGCTGACGTGGAGTATATTGGGGCTCAGAGCACTGGCGGACATTCCTACGCTTCCCAAAAAGCATTTCTTTGGAGTGAATTTTATGTTGGCAGTAGCAATAAAACAGATTTTAAGCGCATGGAAAGATTCAACAGCACTATCCTGGCTGGCCTGGTGGAACCAAGTGTGTATATATAGTAAATATGAGAGAGCCTATGACAAATTTGTCAGATCCAGAGGTGGGAAATGTTCCGTGGATAAATGGGCTGCTCTGGATGATTTCGTGGGGTTGACTGTGGCGACTAATGTTCCTTGAGGGGCTTGCAAGATGGCTGACTGGTGCAGGGTAGGGGTGTGGGTGACATTTGGTTGTTAATTGTTATTGTTAATGGTGGTTGTTCTTTTTTTTTCTGTATGTATATGTGTTTTAAAATGCAAAATATAATAAAAAAAAAAAAAAATAGTGCCACTGCCTGGTTAACCCACGGTGATGCCCCCTGCTCCGCCCCGGGAATAATCTGATACTAGCCAGCTGTATTGGGGCTCTAAGAAGCTGTACTTTGTGATATTCAGTGGCATTAACCAAGCTGTTGCCACTATTAACCAAGCTGTTGCCACTGACTATCCTGTTGAGCACCATTTAGGTGATTTACAAGTCTGAAAACTGTCTAAATGACTGAATATCCCCCCATAAATATAAAGAAAACGTGTGTTCTTTGCCAGGATTTCTAGATATGCTAGTTGAAACAAGTGTTTTCAACCCTCTTCTAAAGGAAATCAAATTTCTTTACTGTTTGTATTTGGTTGTGGTTGAAGGGCTCAGAGGTTATTCTGGCCTAGATTGCAAGAAAATGTCTTATGATAAAACTCTTGTTGTGCTACTATTATTCTATATATTAAGGAAGAGAAAAATCCAGCTATGCACTCACCTGATGTGTTTTCCGTAAAGAGAATTCAAAGTTACCTACTAAGAAGTTCTCCTGGATTTTGACCAGAACCAGCCAGTAAAATCCTGCTGATAGTTACTGAGACTGAGGAGTGCTGGCCATGCTACATGAAGAGCCTGCTACATGCATATGCGCCCTTTCCTCCCTACTAAGAGTAATACTTGACCTGATCATGGGCTGCAACAGGAACATTCATTAAAGCAAAAAAGAAAAAGAAAGAAAAAAGAGAAACGCTAGCTGATTAGTCATAAGCTTTCTGACAGCCCTTTTTGCTCAGAGGCTAAATACTTGGCTGATTATGTTGCATATCCAGAAAGGATAATACATTGGTTGCTTTGTACTTTATAAGCATAGTGGAAACAAAAACTTATTCCTGCTGGAATTCTGCATGCAAAAATTCAAAATTTTGCACATTTTTGCGATATTCAATTTCTGTATTGTAATTGAAATTAACTAGCACTCAAACACAATATGCTTTGTTATTTTGACAAGTATGCAGAATTTAAAATAATTCAGACTTTGACACCGAATTTTGAATTGGGCGTAGAATTCCAGCAGGAGTAAACCTTCAGTTCTAGCTCAGGAGTTCTCAATTCCAGTTCTGCTGGGTAAAACAGGCCTGGTTTTCAAGAAGGCCATGATGAATATTTGGGCCAAAAACAAGGTTAATTTGCATGTTTGGTTATTCTGCAAACCAGATCCATTTGCAGCTATTGTATATTTAACTTGAGACCTCCTGTTCTTGCTAAGGCACAGTAATTTTTGTAATGTTCAGAAAGAAAAGATATTGAAAAAAAACATAAGTGCAACCATGGCTAGTAATTTTTTTTTCTCTATTTCTGGTGTATGATACCTTATTACAGCAGTTGTCTTCGCTATTTTCCTTTTGTTCAGATAATTTTTCTTCCGTTTAATCTTGAATACTCTGGCATTCAGGTTAGGACAGGAGGTAATTAATCCTTGTGAGATCTGATGGAGAGACATGTACTTATGCAATTTGCAATCCAAAAGTGAACAAGGAAGAAAATTATAACTATCCCATTTGACCAGTATCATTTGATTAGTGAACAACAAGTCACTTCACTTTCCTTTGTCAATGGCTGACAAAGATGAATTGAGCCTATCAAATAGAGAATAAGTGGGAGTTTGGAAGCCGTCCCAATAAACCACAAGCAGACATGTGCTAAAAGCCTTTCAGTTGATGCCTATTGGTTTTCTATTAGTAAAGGCTGTTATGTGACAAGTTAAGACATAAGACTAACCATCTAAACAGATGGTCAAAGTACTGCCTAGCAGAAAGCAGCTGCAAATGAGGACACATGAGCAAGCTGAAGAGAGAGGGGGAATGGAGCAATAAGAGATCAGCCAACCCACCTTTACAGTAATTTTCACTATTAAGTACTAGTCTTTGTGATAAGCTGGCTGAAGAACTCACGTCCCCAAACCTATTAAAAAGTAGTAATGCTGAGATATTAAAATTGCCTAATGCTGATGTTATTTCCCTTTCTAAGACGTATTACCTCTCTGGTGGGGGTATTTCTGATGGGTTGTTTGCTGCTGGTGCTCAGCAACAGTTATCTCCAGGGCTTGATTTAACTGAGTTTCTGGAAGATACCCAGGACAATATCCCTTCCAGAGCTACATTACTTGTAACTTTTGTTTCAGATTGTGATAAAATCTCTGTATTTAAGGAATATTTCAAGAATAGAACTGTTTCTTTTTGTGTGGCCCCATTCAGCTGTTTCCAGATGTGTCTAGGGCCACGCAGGTGCGGAGGAAAGCCTTTTTGGCTTTAAGATCTCGTGTCTTGGCTCTTGGCGCTTCGTTCTTTGTGAGATATGCTTGTAAATGTTTGTTGTCTTTTCAGGGGGTTAGATATGTTTTTTTTGACCCGCTTCAATTAGAGAAATTTCTGTCTAGTAAGGAGGCCACGGATTCATGAGGATTAGAGGGTGGATGAAAAGAGGTTTTTTGGCTGTAGATATGGAGTTTAGTCTCCTTGTGATTACTTAATTCAATATTTTCTTTATTAGATTAATGTTTCTCTCTTTTTGTGGGCTATACTGTTTCATTTTCTTTTTCCTTATAATGTGAATGATTTTGTGTTTTTAGTTTTTGCTTGGTTGCTTGTAATTGGAAACATTATGGAAAATCAATAAAAAAAGTATACTTAAAAAAAAGTAGTAATACAACTCCAGATTATTTTATTTAAATTCTTATCGCAAAACTAATAAGACTGACATGGTATGTCGTTATCCTATTGATCACTGCTCCCAAATATCCCTTGTTATGCTCAGCCCATAGCCAAATATGTTGGAATATGTTACCTCTGGAAGATTTAGAAATAATCTTCATGTTCCATTCCTTTGATGGTGGTCTTTCAGGAAGGCATAGAAGTAACTGTGCTGCCCTCATTACTAAGGGTTAAATTATAGAAGGGCTAATGGTGCCGTGGATGTCTGAAAATGGGCATAGAGGCATCCAAAGCACAGAGATATCCCCAGGACCATTTTAGAAGCCAGATCTGTGGATGTCCCCAGAGCAAGGATGTCCAAGTCAGAATGGGGGCATGCAGGGGGCATTCCCAAGAACTTGGATGACCTTGCCCAATTTCAAACACCCTGAATACACAAGCCATGTCAGGTTATACCTGCTCAAGTCACAAATAGGCATCTGAAAAGTGATTTGTCTGGCAAGCATGTAGAGGGTGTGGAGAAGGAGGTAAATGCATATCCCTTCATTTTACAGTGTGCCACCGGTACCATTCAATGTATTTGTGAGTGACATTGCTGAAGGACCGAATGGAAAAGTCTGTCTTTTTGCAGATGACATGAAAATTTGCAACAGAGTGGACTCCGAGGAAGTGGATAACATGAGGAAAGATATACAAAAGCTGGAAGAATGGTCTAATGCTTGGCAGTTAAGATTTAATGTGAAGTGCAGTTTCACTTGGGAAGCAGAAATCCAAGGGAACTGTATGCGATAGGGGGCAGAAGGACCTCAGAGTGATTGTTTCTGAGAATTTCAAGGTGGTGAAAATGTGACAAGGCAATGGCCAAAGCCAGAAGGATGCTGGGTTGCGGAGAGGAATTAGCAGCAGAAAGGAAGAGGTACTAATGCCACTGTACTAGTCGCTGGTGAGGCCTCACTTGGAATATTGTGCTCAGTTTTGGAGACCGTACCTCGCAAAGGATATAAAAAGGCTGGAAGCAGTTCAGAGGAAGGTGACCAAAATGATTTGCAGCCCTCATCAGAAGATGTATGAGATGAAATTTGAAGACCAAAATATATATTTGCTAGAGGAGAGGAAGGACAGGGGAGATATGATACAGACCTTTAAATACTTAGGGGTATGTTTATTATTCGGCGATAGCAGTTTCCATGCGATATTGGAGCCACGATATTGGGAACCGCTACCGCCGAATAGTAAACATACCCCTTAGAGTATTAATGAACAAACAAACCTTTTTCAAAGACAGGGAAGAGTAAAATTAGAGGGCATAGCATGAAGCTGCAAGGGGGTAAATTGAAAGGTAACATCAGGAAATACTTTTTCACTGAAAGGGTGGTGGATGCTTGGAATGCCCTGCTGATGATATGGTGGGAGCATGGGACAGACACAGTGGAACCCTTTATAGCAACAGTATAAAATCAAAATAAACTTCTCTTATATCTCAACAAATAGGGATGACCTGCATGGAGCGGCGGGTACAACCTAAACAAAGGCATGGGGAGGGGTGACCTGCACGGAGTGGCAGGTACATCTACTCTTGCCACCTTGCTGGGCAGATTAGATGGACCATGCTGGTCTTTATCTACCGTCATATCATATACTATGACATACAGCTATATATATGGCATCTTGTCAACTTCATCCCAAGTGCTTTCCTCAAGCCATAATAGTATTTTACAGACAGGCAGGAAAAGCTAGTGGCAAAAAAATAAGATGGGAGAGTTAGAATATATAGCACTAAATGAGAGGTTAGATATGATTGGAATATCAGAGACATGGTGGAAGGAGGACAACCAGTGGGACACTGTGATACCTGGGTACAAACTATATCATAATGATAGAGCTGATCAAATTGGTGGAGGGGTTGCACTTTATGTTAGAGAGGGCATTGAGTCAGAAAGGATTAAAGTTTTGCAGGAAACAAAATTTGCTGTAGAATCTCTATGGATTGAAAGGGGAAGGAGACGGCAGTGGGGCTGTACTATCACCGCCTGGCCAGAATGAACAAATGGATGATGAAATGCTCAAAGAAATCAAGGAAGCTAACAAAAGTTACAGCACAGTAATAATAATGGGTGATTTCAATTACCCCGGTATCGACTGGGTCAGTGTTATGACAGGACATGCTAGGGAGATAAAGTTCCTAGATGAAATAAATGACTGCTTCTTGGAGCAGCTGGTTCATGAACCGACCAGAGGGGAAGCCATATTAGACCTAGTCCTTAGTGGAGCACCAGATCTAGAGCAAGAGATAAGGGTATTGGGGCCACTTGGCAATAGTGATCATAGCATGATCGCCTTTGATTTAATTAGTGGAGGAGGGATAGTAAGGAAATCCACAGTACTACCTTTTAACTTTCGAAAGGGAGACTATGATAAAATGAGGAAAATAGTTAAGAAAAAAACTAAAAGGAGCAGTTGCAAAGGTTAAAGACTTACATCAAGCTTGGGTGTTGAAAAATACTATCTTGGAAGCCCAGACCAGCTGTATTACAAGTTTTAAGAAAAGTGGAAGGAAGTCCAAAAAACTGCCAGCATGGTTTAAAGGTGAGGTCAGAGAGGCGGCTGTTGCCAAAAAAGCATCTTTCAGGAAATGGAAAAAAAGAGCCAAACGACGAAACCTGGAAACAGCACAAGCACTGGCAAGTCAAATGCAAGGCATTGATAAGGCAGGCAAAGAGAGAATTTGAGAAGAAGCTTGCTGCGGAAGCAAAAACGCGAAATAAAGACCTTTTCAAGTACATTCGTAGCAAAAAACCTGTGAGAGAGTTAGTTGGTCCAGTAGATGATAGAGGGGTTAAAGGGGCACTAAGAGGCGACAAGGTGATAGCGGAGTCTTGAAGGACTAGAAAGGGGGGCTGTTACTTCTGGAGAGTAATCTGAAATTGTGAGTATATACTTCTGGGAATTTTTCTGAAAGGAATTTTTTTTCTTTTAAAGCTAATTAATCTGTGAACCCACTATTTTTTGTTAAATCAGTCAGGGCCTAGTAGCAACAGTTTAAGATTCAATTTAAAACACAGAAGAGAACTTTCTGGTTACCTTTCATACCCAGTAGAGAGCTGTAGTTTAAATTTCATAGTCACTCAGGGCCTAGCATCAGCAAAGTACTTTTAGTTTCAAATTAAAACACAGAAGAGAGCTTTCTGGTTAAATTTAGAATCCAGCAGAGAGCTTGTAGTTTAAATTTCATAATAGGTTAGAGCCTAGCAGCAGCAAAGAGCTATAATTTAAATCAAATCAGAATATAGCTTACCTCAGCAGCACAGGACAGGGTACTGTGTAGCAGCCCTTTTTTAATAAGTGTTATATCCCTCCCTCCCCACACCCACCCTCCCCTGGGATAATCACAGCTTTATAGGTACTTGCACAACTTAAAAGACAGGAGGTGCTCTCAGGTGAAGCTCATTACCCAAATCAGTCATACACTAAGGACCTGAGATTAATTAAGCTTCAGGTGAACAAGGTATATTAAACTTCTTAGGTACAGTTTTAGTGGTATAAATATCCATAGCACCCTTTAGTACATAAAGAACTTAAAGATCTAAACACAAACTTAAAACTAAGATGCAGACAGCAGTCCAGCAGCGGGATGTGGGCTTTCCAGTCTTTTGCATTGAGTGTCACATGTATGATCTTCTCCCAGCTGGTGAGAGGTCTTACGTGTGCACTAGGTGCAAGGAGCTCTCTGCTCTCAGGGAACGAGTCAGTTCTCTAGAGGCTAGAGTAGCAGACTTGGAAAACATAAGACAGACAGAGAGGTACATAGACGAGACCTACAGGGATATAGTCCTGAAGTCCCACCTCCAGTCTGGCAGTATCCCTGTTGCCATGGCGGAGAGAGGTCACGTGACAGGAGAGCATCACCCTGGTGTGGCAGGAAGTGATCCTGTAACTAGGACCTGTCCTCCAGGTGATGTAAACCCCTCTCGCACCGAGGAGGTTTCTCCAGGGCCAAGTGCCCATGAGGGAAGGGTTAGGACAGCAGTTATAGTTGGTGATTCGATCATTAGGCATGTAGATAACTGGGTGGCTGGTGGACGTGAGGATCGCCTGGTAACATGCCTGCCTGGTGCGAAGGTAGCAGACCTCACGCGCCACCTAGATAAGGTCTTAGATAGTGCTGGGGAGGAGTCTGCTGTCTTGGTACATGTCGGTACCAATGACATAGGAAAATGTGGTAGGGAGGTTCTGGAAGCTAAATTTAGGCTTTTAGGTAGGAAGTTGAAATCCAGAACTTCCAGGGTAGCGTTCTCCGAAATGCTTCCCGTTCCACGCACAGGACCCAAAAGGCAGGCAGAGCTCCGGAGTCTCAATGCGTGGATGAGACAATGGTGCAGAGATGAGGGGTTCGGATTTGTTAGGAACTGGGGAACATTCTGGGGAAAGGAGGGGCTCTTCCGAAGGGATGGGCTTCACCTTAACCGGGATGGAACCAGGCTGCTGGCATTAACCTTTAAAAAGGAGCTAGAGCAGCTTTTAAACTAGATAATAGGGGAAAGCCGACAGTCGCCCAAGAGCGCATGGTTCGGAAGAATGTATCCTTGAAGGATACTACAAAAAGCAGAGAGGTTCCAAAAAAGAGTAAAGTAGCCCAAATGCCCTCGAGTATGGAGCAGACAGAGCTTAAAGATCCCAAATTACCCATGTCTACCAATAGCCAAATTAATATGAATAAAATACAGTCTCTAAAATGCTTGTATGCAAATGCTAGAAGTCAAGATGGGAGAGTTAGAATATATAGCACTAAACGAGAGGTTAGATATGATTGGAATATCAGAGACATGGTGGAAGGAGGACAACCAGTGGGACACTGTGATACCTGGGTACAAACTATATCGTAATGATAGAGCTGATCAAATTGGTGGAGGGGTTGCGCTCTATGTTAGAGAGGGCATTGAGTCAGAAAGGATTAAAGTTTTGCAAGAAACAAAATTTGCTGTAGAATCTCTATGGATTGAAATTCCATGTAAAAAGGGGAAGGCGATGGCAGTGGGGGTGTACTATCGTCCGCCTGGCCAGAATGAACAAATGGATGATGAAATGCTCAAAGAAATCAAGGAAGCTAGCAAAAGTTACAGTGCAGTAATAATAATGGGTGATTTCAATTACCCCGGCATCGACTGGGTCAGTCTCACAACAGGACATGCTAGGGAGATAAAGTTCCTAGATGAAATAAATGACTGCTTCTTGGAGCAGCTGGTTCATGAACCGACCAGAGGGGAAGCAATATTAGACCTAGTCCTTAGTGGAACACCAGATGTAGTGCAAGAGATAAGGGTGTTGGGGCCACTTGGCAATAGTGATTATAGCATGATCGCCTTTGATTTAATTAGTGGAGGAGGGATAGTAAGGAAATCCACAGTACTACCCTTTAACTTTCGAAAGGGAGACTATGATAAAATGAGGAAAACAGTTAAGAAAAAACTAAAAGGAGCAATTGCAAAGGTTAAAGACGTACATCAAGCTTGGGTGTTGTTGAAAAATACTATCTTGGAAGCCCAGACCAGCTGTATTCCACGCTTTAAGAAAAGTGGAAGGAAGTCCAAAAAACTGCCAGCATGGTTTAAAGGTGAGGTCAGAGAGGCTGTTGTTGCCAAAAAAGCATCTTTCAGGAAATGGAAAAAAGAGCCAAACGATGAAACCTGGAAACAGCACAAGCACTGGCAAGTCAAATGCAAGGCATTGATAAGGCAGGCAAAGAGAGAATTTGAGAAGAAGCTTGCTGCGGAAGCAAAAATGCGAAATAAAGACCTTTTCAAGTACATTCGTAGCAAAAAACCTGTGAGAGAGTCAGTTGGTCCATTAGATGATAAAGGGGTTAAAGGAGCACTAAGAGGCGACAAGGCGATAGCGGAGAGACTGAATGAATTCTTTGCTTCGGTCTTTACTGAGGAAGATGTAGGGATGTTACCCATGACTGAAGTGGTATTTAAAGGTGTGGAAGAATTGAAGGAAATATCGATACATCGGGAAGATGTCTTACAACTATTAGATAAACTGAAGAGTAGCAAATCACCTGGGCCGGATGGTATACATCCAAGGGTGTTGAAAGAACTGAAATTTGAGATTGCAGACCTGCTATCAGTAATCTGTGAACTATCATTAAAATCATCTCTAATACCTGAGGATTGGAGGATCGCCAATGTAACACCAATTTTTAAAAAGGGTTCGAGGGGTGATCCGGGAAACTACAGACCGGTGAACCTGACATCAGTACCGGGAAAAATGGTAGAAACCATCATAAAGAATAAAATTACTCAGCATGTAGATAGTCACGACCTAATGGGAGACAGCCAACATGGCTTTAGACAAGGAAGATCTTGTCTTACTAATCTGTTATGTTTTTTTGAAGGAGTGAATAAACAGGTGGACAAAGGTGAGTCGGTTGATATTGTGTATCTGGACTTTCAGAAAGCCTTTGACAAGGTCCCTCATGAGAGACTTTTGGCAAAACTAAAGAGTCATGGGATAGGAGGCAGTGTACTATTGTGGATCAGGAACTGGTTAAAAGATAGAAAGCAGAGGGTAGGGCTAAATGGCCAATTTTCCCAATGGAGAAAGGTGAATAGTGGTGTACCCCAGGGAACTGTACTGGGTCCGCTGCTTTTTGACATATTCATAAATGACCTGGAAAGTGGAATAACAAGTGAGGTTATCAAATTTGCAGATGACACAAAACTATTTAAAGTTGTTAAAACCCAGGAGGATTGTGGAAAATTGCAAGAGGATCTTGATAAATTGGAAGACTGGGCATCAAAATGGCAGATGAAATTTAATGTAGAGAAGTGCAAGGTTATGCACCTAGGGAAGAACAACCCAAACTATGGTTACACGATGCAAGGTTCCACATTAGGAACCACCACCCAGGAAAAAGATTTAGGCGTCATTGTGGATACCATGTTAAAACCCTCGGCCCAGTGTGCAGTGGCGGCCAAGAGAGCAAATAGAATGCTAGGTATCATAAGGAAAGGAATGGAAAATAAAACAAAAGATATTATAATGCCTCTATATCGTTCCATAGTGAGACCGCTACTTGAATATTGTGTGCAATTCTGGTTGCCATATCTTAAAAAGGATATAGCGCTATTAGAAAAGGTTCAGCGAAGAGCCACCAAAATGGTAAAGGGGATGGAAGGATACTCCTATGAAGAAAGGCTAAAAAGGTTGGGGCTCTTTAACCTGGAAAAGAGACGGCTGAGGGGAGATATGATAGAAGTCTATAAATTAATGAACGGAGTGGAACGGGTAAACGTAGATCAATTGTTTACCTTATCAGAATATAGAAAGACTAGGGGACATGCAATGAAGCTACAGGGTAAACTATTTAAGACTAATAAAAGAAAATATTTTTTCACTCAACGTGTAATCAAACTCTGGAATTTGTTACCGGAGGATGTAGTAAAGGCTGTTAGTGTATCTGGGTTTAAAAAAGGTTTGGACAAGTTCCTGGAGGAAAGGTCCATAAACCATTATTAAGAAGGGACCCAGGATATCAATGCTTGAACCAATACAAGCATTGTGGAACCTGTGTCCCTTGGGGAAACTGCTAGATACGTATGACCTAGATTGGCCACTGTTGGAAACAGAATACTGGGCATGATGGACCTTGGTCTGACCCAGTATGGCATATCTTATGTTCTTATGTTCTTATGAGAGACTGAATGAATTCTTTGCTTCGGTCTTTACTGAGGAAGATGTAGGGATGTTACCCATGACTGAAGTGGTATTTAAAGGTGCGGAAGAATTGAAAGAAATATTGATACATCGGGAAGATGTATTACAACTATTAGATAAACTGAAGAGTAGCAAATCACCTGGGCCGGATAGTATACACCAAGGGTGTTGAAAGAACTAAAATATGAGATTGCAGACCTGCAATTAGTAATCTGTGAACTATCATTAAAATCATCTGTAATACTTGAAGATTGGAGGATGGCGAATGTAACGCCAATTTTTAAAAAGGGTTCCAGGGATGATCCGGGAAACTACAATCTGGTGAGCCTGACGTCAGTACCGGGGAAAATGGTAGAAACCATCATAAAGAACAAAATTACTCAGTATGTGGATTGTCATGGCCTAATGGGAGACAGCCAACATGGCTTTAGACAAGGAAGATTTTGTCTTACTAATCTGTTATGTTTTTTTGAAGGTGGGAATAAACAGGTGGACATAGGTGAGTCGATTGATATAGTGTATCTGGACTTTCAGAAAGCCTTTGACAAGGTCCCTCATCAGAGACTTTTGGCAAAACTAAAGAGTCATGGGATAGGAGGCAGTGTACTACTGCGGATCAGGAACTGGTTAAAAGATAGAAAGCAGAGGTTAGGGCTAAATGGCCAATTTTCTCATGAATAGTGGTGTACCCCAGGGATCTGTGCTGGGGCCGCTGCTTTTGGACATATTCATAAATGACCTGGGAAGGGGAATAACAAGTGAGGTTATCAAATTTGCAGATGACACAAAACTATTTAAAGTTGTTAAAACCCAAGAGGATTGTGGAAAATTGCAAGAGGATCTTGATAAATTGGAAGACTGGGCATCAAAATGGCAGATGAAATTTAATGTGGACAAGTGCAAAGTTATGCACCTAGAGAAGAACAACCCAAACTATGGTTACACGATGCAAGGTTCCACAATAGGAACCACCACCCAGAAAAAAGATTTAGGCATCATTGTGGATAACATGTTAAAATCCTCGGCCCAGTGTGCAGCGGCGGGCAAGAGAGCAAATAGAATGCTAGGTATCATATGGAAAATAAAACAAAAGATATTATAATGCCTCTATATCGTTCCATGGTGAGACCGCACCTTGAATATTGTGTGCAGTTCTGGTCGCCGTATCTTAAAAAGGATATAGCGATATTAGAAAAGGTTCAGAGAAGAGCCACCAAAATGGTAAAGGGGATGGAAGGATACTCCTATGAAGAAAGGCTAAAATGTTTAGGGCTCTTTAACCTGGAAAAGAGACGGGTGAGGGGAGATATGATAGAAGTCTATAAATTAATGAACAGAGTGGAACGGGTAAACGTAGATTGATTGTTTACGTTATCAGAATATAGAAAGACTAGGGGACATGAAATAAAGCTACAGGGTAAACTATTTAAGACTAACAAAAGAAAATATTTTTTCAGGCAACGTTTAATCAAACTCTGGAATTTGTTACCGGAGGATGTAGTAAAGGCTGTTAGTGTAGCTGAGTTTAAAAAAGGTTTGGACAAGTTCCTGGAGGAAAGGTCCATTAAGAAGGAACCCAGGATATCAATGCTTGACCCAGTACAAGCATTGTGGAACCTGTGTCTTTTGGGGAAACTGATAGGTACGTATGACCTAGATTGGCCACTGTTAGAAACAGGATACTGGGCTTGATGGACCTTGGTCTGACCCAGTATGGCATATCTTATGTTCTTATGTTCTTAAATGGTTAAAGAGAGGTGATCTGAAACCGAAGGATGAGAGATTGATAGTCGTAGCTCAGGACAGAGGATTATAGATGAGATGGTTTACAGCGAGCATTGAAATAAATTGGCAAAAACAGACATGTCAATTCTGTAAGAACTGGAAACACTGACTCTCCTTAACCATTTGCCACTAGTTTTTCCTTATTTGCAGAAAATCTCTATACGTAAAGGCATAATAAATTGACATGCCTCATCCATTGGAAACTCTGTAAACACTACATCATTGTGCCTGTAAAGCACTGGAATCGTGACCCTAAAAGAATTAGAGAATGAGGAGATTATGATCACCTGAGATAGTCACATTCTGACTGATAAAAAGCTGGATGCGAGGAAGCCAGATATAGTGGTGAAAGAACACCAGGATGGCATTGATATTAACACTAGAAGCCCCAAAATGCGTCAGTTGACGCAAATGCATCTTCCAGGTTGTATACCAGCTCCACTGCTAGAACCAAGTCAGTCATGTTCCATGACTTTTTTAGCAAGGTCAAATACAAATACAACCGCAGATAAGATACCTGGGAATCATAATAGACCAAGCACTCACACTTGAACAACAAATCAAAAAAAACGCCGCTACAATATTTCATAAGGCTAAAACAGTGCAACGCCTCAAACCTCTCCTCGAACCACAAGACTTCAGAACAGTGATGCAGACCCTAACACTCCCCCACCTGGATTACTGCAATATAATCTAACATGGACTCCCAGCCATCCATACCAACCCACTCCGGACTGCCTTAAACACCACAGCAAGAATTATCCAATCAGCAAAAAAACAAGACCACGTCACCCCAATCCTGAGAGAACTACACATACTCCCTCTGGAAGCACGAATCAAGTACAAGTCCGCCCTACTCACCCACAAAGCTCTCAACCAAACCCAAACCTCCTAACTCCGCACACTACTGACCAGACCAGCCCACAACAAAGCAACCAGACAAACCACCAACAACTCCCTCACCATCCCCCACAAAAGGACAAAATGCAATCAACGAACCTGCAACAGAGCCTTCGAACTGTACACACCATCCATCTGGAACTCTCTACCGAATCACATCAGAAACAACAAAGACCCCTTATCGTTCAGGAAACGACTAAAAACCACAATATTCCAGGAATACTTTGGACCAGAAACCAACACCCACCAATGAGACTGTAGCTCAATGTCTATGTTTACGCCCCAACTATTTGTTAAAATCATGAATGTTGGCCCACCTGGTGACGGCACATACCCTAAAACTGATTATTGTCCCCCCCCCCTCATTCAATGTTCCACCGCTTTGACCCGGTGAAAAGCGGGATATAAATACAGCTAAATAAATAAAATAAGGTCAAGATGTTCAAATATGTGCATCGAAAACACAGGTACACTAAAAAATTTTTTTTTTAAACTGCCTCTAATGTTTCGATGGATTTTTACGTTTTTTGGTGCGCTGAATCCAAATCTGGTAACCAATTTGCTCCATCACATACAGATTTTTTGCTACATTGGGTTAGCAGTTTGAGGTGAACGTTTCAGATTGAGTGCGATCGAGATAAAAGTTTCTTGGATGAATTCTTTATACTAATTGTTTAGTAGTTATTCAAATAAGAATAAAGAAAATTGTAACAAGGCAGCACATAAGAATAGAGTAATGTCAACAAAACACACTGTGATGGTAGCAAAATTGTCTGCACTTAAAACAGCCACATACATGTGCACAAACATTGAGCATATAAGAGCGAGGTTAGACACAAAGCAAAGCAAAGAAATGTGCAAAAAATGTTGTACAGGTATGTATGTAAGAATAGAAAACGCAAACCGCACCATTGCAATACATGAAGACAAACACCCGATGGTGTGAAAATAAAATTCTAATAAATGAGATCCGACACTGTGGTAATAACTAGCAAATTTTTATTTCAAAGTTTAGTAAAAACACGATATTTGTCAACACAGTTTAGATTTTAAAGTCATTCTTGGGTCAATCAATCTCCTGGTGGGCCCGTTTCTTCTTCCCCCGAATGCTTCTCTTGGTGCGCTGCTTGGCGTATTTTTCATCTGGGGTTTCCCGCAGCAGCAACCAGCAGAAATCAGCCATCATAGTGGTGTTCCATCTTCCTTGGTACCTTCTCTCTGCATCCTTGATGTCCTGGTGAAACCTTTCACCTTGTTCTTCACTGTACGCCCCCAAGTTTTCGGGAAAGTAGTTCACATGGGAGTGCAAGAAATGAACTTTCAGGCTCATGTTACAGCCTTGTTCTTTGAAGGCATTGAGCATCCTGGCAACAATATCCTTATAGTTCTCATCCCGCCTGTTCCCCAAGAATTTGAGAACAACATCCTTGAAGGAATCCCAGGCTTCTTTTTCCTTCTCAGACATCGTTTCAGGGAATGCTCCATCTGAAATGAGTTTCCTTATATCAGGGCCAACAAACACTCCTTCCTTTAGCTTTGCTTCAGAAAGTCGGGGGAACTTTGAGCAAAGGTACCGAAAGCACTCACCATCTTTTGGAAGGGACTTGATGAATTGCTTAATGAGACCCAACTTAATGTGGAGAGGTGGTAATAGAATTTTATCACGAGGTACCAAGCTCTCATGAAGAACATTTTTCTCACCGGGTCTCAAATACTCCCGAATTGGCCAGTCTTTTTTCCCCCAGTGTAGGTCGCGGGCCCAGCTATCCCACAAGCAAAGGAAGCAGGGATATTTGGTGAAACCGGATTGCTGCCCTAATAGCATGGATAGAATTTTAAAGTCTCCACAAATCATCCACTTATGCTCATCATAACAAATCTTCTGAAGAATCAGGGCCAAATTCTCGTATTTTTCTTGGAGAATAACCGAGTGAGCAATAGGAACTGAAGCGAATGTGTTGCCATTATGAAGAAGAACACCTTTTATGCTGTCTTTTGACAAATCAATGAACAGCCGCCATTCAGCAGGATCATACTTGAGTTTAAACTTTTCCATCACTCCGTATATATCGTTGCAAAATACCAAATCTTCCTCTTTGCTGAAATACTTCAAAAATTGTGTCTCGCGGTTGCGGTACCAATAAAAAGTTGTTCCTGGTGACAATAGATTTTTCTGTTTAAGCCGAGAACCTAGCAGTTGGGCAACATCTTTTGGGAGTCCTAAATCCCGGACTAAATCATTCAATTCAGCTTGAGAGAAAAGTTCAGGTTTCGGATCTGGTTCAGTTTCAAACTCGGAAGTACTGGACTCATCGGGAAAAGCCATCTGATGAGTCTCATCATGATCAGAACCGTCCACACAAATATGATCCAAAGATTTTGGTGGTTCAGGCACAGGTACTTCGTTGCTATGAGGCATAGGCCTAATTGCTGAGGGAAGGTTGGGGTAACTTATTACGTTCTTATTTTTTAAGTTGTATCCCTTCACAATGCAAGAGCAAAAATAGCAGTCACTGCTGTGGTCTCTTTGTTCACGCCACATCATAGGTATTCCGAAACGAAATGCTTGTTTTTTACCTTTCATCCATAAGCGTAGATCTTCCTCACATGTCTTGCACACTTTGTGAGGAGCCCACGGTTTGTCTTGATCGCCTAACTTCAAACCGAAATAGGCGAAATATACTTTTTTAATAAATGCAGAAATGTTCCTCTGCCGCTTTTTCACGGTATATTCCCCACAAATAAAACAAAAACTGTCCGGAGAGTTGAAGCAACCTCTGGCTCTGTGAGCCATCACAAATACACAGCATTGCAAACTACAACTGTAGTGAACCACTTCGGAATAAAGCTGGATTACGACTGATCAAACAAAAGGTAATAATGAACTTGCAAGAAACTGAAATTTGACAGGAACGTTCATGTCGCAACCACCGTGTTTGAGCGAGCGAACGAGGCGAAGCGAACAGGAAAGAACATGCGCCAGCGCGAGTACTGGATTTAGCCCCCGCCTCCCAATTGTCCTGTTAATGTATAAAATGAATACAAAACACTCTAAAATATCATGAGGGAGTGTTTCTAGTTAGTTAACCATTACAACCTCTATTTTGGGCCAAGAAAATAAACTGCAAGGCTAAAAAGAAATTATGTGAACATTCCTTATATGGGTAAGAAATCTAATTTTGCAAGAAAACGTGACGTGATGGAACATTTTGGCTATTTTTCCTGGATTCAGCACCCCAAAATCTATAGGAATCAGTTGCAAAACTGGAGGCAGTTTTTTGGTAGTGTACCTGTGAAATTAATGACAGATGCTCCACCTAGCGGGAAAATGAATTCATACCTAGAAGCCCCAAAGTACATCAATTGGCGCACTCAATTGTCTTGGATGCTTAAATTGACCTACTTTGGGGCTTCTAGATATAAATTCATATTCCCACTAGGTGGCGCATCTCAATCATGATTTACAGTTTTACTCCGACATTACAAACTTTGGGGCTTCTCGTGTTAAGAGGAATTTCCAAGCACACCTTGTTAAATTACCTATACATATTGCATCTTATGAACTCCAGAACCTCTTTGGTATGATGCAAATACTATGCTGAGCATTAGCAGAAAATTTGAGAGACTGATCGTACTTCACATACCCTGGTTTAGAAGTGAGGTTCATGACTGTCATGGTATGTGTAAAACTAACCATTTGGAGAAACTGCCCTGGGAAGGCAGTAAAGTGATGTGTACAGAGCAAACGGTCGTGGTTTGTTTTCAGTTTGGCCTTTTTTACAGTTTTCTGGATATTTTGTTCAGCATGTCACACATTCCTTTCAATAAAACTTTTAAAAGTTTTAATGCATATTGAAAATTATGTCAGCTCAATGCACATATAAGAGACCATTTAAATGTGCTTTAGATGTGAAAAATGATTTAGGAAATTCTCTATGGAGGCCATTCCATAACACGAATGTGGTATTTAAAGATGCGGAAGAATTGAAGGAAATATCGATACATCAGGAAGATGTATTACAACTATTAGATAAACTGAAGAGTAGCAAATCACCTGGGCCGGATGGTATACATCCAAGGGTGTTGAAAGAACTGAAATATGAGATTGCAGACCTGCTATTAGTAATCTGTGAACTATCATTAAAATCATCTCTAATACCTGAAGATTGGAGGATCGCTAATGTAACACCAATTTTTAAAAAGGGTTCCAGGGGTGATCCGGGAAACTACAGACAGGTGAGCCTGACATCAGTACCAGGAAAATGGTAGAAACCATCATAAAGAATAAAATTACTCAGCATGTAGATAGTTATGACCTAATGGGAGACAGCCAACATGGCTTTAGACAAGGAAGATCTTGTCTTACTAATCTGTTATGTTTTTTTGAAGGAGTGAATAATCAGGTGGACAAAGGTGAGTCGGTTGATATTGTGTATCTGGACTTTCAGAAAGCCTTTGACAAGGTCCCTCATGAGAGACTTTTGGCAAAACTAAAGAGTCATGGGATAGGAGGCAGTGTACTATTGTGGATCAGGAACTGGTTAAAAGATAGAAAGCAGAGGGTAGGGCTAAATGGCCAATTTTCCCAATGGAGAAAGGTGAATAGTGGTGTACCCCAGGGATCTGTGCTGGGTCCGCTGCTTTTTGACATATTCATAAATGACCTGGAAAGTGGAATAACGAGTGAGGTTATCAAATTTGCAGATGACACAAAACTATTTAAAGTTGTTAAAACCCAAGAGGATTGTGGAAAATTGCAAGAGGATCTTGATAAATTGGAAGACTGGGCATCAAAATGGCAGATGAAATTTAATGTGGACATGTGCAAGGTTATGCACCTAGGGAAGAACAACCCAAACTATGGTTACACGATGCAAGGTTCCACATTAGGAACTACCACCCAGGAAAAAGATTTAGGCGTCATTGTGGATACCATGTTAAAACCCTCGGCCCAGTGTGCAGCAGCGGCCAAGAGAGCAAATAGAATGCTAGGTATGATAAGGAAAGGAATGGAAAATAAAACAAAAGATATTATAATGCCTCTATATCGTTCCACCTTGAATATTGTGTGCAATTCTGGTCGCCGTATCTTAAAAAGGATATAGCGATTTTAGAAAAGGTTCAGAGAAGAGCCACCAAAATGGTAAAGGGGATGGAAGGATACTCCTATGAAGAAAGGCTAAAAAGGTTAGGGCTCTTTAACCTGGAAAAGAGACGGCTGAGGGGAGATATGATAGAAGTCTATATATTAATGAACGGAGTGGAACGGGTAAACGTAAATCGATTGTTTACCTTATCAGAATATAGAAAGACTAGGGGACATGCAATGAAGCTACAGGGTAAACTATTTAAGACTAATAAAAGAAAATATTTTTTCACTCAACGTGTAATCAAACTCTGGAATTTGTTACCGGAGGATGTAGTAAAGGCTGTTAGTGTAGCTGGGTTTAAAAAAGGTTTGGACAAGTTCCTGGAGGAAAGGTCCATAAACCATTATTAAGAAGGGACCCAGGATATCAATGCTTGAACCAATGCAAGCATTGTGGAACCTGTGTCCCTTGGGGAAACTGCTAGGTATATATGACCTAGATTGGCCACTGTTGGAAACAGAATACTGGGCTTGATGGACCTTGGTCTGACCCAATATGGCATATCTTATGTTCTTAAGCCATTTGGACATGCACTGTAGACCTTTTTCTAGCGAAAATGTCTAAGACAGTATTCTGAAACCCCCACGGCCCTGCACGTCTATGGTGCTAGCACAGGGATCTCAGAACAGGACACAATAGGGGTATGGTCAACCACAGAGATGAATAAAGTGTATTCAGGAAAGGCCCGTGCATGTTTTCAATGTTTCCCGCAGACATTCCCCATTATTCCTGCGGAAACATGGAATAAGGCCAGGACTCAGAAAATATTCTGCTCTGCTCTTCAATGCATCCCATACTGAAGAATGGTTGTGACAGTTATGTTTTGAACTGGTGTGTCTGCAGTCTGAAAAAAACACAAGATGCAGTTTTAAAGAAAAGAAAGCAGAGGTGAGGAAAGGTTGTAAAGTGAAGAAATATTAATAAAAACCCCTACCAAAATATTAAGAAGAACCATAGTGTTTATTCTGGCTATGCTGACATTTGCTGTTTGTGTTAAAGGAGCTAATCTTAACAATTCCTATGTTCTTAAAAATGGGATTGTTGATGTAGGGATAACATATGAGCGAGTATAGAAAAGATTGGGTGAGAAACGCAGATCAGTTGTTCTGCCAAAAAAATACCCTGCACCTATCAAGAAGTATGTTTGTGTTGACTGCAAGTGAGAGCTTGGTGGATGTAGTTTGAGTGTTGCATGGGAGGATCTGGTGTGCTCATCTGCAATTCTGGGGGGACATGAATGCCTGGCCAGTACCTGCACATTTTTAGAGATCTATGATGGTGCTTTTGGGCATGTATCAGTGCTGTTTGCATTATTGAATGAATGCTCTCATTCTGAGGGTCCCTTATTGGCAGGCATATGCTTTGACATTTAGCTATAGAGAACTTTTTCTGGTGCATACTGCGGCGACCCTGCCCGGCTCAAGGGGTTAAGGACATGAGCAGCCGCTGTACTTCGTGAGGGAAGGAGGAAACCTTTGCCCCCAGGAATGCTGGGAGTTGTAGTTCCAGCTCTTCTCACTCCGAATTAAAGAAACTTGTAGTTGTGGTTTCTTTATAATAAGTATTTTATTAAAGTAAAAGGTAAATGTTCCATCACATGCAAACAAGGGTGCTTCCAAAGGCAAACAGAAACTTCAGGTTAAATGCAACTCAAAATACAAATGCTGCTTTTTCTCTTTCCAGCAAATTGCTCTCTTTTGCCTCCAGAGGTCAGTTGGCTTCACTGCACCTCTTACAGCCACAGTTACTTTCACTATGCTGAGAATCAGGTGGAGGTAATTAGAACTTCCATTTTCACGGCAATACAACAGCTTTACAGAACTCAGCTCACACACGATAAAGGCAGTTCCCTTCAGCTTGGCTTTCCTATACAACAGAATGTACAGTCCATTTGTTCACACTCAGGTATGCTTGTATTTCCCTGGGTTACTCCTTCAAGCTGTGCTGAATTATTTGCCTCTTGTGATACTAGCTGTTTTCTAGCCTGTAAGTCTAAAAACTGTTGGAAGCTCTGAAGTAGCAATTCAGCCTGTTCCTTATGAGAGAGGGCACTACTATCTGCTATAGCTTTTCCCTTCTGCTCAAGGCCGTTTATCTTCTCTTCCTTTAAGATAAAGGTATTAGGATAATTGCTAGTTTCTTTAGCAATTGACTCATAGGAGGAAGAATTATCTCTATATTCAGCTTGGCAGCCGGGTGGCCAATTACTCACTGTTTGTGCAGCACTTCTGCCTGCAGATGGCTCCCAGGCTCTCCAGCTGATCTGTTTGTTGCTCTCCGGCACCAACGACGTTTCAGGGAATGATTGCTCTTTCACCTGTGCTTGTCCTGAAGTCTTTCTCCCCCAAGGCGATGCCTTCCAAGGGCTATCCACTTCAAGGTTAAATCCTCTCTGCGTGGGACTTCTGCTTATTTCCCTGGAATAGGATTGTGCAGGTTTTCTTCTTATGCCAGGTTCCAAAGTATCATTAATCACTCCACTGGCTTTCCAACCATCCCCTTGTTTCTTCTTCCAATATTCCTTCCTTCCTTTACCTCCTGTATTCCTTGTACTTCTTGTACTCCTTGTACCACCTCCACTCGTGCTTCCTCTACTCGGGTCTCTTATCCGTCCTCCACTCGGATCTCTTATCCGTCCTTCACTCGGATCTCTTATCCGTCGCTCACTCGGATCTCTTATCCGTCCTCCACTCGGATCTCTTATCCGTCCTCTCTCTTCAGTGCCATGCTCTGGTTTAAATGTACATTCTCTTTTGGACACGCCCCTTCCTAGGGCTGGGTGTGCCCAATCAGAACTGCAGGGCTCCTCCCCTGGGCTGGTCTCCCTACTCAGCTCTGAGGAATAGAGTCTCTCTTTTTTCCTTGCCCTGTCATTTTGGTATAAATCCTGCTGACCCTCAGGATTTTCTACTATCTCCATAGGCTCAGGAGGGCGCTGTTCACCACAGATCCCCCCCCTTAAGATATCACGGGCTGGCTTCTGACCAGAGGCACAGCACGTGATTCTACTCCGGGGTCTGGCGTTGACCTGTGCGTTCTTCAGCCTTTTCCCGTCTTGCACTACGGTAGCTACTTGAGCTAGGGCTGTTCTATCGTGCCAAGGCTTCAGAAGGTTAATATGATACACTTGTGTGCGTCCTGTCTGATTCTTCACGAGATAGGACACTGGACCGACTGGTCGGACCACGGTACATGGGCCTTTCCACCGGCTCTCGAATTTCGGATCAGGGCCCGACACCATCACAATAACCCTGTCTCCCACGGCTAACTGGCGTGGCCGTGTGCCTTGGTCATAGTAGTCTTTCTGTCGTCGCTGATTATGTCTTAAGTTGACTTCCGCCTTCTTGGCTTCTGGCAGCCTATATGGACGTTGGCGTACTATCTCGCCCCGGCGGCGTTATAATCCCATGGGTGATCAGGTCTGTCTTGCCTGGCATGGGTGTGAGGACATCCTGGTACCTTGTCAGTAGCTGGACCAACTCTTGTTTCTGGGCCCACGACAAGCCTTCATCCATTCTAGGCTCAGGGTGGCTTTTACAGACTGCGATTTGCGGCCCTAGGTCTTCCTCTTCCTTTTCTTCTACCACCGCAGCTAGAGCTTGGAAGCTGGTACCCCCCGTTGACCCGAATCCACCTGCTCCTCGAGCCGTTGTAGATAAGCTGGATACTTCTTCCAGCGGAGGCAGACCTACACGCTCGCAGATTAGTTGAGCTACTCGGTCTCCAACCTGGATTTTAAAGTCCTCTTTGCCGAAGTTGAACATAAGAATTTTAATAGACCCCCTATAATCCGGGTCTATCACTCCGGCTCCTATGTCCAGAAAATGTTTCACGGCGAGTCCCGATCGTGGGGCTATTCGGCCGTAGCATCCTAGTGGCATTTCCATTTGTAGAGCAGTATCTATCAATGCCTTCCCTTGCTTAGGAACTATGACCTCCTCAGCACTACAGAGGTCATAACCTGCTGAGTTACTTGAAGCTCTCTTAGGGGGTTGCGCATTAGGGTTCAGTTTGCAGAATCTCAGCACAAATACCGGTTTCTTCACCATTTCTTCCCTGGGAGGCGGTATTTTCCCTTTTTGCCTTTTTAGGTGAGCAAACAAAGGACTAGGCACTATGCTTTTCCTAGTGGCTTGGGTTGGAGCTTCTACCGGGGATTCTCTGGTAGCTTCTTGCTCTTTCAAAATTAAGCCTTGTTCCACTCCTTTATGGAAGTGTGGCCAGTCTTTACCCAAAACTAGGTTATGAGGTAGCTTGGGGACTACTGCAATGGGGATTTTCTTCAGCACACCTAGTGCTTTCACCTGCAGACTGTATACAGGGTATAGCGACGTACCACCATGTACACAGCGTATCTTCACATTTCGAACAGGCTGAATCGCTATCCCTGTTGCCTGGATTTGCTGCCACAGCGCCTTGGAGAGCATTGTTTGCTCTGCGCCAGAATCAAGTATCGCAGTGGTGGCAATCCCCTGCACCTCGACCTCTATAAGAAACCCTTCACGAGCTTTATGCGCACTCTCTGCTACTAAGGCAGTCTTAAAGCAATTTCTCTGTATATGCCCTTCTCGGCCACATTTAAAACATTTGCCAGGCTGAAACCTAGCCTTTACAGTCGGCATACACATTCTGCTTGCACCATATTGAAATTTCCCCTTCCTTTCTGATTCCGTGATTGCTGCCCCCTTTAACTCACTATTGCTTTCAAGAGGCATTGCTTTGGCCTGCAAGAAGCGTTCCGTGAGGTCCACTGCCTCATGTGGGGTTTTGCAGCTTTGCAGAATCAGGAAGGTCTTTATCTCATCTGGTATAGCGTTCATATATTGCTCTAGCACTAAGCTTTCTAGTATGGACCCTTTAGTCCTATGCTCCGGATTAAGCCATTTATTCAACAATGTGCTTATCCTATACACTAGGGCTTTTGGTGACTCACCCTGTTTTAACCTCACCGCTCGCAAGAGATTATGGTAGGCTAGCGGCGTAAGGCCTAGCCTTTCCCGGACCGCTTTCTTCACCTCCCCATAATTTCCGGCAAGGTCAGGTGGCATGCTCCTGTAGGCCGCCATTGCTTCTCCTGTGAGGGAAGCTGCGAACCTGATGGCCCAATATTCCTCTGGCCATGCACTCAACTGTGCTACCCTTTCAAAACTTTCAATAAAATTGTCAATGTCATCATTGTCCTTTAACTGACCAAAGTTAAACATAGTCTCTGCGCCTAAACCATGCGCCACTATAGGAGCTAAACCTGGAGGTACGGTCGGTTTCTCCTTTGGCATCTTCTGCTCAGCTACCCAGTTTTTCAGCATGTCCAGGAGGGGTTGCTGCTGAGCCTGTATGGCAGCAGCAGTCTGCTCTTGAAACTCTAGACTCAGGTCTCGACCTCTTTCAAGTTGGGTTGCCATCCACTTGAATACTTCTGCTGCTTCCAGCGACATCTTTGCTATCTGTGAATGCAAACAGAGAGAAAAAAAAACCAAGTGCGATTCCTCACACACACCAAAAAAAAAAACACTTTTCCTTTTTTTTTTTTTTTTAACTAGCTGGCCAACACCCTCAGCCCTGTATCCTTTCCCTTTCCCAGGTGGATACCTATTACCTGGCTCAGGTGTTGCGTCATGCTTTCACAGCCTTCGTTGCAGCTGGCACACCGATGCTGGGACTGTCTCCTTCCTCTCAGGATGGTCTGCAATCGGTTCCTTCTTATAGTTGCTCCTTTGAAGTTTCTTTCTCTGCGCGGCACCTTGCGCATGCGTGGAAGATATCCTGCCAACGTAGCCAACTTGCGGCGACCCTGCCCGGCTCAAGGGGTTAAGGACATGAGCAGCCGCTGTACTTCGTGAGGGAAGGAGGAAACCTTTGCCCCCAGGAATGCTGGGAGTTGTAGTTCCAGCTCTTCTCACTCCGAATTAAAGAAACTTGTAGTTGTGGTTTCTTTATAATAAGTATTTTATTAAAGTAAAAGGTAAATGTTCCATCACATGCAAACAAGGGTGCTTCCAAAGGCAAACAGAAACTTCAGGTTAAATGCAACTCAAAATACAAATGCTGCTTTTTCTCTTTCCAGCAAATTGCTCTCTTTTGCCTCCAGAGGTCAGTTGGCTTCACTGCACCTCTTACAGCCACAGTTACTTTCACTATGCTGAGAATCAGGTGGAGGTAATTAGAACTTCCATTTTCACGGCAATACAACAGCTTTACAGAACTCAGCTCACACACGATAAAGGCAGTTCCCTTCAGCTTGGCTTTCCTATACAACAGAATGTACAGTCCATTTGTTCACACTCAGGTATGCTTGTATTTCCCTGGGTTACTCCTTCAAGCTGTGCTGAATTATTTGCCTCTTGTGATACTAGCTGTTTTCTAGCCTGTAAGTCTAAAAACTGTTGGAAGCTCTGAAGTAGCAATTCAGCCTGTTCCTTATGAGAGAGGGCACTACTATCTGCTATAGCTTTTCCCTTCTGCTCAAGGCCGTTTATCTTCTCTTCGTTTAAGATAAAGGTATTAGGATAATTGCTAGTTTCTTTAGCAATTGACTCATAGGAGGAAGAATTATCTCTATATTCAGCTTGGCAGCCGGGTGGCCAATTACTCACTGTTTGTGCAGCACTTCTGCCTGCAGATGGCTCCCAGGCTCTCCAGCTGATCTGTTTGTTGCTCTCCGGCACCAACGACGTTTCAGGGAATGATTGCTCTTTCACCTGTGCTTGTCCTGAAGTCTTTCTCCCCCAAGGCGATGCCTTCCAAGGGCTATCCACTTCAAGGTTAAATCCTCTCTGCGTGGGACTTCTGCTTATTTCCCTGGAATAGGATTGTGCAGGTTTTCTTCTTATGCCAGGTTCCAAAGTATCATTAATCACTCCACTGGCTTTCCAACCATCCCCTTGTTTCTTCTTCCAATATTCCTTCCTTCCTTTACCTCCTGTATTCCTTGTACTTCTTGTACTCCTTGTACCACCTCCACTCGTGCTTCCTCTACTCGGGTCTCTTATCCGTCCTCCACTCGGATCTCTTATCCGTCCTTCACTCGGATCTCTTATCCGTCGCTCACTCGGATCTCTTATCCGTCGCTCACTCGGATCTCTTATCCGTCCTCTCTCTTCAGTGCCATGCTCTGGTTTAAATGTACATTCTCTTTTGGACACGCCCCTTCCTAGGGCTGGGTGTGCCCAATCAGAACTGCAGGGCTCCTCCCCTGGGCTGGTCTCCCTACTCAGCTCTGAGGAATAGAGTCTCTCTTTTTTCCTTGCCCTGTCATTTTGGTATAAATCCTGCTGACCCTCAGGATTTTCTACTATCTCCATAGGCTCAGGAGGGCGCTGTTCACCACAATACTTAATATTGTACAGCCTGTTTTCAGAGATGATCAGTGCAAACATAACTAAGGATGTCTTCTGCTGCCATGTATGTTATGATGCAAGGTATGCCATGAGAAACATCACTTTCTACTTGCTTTTAAACTATCTTTGAGTGCACTGAGATTATTTTGCAGTGTTCTGAACAAGAAATAGACTGGTATATATAATCTAGTTTGTATCAATATTTATGTATCAGTATTCATCTGTAGGTTGCATCAGCACAACACTGTCAGTGAGAGGAACAGCTTAGGAGATGCATGTTTTACAGAGGAGGTGTGGCCGTCCATGGCTATATGGCAGAATGTCCAGCTTTTTAGAATACCGTGAGCACAGGGACATCCATGGCCATTTGCTGCATATGCCCCTCTCTTGTATGACATAATACTTTGTTTGTGCTGGGCAAGAAATGTCTATGTCCCTGATTCTGGAACCACAAAAGCATACCACTTAGTTTTCCCTGTTACTACCCCAGTTGATGTCCCTTTTAATGTAAAATGTTTATTGTGCAATGCTAGACGTTCTTTGATGCCTGTTCAATGTAAAACATTTATTCTTGTTCTATGTAAACCACACTGATTTTAAAATAGACTTATTTGATTTTAGATACCGCACTAACACCGTGGGTATGGAATTAGGTTTAAATTGACCCATTTTTGGTTTGGAGGTTATGGAATTGAGCTCCACGTGAATACTTCATGAAATATGTGGCATGTACATAAAATAAGCTAGGAAATTTGGGCATACAAAATAGCGCAGGTATTCTGTGGGATCATTTTCAAAGGAAGAGTATTCAAAAACTTAATATGTGCATATTTGATGGACAAGTTTGGCAGCTTTTGACAAAATTACCATCCCTGTGAGTATAACTTAAAAGCCCTATTTCCTGACCAAGTATATAATTTGAGGCTCATTTGTTTCCACCTTATTGCTTTTCCTGATCATTACATTATTTCCATAAACATATTTTTTTCCGTCTACATTCTGTAATGCTTTATAAGACTCACAAGACTGAGAAAATAACATAGCATAGTGCTATATATAAATTTCAAAAAGATTGCCTGTAGGTGATAAACATCTTGGTTATTCTTGTACTACATTTTAACTTAATCAGTATTCTGACACTAACAGAGACGATACTATGTAATCTACTCATAAAATATAGGTAATGTTTTTTTTCAAGAGCTTGTGAAGGCATCCATGCTTTACCTCTGTTAATATTTTATGCTTTATAAAAACAAAGTCACACCAATAAATTAAGGCATAGGATTGAGATGGCATGGATCATCATTAGCGTGGTCCAGATAGTCTTTGGGGAGCAGGAAAACACAAAGGGAAAGACTAGAACCACTTTCCAGGTAAAATAATCATCCACCTGTAGCAGATGGTCTTCATGGACAGTAGGATAAGTCCTCACTTATAGGTGACATCTCTGATGGAGTCCCATGTGGGAACCTCTCCCATTTTTTTCTAGACGCTTTTGTATTGGTCAGTGTGTGTGAATTCCTACCTTTTGCTGTTATACCTCACCTCCTCAGTCTGATGACTGACTAATGCCAGAATGCAACTCCAAGGGGAGGTGGGAGGATTGTGAGGACTTATCCGACTTCTGTGAATACCTGAATACTTGCTACAGGTGAGTAACTTTTTTCTCTGTAGACAAGCAGGATAAGTGCTCACATATGGGAATGCCCTAGCTACCCACTGCCTTGCAAATAAAAGGACCAAATAAATGGTACAACAAGCAATAATTCACCAAACCCACTGTTGTGTGGAGCATCCCTTTCCAGACAATAGTGAGATGTAAATATGTGGACAGACCCAAGTAGCAGCTTTGCAAATCTCTTCCATAGAGGCTAGGGGTAAGTGGGCCACCAAAGCAGCCATGGCTTGGCCATTGTGAGCTGTGACATGACCCTCAAGTATCAGATCTGCCTGGACATAACAAAAAAGATACAATATGCCAGTCAGATTGATAGAGTGTGTTAATGGCAGTCCTCAACCTATTGGGGTTCAAAGATAATGGATAGTTGAGTGGACTTTCTATGGGCTTTTGTCCACTCCAAGTAAAAGGCCAACATGTGCAATGCATTTTCCCCTTTGTGAGCATAGGGTCTTAAGAAAAAAGTTTGGAAGGACGATTGACTAAGATAGAAATCTGTTACCACTTTAGGAAAGAATTCCCATTACTGGAAAACATTGTGAAGGGTAGGTCTGCTATTAGAGCCTGGAACTCAACTGCATTCTGAAGTAACCACTGCCAAAATAGGACCTTGCAGGTCAGGAATTTCAGAGGAAAAGTATCCAGTGGCTTGAAAGGAGCCTTCATCAGCTTAGATAATATGATGTTAAGATCACAAGACACTGGTAGGTTTAAGTGGTGGCTTTGTAAGAAACAAGCCCTCCATAAAGTAAACTAAAGGCTATAAAGAGATGAGTTTACCTTTTACATGAGAGTGATAAGTGCCATTTTCACTGAGGTGACTCTTATGGAGTTGGTCTTTAAACTAGACTCAGACAAACATAGAAAACATTCATTCAAGCAGTTTTAACAGAGACATCAGAAGGACTCTAGGACTTGTTCCTCACACCAGATGGCAATTGTTTTCCACTCGAAATCATATGACCTTCAGGTAGAATCTCTTCTGGAAAGGAGGACATTGGTATGCCAACTGGCAAGTTCAAAGATGATAATGCTAGCCCCTCAACATCTAAGCTGTGAGGACAAGGGAATATGTTGGGATGCAAAATCATTCCTCTATTTTGAGTTATGAGAATTGGTAGCTGCCCCGGTGAACCAAGTCCCTAATGGAAAGCTCAAGGAGAAGAGGAAACCATGGTTTCTGGGGCCAGTGGAGAGCTATTAGAATCATCATACCCCTGTCATCTTTGAAATTCAAGAGAGATTTTGCTATAAGAGGAATAGGAAGATATGCAAACAGAAGATCCTTCCCCCAATGAAGAAGGAATCTAAGGCTAGCCTGGAACAGAACTGAGAAATTTGCCTATTCTGAGGAGTGCCAATAGATCTATCAAATGGGTGCCCCACTCCTGAAAGATGGACAGTCACTATCCATTCAGATTCCATTCATGGGGTTGAATGATGTAGCTCAACCTGTCCACCATGGTATTGTTCTTGCCAGGCAAGTGTGTTGCCCTGAGTATCATCCCTTGATATGGAAAAGTTCCATGTCCTATCTCCCAACACAGGTGATACAGTCCTGTCCCCCACCCACCCACTTGTGGACATAGTACATTGCTACTTGATTGTCTATCTGAATCAGGACAATTTGGAGTATTTCATTTTGCTCCCAGTTCCAGGAAATGTATCTTATAGTGGCTCTCCTGGGCAGATTTGTCCCCTGAGTGCAGAATCCATCTACATGGGCTCCGCAGCCCAACGTGGATACATTTATTTATACCACCTTTCATGATATCAAGGCAGTTTACATTGAACAAACTGAAATTACATTGAACAGGGCATTATAACTTGGAGATAACTATTTTACAGGGAACATGGGCAGTGGAGGGTTAAGTGGCTTGCCCAAGACTTGTGGAGCACCTGTGGGACTAGAAAAACCAGTCCTTCCAGCCCAAGGTTGCTGACCATCTAGCCTGAGGTAACTTGCCCCAACCACTAGGCCACTCCTCCCTCCAAAAGTTGTTCATAAAAGATACATCTTTTATGAACAACTTTTGAAAAGAAGGAATTTGAAATCGTAGAGAAATGACATCTGAGCCTGTATCCACTGTGTGCTCAGAATCTACTGACACCATGTCATATGAAGATGGCCCAATATTCTCAACATGTTTCACTGACATCTGCTAACTCTGTTGTACTTCCACCACAGTCGCCACCAAGCACATGATCCTATCTTGTGGAAGAAAGGCTTTCATCTGAGTCATGTCTAAAAGGGCTCTAGCGAATCCCAATTGCTGTGAAAGGCTCAAGTTAGACTTGGGGTAATTAATGACGAGCCCTAGCAGCTCCAGCACCCGGAAGGTGATGCGAATGGATTCTTGAACACCTTCTTGAGTGGTGTTCTTGACCAACTACTTGTCCAAGTAGGGAAACATGTGCAAGCTGTGACACCTGTAAATAATCATGCTCCACTGTGTGGTAAGTGCAAAGATTTACCGCACTTCAGTAAAAGAACTCCTTAGTTTAAAAAGTTATTGGACCACCCTGGAAAAAGAAATTTGTACAGCTCATTATGAGAACAGAAAATGCAGATTTCTGTTAAAAAGATTTTACTTCTTTTCTAAAGCAAATTAGCACCTAGGAGGCTTTCAATGGCAATGGCTCCAGTTACAAACTGGAGTGCCTAAAATAGTTTGAGCACATTATGTTATTTCTGCAGTGAAATTGAAGGGCTCTATAAAGATACTGCAATTTGACTGTTTTTTTAATTTCATAGTATACACAATAACAGAGCCTTCCATTTTTCAATCTAGTGTACTCTATTGCACAGCTAAGCAAGATCACTTATGAAATACAGTTCAATAGAGGTCATTGATGTCATATGTCAACAAAAAAAATGAGAATGGATATAGAGGGCAAGACTAATAAAAAGCTTATGAGATTGGATAAAATTGACAACCCAAGTGTTGGTTTAGATATGCTTAGTTTCTACTCAGAAGAGGAGAGAAAACAGATTTGACTAGGGAACAATATGCTGCTGGCAACCAGACTTGTGTGTCTAACAGTTGGGGGAATACTTAGTTAACTCAGCATAGGCTGGGGAAAAAAATCAGCAGATTAGACAGGTGAATTGGTCTTTAGCTGCCAACTTCTACTAAGCATGTCAGTATGCCGTTCAGATGCCCCAGGCGGATCGGTTCTTGCTTATGGCATGGCTCTTGAGAGGACGCGTTTGCGCCGCAAAGGTTATTCGGCGGCTGTGATAGCCACGCTGTTACAATCAAGGAGGCAGTCCACGTTGTTAGCGTACATTCGGGTGTGGCGCGTTTTTGAGGCGTGGTGTGCGGATCGGACCTTGCGGCCCGGGAAGTCTTCCATTCCGGATGTTCTGGCATTTCTTCAGTGCGGGCTAGAGAAAGGGCTCGCTCTTAGCACCTTGAAGGTGCAGCTAGCGGCTCTTGCGGTTTTTCACGGGCCGGTTCACGGAGCTCCCCTTTCCACGCATGTTTATGTTTATGTTTATGTTTATTATTTGATAAAAACCGCCTTTCTACAAAAACCAAGGCGGTGTACAATTTAAAATTCAATAAAAGAAGGCTAAAAGCCAGCGGAAAAGAAGAGAAGTGTACAATATATTATAGGACAGAACGAGAGGGAAAGCAGACAGACGGAACATGAGAAGAAGAAGAGGAAGAAGACCTAAGAGCAGACAAAAGGTGAGGGGAAAGAAGAAGTCACACAAAAGGAGAGGGAACATCAAAAGCTAAAGAGAACAGATGAGTTTTCAAGTCTCGTTTGAAGGTAGAGTGCTGGGGTTCTAAACGGAGGGAAGAGGGAAGGGCATTCCAAAGGGCGGGTCCAGCAAAGAAGAAAGCGGTAGAACGGGTAGACTGAAGGTGAGCTCGGGAGGGGGAGCGGAGGGTAAGGCGATTAAGATGAAATGAGCGGGGAGTGTGTCTAGGGGAGTGGAAAAAGAGGAGGTCCGTGAGATACTGTGGTGTGTTATCGTGAAAGGCTCTGTGAACCAGGGTCAGTAATTTGAACATAGCACGGAAAGATACCGGTAACCAGTGGAGGTGGAATAATATGGGGGTTATATGATCGCGAAGGGAGGAGTGAGTGACAAGGCGTGCGGCAGTGTTCTGAAAGCGTTGAAGACGGGATAGACGATTCTTAGGCAGACCGGTAAAAAGAGAATTGGCAAAATCTACACGGGATATGACTAAAGAGAGTACTAGAGTAGCAAGAGCAGAAGGGGAAAGAAAAGGGCGAACAGAGCGAATCTGACGAAGGAAGAAGAAAGAGGTTTTAGTAACCTGAGAGATATGGGAGTGAAAAGATAAGTCTGAATCAAAGTGCACCCCCAGGTACCGAAAAGTGGAGACCAAGGGTACAGGAGTGCCAGAAAAAGAAGGGGCTAGTGATGGAGGGGGACTACCATGCGAGAACCAAATAGCCACAGTCTTAGTGAGATTCAAGTGAAGACAGTTAAGGGTCAGCCAGTCTGCCACAGCTGCAAGGCAGGCGTTAAGGGGTGAGAGGTCTGGACAAGAGGGATAAGTATGATAGAGAAGGAGAATATCATCGGCATAGAAAAATGTAGAGATACCGAATTGTTGGATCAGGGAGGCAAGAGGGGCCAGGAAAAGGTTAAAGAGAAGAGGCACGAGAACTGAGCCCTGGGGAACCCGGATGTTCTACGGTTCCTTAGAGCGGCCAAGCAACTTCGGCCTCCGATTTGGCAGGTTATTCCTCCTTGGGATTTGAATCTAGTGTTGGAAGCCTTGACAGAGTCTCCTTTTGAGCCCCGTACGTCCTGTGGTATCCGAGAAATATCCTGGAAGACAGCCTTCTTCGTGGCCTTATGTTCCGCTAGACGGATTTCGGATTTGCAGGCGCTTTCGTGTAGACCGCCGTTTCTTCCGTTTTCAGCGGAAAAGGTGGTCTTGCGTCCGGTCCCGTCTTTTCTGCCTAAAGTAGTGTCCGCATTTCATCTGAATCAACGGGTCTCGCTGCCCACCTTCGCGGCGTCAGGGGCAGGTTCTTTCAATCGCTCCCTGCGTAAGTTAGATAAGAACATAAGAACATAAGATATGCCATACTGGGTCAGACCAAGGTCCATCAAGCCCAGTATTCTGTTTCCAACAGTGGCCTATCTAGATCACATGTACCTAGCAGTTTCCCCAAGAGACACAAGTTCCACAGTGCTTGTACTGGGTCAAGCATTGATATCTTTGATCACTTCTTAATAATGGTTTATGGACCTTTCCTCCAGGAACTTGTCCAAACCTTTTTTAAACCCAGCTACACTAACAGCCCTTACCACATCCTCCGGTAACAAATTCCAGAGTTTGATTACACGTTGAGTGAAAAAATATTTTCTTTTATTAGTCTTAAATAGTTTACCCTGTAGCTTCATTGCATGTCCCCTAGTCTTTCTATATTCTGATAAGGTAAACAATCGATCTACGTTTACCCGTTCCACTCCGTCCATTAATTTATAGACTTCTATCATATCTCCCCTCAGCCGTCTCTTTTCCAGGTTAAAGAGCCCTAACCTTTTTAGCCTTTCTTCATAGGAGTATCCTTCCATCCCCTTTACCATTTTGGTGGCTCTTCTCTGTACCTTTTCTAAAATCGCTATATCCTTTTTAAGATACGGCGACCAGAATTGCACACAATATTCAAGGTGCGGTCTCACCATGGAACGATATAGAGGCATTATAATATCTTTTGTTTTATTTTCCATTCCTTTCCTTATCATACCTAGCATTCTATTTGCTCTCTTGGCTGCCGCTGCACACTGGGCCGAGGGTTTTAACATGGTATCCACAATGACGCCTAAATCTTTTTCCTGGGTGGTAGTTCCTAATGTGGAACCTTGCATCGTGTAACCATAGTTTGGGTTGTTCTTCCCTAGGTGCATAACCTTGCACTTGTCCACATTAAATTTCATCTGCCATTTTGATGCCCAGTCTTCCAATTTATCAAGATCCTCTTGCAATTTTTCACCATCCTCTTGGGTTTTAACAACTTTAAATAGTTTTGTGTCATCTGCAAATTTGATAACCTCACTCGTTATTCCACTTTCCAGGTCATTTATGAATATGTAAAAAAGCAGCGGACCCAGCACAGATCCCTGGGGTACACCACTATTCACCTCTCTCCATTGGGAAAATTGGCCATTTAGCCCTACCCTCTGCTTTCTATCTTTCAACCAGTTCCTGATCCATAATAGTACACTGCCTCCTATCCCATGACTCTTTAGTTTTGCCAAAAGTCTCTGATGAGGGACTTTGTCAAAGGCTTTCTGAAAGTCCAGATACACAATATCAACCGACTCACCTTTGTCCACCTGTTTATTCACTCCTTCAAAAGAACATTACAGATTAGTAAGACAAGATCTTCCTTGTCTAAAGCCATGTTGGCTGTCTCCCATTAGGTTGTGACTATCTACATGCTGAGTAATTTTATTCTTTATGATGGTTTCTACTATTTTTCCCGGTACTGACGTCAGGCTCACCGGTCTGTAGTTTCCCGGATCTCCCCTGGAACCCTTTTTAAAAATTGGTGTTACATTGGCGATCCTCCAATCTTCAGGTATTAGAGATGATTTTAATGATAGTTCACAGATTACTGATAGCAGTTCTGCAATCTCATATTTCAGTTCTTTCAACACCCTTGGATGTATACCATCCGGCTCAGGTGATTTGCTACTCTTCAGTTTATCTAATAGTTGTAAGACATCTTCCCGATGTATCGATATTTCCTTCAATTCTTTCGCACCTTTAAATACCACTTCAGTCATGGGTAACATCCCTACATCTTCCTCAGTAAAGACCGAAGCAAAGAATTCATTCAGTTTCTCCGCTATCTCCTTGTCGCCTCTTAGTGCTCCTTTAACCCCTTTATCATCTAATGGACCAACTGACTCTCTCACAGGTTTTTTGCTACGAATGTACTTGAAAAGATCTTTATTTCGCGTTTTTGCTTCCGCAGCAAGCTTCTTCTCAAATTCTCTCTTTGCCTGCCTTATCAATGCCTTGCATTTGACTTGCCAGTGCTTGTGCTGTTTCCAGGTTTCGTCGTTTGGCTCTTTTTTCCATTTCCTGAAAGATGCTTTTTTGGCAACAACAGCCTCTCTGACCTCACCTTTAAACCATGCTGGCAGTTTTTTGGACTTACTTCCACTTTTCTTAAAGCGTGGAATACAGCTGGTCTGGGCTTCCAAGATAGTATTTTTCAACAACACCCAAGCTTGATGTATGTCTTTAACCTTTGCAACTGCTCCTTTTAGTTTTTTCTTAACTGTTTTCCTCATTGTATCATAGTCTCCCTTTCGAAAGTTAAAAGGTAGTACTGTGGATTTCCTTACTATCCCTCCTCTACTAATTAAATCAAAGGCGATCATGCTATGATCACTATTGCCAAGTGGCCCCAACACCCTTATCTCTTGCACTAGATCTGTCGTTCCACTAAGGACTAGGTCTAATATGGCTTCCCCTTTGGTCGGTTCATGAACCAGCTGCTCCAAGAAGCAGTCATTTATTTCATCTAGGAACTTTATCTCCCTAGCATGTCCTGATGTGACACTGACCCAGTCGATGTCGGGGTAATTGAAATCACCCATTATTATTAGATATGGGTCGTGTGCTCCGTAGATACCTTCGGGAGACTGAATCGTTTCGTAAGTCGGACAGGTTGTTTGTTCTGTTTGGGGGCCCATCCAAGGGGCAAGTGGCCTCCAAGGCCTCCATAGCTCGTTGGGTGAAACATGCGATTCGAGTCAATCTCCCTCCTCTAGCAGCTGAGGACTGAACACTGATTCTTGTTGCTAGGTTACCCAGCTCTCCCCTGGTGTCAGAAGGCAGTCTTAAGGTATCAAGCAGACAAAACAACAAAACCCATGCGAAACTAAACAGTGGGACTGAAAGAATTTGAAAGAACTGGAAGAGTAACACAGAAGGTTGCTGAACGTGCGCTTTTTCCTGCAGACAATTAATGTGTCTTTGCTAAGAGAAAGGCTCTCATTGTAATTTTGTTCTTTTTTTTTGTTTGTTTGGTTTTTTTTTTCTTTATTTCAAGTCACAAGAACATGAAGCCGACTTCAAATCTAGAAGATTTCTTAGAGGAAGCTATATTACTGATTGAAACCGAGAATCGCATACCACTCACAGTAGATACAAATAGGGTGGGTTCTGGACTGGCCTGGAGAGAACTCAAGGAAAGACAATTAGCAGGTAAGGTCTAATTTCTCCTTCCTATTCGTCTCTCCGGGCCAGTCCAGAACAGATGGGTAGTACCAAAGCAGTACCTAACCCTGGGAGGGACCTGTGAGCCCCGCAACCACGGCCAAAGCCCCCACACACGCATCCTGTCTCGCCTGCACATCCAACCGATAATGTCGCGCAAATGAATGAAGAGAAGACCAGGACGCCGCTCGACAAATATCCACCGGCGGCACCAAGGCCGACTCCGCCCACGAGGCAGCCTGACCTCTGGTAGAATGAGCACGAAGCCCGAGTGGAACGGACTTGCCTCTGGTCTCGTACGCGACTCGAATCGCATGTTTCACCCAACGAGCTATGGAGGCCTTTACTTATGTATTTACTTATGTGCATTATGAGGTTGATATTCAATGTCGGTAGCTAGCGCTTTTAAAGCAGCTGGCTGTTGCAGTTTTAACTTAAACCTAGATTTCCAATGCTGGGGCCTTATCCCGCCATCAGCACTGAATATCTGAATTGCCTTTTAGCAATTTAGATAGCTGGTTATCTGATAGTCGATAACCTATTCAACCGGGTAAAGTTAGGCCAGGTCTGCAAAGCACATAAATGCCTTTGAATATGCCCCACTATGTTATTGTGCATTAAGACGTATTATTTCTAATGGGGTCTATGCACATCACCACACATGTTTAGTTTGTAGCTGAGCTAAATACTACTTGTCATTTTTATATATATGTAGTACTTCTGATCATAGCTGTTTACCATTAGGAAGTTTAGGGCTTAATTTTTGAGACAATTAGGTGCTTTCCAAGGGTTGGAAAAATAGGGGTCTGTCAGTATATTTGCATCGCAAAAAAAGTTGTGACTTTTTAGTTGAATTTCAGGTAGATTCCACTTAATGATACAAAAACAATTTTTCAGTGTCATCTCTTTTTCCCAGCGCCAGCATGGCCCCCCCTTTCTCCAAGCCCCAGAAACAGCATCAGTGCTCCCCTTTTCCAAATTCCTACCAATAGTGTGGGGACTGAGAGGGGACGGCACCTTACGCTTAACATGCATTTACATTACCTGCAATGCAGTTAGTGCAATATAAAAGTAAAACAAAATAAAACCTACCACCAGCATTTAAATAAGCCTCACACGTGTTCATACCACCTTATCCTTTGGGTGTTTCAGTGTATTGTATCCATGTTAATTATATGGGAAGATTCTGGGCACATCTCTGCTGCTTTTAACACAAGTTTGATTTTGCCTATGATGTGCAGCAATGGCAAAATGTTAATGGTTTCGTAAAAGGGAGCCTAAATGGGACCTGAAGTAAATAATGCATGTTAGTGTGTGTAGTAACACTGTAGCATTTTTTAGTGCATCTAGCCCTAAATATGATCTACTCCTTATTTTTCCGGAGAAGTTTAAATTATGCATAAGAACTCCAAAACCAGAGACATCTGTCATTTGCATTTGTCTACACAGGCTTTTTTCCCCACTTATTCTAGATTAGTTCTGTTTGTGGGACTATTCTACATCAGGCACTTTGCCTATAGATATTTAATGGTCAATGCGAGTTTACAGAGTGTAACAGCCAAATATTAAAGACTTGATTCACCCCAGTATTGGGACTTAGGAACCATTTCTAGCTCAAAGATGTTTGGTGACTTTAATGAGCAAAAATAAATAATCACATCATATGTTCAAAAACTGCAGAGGCCTTCTCTGTCTCAAAAATAATGAATGCATGTGCTTTGGCAGAAACCCTTGCTTTAAACAGCATAATGTGTTATTAGTGTTACTGCAATATATTTAACCCTTGGACATTAAGATCTCACATTTATAGAAAAAATATTTCTCAAATCTTTTGGCAGTGCTTTTCCTCAATACCTGGAGCACTGCAGATTAGGAAGACCTGTGATACGAGTTAATATCTATTAGTATCCACAACTGTTAAATCCATCAAGGAGATTATGCACTGATAGCTCGACATAGTGCTATATTGACTAAAAACAAGAATGTTAGGAGGACAAGTAAATACATGGCTATCATGGCTCTGCATTGTACAAGGACATATAGATTTATTTCATAACAAGGCACCTCGTGATTAGCATGGTGGGCCGAGAACCAGACACGCCCCTTTCAAATTCCACTGCTGCTCCTTGGGCAACTCTCCATTGCCTCAGGTACAAACTTAGGGCCCCTTTTACAGGCACTTAGCGTGAGGTATCTGCTGCATGACCCATTTTATTCCTATGGGCTGTGTGATGGATAGTTTGAGTTAAGTATTCATAAAAAGAGCCCTTAGACTATGTTCTCCAAGGGACGAGAGAACTCCTGCTATACTTGCGTGTAACTCTCCTAAAGCTACTTCTGAAAAAGGCCTGAGGTAAATCCCAAATCCCTTCCCTCTATGTAAAATGTCCAAAAAAGCACCTATTTGATGCCCCTCTTACAGTAGGATTTAGCTCAGGCCTTTTCTCAAAACTATCCCTAATAGCACACAAATTCTTACACAAATTTAAACTGCTTTGAAGTAATTCTATAAAGTCTTTCTATGTGCAAAGCACGGTTTACATATCGAAACAGGTTATTATGAAATTGTGTGTGAGAATACACGCATTAAAATGAGACACACCAAGATGGCATGACCTCTAGGGCAATCTACAGTACATGTACAGATATGTCCAGCAATACACTGGTCACAAGTGCCGAAATGCGATGTTTGTTAAAAAAATTAAAGAGTGAGCTGGCCATTTGAAGTCAATCAGCACAGAGGAAATAGAGTTGTTTGCTAAACTCCGGCAGGACATTAAGTGAGCTGGGTACATGGGTATGAGGATCAGCAGATGGAGACCCAGGAGGAGGCAGTGGCAAAAGGTGGCACAATGCACATACAAACTTGAGGCAGAATGGCAGGAGACAAGGAATAAGGTTGAAGATATGGAGAACAGGACCAGCTGTAATAATCTAGTCACCCACTCAGTGTTCAAATTAGTGCAGGGACTGGAATGTGCAGCGACGAACATTGCCAAAAGTGTTGCATCTGAAACTGTTAAGACAGTTAAATACAAGTAAGCTTTGTTTTGTAATTATTGATGCTATGCTCTTGTAAATTCAACAAAAACCCACAATTGTATTTCAAATGAAAAGCTATAAATCTATATAGGGAGGAAAAGACAGCCAGGGGTTTGCTACAAGCTATGGAGCTGTTGCCCACTGGTTACTTCGCTACTTGTGGAGCCAGAGGTCATGGGTTCAAACCCAAAGTAGGGGTTATTTGATAGGGCTGTCCAAAGCATTGTCTTTAGCACTGGCTCGTTGGTCTAGGGGTATGATTCTCGCTTTGGGTGCGAGAGGTCCTGGGTTCAACTCCCAGACGAGCCCCTGCACTTCTTCTCAAAGGTGAGGTCAGAGAGGCTGTTGCTGCCAAAAGAGCAACCTTCAGGAAATGGAAAAAAGAGCCAAATGATGAAAACTGGAAACAGCACAAGCACTGGCAAGTTAAATGCAAAGCATTGATAAGGCAGGCAAAGCGGGAATTTGAGAAGAAACTTGCTACGGAAGCAAAAACACAAAATAAAGACTTTTTCAAGTACATTCGTAGCAAAAGGCCTGTGAGAGAGTCAATTGGACCATTAGATGATAGAGGGGTAAAAGGGGCAGTAAGAGGAGACAAGGCTATAGCAGAGAGACTGAATGAATTCTTTGCTTCGGTCTTTACTGAGGAAGATGTAGGGATGTTACCCAAGACTGAAGTGGTATTTAAAGGTGATACTGCAGAGGAATTGAGAGAAATATCGCTACACCGGGAAGATATATTACAACTATTTGATAAACTGAATAGTAGCAAATCACCTGGACCGGATGGTATACATCCCAGAGTGTTGAAAGAACTGAAATATGAGATTGCAGACCTGCTATTGGTAATCTGTGAACTTTCATTAAAATCATCTAATACCTGAAGATTGGAGGGTCGCCAACGTAACACCAATTTTTAAAAAGGGTTCCAGGGGTGACCCGGGAAATTACAGACCGGTGAGCCTGACGTCAGTACCAGGGAAAATGGTAGAAACCATCATAAAGAACAAAATTACACAGCATGTAGATAGTCATGGCCTAATGGGAGACAGCCAACATGGCTTTAGACAAGGAAGATCTTGTCTTACTAATCTGATCTGTTTTTTTGAAGGTGTGCATAAACAGGTAGACAAAGGTGAGTCGGTTGATATAGTGTATCTGGACTTTCAGAAAGCTTTTGACAAGGTCCCCCATCAGAGACTTTTGGCAAAGCTAAAAAGTCATGGGATAGGAGGCAGTGTACTATTGTGGATCGGGAACTGGTTAAAAGATAGAAAGCAGAGGGTAGGGCTAAATGGCCAATATTCCCAATGGAAAAAGGTGAATAGTGGAGTACCCCAGGGATCTGTACTGGGTCCGCTACTTTTTGACATATTCATAAATGACCTTGAAAAAGGAATAACTAGTGAGGTTATCAAATTTGCAGATGACACAAAACTGTTTAAAGTTGTTAAAACCCAAGAGGATTGTGGAAAACTGCAGGAGGATCTGGATAAATTGGAAGACTGGGCATCCAAATGGCAGATGAAATTTAATGTGGACAAGTGCAAAGTTATGCACCTAGGAAAGAACAACCCACACTATAGTTACACGATGCAAGGCTCCACATTAGAAACCACCACCCAGGAAAAAGATTTAGGAGTCATCGTGGATAACATGTTAAAACCCTCCGCCCAGTGTGCAGCGGCGGCCAAGAAAGCAAATAGAATGCTAGGTATCATAAGGAAAGGGATGGAGAATAAAACAAAGGATATTATAATGCCTCTGTATCGCTCCATGGTACGACCGCACCTTGAATATTGTGTGCAATTCTGGTCACCGTATCTTAAAAAGGACATAGAGTTATTAGAAAAAGTACAGAGAAGAGCCACCAAATTGGTGAAGGGGATGGAAGGCTACTCCTATGAAGAGAGGCTAAAAAGGTTAGGGCTCTTTAACCTGGAAAAGAGACGGCTGAGGGGAGATATGATAGAGGTCTATAAATTAATGAATGGAGTGGAACGGATAAACGTGGATCAATTGTTTACGCTATCAGAATATAGAAGGACTAGGGGACATGTAATGAAGCTACTGGGTAAACTATTTAAGACAAATAAGAGAAAATATTTCTTCACTCAACGTGTAATCAAACTCTGGAATCTGTTACCGGAGGATGTAGTAAGGGCTGTTAGTATAGCTGGGTTTAAAAAAGGTTTGGACAAGTTCCTGGAGGAAAGGTCCATAAACCGCTATTAAAAAGGGACCCAGGATATCAATGCTTGACCTAGTACAAGCACTGCAGAACCTGTGTCTTTTGGGGAAACTGCTAGGTACGTATGACCTAGATTGGCCACTGTTGGAAACAGGATACTGGGCTTGATGGACCTCGGTCTGACCCAGTATGGCATTTCTTATGTTCTTATGTTCTTACAGTAGGTATGCCCAGAGGTGTAGAACTGGGTGGAATTGTAATACATATGCATTTTGCAAAATACGCATGTACTTGCGGAAAACAGTTTTATAAAGGCATTTTTGAGCACATGTCAGTATATGTCTATTAAGGGGCATGTTTAATGTACTGCGTTACAAGGTAGCAAAGGGCTCAATATGTACCAATTGCACGTAAAGTGCAGCTGCACTAGAAATCCCATTGTGAGTAGAGCAGGTTGCAGCAGAGACTGGGTACTTCAGGGGCAGGATATGCACACCACAGGTAGTGTGGGCCTCTTTGGTATACACTCAGAGGCAATCTTGCACTTACTGCCACCTTATAGACTTATTTGTAAGTCCTAAGTATTGTTAGTGGCCCTTCTGATTTATTTCATTTATTTATTTAAAATACTTATATACTGCAGCACTCCCAGTTACTCTTTGGATCAGCGTGGTTTACAAAACACATCATTGATCAATTACAGTAGAATTACTCAGTCAGAAAATAACCAAACTAAGTTTCTTTCGAAACACTAAAACTGATTCAATTTCCTTTCAGTAGTCAGGACCAAAACTCTATATGGAATGGTATACCCAAATCTCTTCTTACTCAGTCCCCCATTCGATGGGAACAGAAGAGCCATAGTACCCTATAAACACCTAGATTTGGCAATTAAAGATGGCAACATAGCAGAAAAATGGACTGAGAAAAACAAAAATATATATACTGTAAAAACAAATAAAATTTAAAAATTATACAATCTGATATCTTAAGCCAGTGTAATTGTACAAATAAAGGAGGAACAGAGTCATATTTCCGAGTACCAAATATTAACCTCATCGCTATATTCTAACAAAATTCAAGCTTTTTCATCTGTTATTGAGAACAATTTAACAAAGTTATATTACAGTAATCAAGAAAGTTCAACACTGTACTCTGCACTAAGAATCAAAAAAATTGCAATGCAAAGTATGGGCACAGACTACGGAGTGTCTCATCTTAAAAAAGAACTTCAAACAATCAAGATAACATGTGCTTCCATAGTGAGATCTTCATCCAAAAATACCCCAGTACACGAAGCACCAAATCCCTTATAAGATTCAGTTTCTCTTTTGCTTCCAGTAATGGTCCAGGGATTAATTGACCATTATTTAAACAAAGCACTTTTCGTCTCCGCCATATTCAATTGGAAACTGAGCAACTGTGCCATTTATCCAGTACTATAAGCATTTTAATATAAAATAATTCCCTAACTGCCTTGGAAACGATAATACTAAAATATCATCTGCATACACAATATTTTAAATTTTCCTTATCCAGCAGCCAACCCGAGGTTAACAGAAGCACATTAAACAGCACAGGGGACAACGGACAATGGATCACGTAACACCATTCTTGACACTCCTCCACTGGCTACCGATCCACTGCAGACTCTCCTTCAAAATACTATTAATGACCTTCAAGGCCATCAACAAGTGCTCCTCCACCTCCCTCATGGAGCTAGTCCACCCCACTCCCTCCAACAGATCCAGAAGATCCGCAGCTGCCAACACACTGGTAATTCCTAGTACAATAACAAAATACTCTCAGGCAACAATAAACAGGACCTTTCTGTTCTATGCTAACAGATGTTGGAACGCCTTACCTAGCACCATCAGGTCCATTACTGACGTCGCTCAGTTTAGAAAGGCACTGAAGCACCATCTCTTCCTTCTGAACTACCCTAGGGACATATCACAAGCAGCCACCCGCCACCACCTGGACTACACCTCTAACACACCCATTTCACAATGATGCAGCCCCACCCACCGGCACAACTGACAACCTGGAAAGAATAGCGTGTCTATAACCCCCTATCATTGTAAATAGTTGCAAGCAATTCTGGTCCTTACTGTATACCTATGACGTGATTGCAATTGACAACCTGTAAAGAATAGCGTGTCTATACCCCTATTATTGTAAATAGTCCCAAGCAATTCTGGTCCTACCGTATACCGTGACTTGATTGCTCAATCTGTATATAACTACCCTAGCTATGTCCAAGTACATCACTTGTTCTTTGTAGAGACAGTACAGTGTATATACTCCCCTACCCTTGTAAATAGTCTCTAAGCAGTTATGGTCCTTCTGTACACCTGTGACTTGATTGCTCAACCTGTATATAGTTTACCCTAGTTACGTCCAAGTTGCATCACCTGTTCATGGTAAATACAGTGTAGGCTCGGCCACACTGTATAAATTAACTGTTTCATGTAAACTGCACTGATTCTAAAGAGCGGGGTATAGAAAAGACATTAAATAAATAAACGGTGATCCCTGAAGGATCCCACACTTTGGTTTCCATGGCCTTGAGTGTTTGGCCCCAGTTTGCATGGTAGAAGTTAGATTATACAGAAAGCCTGAAAACCACTCAAGGACCTTCCCTGAGACACTCAAATAAGCCAGGATGACCAACAGCATCTCATGGTCAGCAACATCAAAGGCCTTACTCAGATTGAACTGTAACAAAACTGTTATGTGCCCCCTGGCCAAAGTGCTATCCATATCCGAAACAAGAATACCCAATAACCATTCCATATTATGAAATTTATGAAACCCAAACTGTAAATTATTCAGACAGTAATGATCTTCCAAGTATTGCAGAAACTGACCTACAACCATTGCTTCCAATATCTTTATATAGAATGATATGTTCGCTATTGGACAAAGGTTAGAAGCTTCAGCTAAACTGGCCCTTGAGTCTTTTGGGACAGGAGTTAAAATAATGTCACATATCTCTGGGGGATAGCCAGCCTCTGCCAGGAGGATAATTACCATCTCATAAAGCCAGCATTTAAATGAAAACGGTGCAGAACGAGCAATAAAAACCAGGCACGCATCCGCCGGTGAAAACATCTTAGTATATCTACAAAAACACCTCTCAAACTTTTTATAAGACAGTACCCTAAATGACACGCAGGAACAATCTCCCACATATTCTGACTCCATCTCACCCCATGATGAGAGTGTTGGTATTCTCTCCACATCCGATCCCTCCATAGGAAGACTACCTCAAATATTTTGTAACTCATTCTGAAAAATCTCCACCAATACTTGTGGCATCAATGAAGGATCAGGCCACAATGCTCCCCCAACAATGTAGATGACACCTTAAATATTAATTAGCTAGCATCATGTTGTCAATAAGAACCTTTGTGATGGGTTTTGGGAAGGAAAGGACATTTTATAGTTTTGATGCTCTTTAAAATCAACTTACCAAATCAATGCTACATTCAGGTGTATCTTTTGGGGTAGGAGAGGAGGGAAAGGCAAGGGAAACTTAGTGGCCTGAGGCCATTATCTCTACCCCTGTCCTCCAGTCCCCAACCTCCTCTCACAGCTTACCAAGGGCTCCCTATTGGTCCCCCTTTTCTCCTGCCCCTTCTTCGGCAGCTTTCAAAATGGCACCAGTCTCGTGGTACTAACCCCTAGTGTAAGCCCTGGGGGGAGATTGAGAGGAGAGGACAGGACAGAGATCATGGCCTTTGGGGGCAGGATCAGGGGGTGGTGAGGGAATAGATTCTTGCTTTGGAGGCTTTCCAGGAGCCATGGGTTCGGAAGGCAGGGGAAAATCAAAAGAGGGGAGGCTCTTTTATCTCAAGTGTAGCTTTACACTGTGGTGGGGTGAGGGAATAGATTCATGCTTTGGGTGCTGTGCGGGAATTGGGGTTCTGAAGGTCATGGAGGGGGGATGGTGGGGGGGGGCTCTTCATATTGGGTCAGCTTTCCTCCGCATTGGGTGTGGCTTAAGCCAGGGAAGTCAGGATCTGGGGGAAGGCTGAATCAGCTGTGGGGGGTGGGGGAAGGTGTACATAGCAGTAGCAGCCACTTTTCCCTTCTCTTCTTTCACCATGGGTCTGCGTTCCCTTCTTTTGTAGGTAGTGCGTGTACTCCTGTGCTGACTGCCATGGCAGAGAACACAAGTCCTTGTGGTAAGTGGCTGCCCTGTGTGGTAGCTACATAGCAGAGGCTGGGTATCCCTCTATATTTACTACAATAGGATCTACCGCATTGACATTTTGGCACATGCCATGCAGTAGATCCAAAACCTTACTGCACCTCAGTAAAGAGGCCCCAAAATAACCTAGAAAGTGTCAGTCTACAGATCCTGTTTAGCAGCCTACAAGTCTACCCTAGATACAAATATAGGTAGAGTAAGCCAAGCATGAGGTTAATAACAGACCAAAAGGAAGATAGTTCACATTACTGTGGTTGTCATGTTGACCTTCTAGAATATGGCATGAAAATGGTAAAACAGGAGAGACCCATATGTAGAATAGCGAAATTAATGAATTTCAGAGTAGGGCATACTGACATAGCATCTTCCTATAACATGTCTATGCTATAGCCAAAGCCATCATAATTGACTTCAATCAACATTAATGCATTTTAGCTTATTGAATGGAAACAAATAAGGACCAGATGAATGGATCACCAAATTGAAACAGCAGAAGTATTTCTCGAACAGGGAAATAAGAAGTTTTCATATTTCATGCCACAGTATACTGTGAAATATTAGATTCATGAAAGTTTACTTCAGGATCACCACGGAATAGATGGAGTATTTTGAGGGGCACAGATTAAATTCAATATTCAAGGACAAGTATGATGCCGTGATGTTTACCTGAAAAATGTTCATAGATAGCCTTGATATGTCAAGCTGCCTTTAATTCAATGAATGGAAACTTATTCAGTGCACTGCTTCAAAACTGGACATAGCAATAAGTAATATTCTCTTGCTATGTGTAACAAATTGGACTGGTTAGTCATGTCATGACATTTTAAATTCATTGACCTGCTTTTCTTCAGCTCTTAAAACAGCCACAAATTGCCTCACACTCAACAGATCCGACTGCCCAATAAGAGGAGAGAGATGATAACAGGGATGTAATGGTAGCAGAAGCAGGTAAGAGGAAGAGAGTGCGATGGCAGCTGAGGCTCGTAAAAGGGGAGTGGTTTGATAAGAGGAGTGACCGTGTTTATTTCTGTGGGTAAAAACTCTGTTTTGCCCACAGAAATGGCTTTGAAAAATATCCTCAAGAGTGTAATTTTGTAACAGAATACCTAAAGCGACTGGCAAATACAGGCAGGAGTTACCCCAGTTTTTGAAGTAAACGTACCAGCGTACTTTCCCTTTCAGAATGATCCCACCCAAATTACCTGCACACAGGTTGTATGCAGAACTTCTTTCGGGAAATGGACATGCATTGAAAATCCAAATGCAAATCTAAATGAGAAGTATTTTTGAGAACAGGATGGGAATATCTTCGCTTCGGTGCAGGTAAACAGATGCACATACAGAACTTACTGTACGTTTGTAAGTTCCCATATATCGGACAGATGACTTTAAAAGTTCATCTCCATGGGTCAGAGACTGTTTTACTCTCAGAAATACTTTTAAAGTTCACCTCTCTGTAGAGTAATTTTATAACTCGGTGCCTATGTGGAAAGCTCAAAAAAGCATATCTTAAGTCTATGCTATCAAGGCAACATAAGCACCTATAAACTATTATAAAATAGACACCCAGGATCAGCCCCAACAATGCATAAATGCCCATGAACAGATTTACACCTGCTCCATAGATGGTGTGAATTTGTACATTACTACATGTGTGTATCTACATATTTAAAGAATACATACAGGCACCACCACTTCTCCTACCCTCCATCCAAACTATGCCCCTGGGAATACCGTATGTATTCCACATGTAAGCACATGCAAAAACTCATATATATAGCCCAAAAACTTTATAGAATCTCTTTTCCATGTGTAAAACAAGCTTTACATTTGGAAAAGCATTATTAAATTACTCCCTTGATGTATGTGATTGCTTTGATAGGTTTCGTTTTATGTAATTATATATATATTAGTCATACGACTAGGTCCAGCATGTGCTATGCAGGAGTAAAAGGCATCCTAGACACAGTACCTGCTTCCAGGTTCCATGTCGTCGGCTGTCAGTAACCGGCCTTTCTCCAGGACCAAGCAGGAAGTCAGTCCTCACATATGGGTGATGTCGGTGCCGACGGAGCCCCCGTGCAGAGCATTTCCCCAGCTTTCAAAGAAAGCCTTTGGGAATGCAGCGTGCATGCGCGGCCCCCTTCCCGCCCAAAGGTGCCAGATTGCTCAGTCCTTCTTTTTCTGCGGAGCCCACGGAGCCCAACGGACATGAGTTCATGTCACCCAGGAAAAGTAGATTTTTTTCAGCTATTTTGGCTTTGTCTGTTCCGGTTCGACGCTGGTTCCCTTTCCCGCCTGGGCTCGGTACACCGGAATCGAGTCCGGAATTTTGATTTTTGTTTTTTGTCCTTCATGACTAGCGTTCGCACTCTTTTTGTGTTTTCACTGGCAGCCCAGTCTTTTGACCTTGCAGGGGCCCTTTTTCCCCCGATGGCTGCCAGCGGGTTCAAAAAGTGTGATCGGTGCAAGAAACTTATGTCTCTCACCGACACACATGACTGCTGCCTCCGTTGCCTCGGGCCCGACCATGACCTGCTGGCCTGTGGCCCGTGCGGCAAAATGTCGTCGAAGGCGCTTTGGAGCCGTCGGCATCAACGTGAGAGAATTTTCTCTGACTCCGTGTCCAGCAGGCCTCGACATCTCGGGAATCTGACCCCGAGCACCGTCGGGGTTCCTCTGAGAGGGAGTGTCCCTTCCGGGAGCACAGAAGGAAGAAGAAGCTCGCGAGGGCGGCATCGGTGGAGGCTCCTGGATCCTCAAAGGCCAGGTCGCGTAGCCCTGACCACTGCCCTGGGATCTCGGAGTCGGAGAGGCCGTCCAAGTTACCTCGTGTGGAGCCGGAGTCCCCGAGTCACGTAAGTGCAGTTGTCCTCATGGACTCTCCTCCGGGGGAGCCGACGTCGGGCTCGACGCCGTCGGGGCCCGGGTCGGGGACTGCTGAGTCTCCTGAGCTTGGACTCAAGTTGACGGCCTTGGAGACCAGCTTAGCTGCCTTCATGGAGCAGCAGCGGGTGCTGATCGCCAGTCTGACCGGTGCATCTGCCCCGACCACCGGGACCTTGACGTCCAAATCGACCCCGGAGATCGAGCCGATCCTCGAGTCAATGAAGTCTCGAGTTGATCCTCAATCACGGTCCCCCTCGACCTCCCTGTGGGGCTGAGGTCGAGGGGGACCGTGACTGAGGATCAACTCGAGACTTCATTGACTCGAGGATCGGCTCGGTCTCCGGGGTCGATTTGGACGTCAAGGTCCCTGTGGTCGGGGCAGATGCACCGGTCAGACTGGCGATCAGCACCCGCTGCTGCTCCATGAAGGCAGCTAAGCTGGTCTCCAAGGCCGTCAACTTGAGTCCAAGCTTGGTGTCGGGGCGGGTGGCACCGAGGCCCACATGGCCGGAGCTGCTCGATTCCTCCTCAGAGGAGTCGGCGTGGGAGATGGAGGACGAGGAGTCCACGGACACCTTCCAGACCCGGTGCATCCCCTCGGACTCACCAGAGTCCAAGCCTCAGAGATGGTCCCCGGCCCCCCCAGAGGATATCCGGTTCTCGGACTTTGTGAGGGACATGGCCAAAGCCTTGGCCTTCCCTGCGAATGCCGAGGAGGAGCCTCGAGCCAAAGAGCTCAATGCCCTCCAGTATGACTTTCCTCCGAAGTAAGCCTTTACTGTACCGGTTCCTCCGATGCTCGAACAGCTGCTCTTCTGTATGTGGGGGGCACCGGCCTCAGCGCAAGTTCTTAGCAAATGGGGTCGATTCCATTTATCGAGTCCGTAAGAGCCCTGGGTTCCAAAAGGCGCAGCTACCACACAACTCCATGGTTGTGGAATTGGCCATGCACCACCTGAAGAGTCAGAAGATGCACTCCTCGGTGCCCCCCAGTCGGGAGGCCCAGAACCTGGATGCCCTCAGTAGAAAGTGCTTCCAGAGCTCTATGCTATCTTGCCATGTCCAGACCTACCAGCTGTATATGGGCATGTACCTACGAGACCTGGCAAAGTAAATTGCCGGGTTCTCAGCTGGCCTCTCCGAGGAACCTTTGCAGAGGTTCAAGGCTTTGTCAATAGGTATCCAAGAGTGCTCAAAGTTTATCTCTAGAACAGCCTATGATGGCGTTCGAGGCTTCGGCCCGGGTAGCTGCGACCGGCATCGGTGCACACCGTCAGGCCTGGCTGCAGTCATCAGACCTGGAGTCATGGGTGCAGGACAAGTTGGTCGATGTCCCCTGCCGAGGTGAAAGCCTCTTCGGTAAGCCCATGATTGAAAAGGCTTCAGAAATCGAGACGGAGACTCTCACCAGGACAAGGCTGTCCAGGAAGACTTCTGCCCCTTCTCAGAAAAAGAAGGGCTCGGGAAAGAAAAACTTTTTCCCAAGGAAGGGTGCTGCCTACAAATCCTACACTCAATATCAGGCCTCTCCAGCTCCCCAACAGGACCAGCAGGCCAAGGGGCAGGGGCATGGGCCCCATAGACAGAAGACCCCCAAGCCGCCAGCTCCGGCTCCTGCACAGCAGGGAGAGTTTTTTTGACTCCAACAGCATAGCCTCTTCTCCACAGCTGGCTCCACTCAGCACAGGAGGTCGGCTGACCCTCTACGCCTACAGGTAACCAGCCATCACAGGGGATACCTAGGTCCTCAGCATAGTCCAAAAGGGCTATCTGCTCTACTTCTACCAGCTACCCCCCTCCTACTTTCCAGGGGAGCCTCCAAGACTCCCTCTGCACAGAAACCTCCTCCTTCAGGAGTTGGCAAGTCTTCTAAAGGAATAGGCAGTGGAACCGGTGCCTCACCACCTGGAAGGGCAATGCTTCTACTCCAGGTACTTCAGGTACTTCCTCCAGGTACTTCCTGGTACCAAAAAGGACAGGAGGCCTCCGGCCTATCCTAGACTTGCGAAACCTAAACATGTTTCTGGAGAGGGAAAAGTTCAAGATGCTTACCCTTGGGATACTGCTGCCCTACCTCCAGCAGGAAGACTGGCTATGCTCCTTAGACCTAAAGGATGCTAATACTCACATCCTCATTCATCCAGACCACCGACAATATCTCAGATTTGTGGTGGGAGGAAACCATTTTCAGTACAGAGTATTTCCCTTTGGCCTTACTTCCGCCCCCAGGGTTTTCACCAAATGCCTATCTCAGGAATCAGGGAATTTTTGTCTTCCCATACCTGGACGACTGGCTCATCAGGGGCCAGTTTCTCCAGGAGGCCAGACAAGCCACTCTTCGCACTGTCTCTCTTCTTCAGCATCTGGGCTTTGTCATAAATTATGCAAAGTCCACTTTGATCCCCTCACAGAACCTAGAGTTTATAGGGGCAAGATTAGACACTCTGCAAGCAAGAGCTTACTTGCCCGAGGACAGGGCCCACAGACTGATGGACTTGGCCAACCAGTTCCACAGCAATTCTCAGGTCTCTGCCAGGCACTTCCTGCGGCTCCTGGGCCATATGGCATCCACGGTACATGTGACTCCGAATGTCCATCTGCACATGCAGGTTGCTCAGTGGTGCCTCAGAGCTCAGTGGACGCAGTCCACAGGCGACCTCCGAGACAGAGTAAAGGTGTCCAAACCACTTTTGGACTCCTTGCAGTGGTGGCTACATCTCCCAAACCTTCTCAGGGGGGTACCTTTTCAGGCCCCAGCACACACAATGGTGCTGACGACTGATGCTTCTTTAAAGGGCTGGGGTGCACATTGCCAGGGCATGTGCACTTAAGGCCTCTGGTCTTCTCGGGAGGCCACACAGCAGATCAATCTTTTGGAGCTGTGGGCAATCTGCATAGCTCTACAGTCTTTTTCTCATGCCCTCTCTCACCATTCTGTCTTAGTTCAGACAGACAATCAGGTAGCAATGTTCTATGTGAACAAGCAAGGGGGCACAGGGTCCAGGCTCCTATGTCAGGAGGCGCAGGCCCTTTGCTCCTTTGCAGTCAAACAAGGCATGTTTCTCAAAGCAGTTTATCTGCCTGGTCAGGAGAACCTCTTGGCAGACAAGCTAAGCAGGCTTCTCCAGCCCCATGAATGGCAGTTGAATCCATTGGTAGTCCAGCAGATCTTTCTACGATGGGGACTTCCATCCATCGATCTCTTTGCAAGTCCACTAAACCGTCAGCTGCCCAGGTTTTGCTCCAGACAGCCGCATCCCCTGATGATGGCAGCAGATGCTTTTCTGATCTCTTGATCTACGGGCCTCCTGTATGCGTTTCCTCCCATGCCCCTGGTGGCCCGAACTCTGTTCAAGATTCTTCGGGACAAGGCCTCGGTGATTCTGGTGGCCCCCAGATGGCCGAGGCAACCGTGGTTTCCACTTCTGCTACAGTTAGCTGTGGAAACTCCTTTCCCTCTGGGGTTGCAACACGATCTCCTGTCTCAAGATCAGGGTTCCCTTCTGCACCCCAATCCCAGGTCCCTCAATCTGATGGCCTGGCTGCTGAAAGGATAGTGCTAGCTCCCTTGCTTCTACCTAAGGAGGTTGAAGAGGTGGTTTTGGCCTCTAGGAGGCATTCCACCAGAAAGTCCTATGCCCTCAAGTGGTGTAGGTTCACAATATGATGTGCTCAGTGCAATGAAGATCCTTTCTCCTGCGTTGTGCCAATAGTACTGCAGTATCTACTTCACCTGTCAGACCTAGGCCTTAAGTCTAACTCTGTTCAGCTCCACCTCAGTGCTCTATCAGCGCACCACTCACCGGTGGAAGGACAGTCTCTGTCGGTTCACCCCTTGGTGTCCCGCTTCCTCAGAGGTCTGCTTCTTCGCAAGCCTCCGGTTCGTCCACCGGATTTGAACGTGGTCTTGTAGCAACTTACTCGCCCACCATTTGAGCCGATGGCTACTTGCCATTTGCTCTTCCTTTCTTGGAAAGCGCTCTTCCTGGTAGCTCTTACCTCGGCCAGATGTGTGAGTGAACTACAAGCTCTGGTTTCTGATAGACCGTACACACGGTTCTATAGGAATAGGGTGGTCCTACGGACCCATCCCAAGTTCCTCCCAAAAGTGGTCTCCTCTTTCCACCTCAATCAGGAGGTGGTCCTTCCGACCTTCTTTCCCAGGCCGCATTCCAGCTGGGCTGAGACAGTCTTGCATACCCTGGACTGTAAGAGGCCGTTGTCCTTTTATATAGAACGTACTCGGGAGCACCGAAGGACTACTCAGCTCTTCGTCTCCTTTGATCCTAATAAACTGGGGTTACCTGTCTCCAAGCATACGTTGTCTACTTAGGTAGCAGATTCTATTGCTTGGGCGTACAAGGCAGCCGACCTCCCCTTGCAGGGTCGAGTCACGGCCCACCGTGTCAGGGTGAAAGCCGTGTCAGTAGCTCATCTCCGCTCTGTTCCGTTGGCAGACATCTGCCGGGCCGCTACTTGGTCTTCAAGCCAGACCTTTGCAGCTCACTACTGCCCCGAGAGAGATTTCCGAAGGGACAGTGCTTTCGGACAGGCGGTACTCCATAATCTCTTTGAGGTTTAGGCAACTCCTACCCTCCAGCCCTTGTGTTGGGCTACCATACAGGGGCGTTCTCAGAGGATATTCTTATCACGGATGCTGAGGCTCTTGAGAGGGAGCCATTTTTTCAGCTTTGGGTTCCCGGTAGCCTGGAGCTGGGGAGTCCCATATGTGAGGACTGACTTCCTGATTGGTCCTGGAGAAAGAGCAGTTACTCACCTGTAACAGGTGTTCTCCAGGGGCAGCAGGAATCAGTCCTCACAACCCTCCCTCCTTCCCTGGAGTTGCAGTCATATACTTCATTTTGTTTTTTGCTGTCTTTTAGCTACGTCATCAGACTGAGCAAGATGGCCCCCTTGGGCAGGAAGGGGACCACGCATGTGCGATGCATTCCCAAAGGCTTTCTTTGAAAGCTGGGGAAATGCTCTGCACAGGGGCTCCGTCGGCACCGACGTCACCCATATGTGAGGACTGATTCCTGCTGCTCCTGGAGAACACCTGTTACAGGTGAGTAACTACTCTATCCCTCATAGTCATCTTAACACAGTCCCTGGCATGACTGGGGCAAAGCCCAGCTCCACCACTCCAATAGTCCTCAGGGAACAGCAAAACAGTCCATTAAACAAGTGAAAAACAAAGCAAAATGTGGTTACTATATAAGCAATATCTATAATAACAAGCAGTGCCTCAAAATGAGCCAGTCAAGGTTTTCTTCCCAATCCAATGCACCAGAATTAGCCAAACATGCCTACCTGGATCACACCCAGTGTGACAAGGCTCTCACTGGCTCGGCCCCATCAAGAGAGCTTCTTGTCGATATCCCTTTAACTATTAACAATCTATAATATCCAAGATAAATCATCAATAGTTCAGTCCATTCCACTGTTTTAAACCTCTATTCTAAAACTGGACAAACTTACTCTCAACGTCTGGAGTAGGTTTGGGAAAGTCATCTGCCCACCCCTCTCCTAGGCATTCCCAGGCCCAGTCCAAATCCACCATAAGGTAGTTCAGGAAAAATCACACATCTGAAGATCCATATTCCTGATATTCCATGTCCTGAAGGCTACAATCACCAGGATTGTCCCTGCTCCATAGGTTCTGGTATTTCCAGAACTGTGGTGAGCTCATGTGGGGCTAACTCCCAGCTGGGAAGCTGCTTTATATCCTCCTCATCCTATCAGGGAGGAATTTCAGCTTCACCCTCTTCCTCAGGTGTTCTTTCCATAATTGCATCACCTGGCTTTCCTGTGGCAGGGCCTTCCCATCCCTAACCCAAGGGATTCTGGGATCTGTAGTGCCTGACCCTTGCCATACGCTTCTATTTGACTGCTATATTGTAAGTCACCTGGGTCTTGTTTGGAAGAGAGCAACATATAAGTGGAAACTGAAATGAAATAATTGATATTGTGTAGGATTTCACTGACAACACTGAACACATGAAATAAACATTACATGAACGATCCATATCCCAGGGAACACCAGAGATCAAGTGAAGCCCTCTGGTATTGTACCAGGAATAAAACTAGGCAGACTAGATGTTTTGCCAAAAAATACCTCCATGAGAGCTGTCCCAATGGATCATTTTATCAAAGAGTGATGAGGTCTACAACTATTAATTCTTCTCTGCCATCTTTCTCCACCATAGCATTAAATGCCGGGAGCATGGTAAACATGTTCCTGGCAGTTACTGTGGTGAACGTGGCTCTGCTGTGGTGCAACAATAGAGCGGGTGCTCTCAATGCCACCAATGGAAGTGGCAGTGAGTGCACCAGCACTACTAGCCCTCCATGCAGGTAATGCAGCTGTGCTGCCTGTATCATGCTCACCTCACCTACTCTCCACTCCTACCCCTCCCATTTGCAATTCTAAAGTGCCATGGACAACTAGTGCCAAAATCTGGCAGTGCTAAGTGTTATGGCTCTACGCTAGCTGTCAACGCATGATCTTAACTTCTTCATCCTGATCTCCATATCCTATCTAAAATGTGCCTTCATACTTTTAGGTAAAACTATTCATGCGGGACTAGCATAATTGCACCCTGAATGAACATTTTGAGCCCCCAACAATCTGAATAGAAATTTTAACATGTCTGGCTGAAAATCTGTGAAATCATATGGATCTTCAACAATGACATAAGGTTTAAAATGCCACAAAATGGATCTGTTTTTTCTGAAAAAATACTGGCCAAGGATAGACATGGGTATGGACCCTATGATGGCAGACCTGTGCTCGCCCAATGATGCTACCAATACTGTGAAGCTAGAATTGTAAAACTTAACCATGCAGTTATCTGCAAGTATGTCGTGTGGAGGAAGCATCACTGCCATTAAAAAACTGCAGTTGTACTTTGAAACTGATGGATCAACATAAGGATTCTTGGTCTGCCTGAAGGTTGTATGCAAATACTAGAAGTCTAAAAAATAAGATGGGAGAGTTAGAATATATAGCACTAAATGAGAAGTTATTGATATTTCAGAGACCTGGTGGAAGGAGGACAACCATTGGGACGCTGTGATATCTGGTTACAAATGATATCACAATGATAGAGTAGATCAAATTGGTGGAGGGGTTGCACTCTATCTTAGAGAGGTCATTGAGTCACACAGGATTAAAGTTTTGCAGAAAACAAAATACACTGTAGAATCTCTATGGATCGAAATTCCATGTAAAAAGGGGAAGGTGATGGCAGTGGGGGTGTACTATCGACCTCCTGGCCAGAATGAACAAATGGATGATGAAATGCTCAAAGAAATCAGGGAAGCTAACAAATGTTACAACACAGTAATAATAATATGTGATTTTGATTACCCGGTATCAACTGGGTTAGTGTCACAGCAGGACATGCTAGGAAGATAAAGTTTCTAGATGAAATAAATGACTGCTTCTTGAACCAACAAGAGGGGAAGCCATTTTGGACCTAGTCCTTAGTGCAGCACAAGATCTGGTGCAAGAGATAAGGTTGTTGGGGTCACTTGGCAACAGTGATCATAGCATGATCGTATTTGATTTAATAAATGGAGGAAGGACAGCAAGGAGATCCACAGTACTATCTTCTAACTTTCAAAAGGGAGACTTTGATAAAATGAGAAAAATAGTTAAGAAAAAGCTAAAAGGAGCAGCTGCAAAGGTTGAAGAATTACATCAGGCATGGACATTGTTTAAAAATACTATCTTGTGGTATATCAAGAAATTGCATAAACATAAACATCTTAGAAGCCTGGAATGGCAACTTTTGGAAATAGGATACTGGGCTTGATAGACCTTGGTCTGACCCAGTATGGCATATCTTATTTTCTTATGTTCTGAAGGTTCGGAGGGAGCAGACATGATAAAATTTCTAGACATTCGGAATTACTTGACATTCAGTTCTCCATGGAGAACCTCCATGGATGTTGAATGAGTGCACTACATTCCCTCCTGTCACCGAATATGGCAGTCCAGTTTTGGAAAATGTCCTAAGATACTCGCCAAGTGTTGGAAATATTCAATTTAGCTGCAATCTCCACTTCTTTATAAGGGTCAAAGGATCCTAAAAATTCCAGATTTGGCCAAATCAATCACTGCTAAGTGTAAGCAATTCTTGTTTTGAGGCCTGCCCTTAAAGATGTAGGTGACAGCTGCAGCTTTCTTTACCAGAAAATGTTCAAGCACTTACTGAACAATTTAAAATGCATTGACATATCCAACCTTTTAGGTGGACTTGCAAGAGTGTGTTGAAGCTTTGCACTAAGTAATCATACGGAGACTGAGAGAGGCCCTGTACTAAAAAGTGGAACTAGTTGCTGTCTTTGATTGCATGTGTCGGATGAAGCAAAATAATAATTTTGCTTCTTTTAGATGACTGGATTCTTCGTAAGCTGCATCATATAAGGCAACTATGTTCATAAAGGAATGCCTTTCTCAGCTTCCCTAACTTTACCGGATTAAAGGAAGATGGGTTTGAAGAGCCTACAAAATGGCTTGTTCCTTCAACTATCCTGAAGTAGCAGGAGTATCTGCCTAGTAGGTAAGAAAAAAACCTTGCCTAGCAAGACCAGGGTTCAAATCCCACTGATACTTCTTGTGGTCTTGGGCAAGTCACTTAACCCTCCATTGCCTCAGGTACAAGATTAGATGGGAGCCCTCTAGGGATAGGAACATTCCTATAGTACCTAATTGTAATTTACCTTGAACAATAACTGGGAATGCATGAGCTAAATAATAATAGATAAATAAAAAAATATGTGAGGTGGTGCGTGATTGAAGAGGAGGTGGATAAAATGTGGGAATGGGGCTCAGAGTTCATGATGGTTTGGTTAATGGAAACAGGCGTTTGGGTTTGCAGTCAAATTCCTGCAAAGATGCTTCCATATTGGGCGTGTTTCTCTTCTCAGGTGGCACTGGAGATATTATGGGTAGGGCTGATTATGTGTAGCCACATGCTCAACTTGCTGGGTGATCATATTATTATAGAAGCAAATAGCTCATTGGGGAACATTATCCTAAGCTGTTACGTTGTCTGGTTTTAATGGCATCCTCAGTGAATTGGTTTTATAAAGATACCTCATATCCCAGTGTTCTAAAGTGCAAATCACATGTGTTGCATAAACTAACTAGAACACCATCACTCTCCAAATTTATATAAATGTATTTATATGTAAAAGTGGCATTACAAAGTATGACTGCAGCCACTTCTTTAGCTCACAGTTTAGCGCCCTTTATTATAATAAGCCTCTAAAGGTCCTTTAGAACAAGCTATGGTATATTATTTTCATATTATTTTCTTTTTTTCCAAAAAAAATCTTGTTAATTTACATATTTTCTTAAGAAGACTTATGCACAAATTTTATCTCCAATACTTCCTCAATCCATGATCTTCTTATACTTCAAATGTTGACATCAATGTTTCAGCCAAAGCCTGCTTCTGAGGCGTAAGTGCCTTCTTTAAATGGTACCCAGAACCAGCCTCTGTGGCTCACAAATGTTCATGTAAGATGTAAATTTGCGTGTGTCTCTATGGGGGTCATTTTAGAAGCCTTATTTGGGCTTTGGAACTACAAGCATAGAGACATACAAAGTACAGAACTGTCTCCAGAACCATTTTAGAAGACAGCTCTGGGGCTGTCCCCAATGTGAGGACATCCAAGTCTGAATGAGAGCATGATGGAGGTATTCCTAGGAATCTGAATGTCCCTGCCTCATTTCAGAAACATCATGGATGTCTGACCTTGTGTCTAAATTTAGACTGTTCCAGGCACATACAAGCACCTGAAAAGTGGTTCATTTTGGCTGAAAAACATCCAATACTCAGCATAAAAACATAAGAAATGCCATACTGGGTCAGACCAAGGTCCCTCAAGCCCAGTATCCCATTTACAACAGTGGCCAATCCAGATCACAAGTACCTGGCAGGTTCCCAAAAGGCACACGTGTTCCAGAATGCGTATCCTGGGGCAAGCAGTGGATTTCCCAGTTCCTCTTTAATGATGGTTTATGGACCTTTCCTCCAGGAACTTGTCCAAATCTTTTTTAAACCCAGCTACACTAATGACTTTTACTATATCTTCCAGTAACGAATTCCAGAGTTTGATTATACATTGAGTGAAAAATATTTTCTCTTATTAGTCTTAAATGAGTTATGTTGTAGTTTCATCACGTCTTTCTATTTTTTGATAGCATAAACATAAGCCCTTTATCATATGTAAAATATGCTTTTCATGCAGAAAAAGGTTTACAAAATTACACCCATAATTGACAAAAGAGGTGAACACAGAAAACTCATATTTATCAAACATAAAAAATATGAAGGAATGGTTAAAAGCAGCATAAAAAAGATATAAAACAGCAGCAGATGAGCAAAAGTTCAACTACTCTAGGAGAGCTCAGACTTAGTATTAATTTGCAATAACCATGTCCCAGGAAGTTAATTAAGATAAATTGTATGATCTAATTAACTGTAATTTTCTAAGCAGAATTGGAATGAATGATGAAGCACATTATAATAAAATTTTGTATGTGAAATAACTAATAACTAACATCAACAATAATGAAGAATGTTAATTTGGAAAAAAAAACTATTGTTAATGATGTGGAAAAACTTGTGAAATATTTTGTTAAGTGGAGGATCAAAGTCTTGGCAGAGTCAAAAGCATGGCTTGCCATGATGTCCTAAGACTGACCTACATTGCAAATGACACACCAACATAACAATCAAAGAGGGAGTTGTTGAATATGGCATGCTGTATAGATGTGATCCAAATTAGAACTCTGTGATGCATAATTGTGTGGGTTCTGTAAGTGATGCATCAGACTGCGGATCAGTTGCCGAGCCTTGTAGGGAGACAACTTAAAGCCTAGGCAATCCTTCCTCTCCTCTTCTGAACAACATGCATATCTTCCTCTCACTCTGGGAGAGGGATTCTCCTCAATCAATTCACTCAGGAAGACTGAAATGAAACAAATTTACAATCTGTGGTTCACCGGTTTTGGTGCTCTCACAGATTCAGAAAACATTTGACAAGGTCCTTCATGAGAGACTCTGGACAAAATTAAAAAGTCATCGGATTGGAGGCAGTGTAGTGTTGTGGATCAGGAACTGTTTAAAGGATAGACAGCAGAGGGTAGGGCTAAATGGCCAATTTTCTCAATGGAGAAAAGTAAATAGTGGAGTACCGCATGGATCTGGGCTGGGCCCATGTCTTTTTAACATATTCAGGGAGCTTAGGCACTTCCAAAGATACAGAGGGGCTGATATTCAATAGGAACAAATTCACTTAGAAATAACTGGATGAAATTGGGCTTGTGGACACCTTAGAATTTATTCTTTCACAAGCTTTCTTCCTTCAATTCCATCAAGACCTTCATTTCTAGGAAGATTTTTGTTTGGCGTGTTATTCCTAGTTTTCTCTTGTTTTAAAAGGTATTTCATATAAGGATCTTTTCAGGGCCCCTACTAATCTAGTATGCCCCTGTCTCTAGGAACTTACCATTTTAAAGTACAGAGGCAGTACACTACTATTTCTAATAATCATTTGTATTGCACTATAAGGCATATGCAGTGCTGTTCAAAGACATTTAAGATGCAGTCCCAGCTCGTACGAGCTTACAATCAAAGACAGACAGCTCAACAAGTGGGGCCTAGGATATATCTAGGGGAATGGTAAGGAAACACGCAGGAGGTGAACAGGAGACTTGGGGGATCAGAATCCAAAAGCATATAACTTTTGCACAGAATACATTTGTTTGTCAGACACCCACACCAAAGATCTGCAGCCTATCACTTTAAGGAAAACCGGGTCACCCATGTTGTCTTTTTTTCTTAAAATATATAAAAATGTTATTAGAAAATTCTTAACTTAAAACTAGTCCTTGATATTTCTTAGGTCCAAAAGAATTTTTCACTATAGCAGATTTCCAAAAATACACATACTATGACAATGAGAGCTGTGATGACCTTATGGAAACACAGGAAAGTGGTGACTATGTCTTTAAGACAAGAGACAGGCAAGCTTTTCAGAGGGCTAAAGCTACAGCCAAGCAAAAGAAACACGTACTTGGTGAGGCTAAGCCACCCCTAAGCCCCAACGTGAGTGCAGGCTTGGACTCTAATGACAACCACCTGTGCAGAGATAAGGGTATGGTACCTAGGAAGCAGCTTTTTAAACCTGCTTCAGTGTAGAGAGAGGGAGGAAGGACGAAGGAAGGAGAGAGGAGCAGCAACAGGAAGGAGCAAAGAGATGGGGGAAGTTTAACTCCACGTGGGAGAAGCAGTCCCAGCAGCAAAGGAAGCAACCCTTGTGTGAAAGGTACGCTTGAGCCAGAGACCAGCCGATGTATAGCTGGGGAGGTTGCTGAAGAGCTGGAACAAAGTGCAGTGCAGTGTGTGCAAGAGACAGTTCAGAAAACCCAAGCTGCCAGAAGGGGAGTGAAAGCTGTTACAAACGAACATAACCAAGACCCAGCCAAAGGTAGAGACATAAAGCTGAACACAGGTGAAGCAGTTAAGCTTTTGCTCCAGGGAAAGAAGCCCCACGCTCCTGATACAGCCAATGCTTACCAGGGAGAGCAGTTCTGGAAAGGACTTTTGAAGTTTCTACAGAATAGTAAGTTGGAAAACATTATTGAAAATCCTGAAAGAGATAAGCAATTTGCAGAACAGGAAGGCATGCAAATTGACACTCTTGAGTCACATTCAGTGTATGACGAATTACCGATGGATTGTTCTTTATGCATGAGGGAAATTGAAAGCTGCTAGGAAGGACTGTAAAAAGAACCTTTTGAAGAGCAATTTTTTCCTTAGCCAGGAAAGTGCTAAGACCTTCTTTAAGCTAAAGAACTTTGCTAAGAACAGAATTTGAATTAAAGCAGCGTTGTTGAAAAATGATCAGAATTTACCTATGCTGTTTGAATGAAAAGAAGCTGTAACACAGGTGCTGAGATGTGTACTGAAAACAGCTGCCGTGTTTAAAGAAGTATTTCTGTTCTTTAACTTCACGTGTACTTTTGTTCCTGTAAGTTTTTCTGTTTTGGAGAATAATCCTTTTGCCTGCATTGTCATTGAATTTAATGCGTGGAAAGAACCCAAAAATAAATTTCTTGTTTTTACCTTAAACAACCCCAGTGGTCACACACTACTCTGTCTTTAATGAAAAGAACTCCAAGTCCCAGGATTCCTTGCTAGAGACAAAAATAGCTTTAATTAAGGACAAATATGGCAGCCCTTTGCCTGTGAGCCACCGGCCCAGGCAGGGGGTCACAACAATACAAAACAGAAGATCATCTGTTCCACTTATACTCCGCATGATATTACATCACATCACTACTCCAGATTTGTATACTCACTTTCTTTAGTTCATAAACACGTCCCAGTTTCTTCTGTCTTTCGTCTTTCTCATAAATTCAGCATTTGAGAAAGATGCTGGAAAGCAAAGCCTTCCATTCATCTGCGGAATGATTAGCATGAGCACTTCCCACCCCAACAGACTATTGTGTCTTCCACAATCTCTGAAGAAACCATTTCCAGCAATGGTACCAGCTCCTGAGCATAGGTGACCTTATTTTTCAACTCAATTTTGCTATATCCACAGATTTTTGCAAACCCCATTGAAAATAAAGATGTTTTCTCGTTGAGAAAAGAACTATGTCATCAAATTAAATTTACTTATCCTGTAACGCTTGATAGGAAATATTGTCATATTTCAATTTCATTCAACCTGCCACTATTTTTTAATAAAATCATCAGCATATCCGGATGTATTATTTCTGGTTTTCTGTAGATAAGCTTTTATGAATTATGCATAGGTGATTTAGCCTCTTGTCTATTCTGCCATAAAGCAGAAATCATAAGCAACTAAAATGAAACTCTTCGTTACTGGTAACATAAGCAATCTATCTTCTTTTCATAGCACTTTTCCTGTAAGGAATATTTCCAGTCTCCTCACATCTGGAATAGTGTTATTAGATTCTATCTTCTTTTTTGATATAAATGGAGCAGCTATCTACTTCCTTTGAATAGGTGATTATACTATAAATTTAAAACCCACACTTTTATTATGAACTGTATATAATAGGAAGCAGAATTCACCTTGCACTGTGTTTATTACTAATTCGGAGGCAGTGCAATTTCATTTCCTTTTACTTGTATTCTTGTGGGAGTGCAGTTTTGCTGGCACTGTAGAGGAAAGAGCAGCAGCTGTAGAAGGGACACTTCAGTATCTCATCTGCTTGCACTGGGTGTAGCAGGCACACAGTGTTATGTTTATGTAACCAGAGCTTAAAAAATGGAAAGATTTACCTGGCAGGGGGTGACCCGGGTCTCCCTGGGGGCAGCTGAGGGCTGCTCTGTGCTTTTTTGTCCTTAGGACTGCTTTTCAGCTAATTGTAGGCAGTCAGGGCTTTTTAAATAAAAAAAAAAAAGAGGCAGAGGGGCTGAGTTGAAGATAGAAAAAAATTAGAAGTAAATAAAAGTGGTCCACTGTTTGGGAGAGGCCGAGAGAGCCCTGAATATGGTTTTTGAGCTAAGAAGCCCTTATTCAAAGAGAAAGAAGTTAAAAGGAATCTGAACCTTTAAGATCTGCCCTGGGCTGGAGCAAGCTGTATGCTAATGAGGCAGGATGGTCTTAAAGGAATAGTAGCTTCAATGTAAAAGTGCTGATTTTTAGAGAATATAAAAGTTGAAATTAAAGAAATATAAAGTTAGAGTTCAGGTGCAGGAGATGTTCAGGGAGGAGTGGTCTAGTGGTTAGGACAAGGTACTTCAGGCCGGAGGGTCGGGGGTTCAAGTCCCACCTGGGGACAGCAATCTCAGGCCGGAGGGACTGGGATTTCTAGTCCTATAGGCACTCCTTGTGGTCTTGGGCAAGCCACTTAACCCTCCATTGCCCTTGTTCCCTGTAAGTATTAGTGTATGTGTCTCATATCCCCTCGTGTTAAATGTATCCCCCAATTGACCGCTTTGACCCGGTGAAAAGCGGGATATAAATACAGCTAAATAAATAAATAAATAAATGTGCTCTCCTGGAAAACATACTTGGTTTTGTGAACAAGTATTCATTAATGCCAGAAAATCACTTGTTTTCCCCCAGGGGCAGGAGTTTCTTCTCAAAGTTTAAAAACTTTCCTACAGGCTTGCAATTATACAAAACATGACTAATTCATGGTTTTCAGACTTTAAAAAGATTATCTTAGGGGTAAAAAGGATTTATTTTATAAAAAACAAGTTCCGGCTTGCCACACACCCGCTCCCAGGACCTTGGGGTTTCAGGAGGGGGTGGCCTTTGATGCCCTTCAGGGTTGAGAATTGTAGTTGTGTGTGCTCAAGTAGTAAGGCAGGCAAAGAAAATTTCTTTGATGAGGTTTATTTCCGCATTGCAGTTCAAGTGCAAACAGACGCAAATAAAGTATAATAGCACAAAACAAGAGTGGAAACCAAAACTTAAACAAGGTATTGCACTGCTAGGCTAAATGTCCATTATCTTCTGTGATCACATTCAGTTGTCATGTGACCCCTTTTCATTAACGGAAGAAACAAACTTTGGAAAACAGCAATGCTCCTGGTATGCAAACAATTATGCTTTAAAATTGTTCCCTTCTGATAAGTTTCTCAGCATAGGAATCAATACAGCAACTTCTGTTATATTGCTTCATATAACTTTGTACAGCCCTTCAATTAAATGTCCTTCTCAATCACACAAGCTGAGCAGTCCATTGGCATGTCTGGCTCTGTGAACGGTAGAGAAGAAACCAAAGGCATTTCCTCTTCACAGCTGTTTATGGGCTGTGCTACGTTAGAGGAAGAAACTGCCCTGCTTTCAAGGAACTCTCTGAAATCTTTAAGAAGCAATTCAGCCTGCGTTCTTCCTGGGCTAAACTGATTATGTCTTCCTCCTTCAGGTAACTGTTTGTTTAAACTGCTTATCTCTTGGTAATTAGCAATGCTGCTTTTACTAGGACAACCATTCCACGTGTTAGGATTATCCTTCCCCCACTTATCACTAAACGTTAGTGCTGGGTTTAAAAAACTTCAGCTGTGAGTGGAGAGTTTCTCAACAGAGTGTTAAAAGTAGAACCGTCAGACTTCTCTTGGCTCCTGTCTCTGTAATAAGACTCAGCTGTTCCTTTACTAGAGGTTTCTGCTGGCTTATGAGAATAGCCTAGGCTGCTTACATGCTTTTCAGACTGCAACCAATTGCTACCATGTTGTCTGACTTTGTCTTGGCTTTTAACGTTAACCTTTACTCTTTCTGGCTTCCCAATGTTAAACTTGCTAGCTGCTTCAAACCCACTGTGTACCTTGTGCTGTGGCTTTCTCCAGGGTAATTCTCTGTCCCTCTGCCTTCGGTTCCAAGGTTCTGCTTGGTCCTCTAAAAGCCTGTGCTGTAGCCTTGGGTCTCTCAGTGCTCCTGAATCCTTCTGGTCACAGAAGATTCTTCCTGCCTCTGAGTCTCCCAGGTACTTGCTCCATGAGTCCAGTCTTCTCCTTAGTGGATCACAGCTGCTTAATTGCTCTCTCTCCAACTCTTCCTGATCATGTCCTTCTTCGTCGTTGTCTTCTTTCAAATCTGACTCTCTCTGTTTCTGAGTGCTCAACAAGCTGCCTGTGTACTGCACTGCCCGCCTCCTGCTTGGGCGTGCCCAATCAGGGACTTGGCTTCTCTCCTTCCTTGAGGTGAGGTGTGGTTCCTGATTAGCTCTGTGTTTTTTTCTCTCTGAAGAGAAAATCCTGCATTCTCTTGAAGTACCGGTTCTCTCCACCGGATCACTATCTGTTTCTATAGCATCTTGAGAGGCTTCTACGTCACAGGCTCCATTAAAGTCTATAGCTAGAGGAATGGTATAGGGATCTCTTTAAAAGTAACTGTCTAAGGCAGGAAGAAGTCACTTGTGACACATTTTTGTCTTAGCTGCCCTAGTGAAGTAAGATAAGGTCTTATAAAATTTAATTCTGAACCATGCTTTTAGGAAAAAAAATAATTTGAATGAAGGTTTTGAAGTCTTAGGGTTCAAAAATTCTGGTTGCTAAGGATCTACTTTGTAGGGGGTGGGGGAGGTGTCCTGGAGAGCAAGAAAAAAAAGAACGTGGGTAACCTTTTCCCTCTCTCTGGCAGTTGAGGCTGAAGAAGACAAACGTGGTAGGATGTCTGTGTGTGTTATGGGGTTAATTAAAGTGAATTTTAAGCTTAAAGTGAAGCATTTGATTAGAAATATAGTAGAGCTTGATTAGCTTGTTGGTTTCTGTATATTTGGAGAAGAAGAAGAGTATTTGGAAGTTCTTTTGAAGTACTTTGGTGAACACAGCTGTGATTTATCAGTAACTACTATTGTTGTGAGTTTAAAACTAGTCACAGTGGCAGCTGAAGCAGAGATTTGGATTTGTTACTGAGTCAAATCGCTCTCTTTGTAGAGACTCTGAGTTGAGGTGGTGTGTTTGCCATCCAGTTTTAAAATCCTGTGAAGTCTGGTGTAATTGGGAGGAAGGAGGGGAAGTGATTCTAATTGTAATGTTGTGCACCTTTATCAAAAAGATAAGGGAACAGGGTTGAGAATTCTGAGGACTTAAGGATCCTAAGAAAACAAATAAAAACCCTTTGTACTTCCTTTGGGGTAAAGGGTTCCCCTTACTATGGTGAATCGCAGGAACTAATTAAACTCAAAGAGAAAATCCAGAAGAATATTCCTTTTGAGGAGAGGAAAGGTTCAAACTAAATCAGTTTATCAGTGATTGAGCTGTGCTCTATCTGGGTTAAGCTCTGGAAGTGAACTGGTCTGAGTGTGTCTGCTGAACTGAAAGGGGAAAAAGATAGATAGGGATTCATTAATTATCCTTTGTTTTCTTAGCACATAGAAATGATTCAGTCTTTTCCTTAATTCAAACCAGAATGAGTAGCCTCAACTGATTAGACTAAGGTTTTCTCTTTTTGAGTTATTAAAGTTAGGTTAGTAGGAAACTGGATATCGCTGGACTGGTTGCCTCAAGGAAAAGGGAACTTGGAACCTGAGGAACTTCTACCACAGACTGCACTGGGCCCCAACTCAAGAGAGGAACTTGGAAGATTAAAGATTGAGGTACCTCCACCATCTCACACACCCAAAAAGAACTGTAAAGGGAAATTGATGAGCTTATTCTTTTACACAGAGTACTCTGAGATCTTAAACTTTACCTGTTAAAGGGTACAGTTTATGTAAACCCTGAACACTAAACCTGAGTGAAAACCTAATACTGATGTTGGACAGAAATGTAAACCCACAATAAGAATAATAGTAAAAGTTATTTGTCTTAATGATGTGTTAAACTGAAATACTGAAATGTTGTTGGGGGCTGGTAATCTGAACTTCCTTGGACCACCGTTGTTATTGGAAAGAAAACTTTGATTTGTTGTATTCTCTGGAACCAATCTTCTCAACTGATTGGCTCTGATTTATTTAGTTACCAATAAATTGCATTTACAATTTCAGCCTCTATGGTAAATGTGATTATTTGTTTTTTGCTGACATCACCTCCAGAATAAATCAATTGTAACATCACATTGGTATGCTAACTGAATCCATTTAGTTTATTTTTTTTTGTCTTCTCTTGATTCCTGTATGGAAAAAGCGAGAAGCGACGTGGATAGTGAAGATTCCCGTACGCCTCCACCACTTGGCCTAGACTACATGAACATCGTTCCAGGGGTAGGAGTAGGAGTCTGATAGCTCCCTCCAGGGCAGGGGCTGCATTTAGTTTCCCATGTTGCTTGTGAGATTTTTGTTTTTTCTTTTAGTTTTGTTTCAGGGGAAATGTATTCAGCAGCAGCCAGCACTTTTCTTTTTTTTTTTTTTCTTTTTTTTTTTTATTTGATTTTCAAAACAAAAATACAAGTAAACACACTTGCTCAGAAAAAAGGGAGGACATTCGCAAATACACCATAAGAAAATACAAAGGAATACAATACACCAAAATGAACCCCTAATACAGTCCACAATATAGAGGGGGATCCAAGACCAAAGTAAATAATACAAAGGAAAAATATTCCAATATAAGGTTAAGTGTGATACAGCCCATATAAACTAATAACATCTGCAGGCCCACCTACAAACCCCCTAGGAACCTCGACTATTTAAAAAGGAAATTAATTGAGAAGGATAGACAAAAATATAAGAATTGCCCTGTAATTTTACCAGACACTTTTCAAGTGACTGGCTGTTGCCGCTGTAAATTGAAAATGCATATTCTGTGCTACAGCCATAGTCTGCCACCGGCACTGAATACTCGGTTTGGCTGGATTGCTTTTTTGCAATCCATTCAATGGCAATATTCAGTCAATGGCTAGATTGCAAAACCAGCTAAAGTTAAGAGAGCCATTCGGTTGTCCTCACTTTAGCTGGTTTAGGTTAAGTGGTTAGCAGCTGAATATTGCCCCTACCTGGTTAACCTGCATCTCTGCTCCTGTTCCACACCTGGAATCCCCTGATACTGCCCTGTTAGCATCAGGATGTTCTGCAGAGCTAGGGTGGCATATTCAGCATCAAGTACCTGTTTTAGTGTCGCTGAATATCGCACGTAGAGGGATTAATGCACTTTGCAGGTCTGCAAGCCATGTTAATCCCTTTGAAAATATCTCCTGTTAGCGCACACTATCACAGTTTAGGACAGCTATCTAGAGGGTCGCCATGAGTCGATACAGACTCAATGACACTTAACAAAAACAACAACATAATATCACTCAATAGTGTGTGCTATGGACAAATAGTACACGCTACTGAGCAACAATGCACACTGCTCAGTGATAATGTGCAGTAGATGTAGACCTCCTTCTGCCTGGTTATCAGAACAGTCGTTAGGTTAATAAGCAGACAATAGGGATTAAATCTCTATCACAGTCTCTCTGTCTGTGTTTTTCCTGTTCCTTGGAAGAAGGCCGTGATTCATCCACTTCTCAAAAAATTCAGCTTTGATCAATTATCTCCTGCCAACTATTGCCCAGTTTCCAATCTCTCACTTATATCAAAACTTGTCGAGCACTATACACTCATCAGTCAGTTTCTGTACTATGAAAAGGACGAAACCTATCATTACTTGTCTGATGAGCAGTATTCATAGTATCCTGGATAGAGGTGATTTGGTCTTGGCAGTTTCTTTAAATATCTCCTGTGCTTTTGATCTCATCAACCATGATCTTTTACTCACCCATTGGTCTTTGTGACAAGCCTCTAGCCTGGTTCTAACCATTTCTAGCTGGTTGATCTTGTCAGTTCTCTACAGGTTCCCCATACTCCTCTTTCTGCAACTTTCTCCCTTCTCTGTGGAGTCCTATAGAGATCTGTTTTCTCTTTTCTCTTGTTTAACAGCTTCATGAGTACCCTACTGACTTTGACGCAAGAATCAGGAGTCACCTCTTATGACATTTTGCTTATTCCCCACATTGAACCTTTAAACCCAGATCTGTCTCAGAAACTCTTGCCTGATAAAAGTAGCCCAATATCTCTTGAATAATTGTCTTTGACTCAGTCCAGGGAAGACCACGGCCACCTGGCTTACAGGTTCATCACACACTCCTTTACTCAGCCTTAGACTAAATGGTTCTGTAATTACACTTACCCCTTCCTTTTGGTATTATTGTCAGTTCTGAACTATCCTTTTCCCAACAAGTTGATTCTGTAGTAGGATCTTCCTTTAATACCGTCTGTTGTTTCTGTGCTATCCATCCCTATCTCGATTCTTCAGCCCAGGCCAGAGTTGTTCTGGAAAGCTGCTAGCTTTGAGTGACTGCTAGGATCATTTTACTTAATTGTTGTGATTGATCTGACCAGTGAAAGCTGCAGGGTTTAAAGATTTGACCATGACCAAAAGCGTTTTGGGGGTCTCAGACTCATCCCCTGACTAGTCACAAAAAACAGATTTTCAACCCCTAGAAGCAAGTGAAAAGCCCCCTTCAATATACAAAGAAAGATTTTATATAGAGCGCCAGCAGAATAGGAAGACAGGGAATAATGGGAGACAATGAGAGAGAAGGAAAAGAGATGACAGACGAGACATATGCACACAACTCTATCTGTCTAACTGTCCTGTTCTTCCTGTCTTCTCTGTTCTATCATATATTGTAGTTCTATTTTTCCTTTTTCTATAATTGTTATTAATTTTGTCTTTGTAAACCGCCCCGATGTTATGGGGGGCGGTATAACAAGTGTGAAATAAACAATAAACAATAAACAAGCACATGAAAAGTAAATCTACCTTTCTTTCCAAAAGGCAAATGTATTTCTTAGAAACTGTTATCTGAAGATAAAGGTCTTTGATGTCACTGGTATTGTTACTGTAGCCAACAGTAATGCACATTTCCAGAGTCTTGAGACTGACAAGCAGTCTGAACCACAAAACCGTTTCTTAACAGTCCAATAATTGGATTGTCGTGCTCATTTCTGTGGGTGCTGATGCAGAAACAGACAATGCAATACTGTTCCTGTGGAACCTACACTAGAGGAAGGTCATATTTTGATGCTCTTCTGAACCCTGTGGCCAGATTCCTTCCTGAGTCTCCCCCTAACATGTTCCTTTTTTTTTCCTAACCATATTCTGTCACAATGCTCTGAAGATCTTTACTGACACAGATCATAAATGGTTAAACATCCAGTCATGCCAGTTTTTCACTCTCCTGGAACCTCTCAGCTCAGCTGGAGTGTATTAGATTTCCCAAGTTTCCCTTTCTACTGACAAACAAACTCCATATTCGAAGTTTAGCCAGCAGGAGGAGTTAGAGAAGCGAGTGTGTTCAGCGTAATGCTATTTAGCGCGCCCAAGTAACATGCTTGTGCAGTTTCAGGATTTCTTGCAAGAAAATAGAATGAACGCTCACTCAATTTTTAAAAATTTTTTATGGAGATCACGCTAAATTTTTTTCCATCACTCATAAAATGTTTTTAATGGGCTCATTATTTCTTTTCCTGAGGCCATGATAAACTCGAATATGCATGAGTTTTATTGCATAGGCCTCTTATTGATCATAAGATACACACAGTGAGATTTTATTTATTTATTTACTTATTAGTATTTAGCTAATGCCTTTCAGTGGTAGGTAGTTCAAGTATGTTCTTTTTAATGTGTTCATTGTATTTCATTTAGTTCCATGTAAACCGTTTTGACTTGTAGAAAAATGGTATATCAAAACTTGTTAAATAAATAAATGTAGGTATTTCCTTGCCCCCAGAGGGCTTACAATCTAATACTGCCTATTTCCAGTCTCCCCAATATTTTGAAGGAAGCCAATATCCATGTTGGCCATCAGTGATTTACCATGAAAAGATGCTACAATGACTCTGTACAGTAAGGGAAGTAATAGGATGCATGCTACTGTATTAACCAGCTTGGAATACTGCACAGGCTGTGACATACTGTTCTACGATTTGACCATGCTTATAGAAAATATGTACTTCCTGGTCATCAAGAAACCCCTAGATAAATAAGGCCTGTTAACTTGCTTTCGCTAAAAGGCCTATCATGCCTTCACCTGATCAATTTTGATACCAGGCTGAAAAAACTGTTGCGTAATTCACTTTTTGCTTCCAGAAATTATAAACAATAAACTATCTCCAGGAACAAGCAGGAATGAGTCCTCACATATGGGTACGTCGGAACCGACGGAGCCTGCGCGGGAAAGCTCCCCAGCTTCCCAGAAAGGAAGCTTTTGGGGCCTCCCACAGCGCATGCGCGCTGCCTTCCCGCCTTCCTGACCAACTCTCCTCAGGTCTTCTTTTTCCGCGGAGCCAGCAGGTCATGTTCCTGTCACCGCTGAAGAAATTGTTATTTTAATTTGTTTCTTTGACCGCGTGTCTGCCTTCCCCGATTCCGAACCGGTACTGCCGGTCTTTATTTCTTTATTTCTTAAAAAAAAAAATTAAATTATTATTTTTTCTTCACTTGGTGTGTTTTTTTCTGTGAGGCCTCTAGGCCTTCTCAGATTCTCCCTCATGGAGAAACCAGCCTCTGGTTTTAAAAAATGCACCAAGTGTACCAGTACTATTTCAGTCACAGATACCCATGAATGGTGTCTTAAATGTTTGCGGCCTGACCATTCCATTCCGGATTGTCCATCCTGCTCTCTGATGTCCAAACAGGGTTTACAGAACAGAGCAGCCAAATTTCATATGCTGTTTTCTGCGGATACTCCAGCATCAACATCTTCCAGGTCTTCCTTTTCCTGATGGATCTCAGGTAACCAAACATTCTTCAGGCAGGTCCTCAAAGGGCAAATCTCCCTCTAAGCAGCGAGAGGCCCTTGGGTATGACCCTGAGGACCCTGCCCCAGCCAAACAACCCCGGCGGGAAGCTCCGGCTTCCAAAGCTCCTCCTATGGGGTTACAGGTAGACATCGATGGCACGGCCTTGACCGATCACCTGTTAGACTGCTCTGGGGTACCGGCTAACACCGGTACCGACATCCAGGCAGTTGTGGCGTCTATGGGTACTATGGTACAATCCATGCAGCAAGCCATACTGGCTTTCATTAACGCTGCAACGCCCTCGGTACCGCGACAATCGGTTCCGACGCCGGTTCCGGTACCACAACCGATACCGGTACCCAGAGCATCTACTTCCAGTAGTATGCCGGTTCCGGAGATTTTCTCGATACCGATCCGGTTCCCGGTACGCCCAATGTCGATACCGGTCGGTACGCGTATCGATCTCTGGAGGCTAATAGACGATACTTTGAATCTTCTGAAGATTCTGATACCTCAGATGATTCTGCTGATGTCTTTTACTCTTCCTGAGGAGCCCTCTTCTCCAAAAAGGAGAATGTCTCCTCCAGAGGATTTGTCCTTTCAAGACTTCATTATTGAAGTAGCGAAAGGACTCTCCATATCTGTAACCTCTGAAAAAGAACCTAGAGCAAAAAAATTGGATATTTTAGGATACTCTAAGGTTCCCAAAGAGGCAGCCACCTTACCCATACATGAAATTCTTCAAGAACGCATGATGGACTTGTGGGAGGCTCCTCTCACTTTATCTCCACATTCTCGACGTTTGGACACCATGTATCGGGTTCCTCCTTCTCCTGGTTTTCAAAAAACTCAGCTCCCTCACCACTCTATTGTGGTGAAGTCTGCTATGAAAAGGATAAAGAGTACCAAAAGGCACTCTTCTACCCCTCCAGGAAGAGAATGTAGGACTCTGGATGCTTTTGGTAGAAAAATCTTCCAAGCTAGCATGCTTATTGCCAGAATCAATTCATACAGCCTTTATATGGGCATGTTTTTGAAAGAGATTGCACTGAAGATACGTCATTTTCTCCCCTTTATCCCAGAGGATAAAAAGGAGGAGTTCCTTCTTTTGCTAAAGCAAACTCAAGATGTTTCAAAGTTCTCTAACAGAGCAGCCTTTGACTCTTTTGAGGGAGCTAGCAGAGCCTCTGGCATTGCCATAGCTGCTCGCAGACTTGCTTGGCTCCAGGCCTCTGATTTGGAACCCTGGGTACAAGAAGGCTTGGGCAATCTGCCCTGTAGAGGTGAAAATCTGTTTGGCAAGGAGTGGCAAATCAAAGCCACTCAAATGGATGCAGAGAATGCTGCTTTAGATAGACTTTCTAAGTCTACCTCTACCCCTGCCAAGAAAAAACCTTTTAAGAAGCCTTTCTATAAAAAGACCAGATTTTCCACAAATACTGGCCAGCAATCTTCCCAAGTTCGCTTTACTCCTAAGCGTCAGCAATCTAAACAGGCCAGAACAAAGTCTACAGGGGCTGCTACAGTCCAGCAGTCCCAACCCCCTCAGAGTTTTTGACTTGATTCTAGAGAACTTAACCTTTCTGGCTCTGCAACAACCAGAGCCTCTCACCATTCCAGGAAGGTTAACTCATTTTGCTCCCAGATGGGAACAAATCACATCAGAGCAGTGGACCCTCTCTATCATCAGAGAGGGCTACAAACTACATTTCTCCAGCCTTCCTCCCCATACCATGGTGAGACAATTCAATTCTCCGCCATCTCTCCTGTACCTGTTGGGTCAGGAGGTGACCACTCTTCTCGCCCAAAAGGCAATAGAAGAGGTTCCTCTTCCTCAACAGGGGTCAGGTTTTTACTCCCCTTATTTTCTCATTCCCAAGAAAACAGGGGGGTACAGACCCATTCTGGATCTCAGAGAATTGAACAAATTTCTATACAAGGAGAAATTCAAAATGCTTTCTCTAGGCACTCTCCTTCCATACCTACAGAGTCAGGACTGGCTTTGTTCTCTAGATCTCAAGGATGCGTACACCCATATACTCATCCATCCATCCCACAGAAAATTCCTACGGTTTCTGTTCCAGGGAAAACATTTCCAATACAGAGTACTTCCCTTCGGTCTAGCCTCTGCTCCAAGGATATTCACCAAATGCATGGCAATAGTAGCTGCATTTCTACGCACTCTGGGAATCTTTGTCTTCCCATACCTGGACGACTGGCTCATCCGAGCTCCATCTCAGTCCGAGGTTCAGACTTCCCTGGACCACACCAGATGCATACTGCAGTATCTGGGACTCATCATCAATCTGCCAAAGTCTCAACTCACCCCTACTCAGTCCCTAGAATTCATAGGGGCATGGCTAGATACCACCACTGCAAGGGCCTATCTCCCTCAGGCCCGTTGTCACCGTCTAGTGCACTTGGCCTCTCAAGTTCAGTCCAGAAGCCACTTGACTGCCAGGGAGATGCTACAACTGCTAGGCCACATGACATCCACAGTTCATGGGGTGCCTTATGCTCGCCTACATATGAGAGCAGCTCAATGGACTTTGTCCACCCATTGGACCCAAGCATCAGGAGCTCTCTCAGACCAAATAGCAACCTCAAAACGTCTTTTTTGGTCTCTCCAATGGTGGATATCCACTCAAAATCTGTTGTTGGGGGCCCCCTTCCAACCTTTGTTACCCCAAGCAACTCTCACTACAGATGCCTCCCAAACAGGTTGGGGAGCTCATCTCCAAGACCTCTCCACTCAGGGCACTTGGTCTCCACAGGAGACCACCCTTTATATCAACCTTTTGGAGCTGCGAGCAATTTTCCTTGCTCTCAAGGTCTTTCATACCCACCTCATAAACATGACAGTCCTTGTTCATACCGACAATCAAGTAGCCATGTTCTACATAAACAAACAAGGAGGGACTGGCTCTCTGTCGCTTTGCAACGAAGCTCTAAAATTGTGGGCCTTCGCCAGAGAGCATCAGATCCATCTCCTGGCAGTATACCTCCCAGGAATCCAAAACTCTTGAGCAGACAGACTCAGTCGAGTTCTGCTTCCACACGAATGGTCCCTGCACATGGATCAGGTACTCAGAATCTTTCAAAAATGGGGAACCCCAGACATAGATCTCTTTGCAAGTCCGTGCAATGCCAAACTTCCCCGGTTCTGTTCCAGAATTCCGTGTCAGGGAGCTCAGGCCAAGGATGCCTTCCTCCTTCATTGGGGTCAGGCCTTCCTATATGCCTTTCCACCCATTCCTTTGATTCCCAAGACTCTATTCAAACTTCAGAGGGATCAAGGATCTATGATCCTCATAGCTCCACACTGGCCACGCCAAGTGTGGTACCCTCTACTTCAGCATCTCTCCCAGGCACCCTCCCTGGATCTGGGAGCTGCTCCAGACCTTCTGTCTCAAGAGGAGGGGACTTTGTGGCACCCAAACCCCAAGTCCCTTCACCTCAGAGCTTGGTTATTGAAGGCCTAGACCTTCAAGACTTCAATCTTTCTCAACAGGTGAAGGATATCCTCCATTCCTCTAGGAAACCTTCAACCAGGCATTCTTATGCTTTTAAATGGAAAAGATTTTCCATTTGGTGTGCTGGACAGGGTCTTAACCCTCTAGCACTACCTTTGAATTCTTTACTCAAATATCTCCTGCATCTTTCCAATGCAGGACTTAAAACAAATTCTGTAAGGGTCCATTTGAGTGCTATTGCAGCATCTCTTCAGCCTATCAATGGACAACCTGTTTCCTCTCATCCTCTTATTGCAAGATTTATGAGAGGTCTAACTTTAACTAAACCTCCCATTCGGCCTCCTCCGGTGGCATGGGACTTAAACGTGGTTCTTGGTCAGCTTATGAAGCCACCCTTTGAACCCTTAGCCACCACCTCCTTGAAATTTCTTTCCTGGAAGGTCATTTTCCTTATTGCAATCACTTCCGCTCGCCGCATCAGTGAACTACAGGCTTTAGTGGCTAATCCACCTTATACAAGGTTCCATCATGATAAGGTAGTCCTTAGGACAAATCCTCACTTTATGCCTAAAGTGGTCTCACCTTTTCATCTTAATCAAGAGGTATATCTACCTGTCTTTTTTTCCAGCTCCTCATGCATCCAGTGCAGAGAGGAACCTACATACGTTAGATTGTAAAAGAGCTCTTGCCTTTTACATCCACAGGACACAGCAACATCGAAAGTCTTCTCAACTTTTTGTTGCTTTTGATCCTTCTCATTTAGGACTTCCAGTCTCAAAAAGAACACTGTCCAATTGGATCGCTTAGTGTATTTCTTTTGCTTACCAGAGTAAGAACCTTTCTCTGGAAGGCCATGTCACAGCTCACAATGTGAGAGCCATGGCCACATCTATGGCTCATCTTCATTCTGTATCCATCGATCAGATCTGTCGAGCAGCCACCTGGGCCTCGGTTCATACCTTCACAGCCCATTACTGCTTGGACAAGGACTCCCGCCGGGATGCCTTGTTTGGTCAGGCTGTCCTCAGACACCTGTTCCATTCTTAAACAACTCCTGCCCACCTTCCCTAAATGGATGCCTGAGATCCATATGAAGATGGAGAACCTTTGGAAGGGGATCTCCCCGGCATCTCAGCTAGGGAGTCCCCATATGTGAGGACTCATTCCTGCTTGTTCCTGAAGATAGCACAGTTACTTACCTGTAACAGGTGATCTCTGGGAACAGCAGGAATTAGTCCTCACAACCCACCCACCTCCCCTAGGAGTTGTATCTCTCTCTCTCTTCCTTTCCTCTCTCTATTGTCTCAGCTTTAAACTCGAACTGAGGAGAGTTGGTCAGGAAGGCGGGAAGGCAGCGCGCATGCGCTTTGGGAGGCCCCAAAAGCTTCCTTTCTGGGAAGCTGGGGAGCTTTCCCGCGCAGGCTCCGTCGGTTCCGACATACCCATATGTGAGGACTAATTCCTGCTGTTCCCAGAGATCACCTGTTACAGGTAAGTAACTGTGCTATCTAGTCTAGAAAGGTGTGATTTTGGATACTGCATGTTAATAGCATAGATGTATTTCTGAAGGTAATAATCTATAAGAACGAGAGATTCCCTGCTGGGTCAACCAAAGATCTATTCAGTAGTCCAGCATATTTTCTCTGACAGTGGCCTATTTGGTTATTGGGAAGTACATGGCAGGTTCCAAAGAGTAGATTCATTACTTGCTGCAGACTTCCAAAGATAATAGGTGGTTTTAATTTTCTACTTAGCAAAGAACTGTTTGTGGACTTTTCCTTCAAGGACTTCTCTTTGAGTCCAGCTATATTAGATGCTTTGATCTCATCCTCTGGCAACACATCTCATAGCTTGATTGTTCCTTGAGTGCACAGATACTTTCTACAATTTGTTTAATCTACTAATTAGTTTCATGGAATGTTCTCTAGCCCTAGTACTATTTGATGGAATAAATAACTATTCTCAATGGGCCCGATATTCAGCAGCAGAGGCTAGTGCTTGAAAAGCACATAGCCGTTGCTGCTGAGGTTTAGCCATGGATATTCACTGCTAGGGCCGTATCCGGCCACCAACATTAAATATCCAGTTCGACGCACAGCCCAAAAACTAACCAGGCAGTGGATATATTGAGTCTATAAAAAACACATGTCCTATCTCGTTGAAGCTCAAGAACCACACAAAGGCAAGAAGGTCAATTGGTCCTTATTGTCAGAGGGTAAATCTCAGAGAGAATAATACAACATGAACAATTTATACCTTTAAAAAAACATACAATGATAAGACACAAATTAAAAACACATGCAATAAAAATATATCGCCCCCAACTCTCTGATCAATCAATGCAGAAATGTTAAAATACATGTTATTGCTTCCGAGCATGTCCCGCATGCCACCCCTACCTATTCCATGAGTTCTTTGTAAAATTGTTGACTTCTTCTGTAAATCTCTTTGATTTTTTTATGATAAGGCAGTATAAAAGACCTATCATATAAATAAATACATATAAATATTTAATTTATTTATGTATATAAACAATATTAAATATAAGAACAAAAAGTAAAATGCAAGTAAACAATCATATTTCAATAAATAAAACTCTAAAAGTGATAAATCAATAATAAACGAGGATAAGATAAGGTAAAACCCACTACAACATTAAATATACTCATATATAAACAAGATGTGCACAATAAACCATATGGACAAAAAATATTTTTATTAGGAAGGACAGGTGAAAGGTGCTCACATGAGGGAGGAATCAACTTGTGTGAAGAACAAATAGGTATACAAAACAATAAGAAAACTTACTGTCAAATAGGGCCAAAAAGATAGTGTTGTCAAAGCCAATATTAGTACAATCCACCATTGGGAAACGGAATAGAAGAAACAAAAGGTATTAAAAGAAGCAATACTAAACATGCTAAAACCACATTACAGTTAAACCATAAGTAATGTTACAACACAAAGATAAAAGTAAAAACAAAGGAAGCTGTGCTCTCAATAAATATATCATAAAAACTGGCCGAATGGTAAAAAAAAAAAAAAAAAAGGGGGCATGCCATTGATTAAAAAACAACGAAGACCCATTGTTTTTTATTCTACTCCTCCCCCCCCCCCCTTTTACCATTCAGCCAGTCATCTCTTCTCCATGCTGAAGTGTCATAACCAGTTTAGGGACTCTTCCATGTTCTTTATCATTTGTTGTTACCCTTCTCTGTACCTATTCTTGTTTTTCTGTATCTTTTTCTGTGATGGGATGACCATACCTGCACGCAACACTCGAAAGGCAGTCGTACCATAGACCTACATAGAGGCATGCTAAGAGAAGGTTTGTAACTTAATTCTATTAGAATTTGTGCTAAATAGCCCTTAACATTTTTAGCCAACTTCTATTTCCCAAATGGGAATCCCTCACTCTGTCTATGGGAAAACAATTTTTTGAAAATAGCAGCCAGTTTTTAGGCCATGAAAGAATCTTAAGGGTATGTTTACTAAACCGTCTTAATGTTACCGGCGCTAGTTGCAGTGTTAATGTGAAGAATGCCATATAAGGTAGTGGGCGTTCCGGCGGCAAGGTTGCAAGAATCTGTATTGTGTGATAGTGGGTGCCGTGGCATGTTAATGCGCGTTAACCCTAAGTTCATGCCAGCGCAGTGTTAGAAGCTATAAAGATGTAGCCCACTGGTTATTGCAGTGACTGTGCAGGCAGAGGTCATGGGTTTGATCCCGCAGTAGTGTTATGTAAGAAGGCTGTCTGAGGCATTTCCTTTTAATTTAAATCAGTGCTGCCAGCAAAAACACCCTCACAGTGCCGTTACCTAAGGTGCCGCATAATGCACCCTATAAGGCACTCCATAGGGCACATTATAAAGTGCCCTGTCCGCCAAGGCACCTTATAATGTGCCCTGTAGGGTGCTTTATAGGGCACCTTATGAGGCAACTTAGTTACAGCACTGTGAGGGCACAGTCCGTCTCCACCCACTGCACTCTGCAAGGTGTTCTAGCCATACACATGCTAACTGCATACAGTCTACTGGTTAGTACATAGCGCATGTTCCTGGAGGAACTGTGTGCACCCAAAAATGGAATGTGAGCACACACACCAAGCAAGTATGTCAGTGATTGGCTCCCAGACAAGGGAACTCATAGATATCACTTGAGAGAAATACTGTATAGCACCATGGGAGAACCTAGCCATGCCATGGTCACTGCTCAGTCAGGGTGAGAGTGACCTCCCAGCATGACATACTGTGGCCACGTTGTCCGTGCAGTTGGTGGTCGGGCACTACAATGTCCCAGCCATTGCCCTATGCCCTATGCAGATGCATCCTGCCCAGACTGCTGTGTCCGGGCCCTACCCACAATACCTTCCTCCTCATTATGCACATTGGCAGGCTAACACTGGAGACAGTTGCAAGCATTGGGGGCTCAGTAAGGTGTAGGCAGCCACAAAACATTGGGTAGACATACTCACACTCCCACACCTATTTCAACATTGTGCAAAGATAGAGGTGGTTGGCAGCCCTGGCCACCACACCAGTCCTGGGCACAGTGCAGGCATTGCTAAGGTATGCAGGTGCTAGTATTGGTAGCTGCTGCTCCATGCAGGGCCCAACGGCCTGACTCTCCATGAGGCTTTGGATAGTGGAGCCTGTGGGTGTGGGTGTTCGTGCCCCTGTTGGCATATGTTCTACGGCAGAGGTTCCCAACTCCAGTCCTGGTGGGCCAAGCACGATTCAGATTTTCAGGCTGTTCCTAATGAATATGCATGAGATACATTTGCATACAATGGGGGCACTGCATACCAATGCATCTCATGCATATTTATTAGGGATAGCATGAAATCCTGAAGGGTGTTTGGCTCTCCAAGACTGCAGTTGGGAACCTCTGCTCTAGGGAGTGCACATGTTTATGGTGTATGTGCTCTGTAGGCTAAAATATATGGACATGGTTTGGAAGAGCCACAGCTGGGACTTGAACCTGTGACCTGCCCCTGAACACACTGGCTGTGTGTACTGCACCAAACTATTGCCACAGAGGCAGGTCATTCCCTGGGGATACCATTACTGTTCATCAGACAGCCCTTGCTGTTGCACTGCACGCCACCCATCAAAACAGGGCTTGACCTTGGTGTGCTGTGGGCAGGTGCCACTGCCCCCTCCACCACCAGCACCCCTCTGCCACCATGCTGACATGCCCTTATGCCGGTGGTGCAGGTGGTGCACAGTCCCAGGCCATCCAGTGTGCCGGTAGGCGGCTGCCTATAGTGTGGGATCTGGGGTAGGGGTGCCTACATAAACATCCGCGCTCCCCCCCCCCCCGGCAACGCCTGTCACTGTTATGTGCTCTTTGGGATACCTGCTTGGTGATGTCCCCTGGGACACTGTGGGACGCACACTCGTGGGCATGTTTGACCTTTGTCAGTTGCTGGCTTGCTGATTTGCAGTTTCTGAATTCCTATGTGCCACCTTGGCATCTGCCTAGTCCACCCTGTGCCCCAGCTGCCCCACTGCATGTCCTACCTTCAGTCCTCTGTACCCCATTTGCAGTCTCTCCGTCGTGCCTTTTCGTACTTGGGCACTATGCTGTTGCTGCACATGTAGCACTACTATTTATTTATTTATTTATTTATTTAAACATTTTTCTATACCGCCTCTTCCAGAGATCAGTGGCGGTTTACATTGAAACATTAAAACGTAATAATAGTAAACTATTATTTTACAATGAACATTAGAAACTTAATAATAGAAAACTATTACATTTACAATATAACAGATAACAGATGTAGAACATTTTTAACATTTAACGTAGAGTCAAGCACTAGAACAAAAAATTAGAAATGCGGCTAAACACTTGCCATAACCTAGAACTATATACATTAATAAATTAAATGAAATTATTTACATATGGAAATAATCAACTGAATTTCAAGTTAGTTGCTCGAGAATGAATATGGAAGTGCGCTGTAGGATTATATCTAGGTAGGGTCACAGTATGGTTTTTGTTAAGTGTTAACCTGTGGAATCTGAACATTGTCATGCTGGAGGCTGTGGTAGTGCAGTGTGAATAGGTGAGTTTTTAATTCCTTTCTAAAAAGTTGGAGGTCTTTTATTTTCTGAGCTCGATAGGAAGGTTGTTCCACAGCGTTGGTGCAGTGAATGAAAATGCAGAATTACTTGTCTTCTGATTTGTTTTTCGAAAAGAATCCGGGACTAGTAGCATGTGTAAATTAGGTCGTCTTCTTAATCTGTTTTCATGTCAGACAATGATGAGTGTGGACAGAAAGGACGGAGCTATTTTGTTAAAGATCTTGAACGTGGTAACCAATATTTTATACATAATTCTACAAGACACGGGAAGCCAGTGTAGGGAGTGGAGAATAGGAGAAATGTGGTCAGATATTTTCGCTTTGAAAATGATTCTTGCTGTAACATTTGGTGCTAATTGTAAAGTATGTAGGTTTTTTTTAGTGGTTCCTTGAAGAATGCCATTGCAGTAGTCTAGATGGGGTGTTATTAGAGATTGGACTACTGATCTGAAGTCGGTGCTATCAATTAAAGGTCGCAACTGCTGGATAGTTCTTAACTTAAAATATATGGCTTTCACAGTCTGTTTTATATGTTGTGAAAGGGTGAGAGTCCTGTCAAGTGTGACTCCTAAATATTTAATCTCATCTTTAACTGGTATAAGAGATTTTTCCAGTGTAGATTTCAGACGGAGGGGTAAAGTTCGAGTTTCTAGTTATAAATATTGCTTCTGTTTTTTTGAAGTTAATGTTCATGTTCATTGATTTCAACCATAATTCTGCTTCTGATAGGCATTGATATATATTGTTATAGTCGGGGTTGTACACATCAAAAGGTGAGTATAACATGATATTGTCCGCATATATATGGTAATTTATCTTATGGCGTTTAAAAATTGTACAAATGGGTTGCAGGTACAGATTAAATAATAGAGCTGATAGAGCAGAGCCTTGAGGGATGCCCTGTTCTTGTGGGAAAGGTGCTGATGCCACTTGATCTATTTGAACATATTGGGTTCTATTGGAGAAGTAAGATTTAAACCAATCGAGGGTTTTTTCTTTAATGCCAATATGAGCAAGTCTAGAGATGAGGGTAGCATGGTTTACATTGTCAAAGGCAGATGAGATATCAAGGAATGAGAGAATGAAGGCTTGCTTTGTGTTATCGATACCTCTGATAATAGTATCAAATAAAGCTAGTAGCAGGGTTTCCACACCGTGATGAGGACGGAAACCATATTGATGTTCGTCTAATGGTGCAAATGAATCTATGTAATCCTGCAATTGAATCTGTGCAACCTTTTTGATAATTTTAGCAAGAAATGGAATACTTGCAATGGGACGGTAGGAAGTTGGGTCGTTGCTGTCCAGTTTTTTGTTCTTTAGTAGTGGGCGTATTGCTGACTTTTTAAGGGTTTCAGCTATATATCCCTGGTGCAGTGATTGATTCACTATGTTCAGTAAGTCTGGGGCAAGTTCTGCTTTTGTCGCCTTTATCCATGCTACTGGGCAAGGGTCTAACAGTGATGTTGTAGTATTAAGATTGGAGATTGTTTGAAGCAATTGCTTACGTGTAATAGGCTGGAAGGCTTTCCATTCAAGGTGGAGGTCATCTTGGAGTGAAGGTGAGGCTGGCATGAAATGGCAGTTTTGCTTAAGTTTATTTGCGAAATGGTTGGCTAGAACTTGTGGGTTAATAGAGAGTTTGCCTGTATCATTAACTGGAGATTTGGTTAGGGATTTAACAATCTCGAATAGTTCCCTAGGACGGTTTATGGCTTTAGATAATACTTTAGAGTGATATTGTTTTTTGGCTGTATTAATTGCCTCTTTATATGTTTTGAGCTGTGAAAAATATTGTATTCTGAGTTCAGTGGTTTTCTTCCTCCTCCAGTTACTTTCCATTTTCCTAAGTCCTTTCCTTAATGTTGCTAATTCGGCAGTATACCATTTTTCATTTATTCTAGGCTTATAGCATCTCTGAGAAGGAAATGGCTTAGCTGCATAACCTATAATAGCATTCCAGTTTGATATAGCTTCATCAAGGTTAGTGGTATAAGGGTTTAACCTAGTGAGGGCTGTTTCAAGGAATGCGTCTTTGTTGAACGGATGAAACTTCCGGCCTTGGTAGGGAATGTCAGTATCTACTTTATTAGACTGCGAATGTTGCATCGACAACCTTATCATAAAGTGGTCGGACCAGGGGACCTGTGATATAGAGGGTGGGATATAAAATGGTGATGTGATGTAATATTTTGGAATGAATATTAAGTCAAGGATGTTGCCTTTGATATGAGTTGGGTGATTAATTGTTTGTTTAAAACCCATTTCTTCCATCACTTCTATGAATGATGTTTCTTGAGAATTAGATAATGAAGGTAGATTAAAATCACCTAGCATAATAAGGGGTTTTCTTATTGATGAGCTGCATGCATATTCTAGAATGGTGGCTAGGTTTTGATTGTAGATGGAGATCTATAAATCAGACAGATCGCTATGTCTTTATTTTCTACCTTAAGGATGTTCATGTCATCTACGGATTCACAGATGGTAGAAGATAAGTTGAGGTTAGATTTTGCTAAAATGAGAACTCCCCCTCCCCTAGAGCGGTTCCTATTGCACGTGAAGATGGAGTATCCTTGTACTTTTATCTATCACTTTTCTTGGTCTCCCTGCCTTTGCTGTACATTGCTGACTAAAATGGTTTCTCTCTCCTGCAAATGTGCCTCTAACGCGAGGTTTTCACTGGCGTTAGTTTTCAGACCCTGATTTCACAGCATTAATGTGCCTGGAGCCTCTCTCCGCCCATTGACCCCTTATCTCCGCCCTCTGGGGAGCCTTACTCCACCCTCTGTGCACCTTAACGCCGCCGGAGATGTCATCGCGCGATACGTGATGGTATCGCACGGTAATGCGCCATTATCGCGCGATAAACATCACCGCTGTGACGTTAGCACTGTTTAGTAAACATACCCCTTAAGGTCCCTTTTACAAAAGCTCACTAAATGGATGAGCATTTTAGTGTGCAGCAACAGGGCATCGGGAACACTAACATACGAGAAGGTCCACAGCCACATGCTAAAATGTGATTTAATTAGTGATCATGAGACGGGGCAGGCATCGGCCTGGAAAGTGCATTACAGTGAGATCTTAGGCAGCAATGCAACTCATAACATGGACGCAGCTAACGACTCCTCTATGGGAGTCTCTATGTAAACCTGCCACAGCGGAGTGCACACTTTAGTTGTCAGTCATGCGTTAGCCGCCAGGAACATACTGACAATGCCCCCAACAGCTAGCGTGGTGGCTTTCCAAATAGCAAGTGTGTGTTTGGCATGTTATTTGCAAATCCTAATCAGGCTTTATTAAAAGATGCCCTTAATTGCAGCTTGCATTTTTCTCTTGCAGTCTTGTTTGAGTTTTGCATAGCAATCAGACAATGTTGTACCTCTTTGAAATGGAATTGTCATAAACATGAAGAAAACAAGAGGAATGCCTATGAGCTCATCAATTATCCATTCATAGAAAAAGTGTGACTGTTCATAGCACAGGTCAGTGACCTTAATAATGTAAACCTGGGGCTCCACGAGGCTGTTACCCTACTTTACCTTGAAGTTATAAGTGTCACGGGTGGTTGAGTTACCTCAGGTAAGCCACCAATGGAAACTCTCAGCTTACAGAGAAAAATTTTTTTTTTATTTTTTTCTCAATGCACTTTACAACTTCTTGAACCTTGAATGCAAATCACGACTTGCCAAGGGATGAGAACTCTCCTACAATTAGCCACTTGAACAAGTTTAATTTTTGTAAAAATTTCTAATTTTAATTTAACAAAAAATAGCGTCAATTCAATTTTTATAAATAAACAACGATATTTATAAATGTAGTCAAGTATTATTCTGTGAAAAGTTCTTACAATGCTTCTATTCAACAGTGGTATAATAGTGTTTCTTTCAAAAAAGGCATTAAGCAGTTTAAAGCTTGAGACTTATTTTCTCCTTAGTGTTAGAACTGAAATTTTCTTCTATCTTTTATCTGTAACTTTGCAGGTGAATCAATATTATCATTCAGATAAAGACACCTTTTGTTTCAAAAAATTCAACTACTAGTGCACTACTGTTTTGTCAAAAAAATATTGGGGCGCGGCTCTGATATCGCATGGATTCTGCTACCGCCATTTAGTAAACATACATGTAAACAAACATGCTGTCTGCCTGGTGCCAAAATCCAAGATGTTACGGAGAGTTTTCCGAGACTCATCAAGCCCACTGACTATTACCCAATGTTGCTAATCCATGTTGGAGCAAATGATACTGCCAGGTATACCTCGGAACATATCAAAAGTGACTTCATGGCTCTGGGACAGAGGGTGAAGCAGTTAGGTACACAGGTGGTGTTCTCTTCAATCCTCCCTGTTGAGGGTAAAGGCCAAGGCAGAGAGGCTCGCATCCTGTAGATGAATGCATGGCTGCGTGGATGGTGTCATCGAGAGTGTTTTGGTTTCCTAGACTATGGGATGCTGTTCCAAGGGTTGCAGAGCAGAGATGGCATCCATCTGTCCAAGAAAGGTCAACGCATCTTCGGTAGTAGACTGGCTAATCTACTGAAGAGGGCTTTAAACTAGATTCGTTGGGGATGGGTGAAGAAAGCCCCCAGGTAAGTGAAAGCCCCCAGGTAGGTGATACATTAAATACCTTTAAAGAAATGGGTAACAGGGGTAACATATGGAAAACAGTGTGTATAAATGCCCGTAGCATGGGAAATAAGATCCCTGATGTTGAAGCTTTGATGGGAATGGCTGACTGGGATTTAGTGGCAGTTACAGAAACATGGTTGACAGAAAACCATGATTGGGATGTAACTATACCTGGCTATACTTTATTCAGAAAGGACAGGGTAGGAAGAAGGTGAGGAGTGGCACTATATGTAAAAAATACTATTAAAGCTTTGGAATTACAGAGCTTAAAAGGGAGAGAGGAGGCATTGTGGGTTAAACTAGAAAGAGGGAAAGAGAAATCTATTTGCATTGGTGTGATATACAGACCTCCCTCACAAGAGGAAGAGGTGGACAGAGAGTTAAATGAAGTCATACGCAGCATTGTTAGGAAAGGAGAAGTGCTACTGATAGGAGATTTCAATATGCCAGATGTTGATTGGCACATTCCTGCTGCAGTATCATCTAAAAGTAAGGAGATCCTGGATTCTGTACAGGGAGAACTATTCAGGCAATTGGTAACAGACCCCACATGTGAAGGGGCCATACTGGACTTGGTACTTACCAATGGTGAAAGTGTTTCTGATGTTGTAATGGGAGATCATTTTACATCCAGTGATCACCAGATGGTGTGGTTCAGTATTAGGACTAGGGCTGTTAGAATCCATTCAAAGGCAAGGATCTTAGACTTTAGGAAGACTAACTTTGCGAAGATGTGCCAATACCTCAGGGAGTCGTTAGTGGGATGGGAACAGCTGGGGATGTAGAAAAACAGTGGGCAAAACTGAAAGGGGATATTTTTAAGGGCAACCAACCTTTTTGTTAAAATGGTAAATAAAGGCAAAAGGAAAAGGAGACCCCTATGGTTTTCGAAGGAAGTAGCCGAAAAAGTGAAGAAAAAGAGGGAGTCCATCATGAAATAAAAGAGATCACAGAGAGAGGAAGACAGGCATCTGTATTTGGAAAAACTTAGAGAAGCTAGCAAAGTAGTCAAGAAGGCAAAGATTCAAAAGGAGGAGGAAATAGCCAATGCAATAAAATGGGGGGATAAGACATTTTTCAGATATATTAGTGAGAAGAGGAAGGGCAAAAGTGGTATTGTCAGACTCAAGGGTGCAGGGGAGGAATATGTAGAAGCTGATAAGGATAAAGCGGAATTGCTTAACAAATATTTTTGTTCTGTGTTCACAGATGAAGAACCAGGAGCAGGACCTCAGAAAACACCCACAAATAGGAACAGAAGCGAGGGACATCTTGAACAATTTTCAGAAGACTGTGTTCGTGAGAAACTAGCTCAACTTAAAGTAGACAAAGCGATGGGACCGGATGGGATACACCCTAGAATACTGAGGGAACTTGGGGACGTTCTAGCAACTCCACTGACTGACCTTTTTAATGCCTCGTTGGAATTGGGAGTGGTGCCAAAGGACTGGAGATGTGGTGCCTTTACACAAAAGCGGAAGTAAGGATGTGGTTGAAAACTACAGGCCGGTTAGTTTAACTTCGGTGGTGAGTAAATTATTGGATACGCTGCTGAAAGAGAAAATAGTGAGGCTTCTGGAGTCCAGCGGATTACAGGATCTGAGGCAGCATGGATTCACCAGAGGCAGGTCTTGTCAGACAAATCTGATTGATTTCTTTGACTGGGTGACCAGGGAGTTGGACCGAGGGAGAGCCCTAAATGTGGTGTATTTAGATTTCAGTAAAGCCTTTGACACTGTTCCTCACAGGCGACTTATAAACAAACTGAGCACCCTAGGGCTGGACCCTAAAGTTACTGTTTGGGTTAGAAATAGGTTGGGTGGGAGGCGACAAAGGGTTCAAGTAAATGGAGCTCACTCTGAAAAGAAGGATGTTACCAGTGGTGTGCCCCAGGGATCTGTCCTTGGTCCGATTCTTTTTAACATCTTTGTTAGTGATATAGTATAAATGATACCACCCAATGAAACATGGTTGCAGTTTATGTAAATATGTAATGTCTGACTCCTCTACATATGACCTCTCCCCGTGTGCTGTGCTTCCCCCTCCAAAATCAATGTGTGTATACCGCAAAATTTCTGTCATGATTCGACAAATTCATATCTGTAATCAAACCGCTACTGATCGCTGGAAGTAGCGGTATACAAATGTATGCTAAATAAAATAAAATAAATAAAATAGCGGAAGGGCTGTCGGGTAAGGTTTGCCTCTTTGCGGATGATACCAAAATCTGCAATAGAGTAGACACCCAGGAAGGTGTAGATAACATGAGGAGGGATCTAGCTAAGCTTGAAGAATGGTCTAGAATTTGGCAGCTGGGATTTAATGTTAAAAAATGTAAGGTCATGCATTTGGGCTGCAGCAATCCAAGGGATCAATACAGTATAGGGGGTGAAGTACTTTTGTCCACTAAAGAAGAGCGGGACCTAGGCGTGGTTGTGTCTGATGATCTTAAAGTAGCTAAACAGGTAGAAAAGGCGACGACAAAAGCTAGAAGGATGCTTGGGTGCATACGGAGAAGAATGGCTAGCAGAAAAAAGGAGGTGATAATGCCTCTCTATAAGTCTTTGGTGCGACCTCATTTGGAGTATAGTGTGCAATTCTGGAGACCGCACCTTCAAAAGGATGTGAACAGGGTGGAGTCGGTGCAGAGGGTAGCTACTAAAATGATTAGTGGGCTTCATTATAAAGCATATGAGGACAGACTTAAGGATCTTAATATGTACACCTTAGAGGAAAGGCGGGATAGAGGTGATATGATTGAGATGTTTAAATACCTCCGTGGCATAAATGTTCAGGGAGAGAGCCTCTTTAAATTGAAAGCAAGTTCTGCTGCGAGGGGACATGGGATGAGGGTGAAGGGAGATAGATTCAGGAGTGATATGCGGAAATATTTCTTTACGGAAAGAGTAATGGATCCATGCAATAGTCTCCCAGTGGAGGTGGTAGAGATGAGGACAGTAACTGAATTCAAAAAAGCATGGGACCAACACAGAGGATCTCTAAAGATAAAAAGGGGAATGTTGTAGTTGTTGATATGGAAGGACAGACTAGATTCGCAATGTGGTCTTTTTCTGTCATCATATTTCTATGTTTCTATACTCCATAGTCACTGTTGTGTATCAGTCACTTATCTCAAATCTTCTTTCCAGGTCCCGTTGCCTTCTTTATGTTGGACACCTTAGGATCCTCTCTGCTCCAGCGATGTTCAGCTGCAGTTAGGATACCTACTACCTGCCTTTAAGAAAATCTACAAAAAAACTACCTCCCTAACTTTAGAGTGTTTTTTCCTTTTGTCTTTATTTCATTCAATATCCTGGTTTTCCATAGCTGATATTTGTATGCACTTGTTTTTTGGTAAAATGCATAAAAGAAAGAAAAACTACCTCCCTAACTGTGTGACAGTAACTAGAAAGTGTTCCTATCTATTTTTCTTCTTTTTCTATTTCTGTTACTTGTGAGATTTGCTTTTCCCGAAAACAAAAGATAATCATATTCCCCGTCTTTCTTCCCACAGAGCTTTGTGCAAAAATCAGTTTTTAATTAGGTATGTGTCAGAGTTAATCCTCACAACTGCCAATCAGTTCAGGAAAACTATACCAATTGCCAATAAATTCAATTCTTTAAATAAGGCAATGTTTTTTTTTTTACTTTCTTCAAAAACACACTCAATCCTTCACACTTTCAAACATATACTTTCTTCCTTACTGAAATAGTTCAATTGGGGATCTAAGACGGCATTGGTCAGGGCTTAGCGAGTTGATCTTGTGTGCTATGGGTCGAAAGCGCAAGGGAAAGGTGTTTGTGATGCATTCCCATACCCCTGGTAGCTCTATGACAATTGCTTCTGGATGGATTGATTCTTTTGTGCAAAGACTGCCTCGATATTCAGCAACTTTGGGGGAGAATACTCCTGCTGCAGTGATGCCAGAGCAGGAGTACTCGGCATCTGCTTAGGGGGGAGTCCATCTCTCTCCCCCAATCTACAGACGTTCCTGAAGGTGGTGGGCTTACAGCAGCCCATTATGGGTGACCTGCAATAGGCGGTGCCCCCAGGAGAAGGATCCTGGTCTACGCTGGGAAGGCCAGGTGTTGGGGCGGCAAGTTTTGTGGTGACCTCTGCCCTGGAACATCCTCAGCATGTTCGCGCCTCAGTAGAAACAGACAAAAGGGAGGCAGCTGGAATGGCTGCAGTTGTGGGTGCTGCAATGGCATCGGCAGGAATGGAAGGAACCCCTGCTCATGATTCTTTTTCCTTCTTTTTCTCTGGCCCACCCCATGAGCTTCACATTAGAATCCATCTGGGAAGCCATTGTTTCTTTGGGAGAAGCTATATTGCCGCAGGTTTCTTCTTGGCGGGGAAGATACAGTCTAATACAACAGCGGTGGAACTTTTTTCATCAAAGGTAACTTTGCCGCAAACAGAGATTTCAGAGGCTCAGTCCAGGATAATACTCTTGGAGGAGCAGTCAACATCTTTTGTTAAGAATTTCAATTTGTTGAATACTAAGATTAAACAGTTGGAGAATTTGTCTCATGCAAATAATTTGAGGATTATTAATTTTCCTAGATTGTCAAAAATTACACCAAGAGGGGTGGAGCCTGATGCTGAGCTGAGTGGACGTGTTGAGCGGAGGCTCTGTGGCGACCTACTAGAATCCTGATTATTTGCACCAGTTTTCGGCTTAAATACCTTTCTAAACGGTCAGGGGTGCCTTCCTGATGGCGGGCCCGAAACCGCAACGGCTGGACTATTCCGGGGCTGTAAATAGCAGCGCAAAACGGTCGAAAACGGAGCCCATCTCCCCACAAAAAATGGCGACTACCAGAGAGGGACCTGACGCTCATCTCGAACTCCTTACAGAAATCCGAGGGGTCAAGGAGCTGGTTAAAGCCAATGGGGCAGCATTGGCTTCAGTGCAAGATGATCTCGCCGGGCTGAACGCCAAAATCGAGAGCCTCTCTCTGCGCCAAGACAAGGTTGAGGGCATACTCACAGTCCATGCGGCCCGGATAGAAGCTATCCCTAAGCTGGAGAGGCAGATCAAGGCGCTGCAGCGGGAGGTCGAAGATAGCAACAACAGAGCACGTCGTAATAACATTCGTCTGGTGGGTCTGCCGGAGGGCGCAGAAGGCAGAGACATGCGTGCGTTTTTGCTTAAGGCCATTCCAGAGATTTTGCACTGTCAGTTTGACAAGGATTTCGAGATTGATCGGGCCCACCGCGTTCCATCCCATATTGTGGCACATGACTCTAGACCGCGGCCTATTGTTCTGCGCACGTTGCGCTATCAGCAGGCAGCACAGATTTTGGAGATGGCGCGGTCAAGAGCGCCGATAGAATTTGAGGGGCGAAAGCTCTCCTTCTTTCCAGACCTTGCCAAATATACCGTCAGTCGGCGTAAAAAGCTCTTGGAATTTCGTCCTCGTCTCCAGCAGATACAGGCGCGTTTCGGCCTATTATATCCTGCGCGTATGCGAGTCACTCACCTCAATCAAACTCGTACCTTTGAGGAGCCCGATGCACTGCAGCACTTCCTGGAAGAAGCTGAAGCAGCCCTGATGCGTTGAGGTGCATGCCCGGGGATGGACTAATCTATCGGGGGAAGCCCCTCCATCTGTGTACTGCAATAGTTTCTCTATGCCTGGGCCTTGTGCCCAGCGAGATCCCATCGTGGCTGGAAGCAACAGCATCAGCGCTTGGGAGCTGAAATTGCTCTTGGAATCGTTGGGGAGATGGACTTCTTTGCTATGCTGTTCAGGTTTTAAGTTTCATTGTGTTGCCTAATGTGTGATGTTTAATAACCCCGGTGTATAATTCCTGTGGAGGTTTTATTGGCCTTCTATGGCATTGCTAAGTTAGGCATTTTGTTATAGCGCTCCCAACCTTTGCTGCTCTTACTACCAGCGGTAAAGGGTCTGCGCTCTTTCTCCTGGGTCTCCCGAGCCTGCTCGGTCGGCCTGTGCTCACCAATATTTAAGCAGGGTCTCGCCTCTCCTCCAGGGTCCTTCTTGTGGGTTAGTTTTGATATTGTATGTGAGAAGCGTTCATCTACTGCTGGCTATATGTTGTTGAAACACTTCCCCTGGGATAATCAAATACTTTCACTGTGTATGACGCACCATCTGCTTGGGCCCCTCGGGGCTATCTTAGATGCTAGTTTCAATGGCTCCGTGTAAATTACTCTCCCTCAACGTGCAGGGTATTAACAGCCCGATTAAGAGGCGGAAAATTCTGGACTATGCACGGCGGGGAGGGGCAGACATTTTATTGCTCCAAGAGACACACTTGAATTTACATGAGTCATTAAAGCTTGGGCTGAAACCTTATAAAGTCATAGCTTACTCTCCAGCTGTCAGGAAGCGTAATGGGGTAGCCATCTTGGCTAAAAGCTCTCTTGGGTTAACAGTGTTGAGCGTTAAGTCTGATACAAAGGGGCGCTGGGTTAAAGTGGTATTGAAACTGGGTACGTTAGAAGTGCTCCTTATGTGTCTGTATGCTCCTACAGGGGATAATTATGATTTTTTCACTGAAATTATAAAGGAGTTGTCTGCTGAGGATGGGAAGCTGCTCATGGTCGGGGGGGATTTCAATCAAGCATTGGACCCTCTGGTTGATCGTCAACCCCCCCGTTCTCTTAAGAGCTCCCGGGGGCATCTAATGCTTACTTCCATGATTCAGGAGCTCGCTTTGGTGGATATATGGCGTCTCCAGCACCCACAGGATCTGGAGTTCACCTTTTTTCAGCGCCCCATGCTTCGCAATCTCGTATAGATTTTTTTTTAATCTCTAAAGCTTTAGTTCCTATCATGGGCTCTTCTCACCTTCTCTCAATTCATATCTCGGACCACGCACCTGTTTCTGTAGTTTTGCAAGATGATTCACTACACACTCCATCTTCCAGTTGGGGTCTGGACAGATCTCTGCTTGATATCCCGGAATTTCAGACGGAAATAAACTCCGCCATCTCTGATTATTTCCAATTTAATTCCATCCATGCCACCTCCACCTGGGCTTGGTGGGAGGGCTTTAAGGCTATGATCAGAGCGGTCATCACAGGTTTTGACATACGGCTGAAGAAACAGCGGAAGCACAGGCTGCAAGCTCTGGAGGTACAGATTAAAGCTGGGGAACGAATCCTTGTGCGTCGCTCAGACCCGTGTATCTTATTGCGCCTTCAGCGCTTGCGGTTCCAGTATAATACTCTTCTTTCCAATGAGGCGTCTGCTTATGTTCGCCGGCAACAGGGGTATTACTATCGTGAGAAGAATAAAGCGGGGAAGCATCTGGCGTCTACATTGAAAGGTAAACGTGAGATTAAACGTGTGAGTGCCATTAGGACTTCACAGGGAGCGGGGATTGTTGTTAAAGATACACAGATCGCCGACGCCTTTCGTGATTATTATGCGCAACTCTACAGCTCGGAGTGTGAATTTTCTCCTGAAGGTTTCGCGTACTTAGTAGCTAATATACAACATCCTACCCTCTCCGAGGACCATTGCAAGGTGTTGGATGCTCCTTTCACTATCGAGGAGATTAAAAGAGCCATAACCTCTATGGCCTCGGGTAAGGCTGCCGGCCCTGATGGGCTTCCTGTGGAATTCTTTAAAAAGTTTGCCCCAGCCCTTGCCCCTTATTTAGAGCAATACTTTCATCACTTAACCAAAGCGGGGCAACCTGTAGGCTCCTTCGCGACGGCGAACCTCATAGTATTCGAGAAGCCCGGTAGAGATCCTCAGTTAGTCTCCAATTATCGCCCCATTTCACTGCTTAATGCGGATTACAAGATTTATGCTACAGTTCTGTCCGCCCGGCTATCGGGGATGATTCCATCTTTAATCCATGCTGATCAGTGTGGTTTTACGGAAGGCCGCTCGACGGCGGACAATGCGCGTCTTTTATGCCATATCCTTATAGGAGCTGATGATATGGAGAGCCCATTGATGGGTCTATCGTTAGACGCAGAAAAGGCCTTCGATCACTTAGAATGGTCTTTTCTTTTTGCGACGCTCCGATGGTTCGGTTTTGGGGACTCATTTTTGAGGGCCCTTACTCCTCTCTACCTGGATGCCGTCGCGCGGATCAGTGTTAATGGAGTTGTATCCACGCCTTTGGCGCTGCGGCGGGGCACCCGCCAAGGCTGCCCGCTCTCCCCTATGCTCTTTAACTTAGCAATGGAGCCTCTTGCTCTTCTTCTCCGGCAAAACGCGGAAATTCATGGTGCTAAGGTGGCGGGGCTCGAAATTAAGTTATCCGCGTATGCGGACGACCTTCTTCTCTTCGCCTCACCGGACTCTGTTCCCATAATATTGGACACCATTGAGAAATATTCGAGATATTCAGGATATAAAATTAATTGGTCCAAGTCTGTGGTGTTTCCGTTGAATAAATGGGCCCGTAAGGAGGCTTTAAGTGATTATCCCTTTTTGTGGGAGTCGGGGACAATAAAATATTTAGGGGTCCGTTACTGCTATCCGTTTGAAGAAACGGTCAACCGCAATGTAGAGGAGATCCTTGCTTTGGTGCGGGAATTAACTACACGGTGGCGCCCCTTGTCGCTCTCTTGGTGGGGCAGGTTAGATACCATCAAAATGATGATAGTCCCTAAAATTAACTATTATTTAGAGATGCTGCCCTGTTATCTCCCTGACTCAATATATCATCAAATAGAACGGTCGCTATTGCAGTTTCTATGGGAAAGTAAAGTACCGAGGATTGCTAAAGATAAATTACGTATGCAGCGGGAGCAGGGAGGTGTGAACTTTCCCAACTTTAAAGCTTATCATCACGCCTTCTTGCTCAAGCAGGGCTCTCGCTGGCTGGAGAGGTCTGTCTCGGAACGGCCAATTTGGGCGCTTCTGGAGGAAAAGCTATTAGCCCCTGTACCGTTGTGGTATGTTCTTGGAATGCAATTTCCGCCCACGTCTCAACTTCCCATTGTTATTCTTGATACGCTTAAAGCGTTTCGGCTGTTTGTCAAAACCTGTGAACCTAAAGGGACTTCTCATTTCCGGCTGCCCCTTTGGAACAACCCCTTTTTTCTTATTCAGAAGAAACCTTTTGCCTGGAAAGTTTGGTACTCCCGAGGGATTTGGTTAGTGAATCATCTGCAAACTTCTAACAGATGGAAAACCTTTGTAGAGCTCAAGCAGGAATTTGGTCTGCCTATTTCCTCTCAGTTCCAGTGGCTCCAGTTGAGACACTGCCTAGTTGGTGCAGGGTTAACTCCGTCGCAGGATCCCAGTACGGAGGGAGTTTTTGTGTTCCTTGAAAATATTAGGCAGGGCAAGGGAATTGTGTCACAGATTTATAAACGCTTTGCTGCGGCCTTGCCATTAGCGGTGGGCAAAGTTCAGAAGAGATGGGAACGTGACACCGGGAGGGTGCTCTCTGAATCGCAGTGGAGGACATTTTGGACTAAGCAAGTTCGAGTGACTAGGTCTGCCTCCTTGACTCAGACATTGTTTTTTTTTGCTCACAACAGTTTTTACACTCCCGTTACACTTGCCAGATGGGACAATTCTCTCAGTCCCCTCTGCTGGACATGTGGCGGCGAAGTAGGCACGCTACGGCACTTAATTTTTGAATGTAGTGGGTGAAAGCCTACTGGGACTCCATTTGGGAGCAGGTGCAACGAGTTCTCCAGTTCAGAGAGCCCCTCTCTTGGCAGATCGTATGTCTTCGGTCCGCAGCAGAGATGCCAACACTTCCTAAGAATGGCGTTTTTCTGTTCGATTTCATGATAGGTATCGCGATTTGTTTACTTGTTAAATACTGGAAAAATACACTGCGCGCTACCTTTCATGAATGGTGGAACCATATCAGTTTATATAGCCAGTTTGAACAATGTTCCTGCAAATCTCTGCCTTTGTCGGGGAAACGTATTCTCCAATGGCAGTTGTTAAATGATTTTGTCGCTTCTGCTAATGTACGTAACTGAAACAGTATTTTATTATTGGATGCTTTGGTAAAAATCCCTGGAGGAGAGGGTCGGGGGTGAGGAGGACCGGGGGTGGGAATAGGGAGGGTTTTCTTTCTTTTTTGGATTGTGTTAGGGGTAGTATTAGGCTTTGCTATGTTTTGTTAGTATGTCTGTGCTTTGCTGTGTTTTGTATTGTTGAAAAAATGAAAATAAATATTAAAAAAAAAAAAAAAAAAAATTACACCAAGAGACATGTTTAGGAAATATTTAATTGAGACTCTTGTGGTTACCACAGATCTGCTTCCTCAATAAGGACTTATGATCAACCTGTTGAGGCCTTGAATGGTTCTTCATCAGAAGACACTCTGATTCCATCTACTCTAATGGTCACATTTGCTTTGCTATCTGATAAGGAGTGGCTGTTAAAGCTCTTCTTTAGAAAGTGACATTTACTTTTTAAGGGGTTGATGGTATGGATTTACCAGGATTTATCGAGAGAGACCCAGAGGCAGTGCAGGGAATTTCTTCTACTTCATCCTGGGGTCTAGCAGTTGGGGGGTGGGGTTTCTTTAAGCATCCATGTAAGTGTCTGATCAAGTACCAATCAGTTTCTTATACATTTTTTGAGCCCTCTCTGCTGCTGGCTTTCCTAAATGCTTGTCATCTAGAAGCATCCATTGTCTGAGTCATAGGATTTTGTATTGACTGAGCAGTGCCCTGTCTTTTCCTTCTGTAGCTTGCGAATTAATATATAGTTATTTCTTTAGTTTCTCTTCCAATTTGAGGGCTAGAATGAGCTAACAGTGCATTGTTTTTTTTCTCCAAAAAATATTTTCTTTTATTTTGGCTTTCTACTGTATTGTTCTGTTTTCTGTTCATGATAGTTATTTTTACTTCTTGGTTTATTGTTAAAAATTGAAAAATATTGAACCGTTTCTTTTTTTTATTTATGCAAGATTTAATAAATCCTGAGAGCAGTACACTGTTTTAAAACAGCTCACTTTTAAGGTTTTTCTTTCCACTGCACTGGGAGTTTTATACCTTCAGCCTTACTTTTCTTTTACTGCCTGAAGGACTCCAATGCTATAGAAAGCAAGTCACATACTGTTAAGCTTTTAACCAAAATGTGCTCAAAATTAAACTCGCTCTAATAAATCAATTCAAATTCTCATTCTTTGACCAATCAATTCAAACCCTCACTCAGCTTTTTTTAAAAAGTGCTTGAATGAGGTTCAGGGCTCCCTCAGCCTACTTCTAGTCACTAAGGAAAAACAAATTCTCACATTTACTTTTAAGTTTTATCTCCAGCTTTTATTCCAACTTCTTACACACTCCTCTTATAAATAATTCTCAAGTTCTTAGAGTTCCGATATAAATAAAATCATTTTCCATACTGACACATTCTCTCTGGCATGTCTTAGCCTGTTAGGGGCTTGTTTACAAAGCCACGGTAGCGGCTTCTGCCCGATATTGGAGTCGTGGCCCCATTTAATTCAATGGGGCCGTGGCTCCGATATTGGGCGGAAGCTGCTACCACGGCTTTGTAAACAAACTCCTTAGAAGTATGTTTACTAAAGGGTGCTAACGTTGCAGCGGCGGAATTAGTTCACGATAAGGTACGTTATCAGGCGATGAAGGTGCGTTATTGCGTGATACCGTGCCTGTGGCGTTAAGGCACCCTAACGCCGTGAAATCCAGTGCTGAAGGGTGGAGGAAGGCTTCCCAGAGGGCGGAGAGAAGGGGTCAATGGGTGGAGAGTGGGAGGGGAGAGGCTCCAGGTACACTAACGCTGTGGAATCCAGGTCTGAACACTAACGCCAGTGAAACCCTCGCGTTAAGGCACATTTGCAGGAAAGAGAAACCATCTCCATCAGCAATGTACAGCAAAGCCAGGGAAACCTAAAAAAAGTGATAGTTGTGATACATGTGCACCGAACAAAAGAGCAAATAAACATGGAAAATGACCTGAACAAAATTTAAAATCACCATAACCAAGCTGGCCAATAGTGATATTAATGGGAAAAATAAAAAAAACACTACTGAGAGAGCTACAAAAAAAATATATCATTTTTGGAAGGGTCTATGCTCTGTCCCCCTACAAGGTGAATGATCCCACATTGAAATAGCGCTGATCAGGGTTTTCCCTTTTTATTGGACAGGTTTCTTATGGCGTGCACATGTGCGGCAAAAGCAGGGTGGGCATGTCGGAAAGGGCAACTGTACAGATGCTGGAAAATGGGATACAGAGGGCTGCAGGAGGCACATGCTGTGGTGGAGCTGGGGTACAGTGCAGACTAGGGAGATGCCTAGGTGTCACATAGGAACGCTGAAACTGTACAACAGCCAGACAGCAACTGATGAGGGCCCGGCATGAGTGTGTTTCTCACAGTGTCACAGGGGATAGTACCCAGCAGGTACCCCCAAGGGCACAGAACATTGGCAGGCGGTGGTGGGGGGGGAAGCGTGGATGTCTATGCAGGCACCCCTACCCCATATCCCGCACCATAGGCAGCCGCCTACAGGCACACTGGGTGGCCTGAGACTGCGCACCATAAGCATCACCAGCATAAGGGCATGTCAGCATGGTGGCGGAGGGGTACTGGTGGTGGAGGGGGCAGTGGCATCTGCCCACAGCAGACCATGGCCTAGCCCTGTTTAGGTGGGTACCGTGCACTGCAACAGACAGGCTCTGTCTGATGAACAGTCATGGCATCCCCAGGGAATGAACTGTCCCTGTGGCAACAGTGTGGTGCAGTACACACAGCCAGTGTGTTCAGGAGCAAAACATCACAAGTTCAAGTCCCAGTTGTGACTCCTGCCAACCCAGTCCCCATATTATACCCAGTACTAAACCATGGTAATAAAGACGGAACCTTTATTGCAGATAACATAAACATGCCTGAAACGCCTATATTTTACCCTACAGAGCACAGACACCATAAACATGTGCAATACCTAGAGCAGAGTTTCCCAGCTGCAGTCCTGGAGGGCCAAACACCATTCAGGTTTCATGCTGTCCCTAATAAATATGCCTGTGCTGCATTAGTATGCGCTGCCCCCATTGTATGCAAATGTATCTCATGCATATTCATTAGGGACAGCATGAAAACCTGAACAGTGTTTGGCCCACCAGGACCAGAGTTGGGAACCTCTGCCCTAGAGCAGCGGCCAACAGGGGCATAAACACCCACACCCACAGGCTCCACTATCCAAAGCCTCATGGAGAGTTAGGCTGTTGGGCTCTGCGCGCAGCAGCATCTCCCAATACTAGCACTTGCATACCTTAGCAATGCCGCCCTAAACTTGGGAATACGTTACACATATATCAAAAGGTTGCAATGATTAATGGCAGATAACAATTTCTAAGTTAAGCACAATTTACTGATACAGCTGCATCATAGCAACATTTCTGATATCTGTGGAATGTATTTCAGTTTTGGTTTCTGACAGTGTTTACCACCCCGGGGAGTGACCCCAACAGTATTGCGTACCATAGCCATGCCTGCACTGTGCCCAGGACTGGTGTCGTGGCCAGGGCTGCCAAAAGCCTCTATATTTGCACAATGCTGGCATAGGTGTGGGAGTGTGTGTCTGTCTATCCAGTGTGTTGTGGCTGCCTACACCTTACTCAGCTCACACTGCTTGCACTGTTTCCAGTGTTAGCCTGCCAATGTGCATAATGAGGAGCAAGGTACTGTGGGTATGGCCCGGACAGGGTGGCCTGGGCAGGATGCATCTGCACAGGGCATAGGGCAATGGCTGGGACATTGTAGTGCCTGGCCACCATCTGCACGGACAGGGTGGCCACAGCATCTCCTGCTGGGAGGTCACTCTCACCCTGACTGAGCAGTAACTACAGCATGGCTAGGTTCCCCCTTAGTGCTCTGTAGTATTTCTCTCAAATGATATTTATGGGTTCTCTTTTCTGGGGCCCAGTCACTGACTTGTCTGCTTGGTGTGTGTGTGCGCTCACATCCCAGTTTTGGGTGCACGCATCTCCTCCAGGAACATGCACTATGTACTAGCTAGCAGACTGTCTGCAGTTAGTATGTGTATGGCTGGAACACCTTGCAGGGTGCAGCGGCTGGAGAATGTCAGATAGTGGTGGGGGGCAGCTGAGCATTTCCAGGCCTACTGTCTGTCTGCCATTGCCTTATGGATGCTTACAGATCTGCATTGACTGCCCTGTAGGGTGCCTGTTCCCCAGCAGGACTGGGGTTGATGGTCCCCTCTACTGCCACCATTTCAGGGATGTAGAATGTGGATCTGTTGGTGGGAGATCCTGTCCCCCACCCTGAGCCACAGAGGGCAGGTTGGGTGGTGCTACATAATCCGCCTATGGGTCCAAACACTCCCCCTTCACTTAAATCATGTGACCATAGCACCCACACAGGATATGCACTATTCTGGGTGCATCCTAGTCCGCAAGGACTAGATGTGACTGAGAAATACAGATGGACACAGTGTATCCTAGGTGTGTCTGCAAGGACTACCTATCATACACTGGCACTAATGGCGACCTGCAGCATAGCCCATCTCAGCTAAGCCAGGTGCTGCGGACCTGGTGCTGGGCACCCCACCTCGCCCTCAGGGTAAGCACAGTATCCCCACACTGTGTCGGTCTGTAGCTACTCTGTGCCAGTAACACACACGGTCAATTTCCCCTACCAGGCCGAGGTGCTGTGGGGGTGCATACTCCATCTTGTGATCATCTGTAGACTGCTGATCTGCATGTGCAGTGCATTATGGGTACGGGTGGGTTAACCCTATCCTGGTAACTACAGCAGACAGTTTGTGTGGTGACCCGCAGTCCTTCTGTAGACATCCAGGGGGTTGTTAGTAGCTATAGAGAGATAGCCCACTGGTTACTTCACCGACTGTGGAGACAGAGGTCGTGGGTTTGATCCCACAGTGGTGTTATTTGATAGGGCTGTCTGAGGCATTTCCTTTTTTAAATTTAAATTAGTGCTGCCAGCAAAAACACCCTCACAGTGCTGTAACCTTAAGGCGCCCTATAGGGAACATTATAAGGTGCCTTGGCAGACAGTGCACTTTATAATGTGCCCTCTGGAGTGCCTTATAGGGTGCCTTATATGGCACCTTAGGTTACGGCACTGTGAGGGTGTGTTTGCTGGCAGTACTAATTTAAATTAAAAAAGAAAATGCCTCAGACAGCACTGATTTAAAGTAAAGGGCAATGCCTCAGACAGCCTAACTCAGCGATGGCGAACCTATGGCACGCGTGCCAGCTGTGGCACGCGAAGGCCTTACAGCTGGCACGCGTGAAGGTCCGCAAAAAAAGAAAAAGCGGGCTCTGGCTGCTGCCGCGGACGCGGCAGCATGCAGTGTCCCGCGGGGCCCCCTCCGCCCGCTAAGCCCCTCTGCAAGGGCTTTCAGATTCGCGAGGGAGACAGCGTCTCCCTCGCGTCTCTGTTAAGCCCGTAGGGGTTAATGGGAAATTTCCCATCAGCCCCTTTAGACGCGAGGGACTGATGGGAAATTTCCCATTAGCTGCGGGCTTAACAGAGAACGCGAGGGAGACGCTGTCTCCTCGCGCGAATCTGAAAGCCCTTGCAGAGGGCTTAGCGGGCGGAGGGGGCCCCGCGGGACACTGCATGCTGCCGCGTCTGCGGCAGCAGCCAGAGCCCGCTTTTTTCTGTTTTTAAATTTGCCGGGGGGGGGGGGTGTTAGGACTGCTAATGGGCTGGGGGGGGGTTGGACTGCTAATGGGCTGGGGGTTAGGACTGCTAATTGGCTAGGAGGGGGGGGGGGTTAGGACTGCTAATGGGCTGGGGGGGGGTTTGGACTGCTAATGGTAGGATGGGGGGGGTTAGGGACTGCTAATGGGCTAGGAGGGGGGGGTTAGGACTGCTAATGGGCTGTGGGCTGATGGGGGCTGTCTGGAAATGGGAGTGATGGGGGGTTAGGACTGCTAATGGGCAGGGGGGGGTTAGGAATGCTAATGGGCAGGGGGGGGTTAGGACTGCTAATGGGCTGGGGGGGGTTTGGACTGCTAATGGGCTGGGGGGGGGTTAGGACTGCTAATGGGCTAGGAGGGGGGGGGTTAGGCTGCTAATGGGCTAGGGGGGTTAGGACTGCTAATGGGCTGTGGGCTTATGGGGGCTGTCTGGAAATGGGGGGTGATGGGGGTTAGGACTGGTAATGGGCTATGGGGGGGGGGGTTAGGACTGCTAATGGGCTAGAGAGGGGGGGGTTAGGACTGCTAATGGGTTAGGACTGCTAATGGGCTGGGTTAGGACTGCTAATGGGCTAGGGGGTGTTAGGACTGCTAATGGGCTGGGGGGGGTTTAGGACTCTAATGGGCTAGGAGGGGGGGGTTAGGACTGCTAATGGGCTAGGGGGGGTTCGGACTGCTAATGGCTGGGGGGTGTTAGGACTGCTATGGGCTAGGAGGGGGGGTAGGACTGCTAATGGGCTAGGGTGGGGGTTTAGGACTGCTAATGGGCTAGGGGGGGTTAGGACTGCTAATGGGCTGTGTGGGTTGATGGGGGCTGTCTGGAAATGGGGTGATGGGGGTTAGGACTGGTAATGGGCTATGGGGGGGGGGTTAGGACTGCTAATGTGCTAGAGAGGGGGGTTAGGACTGCAAATGGGCTGTGGGGGGGGGTTAGGACTGCTAATTGGCTGATGGGGAGGGTTTATGACTTGAGGTGGGGAGTTGGGGGGGGTTAGGACTGGAAATGGGATTATGGGGGGTTAACACAGGAGGAGGTCTGTGGGGTTAGGACTGTAATGGGCTATGGGGGGGTTTAGGACTGATAATGGGCTATGGGGGGGGCTGGGACAAGAAATGGGCTGATGGGAGGGGTTAGGACTTGAAGGTGGGCTGATGGGGTTAGGACTGGGTAATGGACTGTGGGCTGATGGGGGGGTTAGGACTGGCAATGGGCTATGGGGGGCGACTGGAATGGGGGGTTAGGACTGGTAATGGTTATAGGGGGGGCTTAAACTGAAAATGGGGTGATGGGGGGTTAGGACTGGAAGTGGGTTGATGAGGGTGGGGATCAGACTGGTATGGGTTGGGGGGCTGCTAGGCCTGGAAAGGGGCTGATGCAGGGACTAGACGGGATTGGATGCTGGGTGAGGCTGGAACTAGCCGGGAGCTGGTGTGGGGGGAGGATTAGAATGGGATGGGGCTGGGAGAGTAAAATGGAGAGGGGAAAAATATTTTGTGTGGGAGGGATAAAAAATCTACAATTGGCCGGGTATTGGGAGAGTAAGTGGGGATTGAGGATGGAGGGGTAAAATTTGAGTGGATGAAATAGGAATGAGGAAAGAGCAAAAGGAGAAAGTAGTATGTTAAAGCAGATGTAGAGAGAGAATGACAGAAGAAAGGACAAATGGACAGCAGAGGAGAGTTAGCAGAAGACACGAAGAAACCAGAAGAAAAGTGGCTGGAACAATTGCAACTGAAAAAAAATGCACACACAGGTAGAAAAATATCTCTTTATTTTGAATTTTATTAACTGGAATATGTCAGCTCTGGGAAATGTGCATCATTAATTTTTGCGCTTTGTTTAGTACAAGAGGAAATTATATATAGTTTTTATTTCTACAGTGTTGTTGTATATTCCAAGTTTGGCTTTTGGGGTTCCCAGTTAATTATTGTCTTCCTGTTTCTAAATTGTGATTCCTTGTTTGGTGATGGTCTTTCTGCATGTGTAACTGAGCTGAGGTATTCTGTTAATACTTCCTATTTGACATTGCCACTTGTTCTTTCCCCAGTAGGTCATGTATTGTTGTTCTCTGAGATGTATTGGTTAATATTTGCAGTGTTGCCTTTTGATAGGTAGAGTATGGTGCTTTGTGAGTCTGGTAGTGCTGTTTAGGGATACGGCGGGTTTGCTATGGGTTCTAAATGGGCAGCTTTGTAGTAGTTCCTATGTGCCTAGCGGTTGGTACTGGATTATAGTAATGTAGAAACCTTTTAGTCTTTCTTATCCATATACTCATAAGAGGTCATGTTTACTAAAAGTTAGTGTATGGTAACATTATGCAAATATTTATGCAAATGAAGCACCTTATGCAAATGGGGCTTTAATTGACGTGCTGGCACTTTGAGGAAATTCTTTGGTTTTGTGCGGCAGTTTGGGCACTCGGGCTCAAAAAGGTTAGCCATCACTGGCCTAACTCATTAAGCCCACTGGGGGATCAAACTTATGACCCCTGTTGTATCAGTTAATGTATTAACCATTATGCTACACCTCTGTTTTTGTGGTGTTAGGTCAGCGTGCCTAATTAAGGCTAATGCGCGTTAACGTGCCACGGCTCCCTCTATCGTGCGATAACGGACTTTATCGCATGATAACCCGAAATGCTACCTTAAGACCGGTATGCCCACTACCTTATATGACATTTGTCACAGTAAGACTGCAACTAACGCCGGTAACATTAAGACGGTTTAGTAAACATACCCCTTAGTATCTGTTTTATTTATTTAACTAGGTCATGCTTTTTATCTCCTGTGAGCTCTCCTTATCTCCTGCTTGCCACAGGCTCAGCCGCATCTTGCATCAGCCTTACTTTGTGCATTAACTCCTTTAACATTGTATTGAAACTAAAGTCTGATTCCCCATACATTCATACACACGTGTGCCCACACATATTTCTTTAGAATAGTAAAGATGTATTTATTTGGCTTGTTCCTTATTTGGCACTTCATTTGAACTAACCAGCCTTTCATTTTAAATGTTTATTTCCTCATTTGAGATGTTATTGACCCTTTTCATTTATTCTTTATTCCACAGTTTTTATATCATAACCCTCATTACATCAGGGCAGTTTACAGTAACATAAAATTATAGGAAGGAGGCCAGTGCCAGAGAAAAGCAAAATAACTACATAGTTAGATAGGACAGAAGCAAACAGTCATATAGCTAGGAGAGTAGGAGGGAAGAGGAGAAAAGAGGAGGGGGTGAAGGAGGCAAGTGAGAGAAGTCAAAGGCAGCAAGGAAGAGGAGAGTCTTAAGGAGGGACTTAAACTTGGGGAAAGAAGGTTCTAAGTGAAGCTCAGTAGGGAGAGAATTCCATAGGAAGGGGCCCAAGAAGAAGAAGGCAGAATGGCTGGTGGACTTGAGGTGGGCACAGAATGGGGAGGGAAGGTGCAGGTGATTGATGTGAGCTGAGCGGAGACTGCGGGATGAGGTATGGAATTGAAGGAGACTGGAGAGGTACTGGGGGGGGGGGGGTATGTGTGTAAATAGCTTTGTGAATTATGGTGAGGATCTTGTATTGAACACGGTGTGTGATAGCGAGCCAGTGAAGATCAATGAGCGATGGTGTGATATGGTTGTAACAGGAGGTGTAAGAAATGATTCAGGCAGCAGTGTTTTGAAGAAGTTGAAGATGACAAAGCTGGGACTGGGGGAGGCCTGCAAGGATGGACTTGCAATAATCAAGACATGATATAACCAGGGATAGGATAAGAGTGATAAGAGAAGAGGTGCTCAGGAAAGGACAAAGTGCTCTGATCTGTCTAAGGGGAAAAAAACACCTACAGACAAGCAGAGAGATGTGTTCATGAAAAGAGAGGGCAGAGCCAAGAGTGACACCAAAGTAGCAGAGAGAAGAGACTAGTAAAACTGGTGAACCAGAAATGAAAGGGGCCAGATGGGGAGGAAATACTGAAGGAGAAACCAACGGCAGATGTCTTTCAAGCATTGAGATGAAGATAGTTAGAGGAAAGCCAGTCAGAGACCCGTGCAAGGCAGGAATTCAGTGGGGAAAGGGGAGGTATGGTGCAGTATGACGTTGTCAGCATAATAATATGCCGACAAGCCAAATTGTTGGATAAAAAGCACGAGAGGAGCAAGAAAGGTATTTAAAAAGTAGAGGTGCCAACATTGAGCCTTGTGGGACACCACATGAGAGGGGAACAGGTGCAGAAGAAGTAGTCACCAAGATGACTGAGAAGGAGTGAAAAGAGTGAAACCATTGCAAGATTGTCTCTGAGACACCAGCGCTGTGGAGATGAGAAAGGAGTGTGAGGTGATCAACTAGATTGAATGCAGGTGAGAGATCAAGGGACACAGTGAGTGAGATGTCACCACGATTATGGGAAATGTGATGCTCATTCAAAAGTGACAAAAGAATAGACTCTGTGCTGTGGCTGGGCTTAAAACCAGATTGGTGGTGGTGCAGGTAGTGAATAGATTCCAAGTGTTGTGAGAGCTGAGAGAAAACAAATTGCTCAAGGAACTTTGAAAGGAAGGGAAGATTAGAGACGGGTCAGAAGACTCGTGTGAGCTTCTTCAGGAGTGGGCAGACAAAAGCCAGTTTCCAGGGTGTGGGAAAGAAACCAGAGACAAGACTAGTATTGAGAATAATTCGAATGAGGGGAAGGAGTGCAAGAGAGGGCTCTAGGAGCTAGGTGGAGGGAATGGGATTGATAAGACAGGGATTTTGAAAGCTCAGCTTCAGAGACTAGAGAGAAGACTGACCAGGGGAGAGGAGGATGGGAGAGAGAAAGGGGGGGAGAGTGGAGGAGAGGGCAGGTGGACAGGTAGGGAAAGAGGAATGGAGGGACTAGATCTTCTCTACAAAGAAGGTGGCCAGACAGGAAGGGCTAGGAATAGAGGAGGTAGAATGATCATAGAAGGTGGGTTGAGTGGCAGAGAGAGATCTCAGGACATGAAACAGTTGATGTGAAGAATTGGCTGATAAGGAAATGAGATGAGTAATACGCTTCTTTTGCTGAATGGATGAGGAGGCGATAATGTTGATGACAAGTCTGAAAATGTTGGAGTGTGTCTGAGGAGGGGTGTTTACTCCAGAGGCACTCTGAACAGAGTAGGTAAGCACGATGTAAGAAAATACTGCAGTGGTACGAGGGATGTCTGGAGGGATGGCGGGATATGCGTGGACAAAGGGGGGCTAAGTGATCAAGGACTGCAGATAACTGGGAGTATGTGTAGAGAAATCTGGTGGCAGTAGTTGGTCAGAGAAAAGGAATTGAGCCAAAGTAGTGGCAGTAATATGATGAGAGGTGGAGAGTATCTGAGGTAGCAGAAAGAGGAGTTGCAGGTGGGCACAGAGTGAGAGGCAGACTGAAAAAAATGGCAAGCTGATCGGTCTAAGGTAGGGAAAGGGATGAAAGGGAAGAGGGAGTTAGTGGAGAATGGAGGGGGTCGACAAGATATCAAGGGTATGACCTACCACATGAGTTGGACATGAATTGTGCTGATGAAGGGCTAAATCTTGAAGAAAAGAAGAGAAGGTACAAACTCGAGATAAGATGGGTGAACTAAAGTGTATATTAAAATCTCTTAGGAGCACTAAATGTGGAAATTGAATGCAAAGCTCAGAGATAGTAAGAAGAAAAGCCTCCCAGAGAGAGGGGCAGAGTGAGGGAGGAGAGTATTGTAGATGAGAAAGAAATGAGTAGGCAGGGAAGAGTGGAGGCAGAGGAGCAGTGCTTCCAGGTAGGGAAGGGCAGACATGTGTACTTGGGTCAGAGGAATGGAGGACTGGAAGAGAACCGCAATCCCCCCCCCCCACCTGAACGACCCAGACAAGGAGTGGAGAGGGTAAAATAGCCTGGTGGAAGGCAGCGAGCAAGAAGAGGATTCTCCCCCTCCTTCAGCCATGTTTCTGTAAGGAAAAGCGTGTCTAAGGAGTTTTGGGTGGACAGGTCATGAACCAAGAGTGTTTTTGCATGAAGAGAATGGCAATTCACCAGAACTAGGCACAGGAGTAACTGGGACACAAGAGCAAGAATATGAGTGGGAGAGACAGATGATGTTAGGGGACAGGGGACAAGGTTCTGGTGAATGCGAGAGAGGTGGCCAGAAATCCTGGGCACTGACATGATGGGCCTGTTGCCCCGGTTCACAGGAATTGTCACCATTACAATGAGAACACAGGCAGACATGAGAACAAAGGAGAGAAGGACCCAGCAAGGGTTAAATCCTGTATCAGGAGAGGCCCAAGAAGCTACAGAGAATGGTGTAGCCACACTAGTGGTGCAGGGCGAGGGTCCTCCATTGCCGGAGTCACCCCAAGGAGCTCAGCCAAGGAGCACATCTTGCTCCTTGGACACACTCCTTCAGGCCAATGCAGAGGGCTTGCTTAAATACCAGCAGTGTAGTGTTGATTTACTGTTCCATTCGTGTCCGCGGGCAGGTGGCCATGTCACTTCCTGGGCAGTGGAATTAGCATCTGACTGAAGGGTGAACCTGTGGAGACAGCAACCAAAGAGGGCTATGCAGTATTCAAAAATTAGCAGGCAAAGGACATCAGAGCATCTATTTTTAATGTAGCTGTTAGTTGTTGTTGTTAATTGCCGTCAAGTCAGTGTCGACTCATGGCGACCCTTTGGATAGTTGTCCTAAATTGTGTTCAGTCTTCAGTCAGGCGACTCATTGTTGATACACTGGTGCCTGTAGCTGCTGTTATTGTATCGATCCATCTCATTGCTGGTCTTCCTCTTTTGCGTTGACCTCCTATCTTGCCAAGCATGATGTCTTTCTCTAATGATCTCTCTCTTCACATGATGTGTCCAAAGTATGAAAGTCAGTCTTGTCATCTGAGCTTCTAAAGAAAGCTTAGGTTTGATCTCCTCTAGTACTGACTGGTTTGTTCTTCAGGCAGTCCATCGTATACGCAGTATTCGCTGCCAGCACCATAATTCAAAGGCATCAATTTTCTTCCTGTTTATCTTTTTCACTGTACAGCTTTTGCATCCATATGATGTTATTAAAAATACCATAGCTTGAACGAGTTGAATCTTTGTATGGAGAGAGATATCTCTGCTCTTGAGAATCTTGTCTAGGTTTTTCATAGCCATTCTGCCAAGAGCAATGTGTTGTCTTATTTCTTGACTGTTTGTTGCTTCTTTATTGATAGTTGATCCAAGTAGGTTAGTTGTCCACAATTTCACAATTTCAATTTCTTCTCTTTTAACGTTAAACTTATTGATTTTGCCAGTTGTCATGATCTTTGTCTTCTTTACATTAAGGTGCAGGCCCATTTTAAGACTATGTTCCTTGATTGTGAGAAGCAAATGTTTCAGATCATCTTCACTTTCAGCCTGTAATGTGGTATCATCAGCATAGCGAAGGTTGTTGATGACTCTTCACCAACCTTCACACCTCTGTTGTCTTCATACTATCCTGCTTCTCTGAAGATTTGTTCTGGGAAAGTATGCAGCCTTGTCATATACCTTTTGCTTATTTTAAACCATTCTGTTTCTCCTTGTTCCGTTCGAACTGTTGTTTCTTGATCAATGTACAGATTGTGCAAGAGAACGATCAGGTGTGCTGGAATACCCATGCTTCTTAATGTGGCCCAGAGTTTCTCATGGTTTACACAGTCAAAAGTCTTGCTGTAGTTGATAAAACACAACTAGATATCCTTTTGGTATTCTTTAGTGTTTTCAATGATCCATCTCACATCCGTGATAATGTCTCTCGTTCCTCGCCCTTTCCTGAACCCTGCTTGCACTTCAGATAGTTTTTATTCCAGGTATAGTTGTAGTCTCTGTTGAATAATCTTCAGTAGAATCTTGCTGGCATGTGCAATCAGAGCGATTGTGTGATAATTTTCAGTCAGTTGGATCACCTTTCTTTAGTATTCGTAAAAACACAGATCTTTTCCAGTCAGTTGGCCATGATGTTGTCTTCCAAATTTCTTGACAGAGCCTTGTAAGTATGGTAACAGCTGAATCAGATTGCTGTAATACTTCTATGGGAATGCCATCAATGCCTGGTGCTTTGTTCTTTGATAAGGCTTTCAATGCCGTTTCAACTTCTTCTTTCTTCACCAATGGTTCCAGATCAAGGTGCGGAAGAATTGAAGGAAATATCGATACATCGGGAAGATGTATTACAACTATTAGATAAACTGAAGAGTAGCAAATCACCTGGGCCGGATGATATACATCCAAGGGTGTTGAAAGAACTGAAATATGAGATTGAAGACCTGCTATTAGTAATCTGTGAACTATCATTAAAATCATCTGTAATACCTGAAGATTGGAGGATGGCGAATGTAACGCCAATTTTTAAAAAGGGTTCTAGGGGTGATCCGGGAAAATACAGACTGGTGAGCCTGACGTCAGTACCAGGAAAAATGGTAGAAACCATCATAAAGAACAAAATTGCTGAACATGTAGATAGTCATGGCTTAATGGGAGACAGCCAACATGGCTTTAGACAAGAAAGATCTTGTCTTACTAATCGGTTATGTTTATTTGAAGGTGTGAATAAACAGGTAGACAAAGGTGAGTCAGTTGATATAGTGTATTTGGAGTCCCTCATCAGAGACTTTTGGCAAAACTAAAGAGTCATGGGATAGGAAGCAGTGTACTATTATGGATCAGGAACTGGTTAAAAGATAGAAAGTCAGAGGGTAGGGCTAAATGGCCAATTTTCCTAATGGAGAAAGGTGAATAGTGGTGTACCCCAGGGATCTGTGCAGGGTCCGCTGCTTTTTGACATATTCATAAATGACCTGGAAAAGGGAATAACGAGTGAGGTTATCAAATTTGCAGATGACACAAAACTATTCAAAGTTGTTAAAACCCAAGAGGATTGTGGAAAATTGCAAGAGGATCTTGATAAATTAGAAGACTGGGCATCAAAATGGCAGATGAAATTTAATGTGGACAAGTGCAAAGTTATGCACCTAGGGAAGAACAACCCAAACTATGGTTACACGATGCAAGGTTCCACATTAGGAACCACCACCCAGGAAAAAGATTTAGGCGTCATTGTGGATAACATGTTAAAACCCTTGGCCCAGTGTGCAGCGGCAGCCAAGAGAGCAAATAGAATGCTAGGTATCATAAGGAAAGGAATGGAAAATAAAACAAAAGATATTATAATGCCTCTATATCGTTCCATGGTGAGACCACACCTTGAATATTGTGTGCAATTCTGGTCGCCGTATCTTAAAAAGAATATAGAGTTATTAGAAAAGGTTCAGAGAAGAGCCACCAAAATGGTAAAGGGGATGGAAGGATACTCCTATGAAGAAAGGCTAAAAAGGTTAGGGCTCTTTAACCTGGAAAAGAGACGGCTGAGGGGAGATATCATAGAAGTCTATAAATTAATGAACGGAGTGGAACGGGTAAACATAGATCGATTGTTTACGTTATCAGAATATAGAAAGACTAGGGGACATGCAATGGAGCTATAGGGTAAACTATTTAAGACTAATAAAAGAAAATATTTTTTCACTCAACGTGTAATCAAACTCTGGAATTTGTTACCGGAGGATGTAGTAAAGGCTGTTAGTGTAGCTGGGTTTAAAAAAGGTTTGGACAAGTTCCTGGAGGAAAGGTTCATAAACCATTATTAAGAAGGGACCCAGGATATCAATGCTTGACCCAATACAAGCATTGTGGAACCTGTGTCTCTTGGGATACTGCTAGGTTCGTATGACCTAGATCGGCCACTGTTGGAAACAGGATACTGGGCTTGATGGACCTTGGTCTGAACAGTATGGCATATCTTACCTTCTTATCATAAGGTACAGGTTAAAACAGTTTTTGGTCCACTTGATCTTTATCATATAAAAACTCAGTATATTCTTTCTACCTTTTCTTGATCTTCTCAGCATCATTCAACATAGAACCTTGAGCATCTTGTAGCATTCAATTTTTTCTTTAACGCTCGTAGCTTTAGGAAAGCCGATCTTGTTCTTCCTCTAATAGTTTCTGCTTCCATTTCCTTGTATGTGTCATTGTAGTACTTTTCCTTGTCCTGTCTTGCTGCATGTTGGAAATCTCTGAGTTCTGAGATTGTCTCTTTCTCCTCTGGTTTTAGCTTCTCTGTGTTTTCTGGGCAAGTTTCAGAGTTTCTTCTGTCATCCATTTTGACCATTTTTGCTTTTTCACCTTTTGTAGAGACTTCTCGCTTTCTTCCAACACAACCTTCTTGATGTCATTCCATAACTCTTCTGGAGCTTTGTCATTTGTATCTAAAGCAGCAAATTGATTTTGCAGTCAGTCTTTAAATTCCAGTGGTATATTCTCAATGTCATATTTTTCTACATTCATGAGTGGATTGCTCTTTTTCAACTTTAGCTTGAGTTTGCATACTAGTATTTGGTGATCTGTACCACAGTCAGCTCCAAGTTTTGTCTGTCTTGATGTTACAGAGCTTTTCCATTATTGACTTTCACAGATGTAGTCAATTTGATTTTTGTACAATCCATTGGGTGAAGTCCATGTGTACAAGTTACCACTTGTGTTGCTTGAAGAAGGTGTTTGAGATGAATAGATTGTTGGTCTCTTAGAATTCTATCAGTTTTTCTCCAGCTTCATTTCTGTTGCTAAGTCCATATTGTCCAATCACTTTGCCTTTTTCTTAGTTGCCAACCTTTGCGTTCCAGTCACCCATGACTATCAGGATATCCTGTTTGCTTGTTCTGTCAATTTCAGCTTGTACTTGTTCATAGAACTCAATTTCATCCTCTTCTGCTGCTGTTGTTGGGCCATATACTTGAATTATAGTTGTGTTGATAGGCATTCCTCGTAGACGAATAGAGATTAAGCATTCACTGACTGCATTGTATTTCATTATAGTTCTTGCAAGTTTCTTCTTTATTATAAATTCAACACCATTTCTTCTTTATCTTTTCATTTCCAGCATAGTAGACCATGTGATCATCTGATACAAAGTGCCCGATGCCAGTCCATTTCAGTTCACTGACACCCAATAGATCGAGTTGTACACATTCCATTTCATTCTTGACCACCTCCAACTTCCCTTGGTTCATGCTTCGTACTTTCATTGTCCCAGTATGTAAGACATCTTTACAGCTTCTGACTCTCATTTCATGCGCAGCTACATCAGCAGTCAGATGTCCCGAGGGCTTTGATCCAACCACATCATAAATGCTGGCTTTACTCTGAAATGTCTTCAGCTCCTCCCCTGTAGATAGTTGAGTGCTTTCCGACCTAGGGGTCTCACTTCCAGCACTATAGTGCAGTTTGTTTTGTTGTGACTATCCATTGGGTTTTCATGGCAAGATACAGAAGTAGATTGCCAGGCCTTTTCTCTGCACAGCTTAAGTTTAGTGTTGTTGCCGTTGTCACATAAATGTGATTCTCCTCCGCCAACACCGTCCCATTCTGCTGCTCCTGCCCAGATGGGTTTTAATGGCAAGATACAAAAGTAGATTGCTAAGCCTTTCTTCTATGCAGTTTAAATTTTTAGTGTTGCTGCCGTTGTCGCAGAAATGTGATCCTTTGCTGCCAACACTGTCCCATTCTGCTGCTGCCCAGATGGGTGGTTTGTCTTGGTCTGGCACCTCAGCTGAGACCTGTCCATCTTGGGAGACCCTGCAAGTAGTTAAACTACTGATAGCTTAGTCCTCAGCATTACTGATGCACACAAGCCCTCACAGCACAACAAGCTGGAAACCAAGTGAGGGCTAGCTGTTAGTAGGCAGTGTTAATTTTTTTTTCTGCCATTACAATAAAGCATAAATGATTCTTCCTTTGGTGGTAAATAACATGTTGTTTTGACGAGTGACTTAAAACTACACAAAAAAATATAATTCTATCAAGGCTGGGCCTACTTGAACATTTATCAAGTCATGTGGACTAATCAGCTTGTCTAGATAAGTTTTTCCATGTTTTATTTTTGATTTAAAACAAAAGTTCTTTAATTTGGGCTATAACAGGAATATTTGCCTGATTTGTAGCACCTGATCCAAAGCTTGACATATTTTACTGGATTTTTAAATGATATACAGTAGTGTAGATGTATAGTAGCAGTGTTGGTCCTAGAACAACCTGAATGGTGGTAGCATCAGAATTAGAAAAATGAATGTAAGCATTTACGCATTCTCCTAAAAAACAAATTCAATGGTTAAAAACTGCAATAGGCTTGCTTTTTTAAATCCAAAATTTCAATGGCCCTTACTATTTGAACGATTACTTAATAACTACAAAAAAGATTTTCTTCGTTCACTATCACCAGCAACTGGATTAGAGTATCCAAACACTAATATTCAAAAAACAAAAAAGGTCCAATTTTAATCTTTCCGAGGTCTCAGTTAAACATTAGCAAGGCCTCATAGACTTCCGTCATAATAAGGCTAATTGCATGATCACATCAGCGACCTCAATATATTGTAAACAGCTCCCTATTTCACAGTGAAGTGCTCAAAAAGATAAAACTCTTCCAAATACATTGGTCTTAGCTCAAAAAATAAACAATAATCGATTTCACTTCCCAATGTACAAGGGGTCTGTTCACTTATAACATTCATCTGGGATCTGAATGAATGTTATAAGTGAACAGACCCCTTGTACATTGGGAAGTGAAATCGATTATTGTTTATTTTTTGAGCTAAGACCAATGTATTTGGAAGAGTTTTATCTTTTTGAGCACTTCACTGTGAAATAGGGAGCTGTTTACATTATATTGAGGTTGCTGATGTGATCATGCAATTAGCCTTATTATGACGGACGTCTATGAGGCCTTGCTAATGTTTAACTGAGACCTCGGAAAGATTAAAATTGGACCTTTTTTGTTTTTTGAATATTAGTGTTTGGATACTCTAATCCAGTTGCTGGTGATAGTGAACGAAGAAAATCTTTTTTGTAGTTATTACTTTTTTAAATGCCAGCTGCGGCATCTGAATAAGGTGCATAAATTCAGTACTGATTGATACTAAATATATGTGGACAAGGCCGTACCAAGGGCTGTGCAAACGGTGCAACCCAATGGGGTGGAAGCACAGAAAGGGGTGTTTGATATTATCACTGAGCTTCTATGAGGCTCAAAAAGAGTGAGTTACTAAATGTGGCCGGGGGCGGGGGGGGGGGAGGGTAGGACCACATTCATTAGTCGCACAGAGCACATTTCTAGCTTGGTATGGCCCTATATGTGGATTGCACTAACCATGGCCACTATGCAGGTTATCTTGGAAACCCTTTTCACGCTTTGGACATCTGAAAACAGGCATACAGATGTCCTAAAATATGGAGATGTCCCTGGATCAATTTAAGCAAGCAATTCTAAGAATATCCTTGGCGCAAGGACATCCAAGGCGAGCATGATGTAGGTGTATCCAAGGCGTTCCCAAGTACATGGATGTCCTCTCCTGATTTCAGAAACATTCTGCACATCCCAAGCTGTGCCCAAGTTTATACCTGCTCAAGGGCATGAATAGGTGCCAGAAAAACTCTCGTTCTGCCATCCCACTCCCTGTATGGCATAGAGGTGAAGGTACTGATGATTGCAAAAATGGTAGAGAAACTAGAATACTTGATTTCAGTTTGGCTTGCTAATTCACATCCCCAAATGCAAAATAGCTTGCATTCAGCTTAGGATTGATGTCCCCAGTCCCGGTGACTTAAGCAGGAACCTCTATGTGGTCGCTGATATGGCTGTCCATGTTGGGGATGTCCATATTTCTAAAATCTCTGACAATTTTTTTGGATGTTTTGCCATGGATGTCCTAGATTTCAGCTGGATGTCCTTTCTAAAATGCCCTTTCACAGGCACGGTGATGATATTCAACTGCTATACCACAGTTAAGTTAGAACAGCAAATGTTTCTGTTCTAACTTAAAACACACAACTATATGGATAGTGGCTAAATATTGCAATGATTCATATAGCTGAGCGGCATACCCTTGCTGTACAACCAGCAGAGAGTTATTCGGGGGCAGGAGAAGCCACAGATAGCGGGGATGGATGTCCTGTCGGGCTATCCATTCCCACTATTCGTGGCTCAGCATAACCCCCTTTGTGTTCATCTCTGCACAAAAATGTTGTGTTACCCAGAGATGGCTTATAAAATGACCCTATTTGTTCAACCTGGCATTGTAATGCATGGAGTTTATTTCATCCCTTTATAATTTTCTAATGTATTATTTGCTTTGCTTTATTGAAACATACTGCTTTTACTCGATAACAGTTATAGTGAGCGCAATTTTAAAAAGTGATTCTTAAATTTTAATTTAAAAAATGAATGAATGAAATATGTATTATGTATACTCAGACTTGCTTCTCTATTCAGTATATTAGTTTCACATTTTTGGTTTCTATTTTTTAGAATAAGCAGAGCATGGAAAAGATATTCACATTAAGATAGTAACTAAGATGGAAGTCCTAGAAACTGAAGCAGGAATAGTAGATGGCTGATGACAATATTGATTCTGTATACACTCAGAGGATGAATTATGTGATCTCGTCAATAGTATATGAGCAATATATAAATAGAGCTGAAAGCTGCAAGATGAAAGGGAAAAATAATGAACCCTGAAGTCAGATGTAATTCAATTTAAAAAATGAAAGCAATTGACACAGATGCATAAAAATAAGAACAATAGATTTTAAAAACAAAACTGAAAAGAATTTGAGTTGTCTGTATAGAGGTTTTCTTCACCTTGACCCATTCAATGTCATGCTAGTTTTGCAAAAGAATCTGAAATAAATCACCCAATAATTATAATGAGTTGGGCAATTTACAAAAGTTATTTCTCTGGGTAAATAGCTATTCTCCCAGGTAAATAGGTTGTTTAAAACGTTTTCATCCTGTATGTGGGTAAGAACACTTATGGGCGTTAAGTGTGTGTACTTTTACCCACGGGAAATATAGATGGACTCAGGGATGAGGTTAGGTCTGAGGAGACAACACCACACACAGGGGTTTTTAAATGTATATTTTTCTACAGCAGGTATGCGCATATTTTTGCATTTTCAAAACATATACATGGGGGGGGGGGGAGATTATCAGCAGCAGCGGCAAGCACTCTTAAGGCTGCTGGCTATCTCCGTTTTTTAATGTCGCCCCAGATATTAGATGCCAGGGACCATATCTAGGTCCCAGCGTTGAATATCTGGGTTGCCTGGATAGAGATTTTTCCATCCATTCGGCAGCAATATTCAGCCGCTGGCCGTATTGCAAAACCGGCTAAAGTTAGGACAGTCATGCCAGTTAGGGTTAATTGGGCAGCAGCTGAATATTGCTACTGCATGGTTAAACCACAGTGCCACCCCTACTTCAGGCCCGGAATACCCCAATGAAAATTGCTTAGCGTCAGGGCATTTAGCAACTCAAACCAGGGATATTCATGTGGCAGGTTAGTGTTTCCGAATATCCCGGTGAGTGGTATTTACTTGGTTTGCAGGTCTGCAAACCATATAAATGCCTTGAATGTCCCCTCTTTGTTTTTTAGAGAAAAAAGTGGTGCTAATCTTTTTTTTTGGTTCTTTCCCTAGGAAGACTAAGTAGTTAAGATGTTGGACTTAAGATCTAATTTTCAACGGGAAACTAGGCCTATCCTTTCCCTTTGATATTGGTGCAAAGACCACAGGTAAAAGTATCCACAGACTTCACATTTACCTGAATTGTTTTGAAAAATTACTACATAACACATAAAATCAAAAGAAAGGGTCAAAGAATGGTTCCAACACTTCAATGCCAAATATGGAAAAATATCATTAGGGGGCATATTCAAAATGGTTTAGCTAGCTAGCAGATGTGCTAACCATCTAAACTGCGCTCAGCAGGATATTCAGTGGAATTAAATGTTTGCTGCGAATGAATATCCCCACCTACCAGCTTTATGTATACCGATGCTAATCACTTAGGAAGTTATTCGGTGCTTTGAATAGAAGCCAAAAAGCCTTAGAGTTCAACCAGCTCCACAGGCCCAGCCTCCTCAAGGGCTTTGATTCCTTCATAGAGAACTTAGCCTTCCTGCCTCTGAAGGGGCCAGAACCCCTAAACATTCCAGGCAGGTTGTGTCATTTTGCCAACAGATGGCACTAAATAACAGAAAACTGGACTCTGTCCATTGTTGGAGGGGGTACAAGCTTCATTTTTACAGTATGCCCCCTCCTACAATCGTAAGACAGTTCAATTCCCAAACCTCTACAGGCAGTCTACTGGATCAAGAGGTCTCAACATTCCTTGCTCAAGGAGCAATAGAGGAGGTGCCCATTCTTCAGCAGGGTGCAGGGTTCTACTCCCCCTATTTTCTTATTCCAAAGAAAACAGGAGGACACGGACCCATTCTAGACCTCAGAAAATTAAACAAATATCTGTTCCGAGAAAAGTTCAAAATGATTTCTCTGGGAACTCTTCTGCCATACCTTCAAAGTTAGGATTGGCTTTGTTCTCTAGATCTAAAGGATGCATATACTCACATTCTGATCCATCCAGATCACAGGAAATTTTTACAATTCCTTTTCAAGGGAAAACATTTCCAATACAGGGTTCTTCCCTTTGGTCTGGCTTCGGCACCAAGAGTATTCACGAAATGCATGGCAGTAGTAGCTGCATTTCTGTGAACCCTGGGAATATTCATCTTCCCTTACTTGGACGACTGGCTCATTCGAGCCCCCATGGTTCCAGAAGCCATATCTGCACTGTCTCGCACAATGCGAATCCTTTAATACTTGGGATTGGTCATAAACCTCCCAAAATCACAACTTGCTCCGTCTCAGTCCCTAGAGTTCATAGGAGCTCGTCTAGATACCAGACCTTCAAGGGCTTTTCTCCCACAACCCCGCTGTCTTCGTATAATGCAGCTAGCTTCTCAAGCAGCGGTGAAGTCCTCCCTAACTGCTCGAGAACTACTACAACTATTGGGACATATGGCATCCACGGTTCATGTGGTTCCCTACGCTCGCCTTCATATGCGAGCAGCCCAGTGGACCCTATCCACACAGTGGAGACAGGCCACAGGACGTCTGTCGGACAAGATATCAAACTCACAACGACTGATCTTGTCCCTACAATGGTGGCAATCACAGGAAAATCTTCTAGTGGGGTCTCCTTTCCAGGCCACCCTAACAGATGCATCACAGGTGGGATGGGGAGCACACCTGCATCATCTCTCTACCCAGGCTACCTGGACTCCACAAGAGGCTTGTCTTCACATAAACCTCCTGGAACTCAGAGAAATCTATCTAGCTCTTCGAGTATTCCATGCTCAGCTCAGCTACAGGACAGTCCTAGTCCAAACGGACAATCAAGTAGCTATGTTCTACGTGAACAAGCAGGGCGGAACAGGCTCTCTGTCGTTATGCAACGAAACTTTACGACTATGGGCCCTCGCCAGAGAGCATCAAATTCACCTTCTCGTGGTATATCTTCCAGGCATTCAAAACCTTTGGGCAGACAAACTCAGCCGAGTACTGCTGCCTCACGAATGGTCTCTCCACCTAGACCAGGTGACCAAGATATTTCAGATCTGGGGAACCTCAGACATAGACCTATTTGCAAGTCCACTGAATGCCAAACTTCCCCAGTTCTGTTCCAGGATTCCGGCTCAAAATTGCCAGGCAAGGGACGCCTTCCTTCTTCACTGGGGTCATGACTTCCTCTATGCCTTCCCACCCATGCCCCTCATTCCCAAAACACTCTTCAAGCTTCAGAGAGACAGAGGTCGTATGATCCTCATAGCGCCACGGTGGCCATGCCATATGTGGTATCCCCTGCTTCTACATCTCTCTCAAGCTGCACCTCTGGAGCTAGGCTATGCTCCAGATCGCCTCTCCCAAGAGAACGGGATGCTATGGCACCCGAATCCCCAGTCCCTTCATCTCAGGGCCTGGTTGCTGAAAGCTTAGACCTTCAGGATCTTAACCTTTCCCAACAGGTAAAGGATATCTCACTCAACCGTAATCCAGAACAGAGATTAGCACTGCGAAAGTGCTGCTTTTATGTAAATAGAAAACCAAAAGGTTATCAGTTTAAATGTATATAGTTCTCCCCTGTTCATACCCAGTTTATATTCCCTGTTATCTGTAAACCTATGTCAGTTTTTTCTGTCTAGGTAGTATGTGTTTGATGTAAACCGCACTGATGATAACTAGTGCGGTATATAAAAACTGTTAAATAAATAAATATCCTTCAGGCTTCTAGAAAACCTTCCACAAGACGCTCTTATGCCTTCAAGTGGAAATGTTTTACTATATGGTGTTCACAGAAGGGGTTAAACCCCCTTATGATACCTTTGGAATCGATACTAGAGTATCTACTTCATTTATCAAATTCTGGTCTAAAGACCAATTCAGTAAGAGTCCATCTTAGTGCAATTGCAGCTTCCTATAAGCCTCTAAATGGACAACCAATTTCTTTTCATCCACTCATAACAAGATTTATGAGAGGTCTTCTATTAACAAAGCCTCCCATCAGGCCACCACTGGTGGCATGGGATTTAAACTTAGTTCTCAGGCAGCTCATGAAACCGCCTTTTGAACCTTTAGCCACTACAACCCTAAAGCTTTTGTCCTGGAAGGTCATCTTCCTAATTGCAATCACCTCTGCACGTCGCATTAGTGAATTGCAAGCTTTAGTAGCTGATCCTCCTTATACTAGGTTTCATCATGATAAGGTTGTTCTTAGAACTCATCCACACTTTATGCCAAAGGTGGTTTCGCCTTTTCATTTAAATCAATCAATTTATCTTCCTGTATTCTTTCCGAGGCCTCATGCCTCTAATGCAGAAAGGAACCTTCATACTTTGGATTGTAAAAGAGCCTTGGCTTTTTACCTACAAAGAACACAGCAACATAGAAAGTCTTTTGATTCTAGTCATTTGCTTTTGATTTGCTTTTGATTCTAGTCATTTGGGACTTCAAGTCTCCAAGAGAACTCTGTCCAAATGGATTACACAATGCATATCCTTTGCTTATGAGAGTAAGAGTCTTCCTCTTCAAGGCCATGTCACAGCTCATAATCCGAGAGACATGGCAGCCTCTATGGCTAACCTTCACTCTGTGTCTATTGATGACATCGGTCGAGCAGCCACCTGGGCTTTGGTACACACCTTTACAGCCCACTACTGCCTAGATATAGCCTCCTGTCGGGATGCCTTCTTTTGGCCAAGCTGTTCTTCAAAATCTCTTCCAGACCTAATTCAACTTCTACCCACCAACCCTGGTGGGATGCCAGAGATCCATGGGAGGAAGCATGGTCCACCTTACTTGGGTGGCAGCTTCCTGGGGCTATCTCCCTGGCATCTTCAGCTAGGGAGTCCCCATATGTGAAGACTACATTCCTGCTTGTTCCTGGAGATAGCGTAGTTACTCACCTGTAACAGGTGATCTCCGAGAACAGCAGGAATTTAGTCTTCACAACCCACCCACCTCCCCTAGGAGTTGTCTCTCTATCTCTGTCTCTTTCCTTTCTCCTTCTATCCTTTCACTCAGCTACAAACTTAACTGAAGAGGGACAGTTGGAAAGGCGGAAAGGCAGCGCTCATGTGCTGAGGGATGCTCCCAAAAGCTTTCTAATTGGACACTGGGGAGCGTTCCTGCACAGGCTCCATCGGTACCGATGATGCCCATATGTGAAGACTAAATTCCTGCTGTTCCCGGAGATCACCTGTTACAGGTGAGTAACTACGCTATACCAAGTAGTCAAGGCCAGTAGTCGTGTATGGCCCTGACATCAAATATCTGGGACTAACTTAAAGCAGCATTGGCCAGCCACTTTAAATGTGCTAGCCTCTATCATTGAATATCAGCCCTAGATAGTTTAGATAAGTGAGAAGGTATCATACAACATATGCCCTAGCACTCAACATTTGATTTTTAAGCTCGTAATATAACTGGTCACCTTGACTTACAGCAGTGTAATCATATCCCTTCTGTTTATAGCTATCCAAATGACATTTTTGTCAAGTAAACAGAAAGGATGTGAATTCATTTGAAATAATATGGGAAATATCATTCACCTTCCCTATTCCATTTCATATCATTTTTAATCTGAACACAACATGAAAAAATCCAAAATTATGTTTTTTCCAGTGGCTTCAGCACTAGCCTCAAACCAATGACCCTTGTGTTAGAAGGCAAGTCTCTTCCAGGAAAAGCTATTATGCATTCAGGAGGCTGCCTCTAGCCAGCTGCTCACAACTCTCTCTTGTATTTCTCATGATCTTTGTTCTTGTTTCCTGATTGGCCGAATGTTTGTCTAGTCAAGAGATCTGTGGAAACACTTCCTGGATATTTTTGCCTTCTGAATCTATTGATTCATGTTCTAGAGACTTACTCCAAAGAATTTTCTTTTGTCATATTAATCTTTCAGAAATTCTGTGAAACCATGTCTAAGCATGTTAGAGACATTTACCAAGCCTAATGAAGAGTAATTGGACAACCAAGATCTGGTGGAGGAGTGGGGACAGCACCTGAGGATAACCAGTTAGCAATGATATTCAGTTGCTGACCAGCTGTCCTAAACAGGCTAGAGTTAGGTCAGACTTTAAAGTGCCTAACTTTAACTAACTGGCCAGTGGCTGAATATTACCACTGACCAGTTAGCTAAATCACTATCCATCCAACCTGGATATTCAATGCTGGGGGCTGTATTTTTTTTTTTAAAGTACCATCAAGTCAAGGCAGCCTCCTGGTGACCCAGCAGCCCCTGGATTTTCTTGGCAAGGTATGACCAGAATAGATTTCCAGGCCTTTTCTTCTGAGGCAATGGAGGGTAAAGTGATTTGCCCACAGTCACAAAGAGTGCTAATGGGAATCGAGCCCTAGTCTTTGGGCTATGTGGCTGTTGTTTTAAACACTAGGCTGCTCCTCCACTCCGGCTATATATGACCGTGACATTGAATATCTGGTTTCAGTTTAAAGTGGCGATGCTCAGCTACTTTAACAGCACTAGCCACCACTGTTGAATATATATTTAACTACCATGGCTGTCATTTTAAAAAACTCTAAATGCATTATTTAAATATTGACCCATGAACAACCTTGGAGGAAAGGCAGGATAGCAGAATGCAGGATCAAAGGATAAGAGCAAAAGAGGGTTGGACTCATGAGTAATCTAAGGAAATATTTCTTTACAGAAAGAGTGGTGGATGAATAAAACAGCCTTTCAGTAAAGGTGGTGATGACAAGGGCAGTTTCTGAATTCTAGAAAATATTCAGCAGAACAGGCATTGTTTAACTTTAAATGGATAAGTTATCCATTCCAAGTTCTACCTCTACCTGATGTGTCCAGACTTGAATGAGTAAGTTATCGGTTCAGCTACTAAATTTGATGAGTAACTTTTATGCCTGACCCCAGAATATTCCTAACTTTGCCTCCACCAAAAAGGATAACTTTTGACCAGTAACAGGAAATTTTATAAACAAAATGTATACTTTCACATGTGCACTTTGCACACAATTACATGCATACTTAATTTTTAAAAAAATCTTTATCCAATTTTATTCAATCTACCAAGAAAGCTAATATAAACTTCCTTATCGTGTCTCCGGGCCAGTCCAGATGAATGGGTAGTCAATCTCCCTCCTCTAGCAGCTGAGGACTATATACTAAGTCTTGTTGCCAGGATACCAAGCCCCACCTCTCTGAGGCAGCAAGGCAGTCTTATTGTCCTCAGCAGCTGGACTAGACGTGTGGAGATTGGCTCCCCATCGATCTTTGGGGGGTTTTCCCTTATTGTTTTTAGGATTTTCCTTTGATAATTGCTTTATTTTCTTTTCATGGAAGAGAGGCACAGAGGAATTTAGTATCACCCTAGCAGGGTGTTTCACGCTATTGAAAGTAACAGCCTGCAATCGTAGCGATTCTGGGGCACTGCAACGCTATTTAGAGCATGCGGCAGAGCCTGCCCCCTCTGCTCTATTAAGGCCGATAGTGGGACCAGTCCTGGGGGCCTCAGCGGCTGGTTCCTTCCTTGTCTCGCGGCTCTTCTCCCCGCTGACAGCGTGATTGTGAGCTCCGGACCCCGTGCAGGTAACTTTGCTTGCTTTTCGGCAGCGAGGTTCTTTCAGTGTTTTCTTCACCGCAGCGATTTCGGGTCTTGTTTTTGGCGCGAACGGGGTTTCGGAGCCGCGTTTGTGTGTAGGGGAAGTGTTCGGCCATGCAGGATGCCTCCGGTGATAGCGGAGACCGCGTCTCCTCGCTTCCCTCGTCAGGGAAATGCGCGGGAACGGCGGCCATTTTAACTGCTGCATCCGTTTCAGATGTTCCTTTGCCTAAGCCAACAAAGCGCAGAGCAAAAACTAAACATGCTAAAGAACAGCCGGTTGCTCCGGAGAGCTCAGCTCTGCCTCCTCTTTCTGATTCTCTTTTGTCCCCGGAGTTTATTATTGCCTTTCATAAGGCTTATTTACTGCAAAAGGAGCAGGTTTCTGTACCGGTGAGGGCAGATTTTCCCATGGCACCCCAGGCTAGGGAGCCTTGCGGGTCGGAGCTGGCAGAAGGAATGTCTGAGTTGCCTAGTGGGCAGGCTAGGTTTGAGGCTAAGTTGGATTCTAGGTCGCTCACAGACCTCTTGGGGCCGGAGGAAGGAGAGCTTAGGCCAGACCCAGGGGCCGATTCCTGGCCTGATGAACTAGAAGACGGGGAATTAGGGCTAGGGGATGACCCTAACGTGTTTAGGGTCTTTAGACGGGACGAATTGTCCGCCTTAATCGCTCAGTCGCTGACGGCTCTCAGTCTGATTCCTCCGGCGTCCCAGCAGGAGCCTTTGGAAGACCCCTTATTGCAGGGGGTTCGAGCGGAGCAAAAATGTTTTCCGTTCCACAGAGTTATAAAGCAAATGGTGGAATCGGAATGGGAATGCCCGGAGGCTTCCTTGCGGGGAGCTCGGACGATGGCTAAGTTATACCCGGTGCCTGCCGAGGAGAGGGATCTCCTGCGGTTACCGAAGGTGGATGCTCTGGTGTCTGCGGTCACCAAGAAAACCACCATTCCAATTCAGAAGGGCCGTGAAACACTACCTCTTCCTCCTATATTACCCTGAAACCAATAGAAGCTCAGTACAAACTGCTGAATCCACCAAAATCTCCACTGACTGAAACCATACGAACACATGACTATTCTGTGATTTGTATATATTGTTATTGTATATAGTTCCCCTGTTAGCCAAGTTGAATCTCCTGTTCATATGTAAACACAAAGTACTATTGGAAATGTGTGTGTTCATTGTTTACTGTAAACCGCGCTGATGCTGAATAGCGCGGTATAGAAAAGACTATAAATAAAATAAAAAATAATAAATTCCGGTTGAGGGGGCTGCGGCCCTGAAGGATATGCAGGACCGTAGACTTGAAGCGCTTCTAAAGCAAGTATTTGAAGCCAGCGCTTTGGCGCTGCAGGCTTCAGTTTGTGGTGCTTACGTCTCTCGGGCTTCCATTAGATGGAGTCAGCAGACTGCGACGCCCGAGGGAGATTCTTCTCCTTCCATTCAGGGGGCTCAGTTGGAGTCCGCAGCGGCGTATCTGGCAGATGCCTTTTATGATTTGATACGTATTTCCGCGAAAGCTATGGCATCGGCAGCCCGCCGGTTTCTTTGGTTGCGTAGTTGGGCAGCCGATGCGTCTTCCAAAGCCCGACTTAGTAAATTACCTTTTAAGGGTAAATTGCTCTTTGGAGAGGCATTGGAAAAGATTGTTAAGGATTTAGGGGACTCTAAGGGAGGTCGCCTTCCTGAGGACCGTCCTCGGACGCCTAAGCAGTCCCCTTTTTCGCGGGGCCAAGGACGTGACTTTCGCCGCTTTCGGGGAGCTCGTTTTGCTCCTTATCAGCGGGGGCGTTTTCCGTCTCGGGGGCCGTCCTTTCGAGGCGCTCGGGGTTCCGGAAGAGGTTAGGTGAAGCAGGCCATTAGAGTGGCGTATGAATCCAAGCGTAAGTCGGTACCGGGCGGGCTTCGAGCTCATTCTACCCGGGGTCAGGTGACGTCGTGGGCAGAATCAGCGCGGGTGCCTCCTGTGGACATTTGTCGGGCGGCGGCGTGGTCTTCTCTGCATGCCTTTTCTCGTCATTACCGTCTGGATGTCCTCGCGCGTCGGGATGCTTCTGTGGGGGCTTCGGCAATCATCGCGGGGCTCACAGGTCCCTCCCAGGGTTAGTTACTGCTTTGGTACTACCCATTCATCTGGACTGGCCCGGAGACACGATAAGGAAGTAGAAATTAGACCTTACCTGCTAATTGTCTTTCCTTGAGTTGTCTCCGGGCCAGTCCAGAGCCCACCCTAAGAGTGTTTTGGCGGTATCTCAGGATAGTCGGTTTCAAGAGTATCGGGGTTTCGCTAGGGGTATTCTATAGTTAACTTCCGGTGTTTTAATAAAAAAAACCCCAAAAAACCCCCCCCCCCCACGTAGACCAGGCTTCTTATTCGTGCCCGGGCGTGGTTCATAGTCCTCTGGGTGCCTCTTCCAGGGTTTTCGTGTATTATTCGCCTTCTTTCTTTTTGGTTTCTGCTTGCTTGCTACGTAAAGACTGCCTTGCTGCCTCAGAGAGGTGGGGCTTGGTATCCTGGCAACAAGACTTAGTATATAGTCCTCAGCTGCTAGAGGAGGGAGATTGACTACCCATTCATCTGGACTGGCCCGGAGACAACTCAAGGAAAGACAATTAGCAGGTAAGGTCTAATTTCTACATTCTTGTACAGAAATAGAGCAGAAACAGTAGAGGCTTCCAAACGGCGAACATCCACAAAAGCCAACAGCTGGGAGAGCTCATAAAAAATACATGAAATAGAGCGGTACTTTACTAGACACTTATAAGGATGTTTCAAGAAAAAGAGCCCACCGAGCTATTGAATCCCAGGGTATAGCAGAAGAAACTCCTTATGTCGCTGTTGGGTGTCCTTAGCCAAATCAGTGTATATGCAAACAAAAAAACCATGAAACAATAAGTTCTTATTGCAAAAGAATAGCTTAAGAAGCTATTCTTTATCAAACATTATTAGCAAAGTAGACAGAACAAAAAGTTCTTCATGGGATGTCTCTAACAATGCCGGTATATTAAGAACATCAGTTTGTTGATCCCCTATTGCTGCAGATTCTGATTTCTTGCCTTCAGGAAAATAATATAACTTCACTATAGGTGGAATCATCTCAGTAGGAATAGCCAAAGTTTCCATCAAATATGCTTTAAACATATCCCTTGCCGATACTGTAGTAACTAGAGAAAGATTTATAAGCCTCAAGTTATTGGCTTGAGATACTGTAGATTCTCTAAATGTTCCAGTTTAGTCTTTATTGAAACAAAGTTCTTAACATATGTGGCTACTTTTGTCTGAATTTCTAAGACCTCTGCCTGAACATCAGAAACCTTAGCTGCAACTTGCTCTATCACCACTGAGTTCTTGTTAACTTTTGCTATCAATGAGGAAACCTGGGGTAGTACAGCTTCCTCCAACAAAACATATAGCCTCTAAAGTAAAGTTTGCTGGTTGTGTCAAAGAAAATGATATAGCAAGTCCATTTCCATTCCTGCTGATGTTGGTTCCCCTCTCTGAATGGCAACCGCACCCACTGTTGACCTTTCACCCAATGACACCAAGGGATCAGCGTGATGAGATTGTTCTGGGGCAAAGAGAATGTCATCCCTCACAACTCCTCAATCTAGCCTTCGCATCTCAAAGGAATCCCCCTCTCCTAAGGAGGACCTCAGCTGCAGGTTTTTTTCAAGAGATTGCTGGAAGCATTCCACCTTCAGTATTGGCCGCAAGTTGGAGGAGAGAAATGAAGAGACCAAACTAGTCACCAAGCTCTCTGACCCTGGTGAAATTGCAGCCAGGCTAACCTCATCCACAAGCACTGGATACTGAGTGTCATACAAAATAAGAATTGAGAGGTCCGGAGACCACAGGAGGCACTATCGTAGAGGTGCCAGGGGCTTGGGAAGGCTGCAGACCCCCCCCCCTTACCCTTTTGCTTTTTCCCCATAAGAAAAAATATGGCAGCTTCACTAGAGCCTAGCCGGTGCCATCTTGACTCCTCCCCCTCATGCATACTTGGCTTTATAAAATAAGGCGTACGTGCAAAGTATATACATGTGTTAAGGCATGACCAGTTACCACAGTCCTAAAGCTTGTGTTAATCACTGTGCCTGCATTTTGCAAGTATGCACATAAATTAAGGAATTTTATAATATATGCATATACTTGCTCATACTGCTTATGTTCCACCCAAACTCCACACTTGTGCACACCCACAGGAAAAATGCACGTGATGCAAACAACACGTGGACTTTCATGCTAGTCGGTATTTTATAAGAGGTCATTTATAGGCATAAGTGCTCATTTATGTGCATAGATTACTAAAATGCCAACATTTATGCATGGCTCCTTATAAGATTACCTCCTTAGCGACTTCACTATCCAAAGCTTATCTATTTTCCAGGCCACAATTTAAAAACAAAGGCTCATATCTGGTGAAGAAATGCTTTCAACTGTGTAAGTGGCTTTTTCATGCACAAAACAGCATTGTACATAGGTAAAAGCCCTCCATACTTGAAGAGTAGGCATGCTCAGGGGAAGAGTTTGAATGGAACAGGTGTAATGTCAGCATACCTTTAATGTAGGTGTGATTTCTGCAGAATTTGTGTTAGTATTTTATAAGCACACATAGGGGCCTTTTACTCGATCCTCATCCTTGACCTTTCTGCTGCTTTTGACACTGTTGGTTACCACCTTTCCCTCAAAACTTTCCTCGTTGGTTTTAAGAGCTCTGTGCTAACCTGGTTCTCTTCTTATCTCTCCCATCATACTTTCAATGTTTGTACTGATGGATTCTCCTTTACTGCTATCCCACTCTCAGTTGGTGTACCCTAAAGGTCTGTCTTTTGCCCACTCCTTTTCTCTCTCTATACCCAATCTTTTCATGCACTCATCTCTTCCCATGGTTTTCAGTACCATCAATATCCCTTCCCCTTTTGTGTGAATCTATCCCTGCTGTACCTACCTACCTATTGTATCCTGTCTTGTGTTCTCTGCATACCAGCTTCTATTCTACACAAATTGTATATTTCTTTTCCTTTCTGGCTTGCCCAAAGTTTTATGTAATATGTTTTTTATGATTTGTATAATTTATGTTATGTATTTTATAATTTTATTTGTATAATTTTATTTTATGTATTTTATGAATTTTTACGTATTTTATCGATTGTACACCGCTTTGATTACCCAGAAAGGCGGTTATATCAAATAAATAAACCTAAACCTATCTTTACTCTGATGATGCTCAGATCTACCTCTCTACACCTGAAATCTCTCTGGCAATCTAGGCTCAGATCTCTGCCTGTGTATCTCACATTGCTGCCTGGCTGTCTCACTGCCGTTTGAAGTTGAATATGGCCAAAATCAAGCTGCTTATTCTTTCCCCTAAATCTACCTCCCCCCTTCCTCCTTTCTCAATCTCTGTGGATAACGCTCTACTAGTCCCTGTTTCCTTGACTCACAACCTTGGATCGTCTTCTCCACACACATCCAACTGATAATAAAACCTGTTGTTTCTTTCTCAATAACATCAGCAAAACACACTCCTTCCTTTCTGAACACACTACTAAGACACTTATCCACTCTTTAGTCACTTCCCTTCTAGACTCTTGCAATCGCCTCCTTGCTGTTCCCCCTCTAAATCATCTCTCTCCCCTTCAGTCTGTTCAAAACTCAATTCTGCGGCTAATATTCTGCCAGCCTTGATCTGCTCATATAATCCCCTTCTCTAGTTGCTTCATTGGCTCCCTATCCATTTCCTTATCCAGTTCAAACTTCTCCTACTGACCTATAAGTGCACTCATTCTGCTGCTCCTCACTACCTTTCCTCTTCTCTCTCCCTACACCTCTCCTTAGGATCTCCATTCTTCTGGCAGATCACATCTATCAGTGCCCTTCTCTTCTACTGCCAACTCCAGACTTTGATCCTTTTACCTTGCTGTTTCTTATGCCTGGAACAAACTACCTGCATCTGAATGGCAGGCTTCATCTTTGGCCCTTTTCAAATCCAGGCTGAGAACTCACCTTTTCGATGCTACTTTTGGATCCTGATGTGTTTAGTTTCCTATGCATTTCCTTGCCTTTCTCTTAGAAGTATCCTTGTCCTCAACTGTTGTGTTGTCTGTCTGGACTAGATTGTCCCTGCTCATCAGAGCTTACAGTCTTTTACATGTGTCAGTGTTTGCCTAGACTCATCAAGCCCACTGACTTTTACCCAATGTTGCTAATCCATTTTGGAACAAATGATACTGCCAGGTATCCCTCTGAGCATATCAAAAGTGACTTCATGGCTCTGAGACAGAGGGTGAAGCAGATAGGTGCACAAGTGGTATTCTCTTCAAATCTCTCTGTTGAGGGTAAAGGCCAAGGCAGAGAGGCTCGCATCCTGCAGATGAATGCATGGCTGCGTAGATGGTGCCATCAAGAGTGTTTTGGTTTCCTGGACCACGGGATGCTGTTCCAAGGGTTGCAAAGCAGAGATGACGTCCATCTGTCCAAGAAAGGTCGATACATCTTCTTCAGTAGTAGACTGGCTAATCTACTGAAGAGGGCTTTAAATTAGATTCATTGGGGATGGGTGAAGACAGCCCCCAGGTAAGTGAAACATTAAATACCCTTATTGAAATGGGTAAAAGAGGTAAAATATAGAAAGCAGTGTGTATAAATGCCTGTAGCATGGGAAATAAGATCCCTGATGTTGAAGCTTTATTGGGAGTGGCTGACTTGGATTTAGTGGCAGTTGCAGAAACATGGTTCACAGAAAACCATGACTGGGATGTAACTATTTCAGGTTATATGTTATTCAGAAAGGACAGGGTAGGAAGAAGGGGAGGAGGAGTGGCACTATATGTAAAAAATAATATTAAAGCTTTGGAATTACAGAGCTTAAAAGGGAGAGAGGAGGCACTGTGGGTCAAACTAGAAAGAGGGAAAGAGAAATCTATTTGCATTTGCGTGATATACAGACCTCCCTCACAAGAGGAAGAAGTGGACATAGAGTTAATTGAAGACATATGCAGTATTGCTAGGAAAGGGGAAGTGCTACTGATAGGGGATTTCAATATGCCTGATGTTGATTAGCACATTCCTGCTGCAGTATCATCTAGAAGTAAGGAGATCCTGGATTCTCTACAGGGAGAACTATTCAGGCAATTGGTAACAGACCCCACACGTGAAGGAACCATATTGGACTTGGTGCTTACCAATGGTGAAAGTGTTTCTGATGTTATAGTGGGAGATCATTTTGCATCCAGTGATCACCAGATGGTGTGGTTCAGTATTAGGACTAGGGCTAGGGCTGTTAGAATCCATTCAAAAGCGAGGGTCTTAGACTTTAGGAAAACTAATTTTGCCAAGATGGGCCAATACCTCAGGGAGTCGTTAGCAGGATGGGAATAGCTGGGGGATGTAGAAAAACAGTGGGCAAAACTGAAAGGGGATATTTTAAGGGCAACTAACCTTTTTGTTAAAATGGTAAATAAAGGTAAAAGGAAAAGGAGACCGCTAAGGCTTTATAAAGAATTAGCTGAAAAGGTGAAGAAAAAGAGGGAGGCCTTCATGAAATATAAGAGATCACAGAGAGAGGAAGACAGGCAACTATATTTGGAAAAACTTAGAGAAGCTAGCAAAAAATTCAGGAAAGCAAAGATTCAAAAAGCCAGTGCAATAAAATGGGGGGATAAGACATTTTTCAGATAAGTTAATAAGAAGAGGAAGGGCAAAAGTGGTATTGTCAGACTCAAGGGTGAAGGGGAGGAATATGTAAAAGCTGATGAAGATAAAGCGGAATTGCTTAACAAATATTTCTGTTCTGTGTTCACAGATGAGAAGAACCAGGAACAGGACCTCAGAAAACACCCACAAACAGGAACAGAAGTGAGGGGCATCTTGAACAATTTTCAAAAGACTGTGTTCATGAGGAACTAGCTGAACTTAAAGTAGACAAAGCGATGGGACTGGATGGGATACACCCTAGAATACTGAGGGAACTTGGGGACGTTCTAGCAGCTCCACTGACTGACCTTTTCAATGCCTCATTGCAGTCGGGAGTGGTGCCAAAGGACTGGAGAGAGGCTCATGTGGTGCCTTTACACAAAAGCAGAAGTAAGGATGTGGTTGAAAACTAAAGGCCGGTTAGTTTAATTTCGGTGGTGAGTAAATTGTTGGAAATGCTGCTGAAAGAAAAAATAGTGAGGTTTCTGGAGTCCAGCAGATTACAGGATCCGAGGCAGCATGGATTCACCAGAGGCAGGTCTTGTCAGACAAATCTGATTGATTTTTTTGACTGGGTGACCAGGGAGTTGGACCGAGGGAGAGCCCTAGATGTGATGTATTTAGATTTCAGTAAAGCCTTTGACACCGTTCCTCACAAGCTATTTATAAACAAACTGAGCACCCTAGGGCTGGACCCTAAAGTTACTGTTTGGGTTAGAAATTGGTTGAGTGGGAGGCGACAAAGTGTACAGGTAAATGGAGCTCACTCTGAGGAGGAGGATGTTACCAGTGGTCTGCCCCAGGGATCTGTCCTTGGTCCGATTCTTTTTAACATCTTTTTAGTGATATAGCGTTAAAGGCTGTCGGGTAAGGTTTGCCTCTTTGCGGATGATACCAAAATCTGCAATAGACACCCAAGAAGGTGTAGATAACATGAGGAGGGATCTAGCTAAGCTTGAAGAATGGTCTAGAATATGGCAGCTCGGTTTACAGATAACGGCAGTTTTCTTCAGATACAGGTAGCGCCCGTACTGGACTTACAGAAAACAGGGTTATTCAACTTGGGTTAACCGTGTAGGTGCCGTTGAATATTCCCTTCTAAGGCCTCTACATGGTTAACAGGGCTGTAAACTGTGTAAATGCCATTCAAATATTGGCCAATACTTAAATAGTAAAAGACTCTTAACAGTTTCTAAAATTCAGCCTGGACTATAACATCCCTAAAACCATGTTGCATCTAATTTCTTACAGTACTATATAGTGGGGTATATGGGCATCTCTTGCAGAAATTATATATATTTGTATAGCCAAATGCTAGGATGAAGCATTTCTCCCATTAGGGCTGCCAACTGTTTTAGAATAATTCACTCGTTTCACATTTTGTCATGCACTGTAACATTCGGTAAACAGAGTGATCATGACAGGGATTTATAATTTGGTCCCATTAGTGCTATAACAAGTGTTTCAAATGTCACAGGATTTTTTTTTTAGGCTTACAATAACATCCAACAGAAGATTACACTTTGCTTCCATAATGATCTATTTTAATATCATCCTCCAATTTTCAGTTGATGTTTGCATTGCAGGGTTCTGTGTCTGTATATTTTCCTTCTGTGTGTAAATAATGGGATTCTATTTGTTCCCCATGGGCCAATTAATGGGACAAACAGATTTATTTGAGCTAGGGGAAAAGAAAACGAAGCATAGCAAATCTGAGAATAGAGGGAAGAATGGTAAATAATGAATAAAGGATACAATGATTTCAGAATGAAAACTGAGAGAAAGAAGAAAGGACACACAAAACAAGAAAATGTCAGAGTGAGAATAATGAACTGGAGAAGAGAGAACACATTTTATTGTACTTTGCTCTTCAGAATGCGGATTAATAGATAAAAGAACTTGCACCGACTGCTAAGATAAGTATGCTGGAGATAGGCTCTCAGTGGTCTTTTTATCAAAGCCCATTAGCACTAGCACAAGCATCAATATACAGTGAATACTCCTAAGGAACATTAAGCACATTCAGTGCATGTGAAAGTACAGTTAACGTTTGAGTGAATGTCAATGCTCTCTTCTCAATATTAACATAGCTTAAACCATAAAACATGTAAAAGCTGAGAAAATGCCAAATAAGGTGCAAATCAGTTTATTTAAATGATGCACATTTGCATCAACTAGCACATACACATTAATCCTGCCATTTATACAAAAACTCAATTACATTTAATTTAATTCAATCATGTGATGTTCGCCTACACCACCAAGTTCCAAGTGGATTACAGTGAGAATTTAATATACATGTATAGGGATATGCAGGCTTTGTTTACTTTTCGGTGTCCTTTGCAAGTTTGTTTTGTTTTAAGCTAGATTGTAAGCTCTCTGGGGACAGGCAAATATCTGCGGTACTTGACGATAGAAACAGAAACATGACTGCACATGGCCTATCTAATCTGCACATCAGTATCGACTACAATAGTCCCCTTTTTCCCTTTAGAGATCTTCTGTGTTGGTCCCATGCTTTTTTGATTTCAGATACTGTCCTTGTCTCTACCTCCACTGGGAGACTATTCCATGTATCTACCACTCTTTCGGTAAAGAAATATTTCTGCATATTACTCCTGAGTCTATCCCCTTTCACTCTCATCCCATGTCCACTCGTAGCGGAGCTTGCTTCCAATTGAAAGAGGCTCTCCTCTTGTGCATTTATGCCATTGAGGTACTTAAACATCTCTATCATATCTCCTGTATTCCACCTTTCCTCTAACACATACATATTAAGATCTTTAAGTCTGTCCTCATATGCTTTATAACAAAGACCATTAACATTTTAGTAGCAACCTCTACCCCAACTCCATTCTGTTTATATCCTTTTGAAGGTGCAGTCTGCAGAATTGCACACAATACTCCAAATGAGGTCGCACCAGAGTCCTATACAAAGGCACTATCACCTCCTTTTTTCTGCTGGCCATTCCTCTCCTATGCACCCAAACATCCTTCTGGCTTTTACCTTCACCTTTTCTACCTGTTTAGTCACGTTGGGCCTGATTCCATGCTGCACATCCAGGCCCTCTGTACATCCGTCTGGAACTGGACGCATAGAGGGAGTCACGATTCTGATCCCGCATGTACAGGCCTTCCCCGGCAAACTCAGTCAGGGCCCTTCAATGGAGCTGCAGCGCCGTGGTGTCCAGTTGCCATGGCACCGTGGCTCCATTGAAGAGCTGCGATCCCCGACTGCCGGCTCCTGAAGCTGATTCCCCGCAGCCCAACCCCCCGATCTGGCCTTTAAGGCCAGGGTTGGGCTGCAGGGAATGTCCACAAACCCCCCTGCCCCATCCGTACACCGAACCTGCGGATACCCGGCAACTAGGGGAACTTCGCCGGCCCCAGATGAACAGAGCTGACATTAGAATCGGCACTATACATCTGCAGCCGATGACTGCCCACTGCCCGCCCTGATGCCGCCTCTGATCTGCCCCTTTCCCGCCCCGTATACCTTCCTCGTACAAGACACAGGGAAGGTAAACAGAGGCACATCCATCCCCGCTATTCATGCCTTAGAATGATCCTGTTGAAGATCATCAGAAACAATCATGTCCCGGTCCCGCTCTTCTTTTGTGGACAGAAGTACTTTGCCCTCTAAACTGTACCACTCCCTTGGATTTTTGCAATCCAAGTGCATGACCCTGCATTTTTTTAGCATTGAATCTCAGCTGCCAAATTCTTGATCATTCCTCAAGCTTAGCTAGATCGTTCCATATGTTATCTACTCATTACTGGGTGTCTACTCTATTGCAGATTTTGGTATCGTACACAAACAGGCAAACCTTACCTGACTGAAATCTAAGTACAGCACATCTAGAGCTCTCCCTCTGTCCAACTCCCTGGTCACCCAGTCAAAGAAATCAATCGGATTTGTCTGACAAGACCTGCCTCTGGTAAACCCATGTTGCCTCAGATCCTGCAATCCATTGACCTCCAGAAACTCCTTTTGAAGGAGTGAATAAACAGGTGGACAAAGGTGAGTCGGTTGATATTGTGTATCTGGACTTTCAGAAAGCCTTTGACAAGGTCCCTCATCAGAGACTTTTGGCAAAACTAAAGAGTCATGGGATAGGAGGCAGTGTACTATTGTGGATCAGGAACTGGTTAAAAGATAGAAAGCAGAGGGTAGGGCTAAATGGCCAATTTTCCCAATGGAGAAAGGTGAATAGTGGTGTACCCCAGGGATCTGTGCTGGGTACGCTGCTTTTTGACATATTCATAAATGACCTGGAAAGTGGAATAACGAGTGAGGTTATCAAATTTGCAGATGACACAAAACTATTTAAAGTTGTTAAAACCCAAGAGGATTGTGAAAATTGCAAAAGGATCTTGATAAATTGGAAGACTGGGCATCAAAATGGCAGATGAAATTTAATGTGGACAAGTGCAAGGTTATGCACCTAGGGAAGAACAACCCAAACTATGGTTACACGATGCAAGGTTCCACATTAGGAACCACCACCCAGGAAAAAGATTTAGGCATCATTGTGGACAGCATGTTAAAACCCTCGGCCCAGTGTGCAGCGGCGGCCAAGAGAGCAAATAGAATGCTAGGTATGATAAGGAAAGGAATGGAAAATAAAACAAAAGATATTATAATGCCTCTATATCGTTCCATGGTGAGACCACACCTTGAATATTGTGTGCAATTCTGGTCGCCATATCTTAAAAAGGATATAGCGATTTTAGAAAAGGTTCAGAGAAGAGCCACCAAAATGGTAAAGGGGATGGAAGGATACTCCTATGAAGAAAGGCTAAAAAGGTTAGGGCTCTTTAACCTGGAAAAGAGACGGCTGAGGGGAGATATGATAGAAGTCTATAAATTAATGAACGGAGTGGAACAGGTAAACATAGATCGATTGTTTACGTTATCAGAATATAGAAAGACTAGTGGACATGCAATGAAGCTACAGGGTAAACTATTTAAGACTAATAAAAGAAAATATTTTTTCACTCAACGTGTAATCAAACTCTGGAATTTGTTACCGGAAGATGTAGTAAAGGCTGTTAGTGTAGCTGAGTTTAAAAAAGGTTTGGACAAGTTCCTGGAGGAAAGGTTCATAAACCATTGTTAAGAAGTGACCGAAGATATCAATGCTTGACCCAGTACAAGCATTGTGGAACTTGTGTCTCTTGGGGAAACTGCTAGGTACATATGACCTAGATTGGCCACTGTTGGAAACAGAATACTGGGCTTGATGGACCTTGGTCTGACCCAGTATGGCATATCTTATGTTCTTATGTTCTAACCTCACTATTCTCTCTTTTAGTAGCTTCTCCAATAATTTGCTCATCACAGAGGTTAGACTAACTGGCCTGTAGTTTTCAACCTCATCCTTCCTTCTGCTTTTGTGTAAAGTGACCATCATCAGAGGCACCAACTTGGGAACACAGTTCAAAGGGGAGAAGATGGTTAAATGCCTCCCAGGCTCTTCAGCCAGCAGGAATACAAAGCAAATTGCTGTTATAGTTAGTGCAGAAAGTGAGCACTCCAAAATTGAGGTTGTCATCCACTTAGGTACAAATGACCTGGCTAGAAACAGTGCATCTACAGTTCAAAAGGACTTCCAGATTCTGGGAATGAAACTCAAACCCATTACTAACACTATAGCATTTTCAGAAGTTCTACCTGTTCTTGGTAAGGGGGCAGAATGGCTGCATCGTATAATCAACTTTAATACATGGCTCCAAACCTGGTGCAAACATGAAGGATTTAGATATATAGGCAACTGGGGAAATAGATGGAATAACAAGAGGCTATACTGTATTGATTGACTACATCTCTCTGCTGCAGGGAAAAGGATCCTAAGTGCAAAATTCAAGCATTATGTGGACAAGCATTTAAACTAGGGAAAGGGGGTGACGGATGGAAAAGAACAAGTTCAGAATGTCACTCCCAGCAAAAACATAATAACATTGGAAACAGCCACAGTATTAACCCACACAAGTGGGAAGTGGGAAGAGGCTTGTAAAACAAAATACAGGCAAAATACAGGCAAACCAGTCAACAAATGCTGGAAAGCAATGAGCACAAATGCTTGAAGTCTAGCCAACAAGGTTCCTGACCTGGAAGCCCTAATGGTGAAAATGGACTTGGACATCGTGGCAATTAGAGAAACGTGGTTTAACGAGTAGCATGAATGGGATATAGCCATAGCTGGCTATAATCTATTTAGAAGAGATAGAGAGGGTAGAAAAGGAGGAGGAGTAGCCTTATATGTCAAACATAATATTAAAGCTGCTGAAATGCAGGGGACATGGGGAAAAAAAGAAGCTCTGTGGATTGTGTTGGAAAGAGGAGATGGCACTGTCATTCATACTGGTGTGGTCTATAGGCCTCCAACTCAAACCGAAGAAATAGATAGTGAATTGATTATTGATATTGCAAAGATAGCCTTGAAAGGGGAAGTGATCATATTGGGTGACTTTAATCTACGTGATGTGAATTGGAGTATTCCTTGTGCAAAACTGGAAGGAAGGAAAAAAATTGTGGATGCCTTCCAAGATGCATTACTTAGACAAAAGGTGATGGAACCAACCAGGGAAAGCTCGATGCTGGATTTAGTACTCACCAATGGAGATAGCGTGTCAAATATCCGGGTGGATGCCCATATGAGCAGCAGCAATCACCACACAGTGTGGTTTGAGATAAAAACCAAGGCAGAGTCCAATCACAACAAGCTCAAAGTCCTAGATTTCAAAAATGCTGACTTTGGTAAAATGGCCAAGTGCCTGAAGGAGGAGTTGGCAGGATGGGGTGGGGGTGGGGGGTGGGGGGAGATAAGGGAAGTGGAATTGTAGTGGGCTAAACTAAAGGAGGCTATAAAAGGGGCAACAGATACATATATAAGGAAAGTAAATAAAAGCAAGAGGAAAAGGAAACCTATTTGGTTCTCCAAAGAAGTGGATGCACAAATAAAGGCAAAAAACACACCTTTCACAAAATTCAGTGCTTTGTAAATAGAGGAACACAGAAAAGAATACAGGATAAAACTAAAAGAGACAAAAAGAATAAAAAGGATAGCAAAATCCAAGGCAGAAGAAAAGATGGCTAAAGATGTGAAGTGTGGCGACAAAACTTTTTTCAGGTATATTCGGGAGAGGAGGAAAATCAGAAGTGGAATTGCAAGACTCAAAAGTCCTGGGAATGGATTTGTGGAAAGGCATGGTTGTGTCTGATGATCATAAAGTAGCTAAACAGGTAGAAAAGGCGACGGCAAAAACTAGAAGGATGCTTGGGTGCATACGGAGAGGAATGGCTAGCAGAAAAAAAGAGGTGATAATGCCTCTGTATAAGTCTTTGGTGCGACCTCATTTGGAGTATAGTATGCAATTCTGGAGACCACACCTTCAAAAGAATGTGAACAGGATGGAGTCGGTGCAGAGGGTGGCTACTAAAATGATTAGTGGTCTTCATTATGAAGCATATGAGGACAGACTTAAGGATCTTAATATGTACACTTTAGAGGAAAGGCGGGATAGAGGTGATATGATCGAGATGTTTACCTTCGTAGCATAAATGTTCGGGGAGAGAGCCTCTTTCAATTGAAAGCAAGTTCTGCTATGAGTGGACATGGGATGAGGGTGAAGGGAGATAGATTCAGGAGTGATATGCGGAAATATTTCTTTATGGGAAGAATAGTGGATCCGTGGAATAGTCTCCCAGTGGAGGTGGTAGAGATGAGGACAGTAACTGAATTCAAAAAAACATGGGACAAACACAGAGGATCTCTAAAGGTAAAAAGGGGACTGTTGTAGTTGTTGATATTGTGGCGCTCGCGCCCCTACCAGGCGGCCGCCTAGTAGGGACGGGTGACCACCTCTTATATTTCCTAGGGTTGTAGTTGTGTGAGGAATAATGCCGAGTGGTTTATAAAAGCGCACAGGAATTTATTCAGCTTCCTTGCAGGTAAGTGGATACAATTTCTTCAAGCACATTTATTCTCCAGACAAAAGAAAATAATGGATAACTTCTCCAGTAACAAATGTCCAAAACAAAACGACAGCAAATTCAACTATCACACTAATTTACCTTAGTGCATGCATCACATTCCATCTCCGAAACATTGGAATTTACATCAGCCTCTATGGCTTCAATCTCCATACTCTCAGCTGAGCTGTAGCAGGGTTCTGCTTGGTAGCGTTCAGGGACTTTCTGCTTTAGAGTTTTTAACAGGTCAAACAACCTCTCCCACTTCCTTGCCTTCCCTTCTCTGGGCAGGTCTCCTATGGGGTGCTCTTGCTTAACCTTCCTGGTGAAACATTTCTTTCTACGCTGTGTTATCTGGGGTATAACAGTTTCATCAGAGTCAGAAGAGAAACCACACTTTGAAGGCCTTATTGCCTCCCTTCTCCTACCTTGGGCTTTTGGTGCGGTATTCTCTTGGTTGGAGCTTTGGCCAGTCAGGACTCCCTCTTCCTCAGCGTAGGGCAGAGACTTGTGGTAAAGCTTTCCCACTCTCTTGCTAGGGTAGGTGGTTCTCCCCCTGGAACCTTCCCTATGTCCTCTGTGGCTACTGTGCTGGGTATGGTGGCTTCCTTTGTACCTTCTCTGGTTGTCTTTATAGCGGTTCCTTTCTCTGCTGCTCCTTTTGGCTACAGGGCTGTTCCCTCTGTACCTTCTGGAACCTGGACTGGAACCTGAGCTGCAACTCCCACTTAGGCCTGGACTGCAACTCCGACAGCAACTGCCACTGCAACTGCAACTGCATCTCCAATCATGACTCCAACCATGCTTCTCACCATCTCTCCAACCATGCTTCCAACCGGCACTCGAACCAGCTCTCCAACCAACCCTCTCTCTAGTGTTTGTTTGCTCCCTTTCAAACACTGAGCAGGGCAACTCCCTTCCTGGCTCCGCCCTTCTGTACCTCCCACTCCTATCTGTGGCTGACCTGGAGTGTGGGCGTGGCTTACAGCTAGGTCTGCCCTCTAGGTTTTTCTCCAGGCTTCTGCTGTGGACTATGTGATCCTGTGTACCTATCCCCCGCAAAGAGGAAAAATTCTTCTTCTCTTCACTTTTTCCTGGCTGGGCTGCACTCTCCTTACCACAATATGGAAGGACAGACTAGATAGGCCATGTGGTCTTTTTCTGTCGTCATAGTTCTATGTTTCTATGAGTTTGACAATACCACTTTTGTCCTTCCTCCTCTCACTAATATATCTGAAAAATGTCTTATCCCCCCATTTTATTGCATTGGCTATTTCTTCTTATTTTTGTATCTTTCATTCCCTGACTATCTTGCTAGCTTCTCTAAGTTTCTCCTCTCTCTGTGATCGCTTGTATTTTGTGTAGGTCTCCCTCTTTTTCTTCATCTTTTCAACTACTTTTTCGAGAACCATAGAGGCCTCCTTTTCCTTTTACATTTATTTACCTTTCTAACAAAAAGGTGTGTTGCCCTTAAAATATCCCCTTTCAGTTTTGCCCATTGCTTTTCTATATCCCCCAGCTGTTTCCATCCCGCTAACAAATCCTTGAGATATTGGCAAAGTTAGCTTTTCTAAAATCTAAGATCCTCGCTTTTGAGTGGATTTTATCAGCCCTAGTCTTAATACTGAGCCACATCATCTGATGATCAATGGATGCAAGATGATCTCCCACTAGAACATCAGAAACACTTTCCCCATTGATAAGCACCAAGTCCAATATGGCCCCTTCACGTGTTACCAGTTGCTTGAAATTCTCCTATGGAGAATTTAGGAACTCCTTACTTTTAGATGACACCACAGCAGGGCTGTGCCAATCAACATCGGGTAAATTGAAGTCACATATTAGTAGCACATCTCCTTTCATGGCAACACTGCGTATGTCTTCTATTAAATCTCCATCCATTTCTTCTCCCTGCGATGGGGATCATATATCATTCCAATGTAAATGGATTTTCCTTTCTCTCTTTCTAGTTTAACCCACAGTACCTCCTCGCTCCCTTTTAAGCCCTGTAATTCTATAGCTTTAATATTATTTTTTACATATAGTGCCACTCCTCCTCCCCTTCTTCCTACTCTGTCCTTCCTGAATAAAGCATAGCCTGGTATAATTACATCCCAGTCATGGTTGTCCATGAACGATGTCTCTGTAACTCCCACTAAATCCAATTCAGCCTTTTCCATTAATCCTCAACATCTGGGATCTTATTTCCCATGCTATGGGCATTTATACATACCGCTTTCCAGATGTTACCCCTTTTACCCATTTCTTCATATTTAATTTTTCAGTAACCTGCGGGCTTTCCCTTACCTGTGGACTTTCACCCTTCTCCAATGAATCAAGTTTAAAGCCCTCTTCAGTAAGAGAGCTTGCATTGTTCTACCATTTAAAAAAACATGGAATAAATCCAGATTCCAATAGCAAAATATGAAATGAACTTTCTCTGTTATGGCATCATTATTGGCACAACAAGGATGTCCCTTATCAACTTTGGGGTCAATATTTAGCTGGTGTAGTGACTGGCTTACATTGGAACATAAGAAATGCCAAACTGGGTCAGAACAAGGGGGCATGTTTACTAAACTGTGGTAATGTCACTTGCATTAGGTTCCGCGATAACATAACATAAGAACATAAGATATACCATACTGGTTCAGACCAAGGTCCATCAAGCCCAGTATCCTGTTTCTAACAGTGGCCAATCTAGGTCATACGTACCTAGCAGTTTCCCTAAAAGACACAGGTTCCACAATGTTTGTACTGGGTCAAGCATTGATATCCTGGGTCCCTTCTTAATAATAGTTTATGGACCTTTCCTCCAGGAACTTGTCCAAACCTTTTTTAAACCCAGCTACACTAACAGCCTTTATTACATCCTCCGGTAACAAATTCCAGAGTTTGATTACACGTTGAGTGAAAAAATATTTTCTTTTATTAGTTTTAAATAGTTTACCCTGTAGCTTCATTGCATGTCCCCTAGTCTTTCTATATTCTGATAACGTAAACAATTGATCTACGTTTACCCGTTCCACTCCGTTCATTAATTTATAGACTTCTATCTTATCTCCCCCTCAGCCGTCTCTTTTGCAGGTTAAAGAGCCCTAACCTTTTTAGCCTTTCTTCATAGGAGTATCCTTCCATCCCCTTTACCATTTTGGTGGCTCTTCTCTGAACCTTTTATAAAATCGCTATATCCTTTTTAAGATACGGCGACCAGAATTGCACACAATGTTCAAGGTGCGGTCTCACCATGGAACGATATAGAGGCATTATAATATCTTTTGTTTTATTTTCCATTCCTTTCCTTATGATACCTCCTAGCATTCTATTTGCTGTCTTGGCCGCCGCTGCACACTGGGTCGAGGGTTTTAACATGGTATCCACAATGACGCCTAAATCTTTTTCCTGGGTGGTGGTTCCTAATGTGGAACCTTGCATTGTGTAACCATAGTTTGGGTTGTTCTTCCCTAGGTGCATAACTTTGCACTTGTCCACATTAAATTTCATCTGCCATTTTGATGCCCAGCCTTCCAATTTATCAAGATCCTCTTGCAATTTTCCACAATCCTCTTGGGTTTTAACAACTTTAAATAGTTTTGTGTCATCTGCAAATTTGATAACCTCACTCGTTATTCCACTTTCCAGGTCATTTATGAATATGTCAAAAAGCAGTGGACCCAGCACAGATCCCTGGGGTACACTACTATTCACCAGGTACAGATGCCCATATAAAGGCATGGGCGGTGCATCATTATGGCAAGCCGTGTCAGGTAACGAATGTTATAAGGCATGTTACAAGGCACCTTATTAGGCACAGTACAAGGCACGTGCCTTAACGTGCCTTGTACTGTGCCTAATAAGGTGCCTTGTAATGTGCCTTATAACGTGCCTTGTACTGTGTCTAATAAGGTGCCTTGTAACTTGCCTTGTACTGTGCCTAATAAGGTGCCTTGTAATGTGCCTTTTACTGTGCCTAATAAGGTGCCTTGTAACGTGCCTTGTACTATGCCTAATTAGGAGCCTTATAACGCCTTATAAGGATTGTTGGCAACTGTGGTGAGGGTACTATGGACTGGCAGCACGGATCTGCAAAGATTTGACTGTCACAGGTAAGCAAAATATCTGCCGTGGTCAGGAAGGAATAACAAGGAATCAAACCCATGACCTCCGCCTAAAATGTCAGTGTATTAACCATTAGCCTATACCTCTGTGGCTTGTTGCATAGCAATGGCTGGGTACACAAGGACTGCAGGTCACCGCACAAACCATCTACTCTGTGTGCCAGGATAGGATAACCCTACCAGCACCCATGATGCCTTGCACATGCAGAACAGCGGCCTACAGCTGACCACCAAATGGGGTCTGCACCTCTCTGGTACTGCAGCGTGGTAAGACCAACTGACAGTGTGTGATACTGGCACAGAGTAGCTACAGACCATGCCATTGTGCAGGTTCCGTGTTCACCCTGAGGGATAGGATGGGTGCCCAGCACTAGGTCCACAGTACATGTGGTGCTAGAGATAGGTCCTGCAGCACTGCCAGTGTGCGATAGGTGTTCCCAGCAGTGCAACTGAAGGTACATCTGTTCTAGCTGTGTTCTGCAGTCATATGTGGCCCTGTGGGACCAGACACCACCCAGATTAGTGCGTACCCAGTGTTAAGGTCTGGCTGCCATGGGTACCTGTTATCAGGGCAGTGGGGTGTCTAGTGTCACACTTCACCACCCTCCAGTATGTATAGGCAGTTGCCTAGGAGGGGTTGGCAGGCGAGACAGGAGAAGAATACATATTTTTGACCTTGTAAGTGCTGCAGCCTGGTATCCGTTGTAGTTGTGGACCAAGTAAGTACAGCGAAGGCTTGATTGGGGTAACAATAACTTTTATTGTTGCACAGGGGTTTCTACTGAACTACTTCCCCAAACACAGACATAAGATGTAGCTACTAGATTGTGTCAAATAAAAGTCCAAGGTTCTCCTGATAATTCTCAGGTACTAGATTAAAGCAAAACATACAGCTTTCCAAACTTCTTCTAGCTTCAAATACAACTACAGCTTTCCATGCATAAGCCTTGCTTTCAGGTACAAGCTTCAATAAAGGAAAACTTCCCTGCGTTGCACTTTTACTCTTCCAGCTTTCAATTACAACTGCTGTTTCCCAACCTAGGCATTGCTTTCAGGTACATGCTCTAGACAAAGGAAAACTTCACAGCGTTGTACTTCAATTCACAGCTGCTTATTTAGGCTTGAGTTTTCACACCGGCAAAACGCTGCCTTTCTCTGTGCAAAACTCAGGTTAGAACAGTTAGGCTTCCTCAGCACTTCTACAGGATAGAATTATACAGCTTTCACTCCCTTTGACAAAACCCACAGTCCATGTCTGAACCACTACTATCACTTAGGGGTGCTCCAGTTTGCATTTCCTCAAGCTCAGGATCTGATACGTCCTTAGGACTAGGTTTAATGGAGTCTACAGATTGCCACTGCTTAATCAGTGCTCTAAGCTGCTTCCATTTGCTATCCTTAAAACTCCTAGGCAGTTGCAAGGATTCAAAATCACCAGCACCTTTTAAAACATTATAAAAAGGGCTCACCTTCCTTCTGGTCTGCCTATTATATGCTTTCTGGTTGAGAGGCAAATATTTCTCTGGATACTGCTTTACCAGCTCCCTTAAAACAGCGTGCTCTTCAAGGTCTGACTCTAGCCCTCGGCTGTAATGCCTGCAATTAGTAGTTTGCTTAGTGGCACCTGGGCTGTACTCTGAGCTAGAACTCCTGACACGTTCTCTACGGTGGGACAACTTCTGCAGTTTTTTTAAATGGGACTTTCTCTCTGCCCAACCTCTCCTCTGTAATTATAGCTTCAAGAGAGGGTTCCAGAGAACTACTCCTGTCTCTTCTAGGCAAGGTGTCCAACCTTTTCCCCTGAGGTTTGAAATAGTTTCTGACCTGTTTCTCTTTACTGCGTGGCTCAAGGTAGTTCCCTCCTGGAAGCTTTTTCAGCTGCCTCTCCTGAGACCTGGCTGTCTCTCTGCAGTCTGGCCAGCAACTCCCCAAGCCCCTTGTGCTAACCGGGTACCAGTTGCTCTGGGCTTTGCTTCTCCTGGTCCCCAGATCTCTCCCTGGATCTGACTCTCTTGGACCTTCCTGGAGCTGCTCTCCCTCCAAGACTGAATCCAACTCCAATTCTGAGTCTCTTCCGGATTCTCCTTCTCCCTTGGATGCCCGCTTTCCCTTGGCTGCTTGCTCTCTCTTGACTGCCTTTTTTCCCTTGAAGGCTCCTTTATTTTATTTATTTATTACAGTTGCTTATATACCGCACTATTCGGCATCAGCGCGGTTCACAGTATAACAAAATGACCAAAACACACTTCTGACAGTTGCTCCCGACTAACAGTTGCTTCCTGGTTATGTGAACAGGGCTGCCCTATCAGGTGTGACTCCGCCCCTTTTCTCCCCACGTCAGGTCCCTGGGTTTGCCTGGAGCTGGGGTGTGGCTCTCTTTCTGCTTTCCAGTGCAGAGAAGCTTTCAGGGCTGGATCCTTAACTCTTTCCTGGCCTGTTTTACTGACAGCTTCTGAGGACAAAAAGTGTTTTAAACCCCTATTTTTAGGTTCTGCAGCCTTTGCCTTGTCACACTAGACTTGCATGAGGGCGATGTAGCACTGCCACTATGGGTCTAAGTGGCATGCACTATATACTCCAAGGGGCCTCAATCACCCCATTTGTAGATGAGGGCATGGTGGGACAGGTACCTGCACCCTGCAGAATGGCTGTAGTACCAGCAACCACAGTCCTGCTGGTGGATGACAGCCCTCCTGGGTTTCTGGGCCAGTGCCATACCTGTGACCATTGCAGACCAGCAGTGATGCTTGGGGTAGGCTCAACTGCCCCACACTACAGTCTGCCCTTCATCAACAGACAGCACAGTCAGACTGCACCTGCAGCATCTTACAAGGTGTTCCCACCATGCACAGGCAAACTGCAGACAGCGCACTAACCAGTCCATAGTGCATGCTCACAAGGGGACCCTGTGCACCCAGAGGTGGGATGCACAGCACCGACACCAAGTAGGTATCCCCATGATTGGGCCCCAGAATCAGGAACACACAGGTTTCACTGGAAACAAATAATGTGGGGGCACTATGTGGGAACATAGACTTGCCATGGTCACTGCTCGGTCAGAGTGAGAGTGACCCCCCCCCCCCCCAGCATGACATGCTGTGGCCACCCTCCCCATGCAGGTGGTGGTAGAGCACTACAGTGTCCCAGCCATTGCCCTCCACCCTGTGCAGATGCATCCTGGCCAATCTGCCCTGTCTGGGCCATTCCCACAATACCTTGCTCCTCATTATGCACATTTGCAGGCTAACGCTGGAAGCAGTGTGAGCAATGTGAGCTCAGTGAGGTATTGGCAGACACAAAACAATGGAGAGACATACGCACACTCCCACACCTATCTCAGCATTGTGCAGATATGGAGGTGGTTGACAACCCTACCCGCTGCACTGGTCCTGATCACAGTGCCAACATTGCTAATCTGTGCAGGGGGTAGTAGTAGTGCTCTGGTGATAACTGCAGCTCTGTGCTGGGGCCAACAGCCTGACACTCCATGAAGCTGTGGATAGTGGAGCCCTTGTAAGTGGGTGTCCATTGTCGTGAGCCCTCTCTGTGCACCTACCGGTGAGATCAGGTATTGCACTGGGCCTCAGTGTAACTGGCCTCCTGGTAGTTGTAGTTGCTGCCAGTTACAAAAATTAGTTGTGGACAACTGATGTAAGGTTAAACAGGGCTTTATTTCCCTTTCCCAAATAGGATATCTCAATATGTACAAAAACAAAACATAACCCTTCTTGGGTAAAACAGAAAGAAAACTGTAACACAAAAATGGCTTTCTTTCAGCTTCTTAACAACAGAAATATACTTTAAACACAGACCTGTAGCCACCAAGAATAAGGCCTTCTCTTCACCTTGTCAGGCTGCTTATTCTTCTCTATCTCAATGAGATTATATTATCTGCCAGAGAAAGGCTACAATCCATTTCTTCAATATTCTCTTCAATCACAGAGGATTCACATTGCATCGGCTCCGCAACAGGAATTAATACCTCTTTAGTTTCTCCCTGTGAGGGCTTGGCAAACAGTCCGTCCTGGCTGTGACGTATTTCTTTTTCACTAAGGGAAAACTGTTTGCTGTTACCACAATTACTGGGGTTTTGGTAGTAGGAGCCTCCCCTCTGCTGATATCTGTTTGGCAGGCTAAAGAATTCCCTTGCCCATCTATTAGGAGGAATTACTCCTGCTCTGAGCTCTGCTCTGTTTAGGAACTTGGAACCAGCTGGAACTTCTGACGGCAGCCCTTCTGAAACTCTGTGTCTCACGTACCTCTCAGAGTGTTTTACTTCTGCAGGTAAAAAGCCTTTCCTTTGTTTATTATAAGGGTACTGGAGTTTCTCTGCTCCCCTTAAGCTGGCTTTGGATGGCTTCTGGACTTCCACAAACTGTCCCTTATCTCCAAGCCATGAACTCCCCCTTTTTGGACCGGAATAAAACTTCCTGGCTTGTACCTTTTTTCTTCTGTGTCTGCTCCAATCTGGGCTGTTACATCCACTCTCACTTTCTGTGTCAAGCTGTCTGTACCTTTCATTCAAGCATTCCTCGGACTCACTCAGACCTCCGTTCAGGCTTCGAATGTGGTAATTAGACATGCTCTCTTCACAGCTTCTCTCGTCCTCCTCATTCATCCAGTTCCTTCTCTGGGTTTCTCTCCAGCTCCTATCCTGGCTCTTGGTCTTAGTCTTAGTCTGCTTAACTGCTTGTGAGCTGAGTTTATCTAGGTATTTCCTAGCTGCACCACTCCCCAGCTGATTAGAGTCAGGTGAGAACCTCCTGGCTTTTCTACTGGCTGGGTGTGTCTCCCTAGCTCGTGACCTCACTTGCTTATGTTGCCCATGGCAACTTTCTACCATGTGCTTTCCCCAAACGTTAGTATTTCCTTGAATTGCAATATCATCTGTCTCCATAGGGGTCACTAATGAGTCTGCTCGGTGACACCGTACACCTGTGCACCGCTGCGTTGGGGTTTGCCCATGTTGTTGTTGTGGCTGCATTGTGGGCTAAAACTATGGGGAGATGCTCTGCAGGATCCACAGATGGGACGTGAACCTCTGCTCTTGGACATGCTGGCTGAGTGTGCTGCACCACACTGTTGCCACAGCAGCATAGTGGTCCCTGGGGCTACCCTTACGTTCCTCAGCCAGACCTCTTCTGTTGCACTGCACACCACATACTGGTACAGGGCATGACCTAGGTCCACTGCAGGCAGGTGCCACTGCTCCCTCTAGCACAATCACCCACCCCCTCTGCCATGCCGCCATGACCATATGCTGTCAGTGCCGGTGGTGCGCCATCCCAGGCCATCCAGGGTGCAGGAAGGTGGCTGCCTAAGGTGTGGATTCTGGGGTAGGGGTGCCTACATAGATGTCCACACATCCCCCGGCACTGCCTGTCACTGTTATATGCCCCTTGGGGTACCTGCTGGGTAATGTCCCCTGGATGGGACACTGTGGGACTCATGGGCATGTTTACCCTGGTCAGTTGCTGTCTTGCTGGTTTTCATTTTCTGCATTCCTATGTGCCACCTCGGCAACCACCTAGTCCACCCTGTGCTCCAGTTGCTCCCACTGCATGTCCCTCCTGCAGCCCCCATGCCCCATTTGCGCCATCACCATAGTGGTCTTTCATACCTGGGCACTATGCTGTTGCTGCAAATGGAGCACTACTATCACCTTTCTTGGGCTTCCTGCCTATGCTGTACATTGCTGACACTGAAATGGTATCTCTCTCCTGCAAATGTGCATCTAACGCCAGGTTTTCAGTTGCATTAAGATTCAGCCCTTCATTTCCCCGCATTAGTGTGGAAGGGGCCTCTCCCCGCCCACTCCCCACCCATTGACCCCTTCTCTCCACCCTCTCTCCACCCTCTGTGGGACTTACCGCAACCGGGAACACTAACGTGCATTATGTAATGTTAAGGCGCGTTAATGTTATGTAACGTTACATTAAGGCGCGTTAACGTTACATAACACGCCTTAACGTAGCCGCTGCTCCGTTACCGCAGTTTAGTAAACATGCTCCAAGGTCCATCAAGCCCAGAATCCTGTTTCCAACAGTGGCAAATCCAGGTCACAAGTACTTGGCAGGTTCCCAAAAAGATACACTGATCCCACAATACTTAGCCTAGGGTAAGCAGTGGATTTCTCTGAACCTCTTTAATAGTAGTTTATGGACTTTTCCTCCAGGAACTTGTCCAAAACATTTTAAAACCCAGCTACACTAACAGCTTTTAATATACCCTCTGGTAACAAATTCCAGAGTTTGATTACTGGTTGATTGAAAAATATGTTCTCTTATCAGTCTTAAATGGGCTACATTGTAGCTTCATTGCATGTCCCCTAGTCTTTTTACTTTTTGAAGGAGTAAACAACCAATCTATGTTTACCCATTTTACTCCATTTATTAATTTATAGACCTCTATCATATCTCCCCTCAGCCTTCTCTTTTCCATGTTCAAGACCCCTAACGTTTTAAGCCTTTCCTCATAGGAGCCCTTTACCATTTTGGTGGTTCTTCTCTGTACCTTTTCAAATTTTGCTATATCCTTTTAAAAATATGGCGATCAGAATTGCACACAATATTCAAGGTGCAGTCGCACCATGGAATAATACAGAGGCATTATAATATTCTTTGTTTTATTCTCTATTCCTTTCCTTGTGATTCCTGGTCAGATCACAGGATAGTCACCTTCTCCCTTCCCTTCAACCACTAAATATCAAATGCCACACTCCAACAGCCTCATCACAGATTCAGACAATTCAACAAAGACACCTTCCTGGAAACCATCCTACCATACCTAGTGATTGACTCAGTTAACCCGACTACACTCATAAACAACTGGAATCACATCATAAGAACCGCAGCTAAGATGCCAACAAGCCCTCCCAGAACAACAAAAAAACTCCATATTACACCCAAAGCCTACATCAGCTGCAAACTCTAATGCTTGAGAGAAAATGGAAGAAAATAGCCCACGAGGAAGACCCCAACAACTACCTGAACCTGCTCTGGGACTACCATACAGCCACAGACCAAGCTAAGCAGCAATATCATACAAATCTCATCAACTAATTGATCAACTGTCCCAAAGAACTTTTCAACCTTGTCAAATGCTCACAAACCCACCCACTGCCCACCACTCAGCCCCTGTTCCCAACCACCAACAGTTGGCAGTGCAATAGAAGCAGCTCCATCCTCTCCCCAATCCAACCCCGCCTGATGGACCAACCTCAACACTCTCACCAGAGGCAACTTCGCTCACCTGCTGAATCACCTTCCAACCCATCACCAGAGATAACATCGAATCCATCTTAACTTACAATCAACATTATCACCTCCCCCCTTGATCTCTGCCCTGCTAACTGGATCAAAGCAGCAAAAATGGAGCTCAGTCCTCTACTCATCAGATTAACCCAGGCAGTATTGCAACAAGGACAAATGCCTAAGCTCCTGAAACTCTCCTCCATCCAGCCCACCCTGAAGAAACCCAACCTAGACCCATCAGACCCTGCCTCTTACAGACCCATCTCCAGCCTCATCTTCCTAGCAAAAGTCATTGAGAAGACTGTCCAACTGCAACTACAGGACAATATTGACAGCAATTCCCTCTTGGACCCACAACAGCACAGATTCTGCCCTCTACACAGAGTGGAAACCCTGATGACCACCCTCATCAACAATCTAATCAAAGGCATACAAGACCCAACCCAGGGCTTCCTACTGATCTTTCTCAACATCTCAGTAGCGTTCAACACTGCTGACAGCAAAACTCTCCAGTACTTGAAATCAATAGGAATCTTAGAACAGTATACAAATGATTTCACTCCTACCTCTCTAACAGAAAGCAACAGATAAAACAAGGAACAAACATCTCTAGCCCTTACCAATAAACACAGGGAGGCCCCCAAGGATCCACTCTATCTGCACTCCTCTTCAACCTTTACCTCCAAACCCTCTGCAAGATCATCAGAACACACAACATTGATTTCCACATCTGTGCCAATGATATCATGTTGTACAGTCCTCTCCACATCAAGAAATCATCGTACACACAGATACAAGAATGCTTTGCTGACGTCTCCCGCTGGTTGACAGCTAACGACCTCACGATCAGTTATAAAAAAAACCAGAAGCCTTATCCATCATGAGAGAAAACACATTCACCTCCCTACCTATCATATCAATGAACAACATTCAAATAAACATACGTCAAGAACTTAAATACCTAGACATCATTGACCAACACCTCTCCTTCAAGACACAAATAGCAGCTACAGCCAAAGCAATATTTTACAAATTCAAGACTCTGCAACACCTCCGGCCCATCCTTGATTCATCTGATTTCCGCTCAGCCCTCCAAATCCTAATCCTTTCCCATGCTGACTACTGTAACACAATCTATCATGGTCTCCCACAATCCACACTCCTCCCATTACAGATTGCCCTGCACACTGCTTCACACATAATGCAAGGAGCATCCAAGTTTGACAGAATCACCCCCATACTCAAACAACTCTACTGGCTACCACTCCCCAGTAGAATCACATACAAAATTCTACTACTAACCCACAAGGTTCTCCACTGTGCCCCTGCTACCCATCTGCAAACCCTTCTTCAACCCCTCAACCCCAACAGGTCCCGAAGACTCTCCATAACATATAAACTTACTATACCACAATCCAGAAGAAAGCACTCTCAGCAAACCTGCTACAGAACCTTCAAACTATATGCACCCTCTCTCTGGAACACACTCCCCAACCCTATAAGAAATATCTCTGATCTCCACTCCTTCCGCAAATATTTCAAAACCTTCTTGTTCTTCAAACACTTCAACCTCGACTTCGAACTCAGAACATACAGTACTGAGACCCTCTGTAATATACCCACTGAAAATATTGATAACACAGAGATACCTTTTACTGTATATAGTTAAAATGTTCTTTGTACATAGTTGATTGTTATATATAATCTGAATCTTTCTGTTCAATGTAAACCGCTTTGACCCGGTGAAAAGCGGTATATAAGCTCTGCTAAATAAATAAATTCCTAGCACTTTATTTGCTTTCTTGGCTGTTGCTGCACACTGGGTGGAAGGTTTCAAAATATTATCCATGATGACACCTAAATCCTTTTCCTGGTGGTAGTTCCTAAGATGGAACCTTGCATCGTGTAACCAAAGTTTGGGTTGTTTTTCCCTAAGTGCATAACTTTGCCCTTGTCCACATTAAATTTCATCTGCCATTTGGACATCCTGTCTTCCAATTTATCAAGGCCCTTTTTCAATTTTTCATAATCCTCTTGTATTTTAACAAATTAGATAGTTTTGTGTCGTCTGCAATCAATATTCCCATTGTCATGTCATTTATGAATATGTTAAAAAGAGAAGGCCTAGCAGAGACCCCTGGGGTACTCCACTATTCATCTTTCTCCATTGAGAGAATTGGCCGTTTATCCCTACTCTCTGCTTTCATCTTTTAACCAGTTCCTATCAACAATAGTACACTGCCTACTATCCCATGAATTTTTTAATTTTGCCAAAAGTCTCTCATGAGGGATCTTGTCAAAGGCTTTCTGAAAATCCGGATACACTGTGTCAGCTGGCTCATCTTTATCTACCTATTTATTCACACCTTCAAAAAATATAACAGATTAGTAAGAAAATACTTTCCTTGTCTAAATCCATGTTGACTTTCTCCCATTAAAGCATGACTATCTACATGCTCAGTAATTTTATTCTTTTTGATTGTTTCTACCATTTGCTCGGTACCAATGTCAGGCTCTCCGGTCTGTAGTTTCCTGGATCATCCCTGCAAACCTTTTTATAAATTGGCATTACACTGACCATTCTCCAATCTCCAGGTACTACAGATGATTTGAATGATAGTTCACAGATTACTAATAGTAGGTCTGCAATCTCATATTTCAGTTCTTTCAACATCCAGAGATATATACCATCTACTCCAGGTGATTTGCTTCTCTCTAGTTTATCAAATAGTTGTAATACATCTTCCCAGGTTATCAATATTTCCTTCATTTCTTCCGATACATCACCTTTAAATACCATTTTAGGCATGCAGAACTTCCCTACATCAGCTTCAGTAAAAACCAAAGCAAATAATTCATTCAGTCTCTCCGCTATGGCCTGTGCTCCCTTAGCATCCCTTTTACTCCCTGTCATCTAATGGTCCAATTGAATCTCTCACAGGTTTTTTGCTTTGAATGTACTGGAAAAAGTTTTCATTAGGGGGTCTATTCTGTCCCACAAATTTTCCCCACTGTCGGCCCTGTCAATGGTCTCCCTGTATGAACAATGAGTTTGTATGGGGAGGCTTAGATGGGAGCAGGAGGGAGCATTGTGGAAGTGGAGTTAGGTCAGGCAGTGGTTGGTCTGTGACCCCGGATGTACAGGGCCGATTCTGAAGTCAGCCCTATATGTCCGGGGTCGGCAGATTGGATGGGGAGGTAGAATAAATCCCCCTGGACATCCCAGCACCAGTGAGGTGAGGGAGTGAAGGGAGTTCTTCACAGTCCAACCCTGGCCATGGAAGGCTAGATTGGGGGTTGGGCTGCGGGGAAAGGAAAGTGTGGTCAGCGGCCGGGGATTGCGGCTCCTGAATGGAGCCGTAGTGCCATGGCAATGGTATGCCATGGCATTGTAGCTCCATTCAGGAGCCTGATTGAGTTAGCCGGGCATAGGTCTGTACATTCAGGCCAATCAGAATTGGGTTCCAGCCTGTACATACAGACCCTAGACCCTATTCTGATCCCACGGGACATGCCTAAACCCCACGGGATCGGAATCGGGTCTACCTCTGTGTGTCCCGATTTTGATCAAGCTCACAGGGGCCTGGGCGCACATATTGGAATGTGCCTCCATGTGTTTCTGTTTCCATGGCAAGGGCTTTTTCAAATTCTCTCTTTGCCTGTCTTATCAATGCCTTGTATCTAACTTGCCAGTGCTTATGTTGTTTCCCGTTTTTATCATTTGGTTTCTTTTTCCATTTCCAGAAAGATGCTTTTTTTCGCTACAACAGCCTCTCTGACCTCACCTTTAAACCATGCTGGTAGTTTTTTGGCTTTCCTTCCACTTTTCCTAAAGTGTGGAATCCATCTTATCTGGACTTCCAAGACAGTATTTTTAAACAACACCCATGATTAATACAAATCTTTAACCTTTGCAGCTGCTCCTTTTACTTTTTTTAAACTATTTTCCTCATTTTATGATAGTTTCCTTTTTGAAAGTTAAAAGGTAGTTCTGTGGATTTTCTTACCATTCTCCCTCCATTTATGAAATCAAATGCAATCATGCTATGATCACTATTGCCAAGTAATCCAACACCCTTATTTCTTGCGCCAGATCCTGCGTTCCATTAAAGACTAGGTCCAAAATAGTTTTCCGCTCTTGTCAGTTCATGAACCAGTTGCTCCAAGTAGCAGTCATTTATTTAATCTAGAGACCTTATCTCCCTAGCATGTCCTGCTGTGATATTGACCCAGTCAATACTGAGGTAATTGAAATCACCCATTATTATTACTGTGTTGTAGCTTTATTAAGCTTTTTGTTTTTTGTATCTTTATTTCTTTTTTCTTTCCACTCCTCTGGATTAGTGATTCTTGGATCCCTCTGCGTTGTGGACTATTTAGCATTTGGTCTTTGTTTCCCCTTTGGAGGTTTGTTTTTTCCCTTTGTTTATATAATTTCCTTATTGATACTTTTGTAGACTAAATGCTTGTATATCTTATTTCCAAGTTTTGCTTGGTGTATGTTGTGAAATTTGATAAATAGAAAATAAAATGGAAAGCATGCACCTTAAAGCAAAAAAAAACAGCTGTAACCCAAATGCTGGATAGAGCACCAAGGAACGTCAATGTAAAGGTAATGGAAGGAAGGACAGGTGGGAGCTGATGGACCTGCCATATTGGTGGGCACCCTATGTGGCAGCCAATAAAGTGGACAAGCATGTGGGAGGCAGCTGTACTGATGCACAGGGTGGTGCCAATGTAAAGTGTTGCAATGTCAGTGTGTGGCATAGGATGGGGAAGACAGGCCCCCCAGCAGAGCCAGAAGCGGCAGGATGTTTGCAGCGACAGGAGGACAGAATAGCAGTGGTGACATGCAGATCAGGCACAGGAAAGGCGAGCGTGAAGAGCCGAAATGCGGAAAAGAGTACCAGTGTAGGTCATGGTATAGCAGCTTGCACAAGAAGGCATGACTGTACACAGCCGTCAGAGGCAGATAGATGAGCTGAAGGAAGGATGGTGGCTGAGGAGAGGGTGATATGGGCTGGCAGCACCAGTATGAAGAGCCCTGACTGTTACAGGCATAGAAATGCTCTGAGTAGCACACAGTCACAAAAAGAACAAGTAGGAATCAAACCCCTGTCCCCTGCTTATAGAAACATTGCACTAACCAGTAGGCTACACCTCTCCACTGCTCTGTACATCAATGGCTGGATACAAAGAGACTGCAGGTCACTGCCTAAAACATTTGCTGTATGTGCCGGTATAGGTTAGCCCCTCCAGTACCCACGATGCAGTGCACATGCAGAACAGCAGTCTGCAGCTGACCACCGAATGGAGAATGCACTGATACATCACCTCAGCTCCATAAGCTACACTGACAGTGTGTGATACAAGCACAGAGCAGCTACACACCATGCTACCGAACAGTTTCTGCTGTCACCTTGAGTGTGAGGATGGGCGCCCAGCACCTGATCCCCAGAACCTGTACTGTTAGAGATGGTCTCTGCTGGCTGTGGTGCAGACCTACATCACTACCAGCATGTGGCAGGTATTGACAGCAGTGTGTTAAGCTAGTCATCTTGTTTCCTGTGCAACTGCAGCATGCTGTATGTGCCAGTCACATCTGGCACTGTGTTCTGCCCCTGTTGGACGGGGACCTACCTTGAACAGTGCATATCAATACCCAGTGTTAAACTGCTGTGGTGGCATCTAGGCTTGCATGGAGCTGTTACTAGAGTCCTGTTGGCCCTACCATTACCACAGGGAGTAGATGTTGAACACCACCTGTTCCAACCACCTAGATCTAACAATCACCCACAGCAAGAACAGTCAAACTGCACCTGTTGCCCACCACTGGGTTTTCCAGTCATGCACATACCAACTGCGGGCAGTCCGTTGGCCAGCACACACTGTATGTGCACAGAGGGACCATGTGCACCCAGGCATGGGATAAACAGCATGGACACCCAGCAATTGGCTCAGTGATCAGGCCCCCAGGACAGAAAGTGCACCCACATCATTGGAACCAGACACTATATAGCACTATTTATTTATTTATTTATTTATTTATTACATTTTCTTTTATACCGCGCTATTTAAGATCAGTGCGGTTTACAATAAACATTGAATCTACACATCTCAGTTTAGTGATTTGTGCTTACAATAAACAGGTAAAAATAACTCGGGTGTACAATGAACAAGTTTCTTAACAGGGAGAACAGGGAGAACAATAACTATATACAGGCAAGTTAATGTAACTATATACATGGTTACGTGCACAGCACGAGCTTCTCAGAGTAAGTTAAGTATGGAGGCGGTTAAGGTGTGGTTGCAGGTATTCAGACTAGGAGTGTATGATGCATGGGCTTGAGGAGCTACCATGAGGTGTGGAAGTAGGTGACTGTGGAGGGGGGGCTGCGACATCGTAGTAAAGGAGAGAAAAAGGTGATGCTTCAGTTCCTTCTTGAATTGGGAGAGATCGCTGATGGTTCTGATAGGCGCCGGGAGTGCGTTCCAGCAAGATGGTGCAAAAAAGGCAAAGGCTCTAGATCTGGTAGCTTGAGAGCACTTAGTACTTGCCTTAGGTAGAATGAGGGTGTTTGCAGCATTCGATCTCCTTAGCCGGTTAGGAGGTGTGATGGATACTAGGTCGGTGATAGCAGTAGCCGGGAATTTCTTGATGGCTTTATGGGTCATTGTTAGAACCTTGTAGGAGATCCTGGCCTGTATGGGCAGCCAGTGCAACTGTTTTAGTATTGGAGTGATGTGGGATCTTCTGGAAGCTCCATGAAGGATTCTTGCAGCAGAATTCATAGCAAGTTGTAAGGGGTTGGTCGTATTCTTTGGTAGGCCATGTAATATCGCATTAGCATAGTCAAGGTGGGGCATTATTAGGGCCTGAAAAAACAGTTCGGAAGTCTTCAGGTTCTAACAGCTGATGAAGATGGCGAAGGGACCGGATTTTGTGATAGACAGATTTTGTTATGTTATTGATGTGAGCCTTCATATTAAGCTGCTGATGGATATTAAGCTGTGGATACATAGCCATGCCATGGTCACTGCTCGGTCAGAGTGAGAGTGCCCTCCCAGCATGACATGCTGTGGGCACCCAATCCTTGCACTATGATGTCTCAGTCATTGATCCTACCTCTGATGCAGACACATCCTGATCAATCTGCCCTGTTTCAGGCCATACCCACAATACTGTACGTTGCTCCTCATCATGCACATTTTCAGGCTAACGCTGGAAACAGCTTAGGCAATGCAAGGCTCAGTGAGGTGTAGAATGCCACAAAACAATGGACACACACACACACACACACACACACACGCGCGCGCACACACACACACTGCAAAACCGGGAATGCCACTTTGGTCTCCATAGCAGCTCAAGCTTTGTTAATGTGTGCTCATTGTGCAGGAGCTAGTAGTGTGCTGTGATGTTAATGTCCACTCAGTTTGCCAGATCAGCCTGACTCTCTATCCAGCTAGTAGAACCTGTCTGCGTCGCTGATGGGTGTTGTATCTTTGTTGGCCGATTCATTGGAGGTTTCACATGCTGGCTAAAGTATAGCCCCACAGACATGCAATGCATGATCCACAGCTGCGATCTGGACCTGTGACCCTTTGCTCATATACACACACCAAATGTGTGCGTTGAGCCACAGTACTGCCATATGGCTGCAACGGTCCCTGGGGCTGATGTGCTTCCCATCAGACAGACATGGTACATGTTGCAATGTGCATGGTGCACAGGACCAAGACATGGTTTTGGTCTGCTGCAGATGGGTGCCACTGCCCCCTCTGCCAACACCCCCAAACCATGCTGACATGCCCGTGTGCTGTCAGTGTTGGTAGTGTGCAGTCCCAGCCCATCCAACATGCGGGTTGGTGGGTGCCTAGCACGCAAGGTCCGGTTGGGGGGCAGAAGCCTACATAGACAGCCACACAGCCCATCCCAACCATCTGCCTCGGCAGGGACCCCATCACCTCCTGCCAAAAGTACGTCTTGGGGGGAGGATGACAGTCACTGCTGTGTTAGTCCCCTGAGTGCCTGCATATTGCAGCTATCTAGAGGACTATAGCTGTTGGCACTATTGGCTTCTTCCCCCACACCTGGGTACAAAGGCAGTGGGGGGGGGAGGGCACAGGGAGGGGTAGTTGGAATCTCTGCCTGGGGTACTAGGACCCTTGGACAGCCCCAAGTGGCACATCTCCTTTCCACAGCAGTAGCATGTCTGTGTGTTGCCACTGTCACTGTGGGATCTTGACGGACATCACAGATGGTAATGCGGATGGCAGGATACCCCTATGTGATGATGCTAAGAAGGTTGGGGCTCTTCATCCTGGGGAAGAGACAGCTGAGGGGAGATATGATAGAGGTCTATAAATTGTTGACTGGAGTGTAACAGGTAAACACAGATCAATTGTTTATGCCATCAAAATGTATTAAGACTAGGGGACATGCAATGAGGCTACAGTTTAACCCATTTAAGACTACTAGGAAAAACTATTTTTTCAGTCAACGCGTAATCAAACTCTGGAATTCATTACCGGAGGATGTAGTAACAGCTGTTAGTGTAGCTGGGTTTAAAAAGGTTTGGATAGGTTCCCGGGGAAAGGTCCATAAACCATCATTAGAAAGGACCCAGGATATCCACTGCTTGCCCCGATACAAGCATTGTGGATCCTGTGTGTCTTTTGGGGAAACTGCTAGGTAATTGTGACCTAGACTGGCCACTGTTGGACACAGGATACTGGGCATGATGGACCTTGGTCTGACACAGTCTGACATATTTTGTAATCTTATGTTCTTTTGTGCCACCCGGGCAGCTGCCTGGTCTGCCCTGTGCACTAGCAATCCTCACTGCATGACCCATGTGCCACCTCCTTTGCCCCATTTGCCCCATCAACATAGTGCCCTTTCATACTTGGTCACTATGCTGTTGCTGCTAAAGGAGCTCTACTGTCATTCTCTTGGGCTCCCCTGTCTGTGCATCTCATTGCAGACATTAAAATAAGCTCTCTCTCCTCAAAATACACCCTTTCCACATGGTTTTATTTTGCGTTAGGGTTCCTAGTGTTAAGGCGCAACATGCGTTAAGAGAATACCCATTGTTGACGCCCTTTCTTAGCCCCATTAATGTCCACTCACTGCCCACGACATGCTTTACGCTGCCAGAGCCTTTAATGCACACTAAAGCAGCGTTTTTGCTGTGTAAAGGGCGCAAGGGTGCCAATAACATGTTCTCCATGTTGATACCACATCATAATCGCATGCTATCAGCATGACCTTTATTAAACATGCCCCTTTGAGAATAATTTTATAAAACATTTTCCATGTGGAAAATATGCGTAGCCACTAGGGCAGGCCTAGCCATTAGGCAACGCTAGGCAGTCGCCCAGGGCACCAACTTCTGAGGGGCAACAAAAAGCCGCAACAGTCAAAGCAAAACAATAGATCCCAACAATCACACAAAGTCAAAGAGGCATCAGCACAGGGCACACACATATGTGCAAAGCCAAGTTTGATATTTAAAAGTTTGATGTCCAATTAGGCATTTTAACAGGACTGTATTGGGAAGGTGTTGTTGGGACAATCAGGATTGTCAGATTTAATTATCAAACTGTGGGGGTGAAGGGATGAGATGTAAGGCTGAAGGTTTGCCCGAGTAGCCGTTTTACACATGTACATGCCGCTGTTTATACATGGAGATACTTCTTAAACAAGGGCCTAGTCATATGGATCCCTAAGCATTTTCCCATAGATACAAAATGGGAACAACCTTTTAGAGCATGCGTCTCATAGTCAGAGGTATGGTTAGTCAGCTTATCACTGCAGTATGAGCTAGTATTCAATTGAAAGCGTGTCTGTGTTAGTATTTGTTTTGTTTTTAACTGGAAATAGAAGACAGAGCTAGATGGCACATGGAAAATTCCAATGCTGAAATATCACTTAATTAATTTTTCTGAAATGGCAATACCCAGTATGGAGCGCACTTGAATCAGTAGCATGGTGGGGGGGAGGAGAGTGAAACGGTTTAAAACCAGTTTCCTAAGTAACAGCTCACTTGAAAGCTGTTTTCCTAATGAACTCCTCTTCATGTACTCTTGGTTCTATTCATATACTCTGTTTTTAAGATTAAAGACTGACTGAAATGTCACATTACTACAATACCTCTAAGGGGAAAAAACCCTTTTTTTCACTTTTATTCCACTTACTTTTTTCTATAATTTTTTTATCTTTTCTTCTTGAAGTACTATCTCTTTTATTTTTTTCTCCCCGTGTATCTATGGGTCATGTGTACTAAATCATATTAGCTGTTAACGCAGCAGATAGTGCTTGCCAAGTGTGTCATATTAACAGTGTCGCGTACCGCCCCTGGTGGCCAGTGGTCATAGGGGTAGGTTGGACACAAAGAAAATTTTTTATATGAGAGGAGGTTCCTTTAAGAGCCAGGTGCAGCCTGGTCTTAGTAGTTCAGCTCCTATTAAGAAGTAAATTGTGAATGCAGAATAGAGGGATAACATAGGCTTTTATTTCCCTTTACGCAAAAGATTCAGGTGGGTCACAACATAGAGGAAAATGTCCTTTACTTCAGGAATGAAACTCATGGTAAAGAAAAACTGTTATGCTTCACAGTTGCAACAAGGATTAATTAAGGCTTCCTAGAGTAACTCAACCGTTCCAATACTCTTCTTCCTTTTAGCATACAAGTAACACTCTGGAGGCAGTATATATTATTTACAAGTCTAGCAGTGATTCTAAACTACTGGTAATGCACAGAGAACAGTCCATCTCCTCTTGAGACAGAAGACTAGGCTCCACAAATTCCACATGCATCGGCTCTGAGTCAGAGTTATCCCTTTCTGTATCTGGGGTTTCTCTGGCTATTGTTTCTGGCCAGTCGCTATTCCTATTCTCTGGGTGTTTGTAGAGTTCTTCTAAAGTTTGCCAGTGAGCGTGGCCTACATTTGTGCTTTTACCATCTGGGCTATACAAGGTAGGTTTACTTTCCTTTTTTGTAAGACGAGCATTGCTTTTAAAAGGGCACTTATAAGATGAGCTTTTTCTCATAAAAACAGAGTCAGCATACCTTGGCTTCCAGCAGCATGTAGAACAGGAACTTTCTCCTTCTAGTAGTTCTCCAGGGCTACAATCCTCATGCCAGTCTTTTCCTTGAAAGCTCTTGTTACCTTTCAGTATGGTCACTGGTTCCTCCGGCAAGCGCAGGCCTCTTTCCAAGCCTAACTTCTGGCTTCTTCCTTCAGCACTGCTCTGCTTCCCAAAGTGGCTGTTCCTTTGCTCAGCATTGCTTTCCCCTTCACTCCTAGGGCTTAGCTCAATGCTCCTGGTGCTTCCTTCTTCTTGGCCCTTGCTCGTGGTGCATTTCTCTCGCACGGCTTTGCTCCGGGTGCTTCTCTCTGGTCCACCTCTACCTCCACCTCTACCTCTACTCCCTTTCCAGTCTCCAGCCTCTTGCTTATAAAGCTCTCCTGTGTTTGAGCTTTCTGGGCTGCTTGTCAGGTGGTGTCGATTAGCTAGGTGTGTCCAGTCAGCCTCTGTGAGTGCACGGCTGCTCCCTCTAGCTGCTCTGTGCGTGAATTGCATCCCGTGCACATCTTTTATATTATGAAAAACAGCTTCTTTTCTTGCGTCTTTGCTTCCATCAGCTCCTGCTGCATGACAACAGCTATTGCAGGGCAAATGCAGATAGTGCAGCGATCTTCTGCACATTAACTGCATGTGTGGGCAGAGTTTGGGCATGTCTGTAACACACGGGTACTGTGAGCATCAACAATAATTGCACACTTTGCAGACATTTCGGGAACAGCTACTGCCTCAATAGATAGCGATAGCTCCATCCATGATGCTGCCAGGCTGCGTTGTTTGCGTTTTCCATGCATTATCTGCTGTGGAAATGCTGTGCATGCTCCCAGCATATAACAAACACACGGCTTCTGCAGCTAATGCGGCACTGCTTGCACGATCGCGGAGCTTTCGCTGCAGAAGACTAATGCTGTTAAGTAAACACGCCCCTATGTCTTTTCAGAATATCACAGCATAACTTTGTCACTCTAAGCTTTCTACAATGGCAAGCAGTGAAACTGCACAAAGGAAAGTAACTTTTTATATAGTTCATATTATGCAAAGTGCAGTACTTATGTCCTGTTGTCCTTTTATTCAGTAGCAAGGTGTGGTAAGAAGTCCCTTCAAGAAGAAATTGTCATAATAAGAAATCTCATTCAAAAGATCACGTACAATCATGCAGCATTCTGAACAACATTTCCAGTGATGCCTGGTGGGTATAAAGACCATCGTAACTCGGCATATCAAGACTGCAGGTATTAAAGCATTGCCTATGGCTCAGCATTGTTTAAATCAAAGGCATTTCTTTCAACAGCTAAAGTGGAGAATAATAGAATATATCCCTGTGAACAAACATGATGAGGATTGAGTAACACAACTAAATTATGGAGAACAATTTTTAATTTTTAAACTGAATACTATACAGTTGTGGTCAACATTATTGGCACCAATGTTCCCTCTAATTTTCTGTAGGCTCTGTGCGCATAAAATATCAGCTGTGCAGCCTTTGAAGGAAGGTTAAATTTTTGTGTGCCACATAATGACACTCGGAGTTATATACTTTAAAATTTGACTACATGTCAGAATACAGTATGTACACCACATTGATTTTAATCAAATTAAATGAAACAGACAATTTCTAAATGAAGCGGAAAATTTCTAGTAATTACAATCACAACTTTTAAATTTTAAGATGTCTGTGTTGTTTTCTATCAGAATCAGAACCGTAATTTTTGTGCGCTCTGTTGTAAAGTATGTGCGCTCGCTCGGCGAGGTGTGTGCGCGCGCACACGCGCACAGCTTAGAGGGGACAGTGATTGGCACCCTTGCATTTTAGGTATGTTGTGTACAATAACTTGAGAGATAATTGGAAATATTCCAACTGCATGCCATCATAATATTTTAATAGTATGCTCAAAGATATACAACAACAACAAAAAGAGATGAAACCTAGTAATTTCTGAGAAAAAACCCAAAATATGACCCAGACAGGAATAATGGCACCCTTCACTAAGATTTGGTTGCACAACCCTTAGCAGTAATGACCACCTTCAAATGTTACTTGTAGCCATCTATAAGTTTCGTACATCTGTCTGCTGGTAGCTTCTCCCACTCTTCAACTGTGATTTGTTCCAACTCATAAATGTTTCCAGAATTCCTTTTAGCAATGACAGATTTTCAGCTCTTTCCAAAATTCTCAACTGGATTGAGATCAGGACTCATTGCTGTCCAGTTTAAAGCAGTCAATTTTCTCCTTTTTAACCATTCTTTTGTACTTTTGGATGTATGTTTTGGGTCATTGTCCTGCTGAAGGACCCACGACCTTCAATCCAGACCTAGCTTTCTGATACTAGGTAGCCCATTTCACTCCAAAATACCTTGGTAGTCCTCTGACTTCATGATTCCTTTAATACATTTCAGGCCTCCAGTTCCTGAGGCAGCAAAACAGCCTCACAACATTATGGAACCTCCGCCTTATTTAACTGTAGGAAGGGTGTTTTTTTTTTCCTTCGCCCATAAATGTATCACTGGTCTGTATTGCCAAGGAGCTCAATTTTGGTTTCATCTATCCATAGAACATTTTCCCAGAAGGATTGTGGTTTCTCAAGGTAGGTATGTGCAAAGATCAGGCGTGCCTTTCTATGTCTGTCTTTAAGCAGTGGGGTTCTCCTTGGCCTTTGCCCATGAAGTCGTTTGTTTAGTGTGTGGTGTATGGTAGGGGTTGAAACCACCACTCCAGATTGCTCCAGGTCAGCCTTAAGCTCTTTGGATGTTGTACATGGTGTTTTTCCAACAGTTTGCACTAACCTTTAAAAACTTCTTGGATTAATTTTCCTCTTCCACTATATCCTGGGAGGTTTTTGACAGTTCCATGAGGAATCCCAAGGTCTTTGGAGATAGCCTTGTACCTCTTTAAAGTTTGATGTTTGGTGATAATGGCTTTTCTGATGGTCTCGGGCCTCTCTCTTGTCTTCACCATTGTGAAAGTGGAACAGGGAGTGAATGTGCCCCATTTTAGAGCCATCATTCATTGGTTGATTCAAGTTATGTGAGTACTGACAATTGATCATAGATGTATTCAATTTTACTGCAATAGGAATGTGGTTCTTCTGTTCAAACTGACTTGAACTGTTTATAAGGGTACCAATAATCATATCATTCGTGATTCTTTAGTTTAGGAAATGGATGTATGAAAAAAAGAAGTAGGTTGCATCAGAAATGTATTGAGGCCCCTATGGTTGAACATTGTTTGAAATCGAGGCATCAGTTTGAGGATTTGTGATGTTTCTGTATAGATTTAGTTCTACAGGGTGGAGAGGGTTTAACTAGAGAGCAATATCTGAAGTGCTGTGAACAGAAGTGGATTTTTTTGTTAAATACTGTCTGGCCCAAGGGGTTAAATGCTCAAAAAGATTGGAATGTGAGTTAGATTGCTAACTTTAAGTATAGTTGTAAAACGTTTGATGTGGATGGTTGAAGAATCCAGTGTGATGGACATAGACTTAAATTTAGGACTGAAGGTGAGGGCTAAGGTATATTCCTTGTTAAAAATAAAAAATAAAAATAACATACTCTGAGCTACACGGTGATCCCCAACTACTAACTACTTTCTCATTTCCCCACAGCCTGACCCCCGATCTGGCCTTCCATGGCCAGGGTTGGACTGTGGGGAACCCCGCACCCCCTCACCTTTCTGCCGCTGCCCGGGCCTGCCATCCCCAGACATCCAGGGGGACTTATTCCAACCTTATTTGCATTACAGAATAGACCCCATAGTGTATCTGGATTTTTAGAAAGCCTTTGACAAGGTCCCTCATGAGAGACTCTTGGCAAAATTAAAAAGTCATGGGATAGGAGGCAATATTATGGATCAGGAACTGGTTAAAAGATAGAAAGCAGAGGGTAGGACTAAATAGCCTATTTTCTGAAAGGAGAAAGGTGAATAGTTGAGTACCCCAGGGATCGGTGTTGGGTCCGCTGCTTTTTAACATATTCATAAATGACCTGCAGATGGGAATAATGAGTGAAGTGATCAAATTTGCAGATGACACAAAATTATTCAAGGTTGTTAAAAATTGCAAGAGGATCTGTATTGTTCCATGATGCGACCACACCTGGAATAGTGTGTGCAATTTTGGTCACTATATCTTAAAAAGGATATAGCAGAATTAGAAAAAGTACTGAGAAGAGCCACCAAAATGGTAAAGGGAATGTAAGGTTACCCCTATTAGAAGATGCCTAAAAGGTTAGGGCTCTTCAACTTGAAAAAGAGATGGTTGAGGGGAGACATGGTAGAGGTCTATAAATTAATGAATGGCGTGGAGTGAATGGAATGGAAAAGGTAAAAGTAGATCAATTGTTAACACCATCAAAAAGTAGAAATTCTAGGGGACATGCAATGAAGCTACAATGTAACCCATTTAAGACTAATAAGAGAATTCTACTCAACACATAATCAAATTCTGGAATTTGTTACCGGAGGATGTAGTAAAAGCTGTCAGTGTAGCTAGGCTTAAAAAAGGTAAGAACTCTTGGCTTTGCTTAGTTCTGGATTGAAAATGAAGTAGTTGGTATGTAGTTGATATATTTAGCACTTTCTTTTTATTGTTTTATTTGTTTTTATAGTTCACCCCCCTGAAGCAGCGTCTGCGAAACGCTAAGAGGGCTGTCTGATGTGGCGTCCTGATGGGTTCTTTGCTCTTTTTGAGCTTTTTGAGTTCTCTGAGCAGTGGCTATTAAGAGATATATGATATGCTATTTGTTTGCCATTGAAGGTTTAAAGTATTAGTTACTAGTTATTATGTATTATTTAGCATCTTATTGATATATATCTTATCTTATGTCTCTGTTATTATTATAATTGGAATTTGTGAGAGCTATTGTCCCATCAGGATTGTATTTACTAATCAGCTTTTCAATACTGTTGATGGATGGTGGGGGTAGGTCACAGACCGTTGATGCTATTTTCTCCCCTTGGTTTTACTGATATCTGGTATTTCCGGTTTTGAAGTATTACTGACTACTTGGGGTTTTGTCTGAGGTCTGTGCTCCCTTGTCACCACAGTATTGTTAGCTTGTCTAGTGCAACGTAATTCAATTGCTACACTTGGTTAAATTAGTGGAGTTGTCTGTGTTTTGTATGTTAAAAAAGGTTTGGACAAGTTCCTGGAGGAAAGATCCCTAAACCATTATTAAAGATGACCTGAGATATCCACTGCTTGCCCCAGGACAAGCATTGTGGAACCTCTATGCCTTTTTGTGAACTTGCCAGGTACTTGTGACCTGGATTAGCCACTGTTGGAAACAGGATATGCGGCTTGATGGACCTTGGTCTGACCCAGTATTGCATTTCTTATGTTCTTATGTTCTAGGTATGTGGATAAACTTACGTACATAACCTTAACTGGTTTCTAAGTGCTTGCAGGCTAATAAATAATGTTTGTTTAGCTTTCTATGTTTTTTTGCAGTTTTTTCTTGTTTTTTTCGCTGTTGTTTTGAGGGCAATCTCATTAATTGTGCACCCTGTTGCACAATATTGTTCAAAAGCATGTATGATTGCTGTAAATGGGCCCCATTATTATTGATGGTGTCCATGGAAGGATAGCCATCAATTCCACAAGACATTAAAAGGTGCATTTTAGATAGACGTGAAGATCAGAACTCAGATGTCCGATGGTATTGTAGAAACAGCTCTGCTAAAAGTGGAGCCATTTCTAAAATACACAGAAGGAAGTGCTGGAATGCACAGGGATTTCTGTCCACATGAAATGGGAGGAGCCATTTCACAAAGGTACTCATGGGAAAAATTTTCACATGTATCTGAGCCATTCTGCAAGGCTAGGCATGAAGATACTGTTAACTACAGAGGACTCTATCTCATTTACATTTGGAGGGGGAAATAACCATTGGGGGATTAAGGGCATTTTCTCCCTCCTGCAAAGGGATGGCCCAAAGGAGCATCTTTTATCTACCTATTCATGTCAGGGCTACGGTGTCCCTGCCCTGAATGAGCCTGAGCACCTTGCTAAGGAAACCCTGAGGCTGGGTCGCCAGGAGTCAGCAATGACGCAGTGGCACACATGCATACACACACGCACAATGGCCATGTACATGTAGATGCAACTTACATATGTAAATCATGAATAAGACTTCTAAAATAAACCCCTAATGCTATATCTATATACTGGTGTTCATTAGAATCTGAGTTTTCAGGGAGAAGGGGATATTGAAAGGAATTTACACGGTTTGCAAACCTGCCACTCAGCGGGATATTCAATGACCCTAACATGATTAGCGCTGGGGCATGCTGGGGAGGGGGTGTTCCGGGATGGCACCCTTTGATACTCTGGCAGCGGCGGCATTGAGTTTCTACCCAGTTACAGACACGTGGAAAAACTCAGGCACAGTAAAGACTGTTCACTGCAGAAGCTAACTGGGAAGCGGCTAAATATTGCCGCTGCTCTTTTAGTATCCCGGCATTCTGGCTAACTTGGATATTCAAAGCCGGGGCCCGGATACGCCAGCATTGAGTTCTGCTAATACCCCCGCTCAGTTTTTAAATTATATGCAAACTTAATTTTTGTAAACATTATATCTTTGGCTCTACCCATTAACAGAAGGGGAAACGAGGTGCATAGGGAGAGCTAGATGAATTGAAATGCAGAGCTTTCTGCTTTATTGCTTGCTTACCTCCACCAAAATGGACCCTTTTTGTTGCTGAGGATTTGAAATGACTGGCAACTTCGGTTAGTTCTATGACTTGGTGCTATGACTGTAAAGCAGATCTTAATTCGGATCTCCTGTCTCTCAAGGCTGGCAGGTCAGAAAAAGTAATAGTTTCAGGCCCTGGCAAGAGGGAGCGGTGCATACTGGATATCAATAAAATGGCATCATAAAAGAGACTTCTCTTCCAGACCCTTCTTTTTCTGATGAGGCTTATGAGTTTTCAGGACCTCATATATTACCACATCTTTTTTTATTGGTGCCTTTTAAAGGTCCTATCCCATCAGAAATGTCCTATATACAAAGATATATTTTTGGTGGTGTTGAAGTCTGCTTACTGTTTGTAGAAAAGCAGATAAGTCAGAGATATTGTGCATTTTTATTTTTAATCACACTCCTGCATTGAACGCCTGTGGCACTAAATACTCTTCAAGCCTTTACCAAGAATTTAGGACTAGAAATACACTATCGACTGTGATAATGTAGCCATATTAGAAAGATTTGCAGAGTCTAGCAGTGGAGAAGTGGAGGAGTACTCTAGTGGTTAGAAAACTTTCTTGTTAACAAGGAGATTAGGGTTCATTTCCCAGTGGCATTCCTTGTGACATTGTTCAAGTCACTTAACCCTCCGGAAGAATTTAAGGAAATATCAATACATCAGGAAGATGTATTACAACTATTAGATATACTGAAGAGTAGCAAATCACCTGGGCCGGATGGTATACATCCAAGGGTGTTGAAAGAACTGAAATATGAGATTACAGGCCTGCTATTAGTAATCTGTGAACTATCATTAAAATCATCTGTAATACCTGAAGACTGAGGATGGCAAACGTAATGCCAATTTTTAAAAAGGGTTCCAGGGGTGATCCGGGAAACTACTGACGTCAGTACCGGGAAAAATGGTAGAAACCATCATAAAGAATAAAATTGCTGAACATGTAGATAGTCATGGCTTAATGGGAGACAGCCAACATGGCTTTAGACAAGGAAGATCTTGTCTTACTAATCTGTTATGTTTTTTTGAAGGTGTGAATAAACAGGTAGACATAGGTGAGTCAGTTGATACAGTGTATTTGGACTTTCAGAAAGCCTTTGACAAGGTCCCTCATCAGAGACTTTTGGAAAAACTAAAGTGTCATGGGATAGGAGGCAGTGTACTATTGTGGCTCAGGAACTGGTTAAAAGATAGAAAGCAGAGGGTAGGGCTAAATGGCCAATTTTCCCAATGGAGAAAGGTGAATAGTGGTGTACCCCAGGGATCTGTGCTGGGTCCATTGCTTTTTGACATATTCATAAATGACCTGGAAAAGGGAATAACAAGTGAGGTTAGCAAATTTGAAGATGACACAAAACTATTTAAAGTTATTAAAACCCAAGAGGATTGTGGAAAATTGCAAGAGGATCTTGATAAATTGGAAGACTGGGCATCAAAATGGCAGATGAAATTTAATGTGGACAAGTGCAAAGTTATGCACCTAGGGAAGAACAACCCAAACTATGGTTACATGATGCAAGGTTCCATATTAGGAACCACCACCCAGGAAAAAGATTTAGGCGTCATTGTTGATAACATGTTAAAACCCTCGGCCCAGTGTGCAGCAGCGACCAAGAGAGCAAATAGAATGCTAGGTATCATAAGGAAAGGAATGGAAAATAAAACAAAGGATATTATAATGCCTCTATATCGTTCCATGGTGAGACCACACCTTGAATATTGTGTGCAATTCTGGTCACCGTATCTTAAAAAGTATATAGCGTTATTAGAAAAGGTTCAGAGAAGAGCCACCAAAATGGTAAAGGGGATGGAAGGATACTCCTATGAAGAAAGGCTAAAAAGGTTAGGGCTCTTTAACCTGGAAAAGAGACGGCTGAGGGGAGATATGATAGAAGTCTATAAATTAATGAACGGAGTGGAATGGGTAAACGCAGATCAAATGTTTACATTATCAGAATATAGAAAGACTAGGGGACATGCAATGAAGCTACAGGGTAAACTATTTAAGACTAATAAAAGAAAAAAATTTTCACTCAACATGTAATCAAACTCTGGAATTTGTTACCGGAGGATGTAGTAAAGGCTGTTAGTGTAGCTGGGTTTAAAAAAGGTTTGGACAAGTTCCTGGAGGAAAGGTCCATAAACCATTATTAAGAAGGGACCCAGGATATCAATGCTTGACCCAGTACAAGCATTGTGGAACCTGTGTCTTTTGGGGAAACTGTTAGGTACGTATGACCTAGATTGGCCACTTTTGGAAACAGGATACTGGGCTTGATGGATCTTGGTCTGACCCAGTATGGCATATCTTATGTTCTTATGTTTATTGCCTCAGGAGAAAAGCCTGGCAATCTACTTCCAGTCACGCTGCCAAAAAACCCCAGGAGCTTCTGGGTCACCATGAGTCAGCATTGACTCCAAGGTGCACATTGCATTTTTGCAGATTTTAACAGTATAGGAAAATGACTTATCTTTTGGTATATAGTAAAGATTGGATATGTTTCTCCTTAGAGCAGTGGTTCTCAACCCAGTCCTATGGGACACACCTAGCCAGTCAGGTTTTCAAGGCAACCACAATGAATATGCATGAGATAGACTTGTATGCACTGATTTCCATTGTATGCAAATCTGTATCGTGCTTATTCACTATAGGTATCCTGAAAACCTGACTGGCTAGGTGTGTCCCGAAAACTGGCTTGAGGACCCCAGCCTTGGAGGGTAATTTTAGAACAGGGCACTAAACTATCTTCAAAACACCTCCTCCCCTAAACTACAGCACCATACAAACTCTGACGCTCAAAAATGGCACATTATTATGGGACTCTTGCAGGTGTATTGTTACCTTTCAGGGTAAGAAGTATGGGGGATATTCAAAGTAATTTCACTAGTTAGCAGACCTGGTTTAGTGATACTGAATATCCCCTGCTACCTGTTTTTATATGCCCCAGTGCTAGCAGGGGATATTAAGCCCCCATGTTAGTGTTGAGGTGTTCGGAAGGAAGGGGAGGCAAAGCAGGAGTGTTTTGATCTGCTGACTGGTTAAGTCTGGCTAAATTTAGGATAGTTTCTAGCCAGAGGCTGCCACCACTGAAAATGACTCCCTATGTATTTTTTGATGCACCTTACTTAGAGAGATTTCATTTGGCTAGGAATGCTGGTCACATATAACTAAAGGTTTATCGACCAACTGGGGCTTTCAAAGATGGATTCTTTTCTGTTGTTTGTTTGTTTCCCTTGGTTTCAAAATGTTATTGATTTGCATATATTTATGATTTTTCTGTCTGTTCCTGAGATTTTTCTTGATAAAATCTTCATATTTTGGATTACGTGTTAAGTTTTCATGTTCTTATTTGGAAGATAATTTTCATAAATGTCTATTAAAAAGGTGTGAGTTAAATCCAAAATAAAATAAAATAAGTGCACCCAGGGATTCATGCTTGTTTTAGCAACAGGAGAAAGATTCAGAACTGGAGATCTTGGGAATGGATTTATGGGAAGCCTGGTGCTTTTTGCATGCGCTAATTACCCCTGTCATTTTCTGACAATTAGTACAGGGAATAGCGAGTGAGGTTATCAAATATGCAGATGACACAAAACTATTTAAAGTTGTTAAAACCCATGAGAATTGTGGAAAATTGCAAGAGGATCTTGATAAATTGGAAGACTGGGCATCAAAATGGCAGATGAAATTTAATGTGGACAAGTGCAAAGTTATGCACCTAGGGAAGAACAACCTAAACTATGGTTCCACGATGCAAGGTTCCACATTAGGAACCACCACCCAGGAAATAGATTTAGGCGTCATTGTGGACAACATGTTAAAACCCTCTGCCCAGTGTGCAGCAGCGGCTAAGAGAGCAAATAGAATGCAGCAACCAGGCTCTCCAGAACAGGAGAAGATGGGTGCCAACAGAATGTCGATGGTTGGGCACAAGTCACCAGGGCCTGCAAAATCACCAATCCAACTTCTCCAGCCCTTGAATTGAAGAACCATTATGCAGCCCTGGAAGTGGAGGAGGTGAAAGCATCCCTGGAAAGGGAAGAACCAGAGTTCAAGTACCCCAAAGTTGCGGAATCAGTGACCAGAAGGAAACAAAGGGTAGTGGTGGTTGGAGACTCTCTTCTGAGAGGTACTGAGGCGTCCATCTGCCGACCAGACTTGATGTCCAGAGAGGTATGCTGTCTGCCTGGTGCCAAAATCCAAGATGTTACGGAGAGTTTGCCGAGACTCATCAAGCCCACTGACTATTACCCAATGTTGCTAATCCATGTTGGAACAAATGATACTGCCAGGTATACCTCGGAACGTATCAAAAGTGACTTCATGGCTCTGGGACAGAGGGTGAAGCAGATAGGTGCACAGGTGGTGTTCTCTTCAATTCTCCCTGTTGAGGATAAAGGCCAAGGCAGAGAGGCTTGCATCCTGGAGATGAATGCATGGCTGCGTGGATGGTGTCATCGAGAGCGTTTTGGTTTCCTAGACCATGGGATGCTGTTCCAAGGGTTGCAGAGCAGAGATGGCATCCATCTGTCCAAGAAAGGTCAACACATCTTTGGTAGTAGACTGGCTAATCTACTGAAGAGGGCTTTAAACTAGATTCGTTGGGGATGGGTGAAGAAAGCCCCCAGGTAGGTGATACATTAAATACCTTTATGGAAATGGGTAACAGGGGTAACATATGGAAAGCAGTGTGTATTAATGCCCGTAGCATAGGAAATAAGATCCCTGAAGTTGAAGCTTTGGTGGGAGTGGCTGACTTGGATTTAGTGGCAGTTACAGAAACATGGTTCACAGAAAACCATGACTGGGATGTAACTATACCTGGCTATACTTTATTCAGAAAGGACAGGGTAGGAAGAAGGGAGGAGGAGTGGCACTATATGTAAAAACTACTATTAAAGCTTTGGAATTACAGAGCTTAAAAGGGAGAGAGGAGGCATTGTGGGTTAAACTAGAAAGAGGGAAAGAGAAATCTATTTGCATTGGTGTGATATACAGACCTCCCTCACAAGAGTAAGAGGTGGACAGAGTTAATTGAAGACATACGCAGCATTGCTAGGAAAGGGGAAGTGCTACTGATAGGAGATTTCAATATGCCAGATGTTGATTGGCACATTCCTGCTGCAGTATCATCTAGAAGTAAGGAGATCCTGGATTCTCTACAGGGAGAACTATTCAGGCAATTGGTAACAGACCCCACACATGAAGGGGCCATACTGGACTTGGTGTTTACCAATGGTGAAAGTGTTTCTGATGTTGTAGTGGGAGATCATTTTGCATCCAGTGATCACCAGATGGTGTGGTTCAGTATTAGGACTAGGGCTGTTAGAATCCATTCCAAGGTGAGGATCTTAGACTTTAGGAAGACTAACTTTGCGAAGATGGGCCAATACCTCAGGGAGTCGTTAGTGGGATGGGAACAGCTGGGGGATGTAGAAAAACAGTGGGCAATACTGAAAGGGGGTATTTTAAAGACAACCAACCTTTTTGTTAAAATGGTAAATAAAGGCAAAAGGAACAGGAGACCGCTATGGTTTTCGAAGGAAGTAGCTGAAAAAGTGAAGAAAAAGAGGGAGGCCTTCATGAAATACAAGAGATCACAGAGAGAGGAAGACAGGCATCTGTATTTGGAAAAACTTAGAGAAGCTAGCAAAGTAGTCAAGAAGGCAAAGATTCAAAAGGAGGAGGAAATAGCCAATGCAATAAAATGGGGGGGGGGGATAAGACATTTTTCAGATATATTAGTGAGAAGAGGAAGGGCAAAAGTGGTATTGTCAGACTCAAGGGTGCAGGGGGGGGGAATATGTAGAAGCTGAAAAGGATAAAGCGGAATTGCTTAACAAATATTTTTGTTCTGTGTTCACAGATGAAGAACCAGGAGCAGGACCTCAGAAAACACCCACAAATAAGAACAGAAGCGAGGGACATCTTGAACAATTTTCAGAAGACTGTGTTTGTGAGAAACTAGCTCAACTTAAAGTAGACAAAGCGATGGGACCGGATGGGATACACCCTAGAATACTGAGGGAACTTGGAGACGTTCTAGCAACTCCACTGACTGACCTTTTCAATGCCTCGTTGGAGTCGGGAGTGGTGCCAAAGGACTGGAGAGAGGCTCATGTGGTGCCTTTACACAAAAGCGGAAGTAAGGATGTGGTTGAAAACTACAGGCCGGTTAGTTTAACTTCGGTGGTGAGTAAATTATTGGAAATGCTGCTGAAAGAGAAAATAGTGAGGTTTCTGGAGTCCAGCGGATTACAGGATCCGAGGCAGCATGGATTCACCAGAGGCAGGTCTTGTCAGACAAATCTGATTGATTTCTTTGACTGGGTGACCAGGGAGTTGGACCGAGGGAGAGCTCTAGATGTGGTGTATTTAGATTTCAGTAAAGCCTTTGACACTGTTCCTCACAGGCGACTTATAAACAAACTGAGCACCCTAGGGATGGACCCTAAAGTTACTGCTTGGGTTAGAAATTGGTTGGGTGGGAAGCGACAAAGAGTACAAGTAAATGGAGCGCACTCTGAGGAGAAGGATGTTACCAGTGGTGTGCCCCAGGGATCTGTCCTTGGTCCGATTCTTTTTAACATCTTTGTTAGTGATATAGCGGAAGGGCTGTCGGGTAAGGTTTGCCTCTTTGCGGGTGATACCAAAATCTGCAATAGAGTAGACACCCAGGAAGGTGTAGATAACATGAGGAGGGATCTAGCTAAGCTTGAAGAATGGTCTAGAATTTGGCAGCTGGGATTTAATGTTAAAAAATGTAAGGTCATGCATTTGGGCTGCAGCAATCCAAGGGAGCAATACAGTATAGGAGGTGAAGTACTTTTGTCCACTAAAGAAGAGTGGGACCTAGGCGTGGTTGTGTCTGATTTATTTATTTATTATTTATTTATTTACATTCTCTTATATACCGCGCTATTCTGCATCAGTGCGGTTTACATTGAACAAACTGAAATTACATTGAACAGGGCATTATAACTTGGAGATAACTATTTTACAGGGAACATGGGCTATGGAGGGTTAAGTGGCTTGCCCAAGACCACAAGGAACACCTGTGGGACTAGAAACCCCAGTCCTTCCGGCCCAAGGTTGCTGTCCGGCCTGAAGTACCTTTGCCCCTAGTACTCTGAAGTTTTCAGCCGTAATTATTTATAGATATTTAAAGCCTCTGTCCAAAAAGAATTTAATATGTTTATGAACAGAATACTTCAAAGTATGCTGCCACTTCTAGGGGAAATATCTAGTTAGCAGTTTTTGGCTGCACATACAGTATAAACGCTGATGATCTTAAAGTAGCTAAACAGGTAGAAAAGGCGACGGCAAAAGCTAGAAGGATGCTTGGGTGCATACGGAGAGGAATGGCTAGCAGAAAAAAGGAGGTGATAATACCTCTGTATAAGTCTTTGGTGCGACCTCATTTGGAGTATGGTGTGCAATTCTGGAGACCGCACCTTCAAAAGGATGTGACCAGGATGGAGTCGGTGCAGAGGGTTGCTACTAAAATGATTAATGGGCTTCATTATAAAGCATATGAGGACAGACTTAAGGATCTTAATATGTACACCTTAGAGGAAAGGCGGGATAGAGGTGATATGATTGAGATGTTTAAATACCTCCGTGGCATAAATGTTCAGGGAGAGAGCCTCTTTAAATTGAAAGCAAGTTCTGCTACGAGGGGACATGGGATGAGGGTGAAGGGAGATAGATTCAGGAGTGATATGCAGAAATATTTTCTTTACAGAAAGAGTAGTGGATCCATGGAATAGTCTCCCAGTGGAGGTGGTAGAGATGAGGACAGTAACTGAATTCAAAAAAGCATGGGACCAACACAGAGGATCTCTAAAGGTAAAAAGTGGACTGTTGTAGTTGTTATGGAAGGACAGACTAGATAGGCCATGTGGTCTTTTTCTGTCATCATGTTTCTATGTTTCTATCATAAGGAAAGGAATGGAAAATAAAACAAAAGATATTATAATGCCTCTATATCGTTCCATGGTGAGACTGCACCTTGAATATTGTGTGCAATTCTGGTCGCCGTATCTTTAAAAGGATATAGCGTTATTAGAAAAGGTTCAGAGAAGAGCCACCAAAATGGTAAAGGGGATGGAAGGATACCCCTATGAAGAAAGGCTAAAAACGTTAGGGCTTTTTAACCTGGAAACGAGACGGCTGAGGGGAGATATGATAGAAGTCTATAAATTAATGAATGGAGTGGAACGGGTAAACGTAGATCGATTGTTTACGTTATCAGAATATAGAAAGACTAGGGGACATGCAATGAAGCTACAGGGTAAAAGATTTAAGACAAATAATAGAAAATATTTTTTCACTCAACATGTAATCAAACTCTGGAATTTGTTACCGAAGGATGTAGTAAAGGCTGTTAGTGTAGCTGTGTTTAAAAAAGGTTGGACAAGTTCCTGGAGGAAAGGTCCATAAACCATTTATTAAGAAGGGACCCAGGATATCAATGCTTGACCCAGTACAAGCATTGTGGAACCTGTGTCTTTTGGGGAGAGTGCTAGGTACGTATGACCTAGATTGGCCACTGTTGGAAACAGGATACTGGGCTTGATGGACCTTGGTCTGACCCAGTATGGCATATCTTATGTTCTAAGAACCAGATATAAGGAACGCAGCAGCATGGCCCATGCCCGTGCTGTCTTTTATGGAAACATTTTAGCACTGTAGTTTCAAGTTTATGGGATATTTGCCCTTCAAATGTAATGTCAAGGTGATTTACAGTTGAGGTTTAAAACACAATGAATGCGGTTAGCAAACCTGTTAACTGAATTAATTGCGGTTACTAGGGTATCGAGCAGCTGAACACCCCAATGCTAACTGGCTATCCTTGTGGCATTCCTGGGGAAGAGTGGAGGAGATGCCCGGCTACCACTAACAGGGCCGTGTTTGAATATCGCCGCTGCCCTGTTAGTTCCTCCGCTATCTGGCCGACAGCATGGCATTGAATATCCAGGTCTTGACGACTAGCTACTTTAGCAACGCCAGCTACCACTGCTTAATATTGGACCCAATCTTTACAAAGCATACTACATATCATTAATTTAGTATATCAGGCATTAAATTCAATAGATAACGCGCATTGCTATGCAAGACTGGTTTTCAACATAGCCCCTTTCATATTTCTTTATTTTTACTGTAAGAGATGATGTTTTCCAATGACCCTTTAAATAAATAAGCAAGGGAAAACAAAGATCATGGTTCATGCAAATAAACTTCAGAGTGGCAAGCAAATATAATTTATTTCTTCTCCACTGTTTCAACCAGGTAGATTACTTTTACGGTACTTTAGGTTCTACACAGTGTAGGACATGCTGTTCTGCAACTGAGCCATCTTTACAAGTCCTTTGAGGGCCATGCAGCAGACTGCACACATTACAAAATGTGACAAGAACACGGAGGCTATGGGAATAGAGCTAACTACAAATGCAGACACTATTTCACTGGCTTATACCAGGTACCTCCACCAGATGTCACTATCTCCTTGGTAATGACTTCTTACGCTTTGCACTTTTTTCCTTAGCTTTCATGATATGTTTTCTAAGGCTGTTCCATCAGCTCACTTAATTAGTGAGACATTCCGATTTCCTCCCTTTTTATCCCAAAGGGTATCTCATAAGGGCATAAGAACAAAAGAAATGTCATACTGGTTCAGACCAAGGTCCATCAAGCCCAGTATCCTGTTTCCAACAGTGGCCAGTCTAGGTCATAAGTTCCGCAATGTTTGTCCCGGCGTAAGCAGTGAATTTCCCGAGTCCTCTTTAATAATGGTTTATGGATCTTTCCTCCAGGAACTTGCCCAAACCTTTTTTAAACCCAGCTACACTAACAGTTTTTACTTAGAGAAACACAGGCCCTTGCTGTCATAACGGGACACGGGTAGATGCAGCAAACTGCTTGGACGTGCCCGCGCTCATTCTGAAAAGATGCATGTTTTCGATCCTGCCTGTCTCCATGTGGCCATGCCTCTGCTGCTCTTCTCACTGACAGTGTTGTGTTCATGCAAACTACACGACTATACATAAACGGTGGTGACAACCAGACAAAACATACTATTCGTTTAACTAGGCTTCTACCAGTTAAAGCAGCGTCATTCAGGTACTGTATGTATATTTTTCCTTGTCCCTGAAGAATTCACAATCTATGTTTTTGTACCTGAGGCAACAGAAGATTAAAGGCCTGCCCAAGGCCACAATGAGCACCTGTGGGACTAGAAACCCCAGTCCTTCCAGCTCAAGGTTGCTGTCCTCTAGTAGGATTTGAACCTCCGGCCCTCGGTAACTTGCTCCAACCACTAGGCCAGTCCTCCCTTACTAGTCTGCTGTATGCCCAGAACACTGCAAAGTAATCTCGGTGCATGCAAAGATATAAAAGCAAGTAGAAGGTGATATGTCTGTCCTGACACAGCTTGCATCACTTTATTGTGGTTGACCTTTTTTGGGTTTTGTTATTTTGATAGCTTGTATCACGTACATGACAGTAGAAGAACTCCTTAGTTATGCTTGCATTGGGCATCTCTGATAACAGTCTTTACAATGCTAAGTACGGACCAGTAGAAGTCAGCAAAGGTTCATTATAGTGAAATGCACAACATATCTCTGTCAATAATAAGGGACCCTCAGAATGAGAGCATTCAACAGTGCAAACAGCACTAATACATGCTCAAAAGCATCTTCATCGGTCTCTGCAAATGTGCACATTTTTGAAGATCGACTATAGTACTTTTTGGGCATGCATTAGTGCTGTTTGCATTGTTGCATGCGCTCATTCTGAGGATCCCTTATTATTGATAGGGCTATGTTTTGCATTTCGCTATAGAGAACCTTAACTGATATATTCTGCCCCATCACACTGGCACCTGGTGATGCTGTAGTCATCCCTACAGTCCAGGTACTAGCCAGGCATTCATATCCCCCCAGAATTGCAGATGAGCACACCAGATCCTTCTGTGCAACACTCGAACCACACACACACACATAGGGCCAACTCAACCACTAGGCAAACTAGGTGGTCGCCTAGGGCAGCAACCTCCAGAGGTCAGCAAAAGCAGGACATTCAAAGCTAAATAATAGATTTTGGCAGGGAGAGGGGGTGTAAAGCTTGAGGTTTTCCTAGGGCAGCAACACTTTGAACCAACTCTAGGGCCGGCCCCTCGCACACACGCACACACCTGCAGTCACAAAAAGATACTTCTGCCAAAAAGATGCCCTGCACCTATCAAGAATAGCAGATCTGTGTATTCCTTGGAGTGTGTTGAAACCTCTGCACATTATTAGTTTCATTAAGGCTCTTAAGTCATTGGATACTTAGAGCCTGATTCTATCCCCAATGTCCAGCCCCTCTATGGGCTCATTTGGAACCGGATGCACAGAAGGAGTCGCGATTCTGATCCCGTGGGATACTTCTGGCCTCACGGGATCAGAATAACGAACAGGCCTGTACATGCAGGTTGGGAACCCAATTCTGCCCGGCCTGCATGTACAGGCCTTGCCTGACTAACTTAGTCAGGGCTTTTCAATGGAGCCATGGCACCATGGCGTCCGGTTGCCATGGCACTGCGGCTCTATTGAAAAGCTGTGATCCCCGGCTGCTGGCTCACAAAGTGCATTCCCCGCAGCCCAACCCCCAATCTGGCTTCCCAGGGCAAGGGTTGGGCTGTGGGGCATGCCCCCTGCCGCCTCTTCTCAGCCCCAGGCCTGTTGTTTCTCCCGCATCGGGAAACTTATTCCACCTCAGAGGTGGAATAAGTTCCCCATACAAGCTGTCAGCCCCAGACATACAGGGCTGACTTTGGAATCAACTCTGTACGTCCAGGGCCGACGACCGCCCACCGCCCACCCTGACACCGCCCCTTCCCTGCCCCTGTCTAACTTCCCCATCCAACGAGTGGGAAAGTTAGGTTGGGTCGGGAGGGGAAATGAATTTTTGCCTCGGAATAACCCCTTACTTTGCTGTCCCCTATTCTACTTCAATAGATTGCCTTCACATGGTTCAACCCACTCATTCGTATCAAAGATAAAAAAGTCATTTGGAAGGGTTGGCTTAAAAAAGGACTGTATTGTGTTAATCAACTCTTTGAAAATGTCATATTGTTATCAGAGCAAATCCTCATTTACCATTATGGATTGTCATCCTCGCAAGGGGCTAACCTTATACTCTTGGCACCTCAATTGACACAGTCCTCCTTCTGGCCCGAAAGAAGCAGTCAGATCTCTGACATGCTGGAAATTTGTTGGAAACCACTGGTTGAAGGTAGCACAATCTCATACTTTTATAAATTGTTAGTGGTTCATAAAGGCCCCTCCCTGTTGGGACTGTGCAGAACTTGGGAATCGGATGTTGATCTGCCACAGAATAAAATTAATTGGAACATCTTTTGGGGTCACACTGTGAGGCCCACAATGTCTAGTAGCCTCGCCCAAACCCTATTCTTCCTAGCTCACCGAGCAGTCTGAACCATTCTTCGGATATTCAGAGCAGGTCTGTTGGAGTCAAGCCTCTGCTGGCATTGCTCAGCAGATATTGGAACTTTGATACACATGATATTTGAATGCCCAAATGTTAAACCTTTTTGGGTCAGTGTTTGGGGTGATATATGTGAGGTGTTTCATATAGATTCCCCATTGAGTGTGCAGATTGTGCTCTTTTGCTTTCTTGGTTTGAAAATTGCGTTCAATAAATATGACAAAGCATTATTCGACATTATGATATCTGAGGCAGTTCAACACATCGTGCATAGCTGGAAGGATTTGGCTGACCTCCTCACTTATCATACTCCTAGGCGCACACCCCTATCGTTTCATCTCAACCGCCTCACTCTTCCTTCCCCTTCGTTGGCCCACCTACAGTCCACCCGCTCCTCTGCTTTCTTTTTCACAGCCCCTGCTCTCTGGAACTCTCTTCCTCCCTCCCTCCGGCTTGAGCCCCATCATTCCACCTTTAAATGTAATCTGAAAACCCACCTCTTCTCCCTTGCCTTGGACCTTCCCTCCCCTTTTATGTGACCTCTCTCTCTTAACTTTTGTGTTGTGCTCTTTACCTCCCCCTCTTTTTTATTTGAGATTTGAGATTGTAACTTCCTTTCTTCTCTTCTGGCTATTGTTTTTAATTGTTTTATACGGCTTTTATATGATTTTATATTGTAAACCGCTCTGGTCTTTTTGAATGGGCGGTATATCAAATTTTAAAAAACATAAACATTTATCTTCATTGAATGTAACCTTTTGGTGGTGTGCAGATTGTCAAACTCATAAAATGGAAGGCACTGCCTCCATTGCTTCTCATTGCATTGATAAAATAAAAAGAATAAGGAGAACCTTGGATGCATATTTAACATAACATGTATAAATTAAAGCCTCTGGGGGTTATTCAGTACAGCGAATAGCGGGGATGGCTGCCCGGATTGGACGTCCATCCCCACTATTTGTTCCCCTGCCGGCCCCGGCTAATGCCTCCCCATACGAACAGCGTGTTTGTACGGGGAGGCTGAGACGGGGGCATTGCTGAGGTGGAGCGAGAGCGGGGCATGGATGAGCCACGGCCCTGGATCTACAGTGCCGATTCTGAGGTTGGCCCTGTACATCTGGGACCATGAACATGGATGGGGGACTAATTATACAACAGAGGTGGAATACGTCCCCCTGGATGTCGGGGATCACGCCGCTGGGCTAGGGAAAAAAGGTAGGGGAGTACAGGAAGATCCCCTCAGCCAGACCCTGGCCATGGGAGGCCGGATCGAGGGTCCAGCTGTGGGGAAAGAAGAAAAACTGTGGCGGCTGGCATTTATGGCTCTTGAATGGAGCTGTGGCGCTATGACGATGGGACGCCATGGCACTGCGACTCCATTCAGGAACCTGACTGAGGTAGCCGGGGAGCTGCTGAGCATGCAGGCCGACCAGAATCAGGGCCCAGCCTGCACGTTCAAGCTGTAGCCCCGATTCTGATCCTGCAGGCATGTCCAGCACAGGGGGCTGGATGGCCAAGTCAGAATGTGCCTCTTTGTGGGTTTTTTTGGGGGGGAGGTTGTTTTTTAATTTTGTAATATTTTCATAATCCTAATTGTAATATTGTTTTATCAGTATGTTTTGTGTTCTAAAATTTAAATAAACATGGAAAAAAATGAAGAGCTGATCTGCGTTTCTCATCCAAACAAGAATCGTTTCCATACTCACTCACATAATATCCCTACATAAACAGTCCCATTTATCTCCAGGAACAAGCAGGAATGAGTCTTCACATATGGGTACGTCAGTTCCGACGGAGTCCGCGCGGGAACGCTTCCCAGCATCCAATCAGAAAGCTTTTGGAAGCATCTCAACATGCCTGCATGCTGCCTTCCCGCCTTCCCAACTGCCTCTCCTCAGTTTTCGTTTTTCCGCAGAGCCGGCAGGACGTTCTCCTGTCACCGCAGAAAATTCTTCTTTTATGTTTTAGTTTTCTTGTGGTCGCGGCTGCCTTACCCGACGCCACCGGTACCGCCGGTGTTTCTTTTCTCTTTTCTTGTAAAATATTTTCCCTTTAAGGAATATATTTTTCTTTTTTAGTGTCTCACGGTTCTCAGGCCTTCTAGGCCTCTCCATTCTTCCTCATGGAACCGCCAGCCGTTTTCCCCAGGAAATGTACAAACTGTGGCGGTACAACTTTATTTTTAGACACTCACAATTGGTGTCTAACCTGCTTGGGTCCTGACCATTTTCCTCCGGAGCCCTCGGGCGCCAGTATGGTGAGAGGAAGTTTTCAACATCGAGTTCCCCTCGACAAGCGGTCCCCCTCTAACTTCAGGGCACCGACCATATCTTCTTCTACACAGGATCAGGTAACCCAAAAACAGTCTGTTAAGACTAGCCAGTCCTCGAGCGGCAGTTCTCATGCACAGCATAGAGATGCCTCCAGCCTTGCCCTTGAGAATCCACTGGCTCCAAAACCCCGGTGGGAGTCTTCGGCCTCCAAAGCCTGTGTGGGGTTTCAGGTTGTTCCTGAGGTTCACCCCTCACAGAACATACCTGAGCCATGTCCGGTGGTGGCATCCGCTTCGAGCGGTACCGATACCCCGGCATCGGCACTGGTGTTGGATGAAATATTCCTCACCAAGGATCGTCGTCTGGCGTCCTCGGTACCTACGGGCCCGGTGGATACGCTTCAGACCGACTTTACAGTATCGGTATCGACACCGATACTAATACCGACGTCGGTACCCTCCAGACGTGCATCGATAGACTCGCTTCCTTCGATGCCGAATTTGGAATCGATCTCCAGTCTGGAGGACTGGGTACTGACTCACTTTGGTACCGACTCCCATCGGTACCGAAGGCTCCGTTCTGATACTTCGGATTCGCAATTCTCGGTTCCTCCGATACCGTTAGAGTTGCCACCAGCTGGTCTTCTTCCACCGGTATCAGATACGGTACCGAGATCGGTACCGATATCCACAGTACCATTACGGTCGGTACCTTCCATGCTTCTCTCGTCAGGCTCGCTTCCCTCGATGCCGAGTCTGGAATCGATCCCTAGCATGGATGATCTGTTACCGACTGTCGCTGGTTCTGACCTGCAGTACCAGTGACCACCATCTAAGGATCCCATACTGCACCATTCAGGATCTTCTATTCCTATATACTGGAATAGATCCCTCAGTGCCAACGCTAGTTCTTCATCATATCTAGCCTATCCAAGGGAAGTTCCCTCTGGGGATCCTTCTTTCCAGACTTTCCTCCTGGATATGGCAAAATCACTTGCCATTCCTATTCCTGGACAAGATCCTACACAAGGGAATACAGAATACCTCTCTGTTCCTAGCGAAGCAAAGGAGAATATAATGCTTCCTTTGCATCATTCTTTGCAGGACATTCTTCTACTAATGTGTGAAGCTCCTTTAAAGGTACCCCCACTTTCCAGAGCAACTGATCTCCTATATCAGGTGCCCCCCTCTCCAGGGTTTCAAAGGACTCAACTTCCTCATCATTCCATTGTAGTGGAATCAGCATTGAGGCGAGTGAAGAGTAATAAAAAGCACTCTTCTTGTCCGCCAGTTCGTGAGTCTAAGACACTAGATGCCTTTGGACGTCAAACCTTCCAGACATCCATGCTTTCAGCAAGAATTATCTCATGTATTTTGTATATGGGTCTATCTCTTGAGGAGGTCACAAGAAAATTACATCTTTTGACTCCTTTTCTTCAAGAGCCCAAACAAGCAGACTATTCCTTACTGGTTAGTCATGCTCATAATATCTCTAGGTTTCTTACTCGTGCTTCCCTAGACTCCTTTGAGTCTGTTAGCAGGACTTCTGCTATAGCTATAGGGGCACGAAGTAGAGCTGGCTCCAAGCTTCAGACTTGGACAAATGGGCACAAGAAAGACTGGGAAATACTCCTTGCACTGGAGAAAATCTCTTCAACAAGGAGTCTTTACTCCAGGTTACTCAGTTATCCACTGACTTTCCTGTTTCCAGAGGCTATTCTACGCCGCCTTCTTTCCCAGTAGGTAGGAAATGTCCTACTAAACTTTCTTCCCCTAGGGGGAGAAGGTTTTGTCCATTATCTGCCCATCATACAGATGTTCCCAAACAGGGGAAACATTGCCCTGGTCTAAAGAATCTACAAACTCAACAGGGTCAACAAACCCAGCAGTCGCAGGGTTTCAAATAGATCATTGTCCCTCTTGGTTGCTGGTTAAGGTAGCAGTCTGCTTCTTTTCACTTGCAGTATCTGCACTAATTTATTCTAACCTACCTAGATATCTCTTCATGAGACATCTTTTCTCTAAGAGTCTTTATGATGATCATGCCCATACTTAACAGATTTCCTCTTCCTCTTGAGGAAAGAGAGGTAACAACTATCAATAGACAGTTGTTTTTCCCTGTATTGACATGTATCATCTCACCTGTCGGAGACTTCCTCCATAATTGGTCTCTTGCAACTCTGTCTTTCCTCCCTCTTACTACAACATTTAGTTTGTAAGAGTGACTTTTTTACATGGGTAAGCCCTTATGGTCCTCTACCTGTTCTACCAGGGGATTCTCCCTTCTGGAGTTGTCTTCCCCCTTCTTACCTTAGGGCAGCTTCTCAGACAATAGGAAGTCCTACTATGTCTGTTTCTTTTTTCAAAAAAAAAAAAAAAAAGAGGAGGGAAAAGAATTTATCCATGCTGCCCTGATAGTTGCTTCAAATGCAGAAATTCCTACTGGTTAAACCATTGGTTTTGTTCACTACACAACCAGGGTTTCCCCTCCACTAGCAATCCTCCTAGCCTCAGTGCTAAGTCCCAAACAGGGTATCAACCTCGTTTGGGAAACTCGATTATCACAGTTTGGTTGGTTAACTTCTATTCTTCGCCCCTTACCCGTGGCAGAATAGCTGGTTACCTGCTGGCTTTCCACAGCCAGTTTTTCTTCTGACCAACCTGCAGCATGCTCTCTGCAACTGTACTAGAGTAGCTTTGCACTATGGGCCCTTGCTAGAGAGCATTAGTATCTTGCCTAGCAGATAACCCCAGATGGTTAAAAGGGGTTTCCCTAGTCATGTTTCATGCCTGGCAGGTATTCTCTACCCTTTCCATCTTATCTTAAAAATCTTTTGAGGCATAAGCCTCAGGCCTTTCAATACGTGAAAGCCTAAAGAAGGGCCAATTCCCTGGCTTGGCCCATATCTCCTGGGGTCTCCCGTCAGAGATAAATTCTTCACTGGCAGCTAGAGGATACCTAATACCCATCTTGCCCTCATAGGCGGATCACTAGGGTATCTTCCTCCAGAGGCCTCCTCTATCCAATCTCCATACTAAAGTACCCACAACATATATTTGTATATAGTTTATTGTATATAATTTACCAGCCAATTTTGTTATTATGCATAAGTTCATGCTGTTTACATTTACTTTTATTGTTACAAAATGTTCAATGTAAAACTAAGCTTTTGCTTTGTGGATTGTTGTTTTATTGTAAACCGCAACTGAACTCTGGAAGTTGCGGGTTATAAATGTATGCTAAATAAATAAATAAATAAATAAATAAAAATACTACAATTCTGGAGATATCTGGACTTCCTGTCTGCAGACTGCCGTCATCCTCTGCCATTTTCATGTAGGCCATCCTGGTTACTCAAGAGCTCAAATTCTGCAAAGAATTAAGCCGTTTTTTTGTCAGGGACACCTTTCCTCTGACTATGCCAGTCATAACCAGGAGAATTTTTTCTATTTTATCTATTCAAGCAGGTATCAACCTTCTTGCTATTAGATAAATCTTTCTCTCTCCCTATAAGGGAGGATGGGGTTCTCTGGACATCTCTCCATCCATATACCTGGAGACATGTCTCTATATGCCTGCCTATTCATCAAGGTATATATACATAGATATAAATCAGCATATATATATATCTATATATATCTGTGTGTCTTCTGCCCATACATATCTCTTTATAGATATATGCATATATACCCTATATGTGTATATATTTAAATCTACATATATATATACATATATATTAATACATATAATGAGATATATTTTTAGATAGATCTGTATCCATCTACTTATCTATCTGTCTGTTAGGATCAGATATCCTGACATTCCTTTATGATCCTGACAGACGGGCACTAACCCTATCAATGCTGTACCAGCATACCTAGGGGACTACACCTAGAACCATTCCTGTGGTAATTAACCTTTTCAGGTTAGGTACTCCTGAAGCTCTCCATGTACCTTTCTTTCCTAATTGACCCCATTTAGGAAAGACATTGCGGAGCTTCCATTGCTCTAAAGCTTAGCGCTCCTGATTCTGTCCTTACCTTTTTATCAGATACAAGGGTTTCCATACCCTTTCTTCCCTACATGGACTGATTCCAACCCCAGTCCAGTTGGGTCAGACTAAATTTTTCTCTTGGCCCTAAATTTGTACTGTTTTTGGACCAAAGCAGCTTAAGCTTTCCTTAATAGTACCTTCTGCGTCTCCGCTGAAGCTCTACCTCTCATACTACCCCAGTTTTTCCCCTGGGGCTATTTTTCTCACCCTAAAGGGTTCTGACCTCCACTTGTTTTTTGTTCTACTTTATTACCTCTACTTCTCAGTGAGGTACCCCTTGAGCACATTCACTGGTTCTTCTATCAGATCCATATGTAGCTCAGTGCACTTTTGCAATGCCAACAAGGGAGACCCAGATTACAACATTTTATTACTAAATGCCCTTGATACAGGGTCTTCCCCTTGAAGCCCTGTTCTAGCCAGCTGTTCCACAGCTCTTTTCTGTATTCAACTCCTACCCTCCATCTCCAGGATGCCTGAGGTCCTGAGGAATAGCATGGCTTGTTCTAGACTTGCAACATGCTAGGACTCCCTCCGAGCATCTCAGCTTGGGAGTCCCCATATGTGAAGACTCATTCCTGCTTGTTCCTGGAGATAGCACAGTTACTTACCTGTAAAAGGTGATCTCTGGGAACAGCAGGAATAAGTCTTCACAACCCACCCACCTCCCCTAGGAGTTGCATTTCTCTATCTCTATCTTTCCCTTCCTTGCTCTCTCTCTTTCTTTGTCTCGGCTTTAAAACTGAACTGAGGAGAGGCAGTTGGGAAGGCGGGAAGGCAGCATGCAGGCGTGTTGGGATGCTTCCAAAATCTTTCTGATTGGACGCTGGGAAGCGTTCCCGCGCGGACTCCGTCGGTTCCGACGTACCCATATGTGAAGACTTATTCCTGCTGTTCCCAGAGATCACCTGTTACAGGTAAGTAACTGTGCTTTCTGAACATAAGAATTAGGGAACCCTCGATTAGCTCCTTTAGCACAAACAGCAAATGTCAGAATAACCAGAATAAACACTATTGCTCTTCTTAATACTTCTGTAAGGTTGTTTATTAATGTTTCTTCATCTTAGAACCTTCTCTCACCTCTGCTTTCTGTTCTTTAAAACTGCATCTTGTGTTTTTCCTGATTGCAGACACATACTTGTCACGTCCATCCCTGCTATTCGCTGTACTGAATGATCCTCAGAGGCTTTAATTTGTAAACATTATGTTAAATATGCATCCAAGGTTCTCCATATTCTTTCTGTTATATCAATGCAAAACATACTTGTCACAACCATTCTTCAATATGGATGCATTGAAGAGCAGAGCAGAATTTTTTCTAAGTCCTGGCCTTATTCCATGTTTCCGCAGAAATAACGGGGACGTCTGCGGGAAATACTGAAAATGTACACTGGCCTTTCCTGAGTATGCTTTATATGTCTCTGTGGCTGACCACACCCCTGTTCCACTCCTTCGGGCATGTTCCGAGATTCTCGTGCTAGTGCCGTGGATGTGCATGTCAGCAGTGTTTCAGAATGCGGTTGGGGACATATTTGGTTGATAAACATCCCTGCTGCATGTACAAAACCCTTATTCGTGTTATGGAATGACCTCCATAGTGGAGACGTCAAAGATTGGATCGGATGCCTTCCCCAGGTCTGATCTCCTACTATCAGGATGGAACCATGTTGATGCAACAGTGTGGACGAAAAGTGCTACTTTTGCTCCCTATGCTGAGTCTGTCCTATGAATTAATTATTGCAAAGAAAACCACCACTGAACTTTCCAGCTTCTACCCATGATCAAGGAAAAAAAAAGTAGAAAGAACTAAGAAACGTATTGATTTCATGTAGTTTAGGCTTTATTAGCTCTCATTCAAGAATTGCTGCACCATTTTTCATGTTGTCTCCATCAGGGTTTGAGAGTCTGTCATGCATCACGGCTGTAATCACTGACTGTATATTCAGATCCCAAATGAAGATAAATGGAGTAAACTGCCAAGTGTACTCTAAACAAATTATACTGCTTGTAGGTGGAGCTAGGCAGGAGGGGGCTTTACGCCAATCTTTTGCTTTTGTTTTTAAATAGAATCTCTGGGAGAAAGAAAATGAGAACAGAAGGGAACAGAATTATTCCAATGGCTTTAGAGCAGCGATTTTTAACCGATATGCTGTGCTGCAAATGATCTGCAGGTTTGCTGTGGGAGTTTGGGGAGGGTTATTTATTAGTAGGGCAACTGGGGGCGTTTGAGGGAGGGCGGCTGTTGTCATTCTTCGGTCAGCCGTTGTTCGAATCGGGTTTGTTATTCCATGTATTATCCATCTCTTGATTTATCTTCCTTGGACTGGGCAAGAGATCCATTTGTGTTAAGTGTGTGCGAGTCCGCAAAATTAACTATTACAGAAGAAGACGAGCTGACGGAAATCAGAAATAATAGAGGATTGAAACTGAAACACTCATATGGTTGTCTCTCTGAGAGGAATACTCCATCACAATGATGGCGATTAAAGCATTTTTCCTTTCTCAGCATCTTCTCTGTGTGAGGTTTGTTTCTCTGCTATTAACACAATGAAGAGTAAGAACAGGTCACGGCTTCGAATACTGAAGGAGGACGTGAGGGTATGCTTGTCAATCATCCGTCCTCGGACAAGGGCCACCATGAAACATCACCAAGTAAAGATGCCCCACCGATTTATTCTTTGAAAATAACACCGTGATTAAAATGTTAACTATTGAACTTTAAACGCAATCTTAATACTCATTTTTAAATAATAAAATATATCCTTAAAAAATCGATGGTTTGCCTTGACAATTTTAGCACCTTATCAGAGGGCCACGAGATGGAAAAAGTTGAAAATTGCTGCGTCAGAGCAAAGAGATGTTATAGAAAATAATGCCTAGTACATAGGTTGTGATATCTTGCATGAGATCCTGAACTCATGATCCTGATGAGTTGAAATGAATGGAAGAAAGATGTACCGCGTGAAAGAAGAAGTCCATGTCGCCGCATTTACAGTTTCGAGGGCGTACATTGCTAGAGCTGCATTCTCTCTTCTGCTACAGAAAATCAGTGTACATGGCGCATATGCATTTTCTGGGCTTGCAAAGAACTTCTCTTTTGCTGTTGTGCATTTTTATATAACTTGCCATTGTATCAAATGCAACCATATTTTGTCTTCTCCTCTTGCCTTCACTCCCCACTGCGCTTTTTCTGATTGTATCCAAAACATTTGAGATTTTGTGGGTTGATGATGCGCCCTGTACCTTTCGGTCTCTAGGATGTAATAGTTACTGGTCTTATTCTGTGTGAGGAGGCTGGGGAGTGGAGGGGATGGGGGAGGGGGAGGAGGGGTTCCTCCCATGACATTTCAGTAATGTTACTGAAAAAGAAAATAAGAGACCATTGGAAAGGATTTAATCTGCAGTTGCATTGTGTGCCAAATTCATAGACTTCCTTGCAAAATACAGGGTGGCTAATATTCAATCCATGGCAGTCGGCATTATTTTTAAACACCAGCCACCATGCTGATGGCATTGCCCAACTGCTCTGTAATTCATTCACTGACTGATGGACACCACTAATAGCCCTTCACAGTTACCACCAAGCTATTCTAATTCCATAACCATCTATACTGTAAATAGTTAACTCTGCTGTTTTCACTATTATTTCACTATTATTTAATATGTTTGCTTTAATACCTATAAATGGTATATTTACTGTTTAATGTAAATAGTTGATTTCTATTGTTCTATGTTCTATGTTCTATGTAAAATGTATACAAACTGTGTACATGACTGTTGACTTGTTATATGTAAACCGCCCTTGATCTCTGGAAGGGGCGGTATAAAAGAAATAGTTAAATAAATAAATAAATAAAATAAAATTTCTACATATGTACTGTTCTGTTGTACAAAGTTAACTATGTTAGATGTAAATGTTCAAGTTCTGCTCGTTGTAAACCACCTTGACTGCTGGATAAGGCGCTATAAAAGACTTTGAAATAAATAAATAAAAATAATTCAAATACTCCTTTGTACTGACCCTATTACATTGGCTCTTTCTCTCTTTAACCTTTGTTTATCACAAGTTGTCACCTGGCTCAGAGCAAATGCTTCAAAATGTCATGCTAAGTGTATTATCGGCAATATTTCTGCGATCTTGGATGGCAAACTAGTTGCCTTGGTATCTTCTATGAAGATTCTTGGAGTAATCTTTGATAGATCTCTTTCTTTTGAGCCATAAATTGCCTGTGTGTTATGATCATGTTTCTTTGCTGGTCATCAAATTAGGTCCATTATATCGTTTTTGGACAGAGATGCTATTTTGAAACTTGCTCATGCCCTTATTTTTAGTATCTTGTATAATGGAAAACACAGCAGATCCTTTAAACAACTACAGCTGGTCCTGAATACAGCTATTAAAATTGACCATGGTTCTCAGTTTTTTGATCATATTACTCCATTTCTTAAGATCAGCCATTGGTGGTCTGTTTCGTATTGGGTTAAGTTTAAAATCCTTCTCCTACCTTTCAAAATCATGAGATTGTTTACCCTTACAGCTTTCTGGTGCCCTGGTCCCTAGTCTTTTGTTGCGCTCCCAGCATGACAGTCATCTTGTTATCTCCTCTCCAACCAATGCTGTCCATGAATTTACTTTGTCTATGCCATTTTATATATTAGGGAAAGAGAAATCTATTTGCATTGGTGTGATATACAGACCTCCCTCACAAGAGGAAGAGGTGGACAGAGAGTTAATTGAAGACATACGCAGCATTGCTAGGAAAGGGGAAGTGCTACTGATAGGAGATTTCAATATGCCAGATGTTGATTGGCACATTCCTGCTGCAGTATCATCTAGAAGTAAGGAGATCCTGGATTCTCTACAGGGAGAACTATTCAGGCAATTGGTAACAGACCCCACACGTGAAGGGGCCATACTGGACTTGGTGCTTACCAATGGTGAAAGTGTTTCTGATGTTGTAGTGGGAGATCATTTTGCATCCAGTGATCACCAGATGGTGTGGTTCAGTATTAGGACTAGGGCTGTTAGAATCCATTCCAAGGTGAGGATCTTAGACTTTAGGAAGACTAACTTTGCGAAGATGGGCCAATACCTCAGGGAGTCGTTAGTGGGATGGGAACAGCTGGGGGATGTAGAAAAACAGTGGGCAAAACTGAAAGGGGGTATTTTAAGGGCAACCAACCTTTTTGTTAAAATGGTAAATAAAGGCAAAAGGAACAGGAGACCGCTATGGTTTTCGAAGGAAGTAGCTGAAAAAGTGAAGAAAAAGAGGGAGGCCTTCATGAAATACAAGAGATCACAGAGAGAGGACGACAGGTATCTGTATTTGTAAAAACTTAGAGAAGCTAGCAAAGTAGTCAAGAAGGCAAAGATTCAAAAGGAGGAGGAAATAGCCAATGCAATAAAATGGGGGGATAAAACATTTTTCAGATATATTAGTGAGAAGAGGAAGGGCAAAAGTGGTATTGTCATACTCATGGTGCAGGGGGCGAATATGTAGAAGCTGATAAGGATAAAGCGGAATTGCTTAACAAATATTTTTGTTCTGTGTTCACAGATGAAGAACCAGGAACAGGACCTCAGAAAACACCCACAAATAAGAACAGAAGCGAGGGACATCTTGAACAATTTTCAGAAGACTGTGTTCGTGAGAAACTAGCTCAACTTAAAGTAGACAAAGCGATGGGACCGGATGGGATACACCCTAGAATACTGAGGGAACTTGGGGACGTTCTAGCAACTCCACTGACTGACCTTTTCAATGCCTCGTTGGAGTCGGGAGTGGTGCCAAAGGACTGGAGAGAGGCTCATGTGGTGCCTTTACACAAAAGCGGAAGTAAGGATGTGGTTGAAAACTACAGGCCGGTTAGTTTAACTTCGGTGGTGAGTAAATTATTGGAAACGCTGCTGAAAGAGAAAATAGTGAGGTTTCTGGAGTCCAGCGGATTACAGGATCCGAAGCAGCATGGATTCACTAGAGGCAGGTCTTGTCAGACAAATCTGATTGATTTCTTTGACTGGGTGACCAGGGAGTTGGACTGAGGGAGAGCTCTAGATGTGGTGTATTTAGATTTCAGTAAAGCCTTTGACACTGTTCTTCACAGGCGACTTATAAACAAACGGAGCACCCTAGGGATGGACCCTAAAGTTACTGCTTGGGTTAGAAATTGGTTGGGTGGGAGGCGACAAAGAGTACAAGTTAAAGGAGCTCACTCTGAGGAGAAGGATGTTACCAGTGGTGTGCCCCAGGGATCTGTCCTTGGTCCGATTCTTTTTAACGTCTTTGTTAGTGATATAGCGGAAGGGCTGTCGGGTAAGGTTTGCCTCTTTGCAGATGATACCAAAATCTGCAATAGAGTAGACGCCCAGGAAAGTGTAGATAACATGAGGAGGGATCTAGCTAAGCTTGAAGAATGGTCTAGAATTTGGCAGTTGGGATTTATTGTTAAAAAATGTAAGGTCATGCATTTGGGCTGCAGCAATCCAAGGGAGCAATACAGTATAGGAGATGAAGTACTTTTGTCCACTAAAGAAGAGCGGGACCTAGGCGTGGTTGTGTCTGATGATCTTAAAGTAGCTAAACAGGTAGAAAAGGCGACGGCAAAAGCTAGAAGGATGCTTGGGTGCATACGGAGAGGAATGGCTAGCAGAAGAAAGGTGATAATGCCTCTGTATAAGTCTTTGGTGCGACCTCATTTGGAGTATGGTGTGCAATTCTGGAGACACCACCTTCAAAAGGATGTGAACAGGATGGAGTCGGTGCAGAGGGTTGCTACTAAAATGATTACTGGGCTTCATTATAAAGCATATGAGGACAGACTTAAGGATCTTAATATGTACACCTTAGAGGAAAGGCGGGATAGAGGTGATATGATTGAGATGTTTAAATACCTCCGTGGCATAAATGTTCAGGGAGAGAGCCTCTTTCAATTGAAAGCAAGTTCTGCTACGAGGGGACATAGGATGAGGGTAAAGGGAGATAGATTCAGGAGTGATATGCGGAAATATTTCTTTACAGAAAGAGTAGTGGATCCATGGAATAGTCTCCCAGTGGAGGTGGTAGAGATGAGGACAGTAACTGAATTCAAAAAAGCATGGGACCAACACAGAGGATCTCTAAAGGTAAAAAGTGGACTGTTGTAGTTGTTGTTATGGAAGGACAGACTAGATAGGCCATGTGGTCTTTTTCTGTCATCATGTTTCTATGTTTCTATCTCCCCCTCTAGAACACCTCCCTCCTCCCCTCCCCCCCCCAAAAAAAAATAATATATGTTAGACTTGATTCCTCATTATCTAGGTTTAAGTCAGGCCTGAGAACATTTTTCTTTGAACATGCTAATAATTGATCAGAGATGAGCCTCTGGATTAAGCTGCTGCAGAGGGTCCAGTACACTGCTCTTTATCTTCCTATTTCTAATTTTACTTTTGATTTATTCACATATATAACTGCAAACCACTGTGATACTTTGTGAATGGCACTATAAAAAGCTGTATAATAAACATAAACATACAAAAATCCCGATATTCAACACCAATATCTGATATTCAGCCGGCACTGAATATCTGGGTTTACGAGTCTCGTCCTGATCACTGGCAGGAGTATCTGGAGTGGATATTCCCTTAGGACAGCATTGCTGATTGTAGTGAAGACAGCGGCACCAAATGTTGCTGCTCTCTGGATAAGTGCCAGCTTTGACCATCGACTGCCCAGCACTATCCAGACAGTGCTGAGGCGCTTAGAGGACGTATCCAGTGCTGCTATCCATATATGTAACGTTGCTGAATATCCCTCTCATCAGGACCTGCTAACCAGATCCTCCTTTTTTCAATATCGACCTCAAAGAGCTTTGTGAATTCTCAGATATATCTCTTATACCTCACATGTTATATTTTTAAATGTGGGTCACACATTTTAGGATACACAACACTTCAGGTGAGAGAAACTTATAGCAATCAAATACTAAACTATACTGTAAAGTGTATGCTAGAAGCTTTGCAAAGCGGCATGTTTCCCCTTTCCATTCTAATACTCACACTTCCATGTCTTCTCTCTACACTCCCTTGCTCTCTTCCATGTTCTATCTTCCCCCACTTACTTCTCCCACCCCACTTACTTGGTCACCTCCCACTTTTCCTATACTCACCCCCACTCACTCACGTATTCACACTCACTGACTTTCCTTCACGCTCTCTTTCTCCCCAGTGCTCTGACTCCCCACAACTCATTCACCCCCCTATGCTTAGCCACCTCTCCATTCTCTCTCCTTCCTCCCTGGTGCCATCCACATAGCAAACAATGCAGTTGACAGCCGGAGGCTTTAGGAAAGGCTGCACAGTACAGGAAACATGCTTATCCGGATCTTCAATCAGTAGAGCCAAGAGATCCCTACTGGCAAATGTCACCTCTGTTCAAGTAACTCATGTTCTTAGGTGGTAGGATCTGCGGATCCCCACAGGCACCTGACCTCCCTTTGATTGCACATGTGCTCTACATGATGTGAGTATGCATATGGACGGATGGACAGCAGATAGAAAGCAATAGGCTCTCTCACTGGACCAAGAAGCACAAACTAAGAGTGGATAAAGTTGAATCTGAGAGAGGAATTTGGTCCCTCAGGTAGAAATATATAGAATCTAGTCTGTCTTTATTTCATGCTCTTTTCCGGAGCACTTAACTGTGCCCCATTATACTGTGCCAAAATGCACTGGATCAATAGAAACTAGATCACAAATATGACGTGGAGAGTAATAGTGAATGGAAGCTTCAGGTTTGGCATGAATACAATATAGTTTAAAAGGAAAAAAAACAGTTACTTCATTTAATTTAAGAAAACTCAGAATAAAAGAATTGATAAACAGAAAGACTGAACCAGACATGACACTTGGCAAGTAAGAGCTCTCAAGATTTCCCTGCCATGTGGCCAAGATCACAAGATGGTTGCTGGCCGCGTGGTTCTAGGCCTCCCTGATCAATCTGGCAGCGACAAAGTAGGAGGGGAAGTGGAAGGATGGCCCTCCTTTGGGATGTGCCAAGGATCAGACTCAAGGGGAACCAATGGGCATTGGCAGCAGGAGGAGCGCGGATGGGGCCAGTGGTGAGCTTCAAAGAGGCCTGTATAGCCCAAATCCATACTTGCCTGTCACTGGTGCTCTCTGTCCACCTCACCCATGGTGTCAGGATGTGAGTTGGCAAAGGGGATAAGGAAATCAGGAATGAACAAGTAGAGAAGGTGAGACTCTTTCTTTGTCACAATATTTGTGCATATTAAGAAAACTGGGGGTTCATCCTGGTTTACTTGTAATTTTATACATAGCATTATGATATTTTAATCTTATGTTTTCTGTTACAGTAAATCAGTTCACTTCTGATGATGTTTGGCTGAGGTGGTAACCTCAAGTACTTCTACAGCAAGACTGTACCCTACCTTCCCCCATGTACCACTGAGGTGAACTAGGCGCAAAATTTGGAGTTTAGTTGCTAAGGGTCAGGCCATCACTTGCCTGCATATCAGAGGTGGAGCCTTTGTGCGCAGTGACAAGTTTGAGTGGGGGGAGGTTGGACCAATCAGAGCCTACACGACTGGATGGGGCATTGGCGCCCAAGGAGTCAACACTGATCAATTTAGAAAAGTTCTGGGAGATTAGGCCTGTTCCTCACTCCATGGTGGTTGGAAGGGTACCTCCCCAGCTACAAGGCAGTAACTTTGCTGTAGTGGTGCAGTAGCTGATCAGATTCTGGCTGAGGCCCTGATTGAGTAAAGATAAAAAGCTGTTATAAGAGAAGAAAATTGCAACATTGTCCATACCCAAGCATCCCATGCTTCTGTGTCATACTTATTTAAGAAAGTAGGAAGGGCTGGCAGGGTTAGAGAGATGGATGTGAAGGCATGGGAAGGGGGCCCGGACTTGTGAGTCTAACTAGACAGTAGACATGTACATTTTGGGCTCATTAGGGAATTCATATGTTCAAACTGTGCGTGCATATACCTACAAATTAATGCACACACAATCAAATTTTGCATGCAGAAAAGCTGTAGCACTCATAATAGGTGCGCAGTTATGACAAAAACTAAAACAATTTGGTTCATTTTCATGTAGATCAAAGTTTTTTGGACTTGCACATGCCTACTGGACAGGGTTGTGCTCCCTCACCATAGGTTTGTTGACATTTCTCCATTTCTCCATTTCTCCCTCACCATTGTTGACATTTCTCTAAGGTGTATATAAACCATTTTTCCTGACATTCACTAGGCTTCTACAAAGGAGAGCCATTTTCTCTCCATAGACATACCGCAAACCTAACACCAAAAAATTGCAGCAACATTCCTGAGTGTGACTACTAGAGGACTGGTTGAGTGAAATCAGTTCCATGAATGGTCACACTCCCCATCTTCTTTTGCTCCTGAGATTGCAGAGGTGAGTTTTATGTGCTTAACATTAGTGTGCATTTAGAGGCCTAATGGGGTTATTTTAGTCATTAACATACTATGGGACCACATACAGGTGTTAATGACCTTTTATAAAATAGCGACCAGTGTAAAAGTAGGTGCATTGCTTTCTGTGGGTGTACATATGGGTAGAGTTTGGATGGAGCATGGATGGAAAGATGATAAAATATGATCATTTATGCACATTTTAGCAAATATCTAACTACAGGTATTTGCACCAGCTCTAGGGCTAGTATAAATGTCGACAACTTTTACTTAAGGCACACTTTCTGAAAATTAGACTAGTACTACTTGCTTTTATAAAAAAAAAAGGCTTAACATAGGAACCTTGAAAAGAGCTTTAAATAGGCATCTCCGTATAAAATCACACTCTTACTGCCTTATTCCTGCTGCACACACTTACAGTATCCTTATAGCATCTGTATACGGCTTGAATCTGTGGGCACTAAACCCTGCAGAGAACCTTTTTTAAATCTTGTGCTGATCTTTCCTCATTTATTGTCAAGACTGAAAAGAAAAGGGCAACCTCCCTGATTACTGGATAGCAGCAAGAGGAATGAAATATGAATATTTTAGTGATTTATTTGCAGTATTTCCCTCGTTTTGAACCTCCCACCTCAGATGGCCTGTTCAGGCTACTTAGATCTTAGAATCTTGTTGATCTTGAGGATTGTCCTAAATTCAAATTATAAACACCAGATTCCACTCTGGATCTGACATACCACCAGGCAAAAAAGAGGGAGAAGTAAAGAGAACTATTTTGATCATCAAGATCAAAAACATTTCTCATTGACAATTGTCTCTGCCCTAAACTTCCCTGAGGTATTTATCAATTGGTGTAGATCCAGAGTTAGCCGAGCGCACTAGAACTGAAGACCAGATGAGTCGTTTACAAGCACCGAAAACAAACCAAGGATCCTTTGGAGGCTTGAACAGAAAAGTTACAAGAACATTTTGCTCCGTTTTTCTTTGTTGCTGGATGGTTGCCAAGGATATGTCAGTGCCCACTTCCCTATCCTTTCAGATTCTCTAGACTCAGCAGTAAAGAGGATGAGGAATGAAAAGCATTAGATTTGCTTGAAGATTAATTTCACCTAATCTGAGCAGCAGCTGAAGTCAACAATCTGAGTTTAGCAACTGTGTTGACAGCTGGGAGGCAATTAATCCCTTGGAATTGTCAAACCCATCTTGTTTTCTTTGTTACTTATTTTTCCTTATTCTTCCTTTCATAATTAGAAGCACACGAATGGATGAAAGGTGACGCACGTGCAAAATTACCACCTCGCCTTGGAAATGAATCAGCCTCTGAAATGCTGGGCAGAGAAGTCTCTCACCTTATAAAAGCTGACATACGAATAAAAGGGGAGGATTTCAGGGCCGAGGAGATTTCGTGAGCTCTATGAACTTTGTCCATAAACGAATAAACATGTTATTTAAGCTATATCAGGACTTGCGCTTAGATATAAACTGTCAGACCATGTATTTTACATGATCCCATAAAGCAGAATGGAGTCCCATACATGATCCCATAAAGCAGTTGTGTTTTCAGGGTATCCACAATGAATATGCATGAGATAGATTTGCATATAATGGAAGCAGTGCATGCAGATCTATCTCATGCATATTCATTGTGGATACCCTGAAAACCTGACTGATCTGGGGGTCCCAGTGGACAGTTGAGAACCACTGGTCTAGCATACTTCACAATAAAGAAGGGTTAAAAAAATTGCTATTTGCAATGGTAAACCCCACTCCAATTATCCATATATGGCAATTTTTAAACTGTTTAAAGTCTTTGGGTATTTTATACCCATGCACCTTATAACTAATTTTGAAAAATACAGTGGGTACAAACTTGGATCTTTGCACCTTCTTTTGTAATGGTAAAATGTTGATTTCCAGTCCCTTGCAAAACACATCCCCAGGATTGGCTCCCCTCAATCCAACTAAAATGACCTGTGTTATAAAACCCCACATCCACAAGGAGTTATTTGTTATAATTAGGGTGTCCATTTCTGTGGTTGAACTGGAATCAATGAGTTTCAAGGATTCTTTCGAGGTTAAACAGACTCCTCCGCCTCTGCTGTTTGCTCTGCTTGTAGGGCATAACTGGTTTATTAGGACTGAGTCTGAGCCAGAGAACCATGTTTCAGCGATGCATAAGATGTCTAGGCTGTGTTCTGTGATAAAGTCGGATAGAGTGTGGATTTTATTCTGGGCGGAGCGTGCATTGGTGAGAGCACATTTTAGAGATTGTGTCACCTTGCTTTGACTCTACAGAGATTGTGTCACCTTAATTTGATTCTCCAGGTATCATGCGCTGATGCTAGAAATGAACATGCGGTACATGCAACAGTTGTGCGCTACCTGTTCAGGGCACCTACAGCATATCCCCAGCAAATATGGCATGGATTTGAACTCTAATGTGCGAATGAACTCGCCAGCCATTGAGTTGGTGTTAGGTGTACCTATGCCAACTGCAATATTGACAATGAATGCGCCTTACCAACTCTTGTACTAACTGCTATGTGCGGTCAAGCCCACTGTCTGCCTTTACCCCGCCCATTTCACTCCTGTCGCATGTTAAACAGATAATATGGAAATCAACCACGTGCTCTCTGTTTGCATTTGCGCTGTTAGCACAGCTGTGCGCATGCTGTTTTGTGTGGGCTGAAGTATGAGTTCAAAGTTAGCACAGTTTAATAACCATGCCCAAGTTATCTTGTTATGTTACCCACTTGATGGGATTTTTAATATGGATCTCAAAATAAATAGCTGTCCTTCTTCATTGTTTAAATGCTAATTTAGTTTTTTTTAAAATGGTTTTATTTTAGCCTCAGACTTGTTGGTTGGTGGAAATGATTTTGTATTTCTGAGGCAAATCAGATGTTTTTCTTTCGTTCCCTCATCTAAAACATTTCTGTAGTTGACCGAGACATGTTTCATAGGATTCTGGCACTTTCAGATGAAGCTGTCACTCTTTTTTGCAGTTGATTCAGACTTGAAAAGCTAAGCTGCCTCTGGAGAAGAAGGAACACTCTAAACAGAGGGAAATCAAAAATAACCAAGATTTTAATTTAGAACTGTCAAGAGAGATCAAAACATTGTAAAAAAAATAAAAACCCTCATTCATTTACAAATGTAAGAAAAGCCCCAAAAAAGCATATTTATGTCTATGCATGTGTCACTCAAGATGCCTGTCAGGCGAAAAATCAAGCAGAAAGGTTCCTGAATGCTAAGGTGGACTAACCATGAACAGTTTTTCTGTGATGAAAAGTGATGTTTATACTATTTTTGGGCATTTTTTCTTTCAACAGTAGGCCTCCTTTTTCCTTTCAAAAGAAAAGAGAGTGAAGGGCACACCTTGTCTGGTGCAAAACAATTTATGGGAATTTTCAGATTCATTTCCATCATTTCCAATGAATATCCGGGTTGCTCAAATAAGCTTTACTGTGTCTGACTTTTGTCATTTTGCGGTAACTGGGCAGTGGCTCAATATCATCGCTGCCCGGTTATCACTGGGTGCCACTCCAGCTCTGCCCCCAGAATGCCGATACTAACCAGTTAACATCAGGGTGTGCAACAGCAGCACCTGCGGATTTTCAGTGGCATACTTTCAGAATAGCAACCACGTCAAATATGCATATAAATGTCCATTTACATGTGTACATGACTAAAATACCTAAATGATTTATTTATTTAACACTTTTTCTATATCGCTTTTCTAAGAATCAAAGCGGTTTACAATAAACTGGGTACAACTGAATAAGACATGGGGACCAATTTTTGAAGGCCATTACATGGGTAACTTCTCTAGTTACCCGTGTAAAGGCCTTATCCAGGATTTTCAAAGGGCACTTACACTTGCCCTTCACTTACACTTGCCCTTCAAAAATCCCGGATATGTACCTAACATGCCCAGATACTCTCCGTATAGCATCTGCGCTTGTTGGGGGCATTCCAGGGTGGAGTGGAGGCGGGCCATGGCACTACACAGTTAGCGCTCTGTGGCTTAAAGATAGATGTGGGAAAACCTCGCCTATCTTTAAGGCGCTGGGGCTAACCGTGTAGCATCGAAAATTGGTGCTACACAGGTAGCTCCTGCGGCTTCCTGTCTGTGCGGCAACACCCGGATTTTCGATGCCGGGGCTGCATATGACCCCAGCATGGAAAATCCAAGTTAGGCAGGAGGTGGGCATAGCACCGCCCAGTTCAAATTCGGGCCCATAGTATTTTTGAACAGTTTTATAGAAAACAATAACAAGGACGATAGTTAACAGTTTTTAGGATAACGATAACAAGTGCAATAGTTAACAGAGGATTAGGGCCAGGCTAGTTGGCTGTGTTAACTTATATACAATGACACAATCATGACTTTTCTTTGTTGTCTTATTGATCTCTTGTGTTTAGATGCTGTTTTATGCAGGTATTTGTTTATTCTTTTGTGGGCAGTGCGGTTGTTGCAGGAGGTGATTGTTTTGGTGTCTGGTGAGTATTATGGGCAGCGTGTCCTTTGTTTTCATCTGAAACAGCGGGGTTAATGTGTCTTTATTCTTGTTGGGAGTCTACGAAAAGTTGTTTCTTTAGCTTTTTTCTGAATTTGGTTAGGACTTTGATGACTCTTAATTTGGATGGTAGGAAGTTCCAGATGCTTGAGGCATAAAGCATGAAGGCACGGCTTGTTTGTTCTTGGTTCTATGGGATGATATGGCAAGAAGATTCTATGTGTCGTGCCTTCTTAATCTATTACCTGTGTTTTTTCTTATTAGTGCATGTAGATTAGTGCAGATAGGCCATGTGCTCTTTTTCTGTCGTCATATTTCTATGTTTCTATACACAGAGGATCTCTAAAGGAAAAAAGGAGACTGTTGTAGTTGTTGATATGGAAGGACAAACTAGATAGGCCATGTGGTCTTTTTCTGTTGTCATGTCTCTGTTGGCATTCTGCTGATTGGTTTTGTATTACCTTGAATGTGCAGATTATTGCTTTGTATTTGATTTGGGTGATAATGGGGAGCCATTGCAATTGCCTTAATATGGGTGTGCCATGATTGATTTATTTAGTTAGACAGTTTTGTATACCACCTTATCCTTCAATCAAAGTGGTTAACAACACAATTGGGGGATACATTTAACATGAGGGGATATGAGACACATACAATAATACTTACAGGGAACATGGGCAATGAAAGGTTAAGTGGCTTGCCCAAGGCCACAAGGAGCACCTGTGGGACTAGAAACCCCAGTCCTTCCAACCCAAGGTTGCTGTCCTCTAGTGGGATTTGAACCCCCAGCCTTCCAGCCTGAGGTAACTTGCCCGAACCACTAAGCCACTCCATGATGCCTGTGTATGATCCATGCTACTGTATTTTGCATCAACTGAGGTAGATATAGGGGTATGTTTACTAAATCGTCTTAATGTTACCGGCTCTAGTTGAAGCGTAACTGATGCCATATAAGGTAGTGGGCTTTCCGGATAGAAGGTTGCAAGGAATCGGTTTTGCGCGATAGGGGGCGCTGTGGCACATTAACGCACGTTAACCCTAAGTTCATGCCAGCGCAGTGCTAGAAACTATAAAGAGATAGCCCACTGGTTACTGCAATGACTGTGGAGGCAGAGGTCATGGGTTTGATCCTGCAGTAGTGTTATGTAAGAAGGCTGTCTGAGGCATTTCCTTTTAATTTATATCAGTGCTGCCAGCAAAAACACCCTCACAGTGCCGTAACCTAAGGTGCCACATAGGTAGAATGTGTGGTAAAGCAGCATTAAATATAAATTTATGTCCGTAAATCATTAATTTATTATCAACTTTTATAATTGTTTCAGCGGATCAATAATTATGCAATACATGTTCACGTTTTAGATTAAAATGCTGTTAAGCACTCTGAGATGTTGGCTGAAAGCTGAAAATAAAAAAGATTATGAAGGTGCGAGATTACAGTTATGCTTCTTCATGGGCTGTATAGTAATTCAAGCATCAATCAGCTGTTGATATGTAACTGAAATGACACTGCTAGGTAATCTTCCCGAGAAATTTCACACAATGGATCCCTGTCTGTCGGGATGATGGTTTCCCGCACCCATGTTACCGATATCTTTTAATAGTATTTGATAATATTCGTATGGAATATAGATGAAGGCACACCATAGGGCACATTATAAAGTGCCCTGTCCGCCAAGGCACCTTATAATGTGCCCTATAGGGTGCTTTATAGGGTGCCTTATGAGGCACCTTAGGTCACGGTACTGTGAGGGTGTTTTTTCTGGCAGCACTGATCTAAATTAAAAGGAAAAGCCTCAGAGAGCCTTATTAAATAAACCCATTGTGGGATCAAACCCATGGTCTCTGTGTCCACAAATCATTGAAAGTAACCAGTGGGCTACATCTCTATAGCTACTACCACACTGCTGACTGGCTACAGAAAGACTGCAGGTCACCACACAAACTGTCTGCTGCGGTTACCAGGATAGGGTAAACCCACCCGTACCCATGATGCACTGCACATGCAGATCAGCAGTCTACAGCTGATCACAAGATGGGGTATGCACCCCCACAGCACTTCGGCCTGGTAGGGGCAACTGACCATGTGTGTTATTGGCACAGAGTAGCTACAGACCGTGACATTGTGCGGGTCCTGTGCTCACCCTGAGGGTGAGGTGGGGCACCCAGCACCAGGTCCGCAGCACCTGGCTTGGCTGAGCTAGGCTACGCTGCAAGTCCCTATCTGTGCCAGTGTGTGATAGGTAGTCCATGCAGACACACCTAGGATACACCTGTGTCCATCTGTATTTCCCAGTCACATCTAGCCCTTGTGGACTATGATGCACCCAGAATAGTGCATATCCTGTGCAATTGCCATGCTCACGTTATAAGAGAAGGGTGGTGTTTGGACCCAAAAGCGCATTATGTAGCACCACCCAACCCGCCCTCTGTGGGTCAGGGGTGGGGGACAGGATCTCCCACCAATAGATCCACATTCTACATCTCTGCAATGGTGGCGGTAGAGGGGACCGTCAACCCCAGTCCTGATGGAGAATAGGCCTCCTACAGGGCAGTCAATGCAGATCTGTACACATCACATAGAGCACTGGCAGTAGGCCTGGAAAGGCTTATTCACCAGCAGAGGGCACAGTCAGTCTCCACCCACTGCACCCTGCAAGGTGTTCCAGCCATACACATGCTAACTGCAGACAGTCTGCTAGCTAGTACATAGTGCATGCTCCTGGAAGAACTGTGTGCACCCAAAAATGGGATGTGAGCACACACACCAAGCAAATATGTCAGTGATTGGACCCCAGAAAAGGGAACTCATAGATATCACTTGAGAGAAACACTGTATAACACTATGGGGGAATCTAGCCATGCCATGGGCACTGCTCAGTCAGGGTGAGAGTGACCTCGCAGCATGACACGCTGTGGCCACCCTGTCCATGCAGGTGGTGATCGAGCACTACAATGTCCCAGCCATTGCCCTATGCGCAGATGCATCCTGCCCAGACCGCTGAGTCCGGGCCCTACCCACAATACCTTGCTTCTCATTATGCACATTGGCAGGCTAACACTGGAGACAGTGCAAGCATTGGGGGCTCAGTAAGGTGTAAGCAGCCACAAAATACTGGGTAGACATACACACACTCCCATACCTATGTTAGCATTGTGCAAAGAGAGAGGTGGTTGGCAACCCTGGCCGCCACACTAGTCCTGGGCACAGTGCAGGCATTGCTATGGTACTCAATACTGTTAGGGTTACTCGCCGGGGTGGTAAAAACTGTCAGTAACAAAATATGAAACACACTCCACATATATCAAAAGGTTGCTATGATGAATCTCTGTTAACAAATTATGTTTAATGTAGGATCTGTTATCTGACATTGATCATAGCAACCTTTTGATATATGTGGAACGTGTTTCCATGTTTATGACAGCATTGCTAAGGTATGCAGGTGCTAGTATTGGTAGATGCTGCTCCACGCAGGGCCCAAAAGCCTGACTCTCCATGAGGCTTTGGATAGTGGAGCCTGTGGGTGTGGGTGTTTGCCGCTCTGTTGGCCTATGCTCTAGGGCAGAGCTTCCCAACTGCAGTCCTGGTGGGCCCAACACAATTCAGGTTTTCATGCTGTCCCTAATGAATATGCATGAGATACATTTGCATACAATAGGGGTGGTGCATACAAATTCAGCACAGGCATATTTATTAGGGACAGCATGAAACCTGAATGGTGTTTGGCCCTCCAGGACTACAGTTGGGAACCTCTGCTCTAGTGACTGCACATGTCTATGGTGTATGTGCTCTGTAGGGTAAAATATAGGCATTTATGGTGTTTTTATTTTATATGCAATAAAGGTTCCTTCTTTATTGCCATGGTTTAGTACTGGGTAAAATATAGGGACATGGTTTGCAGGAGCCACAGTTGGGACTTGAACCTGAACACTGGCTATGTGTACTGCACCAAAACTGTTGCCACAGAGGCAGGTCATTCCCTGGGGATACCATTAATGTTCATCAGACAGACCTTGTCTTTTGCAGTGTACGGCACCCACCTAAACAGGGCTTGGCCTTGGTCTGCTGTGGGCAGATGCCACTGCCCCCTCCACCACCAGCACCCCTCCGCTACCATGCTGACATGCCCTTATACCGGTGGTGCTGGTGGTGCACAGTCCCAGGCCATCCAGTGTGCCGGTAGGTGGCTGCCTATTGTGCATGATATGGGGTAGGGGTGCCTGCATAGACATCCACGCTTCCCCCCGGCACTGCCTGTCAATGTTATGTGCCCTTTGGGGTACTTGCTGGGTAATGTCCATTGTGGCACTGTGGGACACACACTCGTGGACATCTTTGCCCTTGGTCAGTTGCTGTCTTGCTGGTTTTCCGTTTCTATATTCCTATGTGTCACCTAGGCATCTGCCTAGTCCACCCTGTGCCCTAGCTGCCCCACTGCATGTCCCACCTGCAGCCCCCTGTACCCCATTTGCAGCCTCACCATAGTGCCCTTTCGTACTTGGGCACTATGCTGTTGCTGCACAATGTATCACTACTATCACTTTTCTTGGTCTCCCTGCCTTTGCTGTACATTGCTGACTGAAATGGTTTCTCTGTCCTGCAAATGTGCCTCTAACGCAAGGTTTTCACTGGCGTTAATTTTCAGACCCTGATTTCACAGCGTTGTTGTGCCTGGAGCCTCTCCCCGCCCATTCTCCGCCCATTGACCCCTTATCTCCGCCCTCTGGGGAGCTTTACTCCACCCTCTGTGTGCCTTAATGCCGCTGGAGACGTTATCGCGCGATAATGTTGCCGCTGTGATGTTAGCGCTGTTTAGTAAACATACCCCATAGTGTGTGTTTGGGCAATCTATGGTAGATTAATGCTAGATTCCTGGGTTTTTGGTTAGAGCTATAATCACAGGATTAAAACCAGTCCAATAAAGAATACACAAAAATAATGGATGACAAATGGAAGAACATGCCTTATACAAAAGAATAAAGAAAAAGAAAATGGCCCAGCCAATTTTAGACCAATAACAATGCCTGATAAAAACTTTCAAGTTGTTTACAGGAGTTATTGCAAACCAAATGCACTCTTATCTGAAAGAAAATGGTATATTTCCAACAGAACAGAAGAGAACTTGTAAATACTCACGTGGTACAAAGGACAAGTTAATGACTAACAAGTTGTTCTTAAAAATTAAAAAAGATGGAAAACAAATGTATTTATGGCTTGGTTTGACTACAAAAAAATTTGACATGCTTCCACATAGTTGGATTACTAAATGTTTAGAAATTTTTGTCCTAAGTAAATATTTTAAGCAATTTTTGGAAGTATGAATGGTTAGCTGGAGGACAAACCTTGTAAATTCTGAAGGACTGGGAGATGTTAAAATCAAGCAAGGAATTTTCCAAGATGATTCATTATCACCTTTATTATTCATTTTGGCAATGATCCACTAACAATCATTCTAAATGAAACAAAATATGGTTATCAACTTTCTAAGGAAAGTAAAAAATAATTAATCATTTATTATAAAGATATGGGGAGGGGTGAAGACATGGGGAGGGTTGAACCTGCTCCTGGTGGGTGCACCACTAAGCAAAGACATGGGTAGGGGTGCACCTACTCCCTAAAAGACATGGGAAGGGGTGCACCTACTCCTGTCATATTGCTGGGCAGACTAGATGGACCATACTGGTCTTTATCTGCCGTCATTTATTATGTTACTATATTATATATGGATGACTTAAAATTAATTGGAAAAACAAAAGTTGAAATTGATTCATTATTGAATACTGTCCACAAGATGTAGGAATGAAAGTTGATTTTGCCCCAATATGCAAGACTGGCAATCAAAGATGGAAAAATCATAGATAAAAATGGAATAAAGTTGATAAATGGAAATACAAATAAACAACTCAACACTAGCTCCAAATATATAAAAAGAGTTCAGGAAATTCTAAAATCAAAACTCAATTGTACAAATGCTTTTAAGACGATAAATACCTGGGCAGTACCTGTAATTAGATACACTGCGGGAGTAATTGACTGGACCCAAGCTGAGTTGGATAACCTTGATCGAAAAACAAATGGATGGCAATGCACCATGTACTGCATCCTAGGAGTAATGTTGAAAGATTATATTTGCAACGTAAGAAAGGTGGTAGTACTCTTTTGCAAATTAAGCAAACTGTTGAGGAAGAAAAATGTGGTCTAAATGATTATGTTACAAAAGTCAAGAAGCACTGCTTGTGGAAATTTGCAAAACAGGTCCTTAAAACAATAAAACACAAATAGACTACAAGAAAGAAATAATTCTGAATAGAATACACAGTTGGAAGGAGAAACTATTGTATGGTCAATATATTAGAAATATTGAAAGGTCAATGAGACCCTAACGTGGGAATGGTTAACATCTGGATCAGTGAAGAAAGAAACAGAAGGCTTGATAATGGAAGTCTAAGGGCGAGCTTTACAAACTAATGCCATCAAAACTAAAATTCAACATATTTCCGATGACTGCCAGTGCCGACTGTGTAAATCCAAGGATGAAACTGTGGTTGATAGAATTAGCTGCTGCAGCAAAATTGCACAGATTGACTACAAACAAAGGCACGAAAGGGAGCTGCAAAGATCATCTATGGAATCTATGTAAAAAATATGGTATTCCTGTTGAAAAAACATCTGGAAACATGCTGAAGAGAAGGTTGTAGAAAATGAACTGGTCAAGATCCTGTGGGACTTCTGAATGTAAACAGACAGGCTTTTAGAACACAGTACCTCTGATATTACTGTCATAGAAAAGAAAAAAGTATAGTGCCTAGATGTGGCAATCCCAGGCGATACCTGAATTGAGGACAGAGAATGAGAGAAACTGACAAAATATAGAGACCTTATGGAGGATATTCTGTGGTGGCGTCTAGCACTTATAAAGCGCATAGCTATCGCTGCTGAATACTAACCCCAGATATTCAATGCTGGGATCATATCTGGCCATTGGCGTTGAATATCTGGGTCACAGCATAGCCCAGAAGCTAACCAGGCAGCGGAGATATTGACTTCCTGTCCGGTTAGCTCATGTGGGCAAGGTTAGGCCAACCTTTGCGTACCTAACTTTACCCATAGGTCGCTAGCCGGGCATCACTGTCTGTAACACCCCCAGAACGCCTTGATGCTAACCATGTAGCATTGGGATATGTAGCAATGGGATATGTAGCGGCAACACCCTCAGAGATGCAGAAGCACTAACCTAAAAGACTTCCTAAATTTTTACAAATTTTAGACCTAACAGACTTGACTTCATAAATCCTACAAAAGACTACCCTACTCGGAACAGATTACTTCTTGTGCTGGGATCTACATGATTCCTAGGTTCTTGGTTGGAACCTAAATCACAGAATTGAAATCAGTCCTAAACTGTGCCTTCACATGAAGAATCCACTATAATAATGATAAAATATTTGCCAAGTTGCCCCCTCGATTTAAAGAGTCATTGCATTTTCAGAAAGAGCTGCTAAGAAAGCAACTGAGGTTTATACGCTGCTTATTTCTATCCCCTAGTTAGACTTTCAACTGTCCATGAGTTCAACCTTAACTAGGAAGCGCTTGTGGTTAGTATTAGACATGTAATCAGACTTCTGCTTGGGGAAGTATTGTTAAGCTTGCTTAGCTGAAAAGAGTAGTTGATCAATGTACTTAATCACAGACTGACAACAAGCCATGGTAAGCAAGGACTTAAAGAGAGAAACATCAGCAAGATGAATTAATGTTTTCATATGTGGTTTCATCCCTTGTTCCATGTTTCTTTCCTACACTGAACGAGAATGGCAATTATGCGCCATTTAAGAGCAGTTGTTTACTTTCACAGATAGTAAGGGGGATATTCTGCCATGGCGGCTGCCCCTTCTAGTGTGGCTAGCCGTCACTGCTGAAACATAAACCCAGATAATCAGCATTGGATATTCAGGTTGCCCAGATGGGCAGGAAGCTAATATTCAGACACTGCCTGGTTTGATCCTGTGGTGAAGGTAAGTCAGCCATCGCCGTGCCTTACATTCGCTGCTTGGCCATAATTGGGCGGTGGCTTAGTATTGCTATTTCCTGGTTATGGCCAGGTGTACCCCCAAAACGCCTCAATGCTAACTGATTAGTGCTGCTGAATATCGCAGATAGAGGGATTAACGTGGCTAACTGTGTTAATCCCTTTGAATATCGGGCCCTAGGACGAAACAGTGACAAGAGATGGGAATAGATGAGGCAATTGGAAATAATGGTTTCAATGTCTGATTAACATGTAAATCAATTGCAGATGAAAAAGTAGGCAATAAAACGTAGCCTGCAAAACACGTGATTTTAATAGATATGATATCACTACTGGACAACGCATTGAATTTCTGCAGTCTGAATAGATCAGCCAAGACTATGGGCATGTTTACTAAAGTGTGCTAATAGCGCAGGGTTTACCACACTGTACTTGCGCCATAATAACCATTATCATGTGCTAAAAATGCAGCCATGGTAAAAATCCCACACTAGCTGCTTAGCGCAGGTTGGGACAAAGACTGGGTGATTCAAGGACAGAGTGTGCACAATGCAGTTACTGCAGGCGTCTTTGATACATGCTAAGCAAAAATGTTGCTGCTAGCATGGGTGCACTTACCGCCACCTCAGTGGGTGGTGTCAATGCACCCATATTAATCACAGCAAATGGCTTGGCATGGGGGCAGAGCCAAACCCACACTAACTGCACGGGGACATGCCGGGCACACTCCCATCAGCTGGCACGGATCTGACCTGCCCCCATGGTGAAAAACAGTCCTCAATGCATGCTATCTTGGCACAGTTTGGTACACATGCCCCTCTATTTGCAGTACAGTATTGCCTAGCTATCTGTGATCTCTGCAGTGTTAATGCATGTGTTTCTGAAATCTTTCGCTTCTGGTTTATAGGATACAAGTGCTCTACTTTTCTGAGTAACACAGAACAGCAGCAGCAATTCATCTTCTTATCTATCTCTATACGCACCTATACATGCTGAGCCTGATGTTCAAAGGCGTTTACACGGTTTACAGAGCTGTAAACTGTGTGAATGTCCCTAAGCGGGATATTCGAGTAGTGCCGCTATACGCCCCAATGATTACTGCTTAACACTGGGGCATGTCGGATGCATTCCAGGGGCGGTACCCGGAGATAACTGTACAGCAGTGATATTCAGCCGCTGCCCGGTTATCTCTCAGTGGTGAAAGTTAAGCGCAGTAAAAAGTGTCCTAACTTTCACGGCCGGAGCTAAAAGTTGCTGAATATCGCCGCTGCGCAGTTAGCTTCTGTGCCATGTGCAGCTGTGTGCTGACCCTGGATATTCAATGCCAGTGGCTGGATATGGCCCCGGATTGACTCTCTGGGGTTAAAGTTCGGAGGTGGCGGCTATGCGCCTTAGAGGTGCATAGCTGTCTCAAATGAATATTGGGCCCATTATATATATATCTAGACATACATAAACACACATACATACATACATCTATAAAATAATTTTATAAATACAATACATACATGAACACACCTTTAGCCTTAGTGAAGCAAGCCCCCTATAGGAGGTGACCCCATACATTGAGTCGTGTCTTTTGGGAAGAAGAAATCACGAATAATGTTCTCCTTCAGAGGAATTGAATCTGCAGTGAGAATACTGATGTCTCCTGTTTACTTTCTCTTCATCTCTCACTATATCATATAGACATTATTCTATCCATGTCGCATAAGAGCTGAAATTAGTTTTGCCCACAAATGTTTGATTTCCTTAGGAATATGCATTTAATACTTTTCTGAGGTGATCAATAAAAACTCGTTGTTTTGGTTTCTGAGATCCATTATGGGTCTGAATCCTCCTGTTTTCTTTGGAATGAGAAAATATGGAGAATAGAAGTCCATCCCTTCTTGAGGAGGGGGAACTCTTTCTAAGAGAATGCTTTGAAGGGGATGGGTGGGATAGTCCCCTATGAAGATGGTGGGGGATAAAGTCTCGAAGTGAAGCAGATATCACCTTTAGCCTATGGGGGGTTGGGGGGCAGGGCCAACTTAAGGGATGAGCAAGTAGGTGCCAACTCAAAATTCCAAAGTTTAGGGTACCAAATGCCTGCTTCATTCTGCTCACCTCTTCACAATAATGGGTACTTGTGATTTTGCACCCGCCACTGTGCAGTTCCTCTGCTGGCATCCCCGTTATCTGCTAGCAGGTCTTAAATGCCAGAAGGGGTGCTTTCTGTTTTGTAATCATCAGGCAGTATATGTTCTCTCATTTAAGACCTGCCACAGGGCTGATGGGAACGCAAGCCCAAAGAAATGCACAGCAGCAAGAGTAAAGGCACATGTTCCCTCTACTCTACTGCATAAAGAAGAATTAGGGGGTAGGTTTGCTGAGGCTTGGGAGTAGGGGGTCTGGAAGGGGAAGGGGACTGATGCTGGTATCCCCGGAATAGCGTCTTAGGATATGGATGTCTAACAGCATAATGCTAAAAATAGTGGGTTGGGAGTGAGGTGGCCAGGGGGTCACTGTGACCTTAGACTAGTCACTTAACTCCCCATCTTCTATACACTCTTTAGATGTTTTAAGGCCAAAACAAGCACTTTCCTGATGCCTATTTATGCCTGCAGCAGGTTTAAATGTGGATGTGCCCCCAAATATCCCTATTGATCCTGAAATAGAAAGAAGACATGTAAGTCCAAAGCATTTCCCAGACATACCTCCACCACATCCCTCATCTATTTGGACATCTCTGCACTGGAGATCAGACAACAAAAGTATCATAAAAATTATTTTCCTGTTCGTCTCTCCGGGCCAGTCCAGGACATTAGGGTAGTCAACCTCCTCCAGCAGCTGAGGACTGAATACTGAAAATCTTGCTGACAGCTTATCCAGCTCTCCCTGGTGTCAGAGAGTCAGTCTTTCAGTCCTCAGCAGCTGAACTGGACGTGTGACTGACAGGCTCCCCAGAGAGGCAAATAAGAACATTAGTTATAGATGGATTAAAAAAAAAAAAAAGATAGATTAGATTAGATTAAAGGAATTGGAAGGAGGAGGAGTTGTGCTTTGTTTGTCCTAGCAGGGCAGATCAGCAAGGAAAGTTTTCTTTTCTTTTTCTGCAATTAAAAAAAAAAAAGAAAGAAAGAAAGGAGCACTGGTCTTCATCTGCCGACAGATCCAATCGTCATTAAAAGGCAGAGCCTGCCTCTATTTTCAGACCGGTGGCTCAGGGGTATTGGGAAAGGACCTGGGAGCCCCAGAATCCTCTTCCCTGCCTCCGATCTCTGCGAGTCCAGCTGTCCACTAGCAGCGGTGAGGCGGGGTGCAGAAACTTCAACCTGGCTTGGTCTCAGGTAATAAGGATAGTAGCAGTGGGGCAGAATATTAGTTTTTTTACCGGCCTGGGAAGCGTCACCGCGGGTGTTAGTCTTCCGTAGCCTTCCTTATTCCTTCAGTGGGGGTTCGGTGCTCGTGGTAGTGGGCTGTAGCTGCACGCGGGCTGGGCTGGTCCGGGCGACTTCAGAGCCGGTCGGGGACAATCTCTGCATTGTGGTTTGGTTTTTAGAGGATAACGAGTTATGGTGACTCACAAAATTGCTGAGGAGGGGGTGATAGGCAGACCTCAGTTCTCTTCAGAAAAAGCGGGAACGGCGGCCATTTTAGATGAGCCGTCCGTTTCTCCCGTGCTGCAGGCAAAGTCAGAAAAGAGAAAAGCTAAATCGCACAAGGCGCCTCCTGCTGAGGGGCCGGCACAGCAACCGTTATCAGCAATGCAGGGGTCCTTGGACTCATTGTTGTCAGCGGAGTTTATTTTAGCTCTTCATAATGGGAGATTCTTCTGTGGTAGACCCTAGGTAAGGGGTCTCATCTATAGCAAAAGGTTTAGGAATGGGATTAGAGAGTGCAGGGTCTCATAGTGCCATTTCTCAAGTGACAGAAGAAGGAGAGATGCTGTCGGAAGCGGTTTTGGACGCCTGGCCTGGAGAGTTGGAGGAAGGGGAGTTAGGGCCAGGTGAAGATCCAAATGTTTTCAGAGTTTTTAGGAAGGAAGAGCTAGGGGCGTTGATTGCTCAGTCTCTTGCGGCATTAAATATAGTTCTCCCTGCGGTACAGCAGGAGCCACTAGAGGATCCATTGTTACTGGGATTTAAGTCAGAGCAGAGATGTTTCCCAATGCACAGGATTATTAAACAGATGATAGAATCTGAATGGGAGTGCCCTGAAGCATCCTTGAGAGGAGGGCGCGCTATTGCGTGTCTGTATCCCGTTCCCCAGGAGAAGGACTTGTTACGAATACCTAAGGTGGATGCGCTAGTTTCAGCGGTCACTAAGTAGACCATGATTCTGGTTGAAGGAGGTACAGCCCTTAAAGATCTTCAAGATTGTAGTTTGGAAGCGCTTTTGAAGCAGGCTTTTGATTCCAGTGCTCTAGCTCTACAGACTTCGGTTTGTGGAGCGTATGTGTCAAGGGCCTCTATCCGATGGCTTCAAGTGGAGCTGGGTCCAGAAAAGGAGGAGGCTTCTTCAGTGGAAGAAGCAAAGCTGGAGTCGGCAGCGGCTTACCTAGCGGATGCCTTTTATGATTTGGTGCGGATTTCAGCAAAATCAATGGCTTCGGTGATTGCCGCTAGGCGGTTTCTTTGGTTACAGAATTGGGCAGCGGATGCGTCTTCCAAAGCACGCCTCAGTAAGCTTGCATACAAGGGTAAGTTGCTCTTTGGTGAGGCATTGGAGAAGATTGTTAAAGATTTGGGAGATTCCAAAGGGGGTCGCCTTCCCGAGGACCAACTGAGAGCGGCAAAGATGGGCTCCATGCAGAGAGGTCAGGGACGGGACTTTTGCAGATTCCGTGGACCTCGCTTTACGCCTTATCAGTGAGGCCATTTTGTGGCCAGAGGGCAGTCCTTTCATGGAGCCAGGGGGTTCAGTAGGGGCTATTTTAATGCCCAGCAGAACTCAGCTAAGAAACCGCAATGAAGGGAGGCTGGTCCAGGCGGAGATTCCAGTAGGAGGTCGGTTGCAGAGGTTTCTCTCCGCCTGCGCCTCCATAACTACGGACCACTGGGTTCTGGAAATTATCAGAGAGGGCTATGCGCTAGAGTTCGCTCACCCACTGGCAGAAGCCTTTGTGTCCTCTCTGTGCGGTCCTCAGGCGAAGAGGACGGCGGTCAAAGACACGTTGATGCGTTTTTTGCGACTTCAAGCAGTAGTGCTGGTACCTGCAGACCAGTATGGCTTAGGTCGATACTCAATTTATTTTGTGGTCCCCAAAAAAGAAGGTTCTTTTTGGCCAATTTTGGATCTAAAACACGTAAACCGCCTCATTTCAGGATGGAAACGTTGAGGTCAGTTATTCGTTCAGTAAAGCAGGGAGAAGTTCTTTCCTCCATAGATTTGACAGAGGCGTGTTTGCACATTCCGATCAGGAGAGAGCATCAAAAGTTTCTACGCTTTGCAGTTCCCATGGGTCATTTTCAGTTCTGAACATTGCCGTTTGGTCTGGCTACTGCGCCTCGAACCTTTACCCAGGTAATGGTGGTGGCAGCAGCGGCGCTTCGGAAAGAAGGAGTCCAGATACATCCTACCTGGATGACTGGTTGATCCGAGCGGCGTCGCTAGAGGATTCAATCAGGGCAACCGCTCGAGTAGTGGAGTTCCTCATGTAGCTAGGTTGGGTCATCAACCAGGCAACGAGTCATTTGGAACCGGTGAAACAGTTGACTTATCTCGGGGACTTCTTCGACATGGAGATAGGCTCCGTCTTTCTGCCTACGGACAGGGTAAAGAAGATTTTGTCGCAGGTGGCGGCGTTCTTGCTAATAAGGGCTCCAACGGCTTGGAGGTACTTACAGTTGTTGGGGTCGATGGCGGCGACCTTGGATCTGGTTCTGTGGGCCAGAGCTCACATGCGGCTGCTTCAGCATGCGTTGCTCTCAAGGTGGTCTCTTCAGGATCATCCTCTCTCTCGCAGGTTGCTCTGTCCGGAAGAGGTGTGCATCAGTCTGCAGTGGTGGTTGGTCCCGGCGCATCTTCAAGCGGGGGTTCCACTAGACCTTCCGGACTGGGTGTTGCTCACAACAGATGCCAGCCTTTCCAGTTGGGGGGCGCATTGTTTGACACAGATAGCGCAGCGCAGGGTGGAAGAGAGCGTTTGGTCAATCAATCGTCTTGAGCTGAGAGTGGTTCGGTTAGCGCTGTTAGAGTTTGTAGGCCTGCTCAAAGGGAGAGCAGTTCGAGTGTTCTCCGACAATTTGGTGACGGTGTCTTACATCAACAGGCAAGGAGGCACAGGGAGTGCCGTACTCTTAGAGGAGAGTCAACAGTTGTTCCAATGGGCAGAACTCCATCTCATAGCAATTTCGGCAGCTCATGTGGCTGGAAAAGACAACATTCAAGCCGACTATCTCAGTCAGAATGATACTGGATCCCAGGGAATGGGAGCTGAACTCTGCAGTCTTTCACAAAATCATGGTGCGATAGGGGCAACCAGTCATGGATCTCATGGCAACCCTGGCCAATGCCAAAGCGCCTCGGTTTTACAGCAGGCGCAGAGAGCATATGTCAGAAGGTCTCGACGGCCTGATACAGCCCTGGCTATCAGGAGAGCTGCTTTACATGTTTCCTCCATGGCCGCTTTTAGGACGAGTCATTCAGAGGATAGCAAGGTACAATGGGATGTTGATTCTCATTGCTCCGGATTGGCCCAGACGACCATGGTATGCGGATCTGATACGATTTCTAGTGCTTCCGCCATGGAGGCTGCCCACACGAGTCAATCTGTTGAACCAAGGCCCCGTATTGATGCCACAAGTGGATCGGTTCTTGCTTACGGCTTGGCTCTTGAAAGGGAGCACTTGCGATGCAAAGGATACTCGGGGTCGATGGTAGCCACGATGTTAAAGTCTAGGAGGCGGTCTACTTCATTGGCGTACATTCGTGTGTGGCACATTTTTGAGGCGTGGTGTGAAGAATGAAAGGTTAGGCCTGGGGGGACGAATCTCCTGGATATTCTGGCTTTCCTTCAAGGTGGCCTAGAAAAGGGGCTGGCCCTTAGCACTCTGAAGATACATTTAGCGGCGCTGACTTGTTATAGAGGGAGAGTTCAGGGGAGCTTGCTCTCCTCACATCCAGATGTTCTGCGTTTCCTTAGGGCAGCCAGGAACATTAGGCCTCCGGTTAGGCAGGTGATACCTCCTTGGGATTTGAATGTAGTTCTAGAGGCCTTGACGGGGCCTCCGTTTAAATCACGGTCATCAGGGAATATCAGGGAGTTGTCCTAGAAGATGGCTTTCTTGGTAGCATTATGTTCCGCAAGAAGAGTTTTGGATCTACAGGCGCTCTCGTGTAGGGTGCCGTACATTCAGTTTTCAGCGGAAAAGGTGGTGTTGCGGCCGGCGCCGTCTTTTCTTCCTAAGGTAGTGTCCAGCTTTCACGTGAATCAGACCGTCTCACTTCCCACCTTTGTGGCGCAGGGGGGTGGTAAGCTGGAGCGGTCGCTTCGGAAGTTGGATGTAGGGCTCGTACTGTGTAGATACCTTAAGGAAACAGAGTCGTTTCATAAGTCGGACAGGTTGTTCGTTCTTTTTGGGGGTCCGGCTAAAGGAAAGGCGGCCACCAAGGCGTCTATCGCTCGCTGGGAAAAACATGCGATACGAGTAGCTTATGAATCGAAGGGCAAGACGGCTCTAGTGGGGCTCAGAGCACATTCTACTAGGGGTCAGGCGGCGTCGTGGGCTGAGTATGCCTTAGTACCGCTGGTGGATATCTGTCGCGCGGCGTCATGGTCTTCTCTTCATATGTTTACACGGCACTATTGGCTGGATGTTCAGGCAAGGGAAGATGCTAGAGTGGGGGCCTCGGCCATTGTTGCAGGGCTCACAGGTCCCTCCCAGTTTTAGGTACTGCTTTGGTACTGCCCTAATGTCCTGAACTGGCCCGGAGAGATGAATAGGAAGGATAAATTAGACCTTACCTGCTAATTGTCTTTCCTTGAGTTCTCTCCGGGCCAGTCCAGGACCCACCCGATATGTTCTGCGAGGAATGGAGAAGTTGGGGTCCTTGGCCAGTAGTTCAGAAATACAAGAGGTTACCGGGGTAATAGTCGGAGCTGGGGACATTAGATGGCATATTCGAAGTGGATTTTGGGGGTTCCTTTAAAGTTAGAAGGTAATCTTAAAAAAAATAAAAAAAAAGAACAGGAAAAAAAAAATAAAACTTTGAGAGAGAATATTTCCCGTAATTATAAGTACGATTTCCAGTAGTTGGAGTAAATTTGTTATTTTTTATTCAAGTTTCGAGTTATAGTTCTGCTGCTTTGATACCACAAGACTGACTCTCTGACACCGGGGGGAGCTGGATAAGCTGTCAGCAAGATTTTCAGTATTCAGTCCTCAGCTGCTGGAGGAGGTTGACTACCCTAATGTACTGGACTGGCCCGGAGAGAAATCAAGGAAAGACAATTAGCAGGTAAGATCTAATTTCTCCTCAAGTTTTTGAGAATGAAATACATGAGCTTTGAAAACTTCATTTATTTCTATTTAGCTCTATACAGGAGGGAGGTCGAACAAGGCAGCAGCACGAGAAATTGGGAAAGTGCTTTATTTATGAAGATGAAGAAGCTGTGGGATCTAAATGCATGGACTACTTTTAGTCCAAAATCTGGGTAAACAATAAGGGCCATTCTTGTGGTATGAGCCCCAGCATCTTCATGGTTCCTATTACAAGATTGGCTGCAAAATGCATGTGCAAAAGCAAAGGTTAGCACAAGATGCTGCAATTCCTTAAGCCATCCCTGAAGCATGGAGTGTGGTGGATATAGAGAAGAGTGTAGAGAAAAATCATGGAACTAGAGTAGTGGTTCCCAAACAAGGTGTCATTGTTGTTAAATTACAAGCAATACTGAATATAGTTCTATAACTTGCACTTCTAATTCTAGAGTGTCATGATGTCAAAGTGCTACATCAAGTTATTGCTCATCATCGTTCTAACAAAACAGTTTTTGTATTGCTTTTTTAAGTGCAATTACTCCAACCATTGATAAATTAAAGGGGCCCTTTTACTGAAACCTGCTAAGCGGGTAATCCATATTTAGTGGGTGGTAACAGCCCATGGCAACAGATAATGTGCAGGTTGGATGGATATCAGCCGCTAAAATATGTATAGATTGCCCATCATGTGAAGGGGTGAGGAATGGGCAGGTTATGGGTTCATTGTGGGCATGGAGTTAGCGTGGAGGTACATATCACCTACATTAATTGTGCCATGCTGGTGATACCCTAGAAGTTACCACAGAGGCTTTGCACTTAATGCACATCAGTTTTCACACTAAATGACTGTTAACTGCAACACCCTAATGGACTTTAGTAAAAGGGCCCCGGTGTGTACTTATCTTAGAAAACTTTTCTTGGAATAGTCTTCATATATTCAAAAAATTCTGGGTCTTGCTAACAACTTCCACATGGAACACTCAAAAACCCCCGTCTTTCACTATCCTGAGTCAATCCTGCAACAATCTCAATTATGACCTTCTGAATATTTTGAATGTAGTTCATTGAATCTTTTTTGTAAGGTTAAAATTCTTTTAGGCATTTGTTGCATTTCTCATCAGTTTATGTCATCAAAGCAAATAAATTAACAATTCCTATGTTAATTGGATTGTACATTTATATGTTACATAAAACTTTTTAAATGGAAACTATTTTTGTTGATTGCATAGTTATACAAATATTGCCTTTTACAGTCCAAAATATAACAGCCTAAAGGGACAGTAGTTCTTTAGAAACAGAGCAATGATTTGTTACAAAGCGTTTTAAATGTTCCTGAAAACTTTCTTTCTAGTTTTCTTGATTTAGGGATAGAAATTAAACTTGTTAAATTATTGTGTGTGTAACAGTTAGCATGCTTATGAGGAGGGTAGTAATCAAAACCAAATCTGTATTCCTTCTGAGAAACCTGCCTTCCGTGCAACACATGGAAATTTGCAATAATTACCTTGTGAGGAGACATTTTTTATAGCTTTTCCTGCAAAGCTATTTTACACACAACTGTATATGCACATAAAGTACACACATGGAAAGTGTGGACCTACTTTTACATGATCTGCATGTAGCCATTCCCAGGGGTATACTCGTAGTTTGTGGCTATATGCCTGGAGTACATGCACATATTTCCACTGCTCCAGAGCAGGTGTGGACATGTAGGTTGGGATTTGCACCCTATTGCACTTGGTTCTGGAAGCCTATTTTATAAAAGCGCATAGGTGTCTATTTACATTTATAAAATAGACGCCTTTTGAACTCCTCACATAGACATCTTGTTATAAAAACAGGCCCATAGTGGGGTGAGGAAGTTCCAGTATTTCTAGGCAATGATAACTTAAAATACTGCCAAAAAATGCAGACAGAAGAATCCAGACTTCATGCAGCCAGAACCATCTGGTCCCGATTAAAGGACCCTGAATAGGAGTGGATCTCTCTACAGTATATGAAAACCTTGCCAGTCAGAGAAGAGGGTATGATAGGATAGAAGTATAATGGTGGAACGTTTGCTCTACAAGAGTCTAAACATACCATGTGTTGCAAACTTTTTTTTGTCCTTTTAATACTGCTAAGGATGTTATACATGAAGGAGACAATTTTTAAACAGTAGTTTCACTTTGATGTGTGCCACAAGTGTGTTGGGGTTGTCCAGTCAGTGCCTTCTGATGATGAACATTGCAGAAGAACTTAAGTGTGCTGAGATTCTGAGGAGCCTATTTACTAAGCTACATTAATTGTTAAAGAGCCAATTAATGCACACTAGCAGTCAACAGGACAGACAAGGCAACTGCCCAGGGCACAACAGTTTCAGGGGCGGCACTTAGAAAGCACCAGCTCCTGCCGTGCAGCAAGAACAGGAGAACTACTGTAGGCAGTGACCCCTTCCCGCTCTCCCCTACACCCCTCCGGAACTAAGCATTGATCACCGATTGCTCCTCCTCACTCCACCTCCCAGCAGCCATAGCAAGTGTGACACCAGCAGTGACAGTCTGCATGCTGAGCTAGCTGGAGAAGAGAATAGACGTGTCAAGGCTGACGGTTTTTGCAAAGCGGCCCCTGTGGCAGAAGGCATGAGTGTCACTGATTCCCCATCTTACTCTTTTCCTCTTAAGTTCTACAGAAGTATCTGCTGCTGCTTACAGCATTTAGTTCCGGTGCGTGTGGCCATTGAACTGCACACCAGAAGTGAATGTTAGAAGCATTGTCAGCTGCTGCTTTTGAATTAGAGAGGGAAGAATAAGATGGAGTTGGAGCCACATGATCCTCCTGTCGCTAGGGCTGCATTGACAAAGCTAAGTCAAGCATGGTGTGGCTGTTCAGTCCTTCCAGTGTACCATATACACGCTTATAGTAAGAATAGAGTTAAAAATGGGGATCCTGTATTTTTACCCTTTCTTGTATACTGTATGGTCAGAGCTGAATTGAAATCAGTAGTTATTAATTAGTACAGAGGGTACATTTTTCATCGGCTGTCACAAAGGGCAGGCTTTTCTGCCCCTTCACTATGGAATACACTGCCGGAAAACTTAGACTTATTACTGACCTATCAGCCTTTAGAAAAGAGCTCCAAACACACCTTTTTATAGAGTACTTTGGCACCTCAGAACCAAATGATGAACTATTCCCCACTTAAACCCATGCGTACCCCTATCCATCACAATACAATCCACCTAACACTATCACACTCATCTCATCTGACACAACACCCAACTCTCCACAAGGTCTAGAGCAAATAATCCGAATAATCATCGCATAGAGAATTCCAGTGATATACAATGCAACATGTTACACCCAGAAAAGACGAATAGGCAAATATAAATTTGTAAATATTGTAGATTTGTAAATATGTTTAGAATGTAACCCTATAATCAACCATGTAAATCATTAATGACACCCTACCTTTCCTTTGTACGCGTTAAGTTACCTGTTTTTTTTTTTTTTAATTCTTTATTTTCGTTTTATAACAACAAAGGAAAAGGAAGACATACAGCTAAAAGACAGATACATAAAGTGTAATACATACACCAAAGTAAACCCCTGCCACCCCCTCCCCCCTGCTTCTTCTCTAGAAAACTAATCATTCCCGAAGCGGGCGTGTACTTACATTATTGTGTTACAAAACCTAACGGTGATCTGAAACTTGATGAGTGCACATTATACAGGCATGTTGGAGCAATGAGCAGATTGTACATAATCATTAAGCATCTGCCATTTAGACAAGCGAGAGTGAGGTTGGGCATGGGGAATAGCTCTCCGAGGTATCTGCTCATATTTACTATATAAGCAGACGAGGTTCCACATTCATTGACAGTAAGTCGAGAGCTATCCTTCCAATTCCTCGTGATTAAGCATATGGCTATACCAGCATGAAATCAAGGAGAAAGCGACCCTTCTTAGGAAGAGAGGGGACCTCCGCCACAGAGCGGAGTCCCACGATCTTCCAGAGAGAGGTTCGTGAAGGTGTAAGATAAATTGAATACAACCCCAGACCCGCCCCCAATAAACCTGTAGTTGAGGACATTCATAAATACATGAGCGAAGGTTCCCACAGCAGTATGGCAAGACCAACACTGGTCCCTAGCATTGTGTTCCATTTGGCTATTTTTTCTGGGGTATAAAAGCATCTGTGTGCAAAAAAGAAGAGAGTTTGGGTAACAGAGGCAGACCGGGGAAACCCGCACTACTTTGGTCCAGAAAAACGCTCCATTGCACAGGGGTTAAAGTGGTTTGCAGTTCGCGCTCCCAGGCTTGTTGGGCTCTAAAAGTGGCCGTGTCTGTACCCTGACATAATATTTTATAAAAGTTAGAGGCTACCCCATGGTACTACTAATAGAGTGAACTATCTCTAATAGCCCGTCCTCAGTAGGGGCAGAGGGCGGCATGATTCGAGCACTTTTGAGGCAATGTTGAAGCTGCATCAATTGAAAGTAGTGTTTCGCTGGTAACGCAAATTCCTTTGTAAATCAGAAAAGGTTTTCCAACGAGCTGCAGAGAAAAGCTGTTGGAGTGTCCAGATCCCCCTTGAGTACCAGGGTTTCCATGCTATCGTTCTATTTAGGACTGAATTCTGGGGTTATTCCATAGCGGGAGTCCGTCCTGAGGACATACGTTCGGGCCCAGTTGATAGAATGAGAGTGTTAAAGGCCGCAAGAGTATCGACAATCATTGGTGGATGGCGGGTGTCTACTTGATAGGACATACCGGGGAGATGGGTCAACGGAATTGGGCTACTAAGCTCCTCTTCTATATCAAGCCAAACTGGTCTGCTGTCTGTTGAGGCATCTAGCCATCGGGCACCTTGCTTAAGTAGGAAGGCTTGATGATATCTAAGAAAATCAGGAAATCTGGTACCCCCTCTTTCCTTTGCAGACTGTAGTTTTTGTTTAGCTATCCTTGGTGGCTTGCCCTGCCAGAGATAACGGACGAGAAGGCCTCAATATCTTTATAAGTATGTAGCGGGAGTAAGCATGGCAGCATTTCTAAAATGTAGTTCACTTAGGGGACTATCATCATTTTCACAGTTTCTAATCGTCCCCACCATGTAAGAGATAAGGGATAACAACGATTCGATAGCTCAAGGACTTTGGAGAAACCATCTTTGGAATTAAAACTGATAGTGACATCTAAAGGAAACAGTAATGGACCCCGAGATACTTCACCATGCGGGATTGCCAAAGGAAGGGAAAGGCCTGCATGTCAGCCTCATGTACCCAGCGGTTCAGTGGGAATGCTACAGATTTGGTCCAGTTAATTTTATAGCCGATAATTGTGAGTATCCGTCAATCAGATCCAAGACAGCTGGAACCGAATCGAGGGATACGAAAAGCATAAGGTCATCTGCATATGCAGAGAGTTTAATCTCCCTATGACTGAAGGGGACACCTCGAATACGTGCGGACTGTCTAATAAGGAGGGCTAGGGGTTCAAGAGCTAGATCAAAGAGCATTGGTGATAGGGGGCACCTTGACGCGTGCCTCTTTGGAGATTAAATGGCTGAGACTTGATGAATTTACACAAATACTGGCGACGGGTTTGAGTATACATGACTTGGAGATATCGGAGGAAGCCCTCCCCAAAGCCATACCATCGGAGAACTGCAAATAAGAAGGGCCATTCTAGGCGGTCAAAGGCTTTTTCGGCATCCAGGGAAAGACCCACCCATGGATGATCTAGATTGGCAGCACTGGATAGCACATGGCACAAGGTCCGAGCATTGTCAGCAGTTGATCTGCCGGGTATAAAACCGCATTGGTCGGGGTGAATTAGGGTGGCCATCCTGTCAGATAGCCGGGTGGCCAAGATCGTTGCGAAGATCTTATAATCGGCATTAAGTAGGGAGATTGGACGGTAGTTGGCGGTTAGTAGCGGGTCTCTGCCTTCTTTCTCAAATACTACCACATTAGCTGCAGAAAAGGATCCCAAAGAGGATGTATCTACCGCAAGGGCAGTAAAATAGAGTTTTAAATAGGGAACTAAATCTGCACTGAACGTTCTGTAGAATTCGGTCGGGAGACCATCGGGCCCTGCGGCACGGCCCGAGGCTGTTCGTTTTAGGGCAGATTGGATCTCTGAAGTAGAGAAGGGTTCATCCATCGCATCCCTATCATCTTCAGAGAGGGTCGGCCGCTGAATGCCAGAAAGCAATCGCTTGAATGTCTCTGACGAGAACTCACATTCAGATTGATATAGGCGGGTATAGAAATCCCGAAAGAGCTCTACAATGTCGGAGTCTGTGGTCACTATGCCCCCTCCCTGTGGAGCTCGAAGGGCCGCTACGCGTTTGGCTTCTTTTTGACCTTTCAAGGCGTTGGCTAAGAGTCGACCGCTCGGTTATTTTCACGATAATATGTCCCTCGCTGAAGCTCAATACTCTTAGAAGCTGCAGTTGAGGATTGAATTATTGATAACGGAGACGCTTTAATCGAAATAATACACATGGATCAGTACGTGAAGTTAGAACTCGTTCGCCAGCTTTTATTTGTTGGTCTAGTATGAGTATCTGATGTTTGATATGTTTTCTAAGGCGGATTTGATAGCTAGTGATCGTTGCTCGAATGGCCGCTTTGAAGCCCTCCCACCAAGCCCAATTCGCAGTATCCTGGGGTAGATAAAATGGAAGTAATCCTGTATGGCTGCTCGAATTTCTAACTGGAACTCTGGCTGAGTTAACAGGGCTCTATCAAAGAACCAGGCCCCGAATTCCCTTGGGGTGCAGTAGTGTGTAATTGAAAGGAATGGCAGCATGATCTGAAATATGTTGGGAGTTAATCTATGCAGTTTCCACATGATGAACTAACAGTTTTGATATTATAAAGAAGTCTATGAGAGACTGGGATTTATGAGTGGAAGATAAGAATGTGAAGTCAAGCTCATCTGGGTGTAGTAACCTCCATAGATCAACTAAAGCAAGATCTTTGATCAGGGAGGTAAGCGTGGTGTGACTCTTGGGGGGACCACTTGTCCTAGGCGGCTGTTTGTCAATCAGGGGATCAAGGACTAGATTGAAATCCCCCCCAATTATCAATGAAGTATTAGCAGAGGCCTGCGCAACCTGAGCAATGGTAGCAAAAAAGGCAGGGTCATCCACATTAGGAGCGTAAAGGCATATACATGTAACTTCAAGGCTACCTATCTTGAGGTGAACTCTGGACCATCTACCTTCTGTATCTGAGCTAGTCGCAATAATAGTAGCATGCAAAGATTTCCTAACCAGTATGGCAACCCCACATTTCTTAGAAACGGCTGGGGAATAGGCGGCCACCATGTAAGGTTTAATATTGAGTTTAAGAGTTTCCTTCGAATTTAAATGCGTTTCTTGGAGAAAATCAGATCCGCAGCTTCCTGACTTAGGTAGCTTAGGATTTTCTTCCGTTTTATCGTATTATTGATTACTTTTACGTTCAATGAGAAAATCTTACATGGTGCCATCAATCAGTAATAGACATTTTAGGTAAGGGCGCTTGAAAACATACAACATAATCAGAATCTGTGCAACAATGACATAATCACCGAGTATTCTGGCTAATACACCCCATATTGAAAAGTATGTACCAAAGTATCTTAGAGAAGAAGCAAAACCCCCAAAGAATATGGCGACCATATGTCTGCGGGAGGAGGCCCTAGAGAGGAAATAGAAAGACATGAAAAAAGAAAAGAAACACCAGAGTCCATAATTAACACTGTCTCTGATACTCATCGAGGCTACTGTGGGTAGATGGAGTCGGGTCACAGATATCATCAAAAGTAAGGCAACAAACTGCCCTCGCCAGACTCTTTGCTGGGCTGCGGCAGATCCAATATGGCAGGTACAGCGGATATGAGAATACTTGCAGGAATATTCTGGAAGTCAGCGCATCAAGTCGCTTCTTTGGAATCCAAAAACTCCGCTAGTAGATCAGGGTCCTCAAATGTTCTGTCTGATTGTGAAGCGTGACTCGGAGCTTGGCCGGGTACATCAGGCCATAGCGTGCTTGTAGTTGTTGAAGCCTCGGCCGGAATTCCAGAAAGCGCTTTCGGCGGTCGACCGTGGGTTTAGCCAAGTCGGGATAGAAGGAGATCTTGTGGCTCTCAAACTCCATATGGCCCTTTGCCCGAGAGGCATTTAGAATTTGCTCAACGTGTTGATATCTCAAAAGTCGAAAAATGATAGGCCGCGGGGTCTTCCTGTTGAGCGTTATGCTTGTGGGTACACGATGAGCGCGATCGATCTCCAAATCTTTGGTAAAGGTGATTTGGAGCAGGGAAGGGAGGATTTTGCATAAAACTCTTTCATGTCTCCCGATTCCGCTCCCTCCGGTATGCCCACGAGTCGTATGTTGTTGCGGCACGCTCTATTATTGCCATCTTCCACTTCTTTCTGCAAGGCCCGCACCTGACGTTCAACTTTGTCGAGTTTGGACAACCGGGCCGCATGGGAGTCCAATATGCTCTCCATTTTGTCCTGACGCGAAGAAAGCCCTTCTAGCTTGCTTTGCAGCACACCAAAATCTTCCCGCAGCGCTCGGAGTGCTTCACCGTTTGACTGCACGAGGTTTTTGACCCCTCTAATCTCTGCGAGGATTTCCTGCTGCATTTCGGGGCCCTCGCGCAAGGCCAGCCCCTTCTGCGGGGACGGAGGTTCAGTTTTGGAACGTTTGCCGTGAGAAGCCGCTGGAGATCCAAATTCCAGGCGCATGGGTTTGGTCCCCGCCATCTCACCAATGTGCCCCGGCAAGATCAGAGTAGAAGTTCCAAGTATGTACGGTGTTAATTCAGGATTCTGAGTAGGCCTCTCGGGAGCCTCAGCGTTATGCGACCATCCCGCTGGACATCAGGCTCCGCCCCCGATCAAGTTACCTGTTTGAATAAGTTACAATGTAATGTTCTAGTTTTGTTCGATGTAAACCGCTTTGATGTTGCTGAAAGGCGGTATATAAAACTGTTCAATAAATAAATAAACAAACGAGCTATTCTCCAGCTGCTCTTAAAAGAGCTGTTTTGAGTGTTAGTAGTCGTTTTGTACATTGGCCAAAAGAGAGGCTTAAGGAAGCTGTATGCGTTTAGTCTTTATTTGGATCTGAAATCTTGCCTTTGTGATCCTAAGGTGCCAGATACCTTTGGGTCAGCCCTGAACATAGTACATTAGCATCACCTTCATCAGTTAAAATGCAGTAATTTCCACACTGACAGCTAATGTGGAAGGAGGCAGAGAATGGATATGGACTGGATCTTACATTTAACATGGAAATAGTTATCATTTGTTAACTGTTAGCGCAGAAGATCTCTGACGTTAATGCTGCCTCAATAGACAATCCCATTGTCTGCAGTGTACTTAGGGGCATATTTACCAAGTAGCACATTACCAGTGTGAGGTTGGTGCTGAAAATGATCACGGGGTGACGCTCGACCTGCATTAGTAAGTTGAGGTGTGCCCGATATGTTACCATGTTACTAGCATGGGTATCACACCACCCCACTCTCGCTACCTTTGGCGCTAACAGTGCAACTGCATTTAATACCACCCACTGGGCATTTGCTGCTATTGCAGGGTTAATGCAGATTTAACTCCCTGTTTTAGCAGCTAACCCATGAAAAAATCAGATATCACAGGCAATTTTGCACGAAATCTGATTTTTGCATGGTGGATGTCCCTAGGGACAGGAGCAGGGCAGGACTGTGGTGGGAAGTGGAGATGGCCATGGTTGACAGCCACCCCGTGAAAAAGAGTTTGCATGGTGGCTGCCAAAATTGAGTCAAATTGTGGCAGCAGATAACGCCACCTCTGACCTGCAGCTGATCAGCCCTCCCCGTGCTATGATCAAGTCCCCCCCCCCAATAATATTGTTGATTCCATGGTGCTGTGATCCACAGCACCAACAATATAAAAAATCAAAGTGTTGCCCCCACTCAGCACTGAACCCCCCTGTACAGCTCCCATTCCCAATTGGGAGCTGCCCAAGTGGGATCGTGACCCTCCCTAATGTTTCAAATGTCCCGGATGGCCATTGGATTAGGCTTCCTTTCCCTCCCTTTCATGCACAACTGCAAGAGTGTGGGGGCCCCTGTCCCCCTACCTTCTCCCTGCCACCTCCCATTTAAAAAAATATTTCTTGACTGACTAGCTAGCCGGCAAGGGGGAGGCCCCACAATCCTATACGCTACTGCCCCATCTTGCAGCCAAAACAAAATGGCCACCATCAAGGGTTGCTGCCCTCTAGCCTCTTGCTAGGTGGCAGCACTATGAGATTGTGGCCATCTTTGCTTGTGCCTATGAGAAGGGCAGGAGAGAAGAGCATGGTCATCCTACTGCTCAGCTTCAAATAACTCATTTACAGTTTATTAAAAACTTGATATCCTGCCCTTCCAAAACCAGAGTGGTTTATAATCATAATTATAATTAAACAGAAAAAGGAAAAAGAAAAATAATTCCAATTAAAATCAAGGTGGGTGATTGGGATTGGCCAGGATGGAAGGGAAGGTATGTGGGGAGGGGGGGGGGGGATGCAGAGCTGAGGTCCACTGATGTGAATGGCTTTAAGAAGATAATTCAAATGCAAGATTAAATAAATGTGTTTTTAGAGATGTTTTAAACCCGGGCTATGAAAGTTCAAGTCTAATGTTGGCTAGAAGAGGGTTCCACAGATGAGGACCTAGTAAGTAGAAGGTAACATATCTGGTACTTTCATAGTAGGCCTAGGAGGGAGGAGGCCACTGTAAGCGGAAACCGTGAAAGGAATGTAAAAGCTGAGGGGGAGCATGCAATGTTAGGTGAGAGGAAAGACAGGCTGGGATCCTAGTGTGTAATATCTTGTGAAACAGGCAGTGCTTCACACATGGACACCATGTGGTTAACTTTGCAAACATTTTACACATGTAAAGCATGTTGCCACATGGAAACAGACATAGAATTGTGTACGGGCATGTACCGTGAGATAGCACTTACTTTGATACTGTCCAAATGTACGTGTGTCCAGGGACATAATTTGGGAAGAGTCACAATGCAGATCCATATTTTATAAAACGTGCATGTACCTACATAGAGTACATGTACACATTTACGCCTGGGGAGTTCTCTGAGGCCCTTTGAGCACCACTGGGTATCACTGCACGAAAATAGGCTGTATGTTGCCTTTATCAAATAAAAACTCCATTCAAATATATCTGGGCAGAAATGATATATATACAGTATATATATTCTATCGTTTTAAAGAGGACCTTGAAAACCTCATAGACGGTACATGCATCTTCTTTCTGGGAAATTTCATCAGCGGTCCAGTATATAAATCAATCCATTTGTAGATAATTCAGTAAACTAGGAATAACAATGAAGACGTTTTGGACTTTTCACATTGGCACTCTGTTACAAAATTATCCCCTGTGAGTACATGCATATGTAACAGTGCTGAGGGTAATTTTATAACAGGAGACCTAAGTTAAATGAGCAAGAAGGTACCTATTTTATAAAGAGAAATAAATGCCTGTTTGTCTTTATAAAATACTAGCACAAATCCTGCAGAGATTGCTCCTTGCCTGCTTGAGAGCAGATGTAGATGTTTGCACATAGATTATTGAAGTGCATTCATAAATGAATGTATTTTATAATTGGCTTGCATCTTTCACATTTCCACCTCTGCTCCACCCAAAAAGAATCCCTGACAACACCTCCCGGAAAAGTACACATGGGCATACATAGTTTTACATCTGGTGGATGAGAAAAATAAATAAAAAAAAGAAAAAAAAACACTAGAGGCCCTTATGAGTACATTTATTCATGGGTGTCATAAAGGGCTGGGCCACATGGGCCCTGGCCCCACCAAAAATTGCAGTGGCACGCAGCAGACTGCCTGCAGGTATCCCATCCCCTGCGGGCAGAAAAAGAAGAGAAGTCGCGATCATGACAAAGACCCTTCCTGTCTGCCCGTGGGAGGTCGGATCCCTGCGAGCAGAACAGGAAGGGTCTTTGCTATGATGCGGCTTCTGTTTTTCTTCTGCTCATGGGGGATGGGATCCTCCTGGACAGCCTGCTGCCTGCCGGCCGTGATCATGTCAAAGACCCTTTCTGTTCTGCTCGCAAGGTTCTGATCTCCTGTGGGCAGAATGGGAAGGGTCTCTGCCCGCAGGGTGGAGCTAGGGGCAGAGTTAGGGCAGAACATGAGGCAGTGTTTGGGCCCCCTCCAAAATAAAAGGCCTTCCGCTACCCCTGCATTTATAGGTAAGAGCGCAGAGGGAAATTTTATAGCAGGGCAAGAAGGCGTCTCTGTATTGTTCACGACTGGAATTTTATAAGAAGCATTTTGCATGCACATATTGCCACATGCATGTAAAACTGACTTTGTAAAATTAGCCTCCAGTGTGTGCAGTGCACTGTGATGCCCTTTACAAGCAGTTCAGGGGACTAGTGGCTAGAGAGGGGGCAGATTTCTCTGGGTATTCAGTAGTCTTCAAAGAACCAGTTTATGAATGGGTAAATCAGATCTTTGTCTATTCAGATACACCATATGGCGTACATAATTTGTAGAAGTGTGTTGAGCAAACTATATGCTAGATTACTTAAACCAAAATAACACTATAAAATGTGTGATCAAATGCACCTGATCTAACTCATATTGAACTGCTTTGAACATGCTGACACTACAAGCATCTCTGTGGATTTTCAAATCAGTGTAAAGAACTACCAATTTTGAAGATGCAGCATAATAGTCATTTAACTTTTTTACAAATTAATGTGACATACAGTATATTCTTTTATTCCATTTGGTTGTGTTGTTGCTGATATGTATTTGAAGCTTTAATGTGTTTCAAACTCATGTATGAGAACATTGTATCGCTAAGTTGCACAGCTGGTAAAAGCCCCTATCAGACCTCTATGTTTAATACATTTTATTATTTCTCTTTACAAATTGCTCAGAATTCCTAATGATTGAATAAGTGAAAATATCCTGGGTTTTCAAGATTAAAATGGGTAAGACATTGGAGCAGCAGACCTGAATTTGGAATGAAAACACCACAGTTCAATTGTCCAAGCTTTGGAAGACTTTTCAGCACTTAAAACCCACCTCCCAGCTATCACTTAAAACCCACTTTGCACCTCACTCTTTGTTTTATCTTATGCAGGTCTTGACTTGAAAGATTTGGTTATTGCAATATGTGTTGTCTCCTGTGGAACAGCCATAGGTAGTGACGCTCAGGGGCATGTTTACTATAGCGCTACTGGTAGCAAGCGGCTAAAGCGTGGTTAGCATGCAACTTTACCTCTGTGGAGGCACAGTGGCCATGGTAGATGCAGTGGATGCAGTCGTGGCAGGGAAGGACTGCAGCACAAGTCACACCAGTGGCGTGGTAGTAGCCAGTGCAGGGCTGGCACACGTGCACTGCTAAAACATGCATTACATATGCCCTATACATGCTTGCTACCAGTGCAAAATTAATGGCACCAGAAATCAACTAAACCCCTGCAGAAACATCAGGCAGCAATATATGGCCCCACCCCCCACAAACAGGGCATATGATAAGTGGGCAGTGAAGGATAGACAGGGCTAATCTGGAAATAGGCTCATCAACTACACAGCCCATAGCAATGGGCTAAAGTACAGGGGCGCCGGGCATGCAAATCAGGAAAGCAAACACATGAAGAGAGACGGTGCTATAGCCCCCTCTGTGGGGGATAGGGTGCAAGCTGGGTGTCAGCAGCGCTTGCCATGTGGAATGGGCGCATGAACCCATCTTGCTTTGAGGCTCCCAGGTCCCTTATTACCTAGACTTGTAATGGACAGTTTATCAGACCTCTGGTGTGGGAGATAGTTGGTACTCCTCCTTGTGTCACCCCCATATGGCACAATATACTTTCCAGTGAGTAACAATGCCCCCATGTAGGAGAAGAAGGGTGCTACAGGCTACAGATCAGTAGACTCACCACAATGACCACACAGATGTGGGGGACTCATGACTGGGGCAACCTGCTACCACATGGGTTCCACATTGTCCAGATGCAACCCCTTCACCTACCAGGGAGTGGGAGGCAGACGGCAGTAAGCATTTCCACCTTGGGAACACACCACAGGATACAGGTAATCCCAGCCAGAGCATGCCAGCAGTCTTGGAAATGAAAGACCACATGAACTCCTCTGGTCTGTAGAATGTCTTATCCCTTAGTCAAGGGCCCAGGGGGAGGCAACATTGATCAGAGAGCTGCAACCAAGCAAGCCCATATTCAGAAATAGAAATGTAGGTACCTGCTCATGAGCCGGTATTCCTTAGACATGTCCTCTAATGGTCCAGGAAAGGGTGCCATGGCCCCCAGAAATAGAGTTATATACAAAGAACCATACCAGGGGCAATATATCAATAAGAACAAAGGCCTCTGGACCTCACATAATCTCTGTACTTCTATAATTTATATTTGCTACTTCAAAAAATTCACTATCGCTATGTGAGCTTTGTACCTTCAGGTTATTTCACTAGTCAATGAGGGAGCCAATCACCAAAAGTATTTCATCTACATTAACAATTATGGTATTAGGCAAATATATGTGGTATTGGGCAAAGCTCTGTCAGTTAGAGTTCATTGTTTTTTGTCCAGCCTGCTAGCTCTTTGAAACAACTGACCTCATCAGGTGTTAATTCCTTCCCTACCAACCCCAGCTCCCACCCATTCCATGTGAGCATTCTTGCTTTATAGGGAAACCTCAATTAGCTACACACAGGGATTTAGAACAGCCCTGTTAGAGCATACTTAAAAAAGGTTAACTGCTTTTTCTCTTAGAGGACAGTTGAGGAACAGGCAGGGACTTTGCTAGGTCTCTCTCTCTCTTTTACTTCAATAGGTACCGAAGCTTCTCTAACTGAACAATGGATGAGAAAAATCTAATTTCCAAAGCTGTTGTCCCTATTACAGTATCTACCTCTGTCCAGACAGAGATCCCAATGCCAGTTGAAGCTCTGGTTCCATGTGCAGGATGCTTGCAGGTTGATGCTCTCAGAAAACAAGTGGAGGAGCTTAGAGAAGATGTGGCGAGGCTGAGGAGCATTCAAGACAGTGAGAAGTACATTGATGAGATGATTCTTGAAACATCCAGGCTCTCCAGCAGAGGTGAAGATGGGAGCCTACAAAATGACAAAAGTTGGACACAAGCCACCAGGGCTTACAGAATCACCAATCCAACTCCTCCAGCCCTTGAATTGAAGAACCAATATGCAGCCCTGGAAGTGGAAGCGGTGAAAGCATCCCAGGATATGGAGGAACCACAGCTCAAGCACCCCAAATTTGCAGAATGAGTCATGACAAGGAAGCAAGGCTAGTGGTGTTTGGTAACTCTCTTCTGAGGGGTACTGAGGCATCCCTCAGCAGATGTCCAGTGAGGTCTGCTGTCTGCCAGGTACTAAAATCTGAGATGTTACAGAGAGTTTGCCAATACTCATCAAGCCCACTGCCTATTACCCGATGTTGCTCATCCATGTCGGCAGAAATGATACTGCCAGGTATCCCTCTGAGCATATCAAAAGTGACTTCATGGCTCTGCGACAGAGGGTAAAGCAGATGGGTGTGCAGATGGTGTTCTCTTCAATCCTCCCTGTTGATGGTTAAAACCCAAGGCAGAGAAGCTTGCTTTCTGAAGACAAATGCATGGCTGTTTGGATGGGGTCATAGAGAGTGTTTTGGTTTCCTGGACCATGGGATGATGGTTCAAGGGCTGAAGAACAGAGATGGTATCCATCTGTCCAAGAAAGGTTGATGTGTTTTAAGTAGCATACTGACTAACCTACTGAAGAGGGCTTTAAACTAGATTTGTTGGGCATGGGTGACGAAAGCCCCTAGGTAAATGAAAGCCCCTAGGTAAGTGAAACATTAAATACCTCTAAAGCAAGGGGTACAAGGAGCAACAGTGGTGTGTATAAATGCATGGGAAATAAGATCCTAGATGTTGAGACTTTAATGGAAGAAGATGGCTTGGATTAAGTTTCAGTTACGGAAACATGGTTCATGGACAACCATGATGGGATATAATTATACCAGGCTATACTTTACTCAGGAAGGATAGGGTAGGAAGAAGGGGGGGAGGAGTGGCACTATATGTAAAAAATAATATTAAAGTATAGAATTACAGGACTTAAAAGGGAGAGAGGAGGAACTGTGGGTTAAACTAGAAAGAGGGAAAGAGAAATCCATTTGTATTAGCGTGATATAGAGATTCTCCAGGACCAAGCAGGAAGTCAGTCCTTACTTATGGGTGACGTCGGCGCTGACGGAGCCCTCGCGGAGCAATTTCCCCCAGCTTTCGCAGAAAGCCTTTGGGAATTGCAGCACGCATGCGCGGTCCCCTTCCCGCCCAAGGGTGCCATCTTGCTCAGTCTTCTTTTTTCCATGGAGCCCTACAGACGTAGTTTGTGATCGCCGCTGAAAAAGTTGATTTCTTTTGTTTGTTTTTTCTCGGTTCGACGCCGTGTCTCTTTCCTGCCCGGCCTCGGTACCCCATTATTGAGTCCGTTCTCATTTTTTCAGTTTTTGTCTTTTGTAACGGGCGTTCCCGCCACTTTTTTTATTTTTCCCTGGCAGCACGGTCCTTCGACCTCGCAGGGGCCCTTTTTCCCCCGATGGCTGCCAGCGGTTTTAAAAAGTGTGATCGCTGTACCAGACTTATGTCTCTTACCGACACACATGACTGCTGCCTCCGTTGCCTCAGACCCAATCATGACTTGGTGGGCTGTGGTCCGTGCAACAAAATGTCCTCGAAGGCATTGAGGAGTCGGCAGTCACAAAAGGAACGAATCTTCTCTGACTCCGCGTCCGGTCGGGCCCGGACCTCGTCAGAGGCTTCGACGTCTCGTGACTCCGGCCCCGAGCATCGTCAGAGTTCCTCTGAACGGGGGTCTCCCGGCCGGGAACATCGTCGGAAGAGGAAACCCGCGAGGGTGGCGTCGGAGGATGCTCCTGGTCCCTCGAGGGCCAGGTTGCATAGCCCCGCCAGCCACCCCGGGTCCTCGGAGGCGGAGAGGTCGTCGAAGCATCCTCGTCTCGAAGTGGAGTCTCCTAGACACGTGAGTACTGTAGTCCTCGTGGACTCACCTCCCAGGGAACCGACGTCGGACCCGACACCGTCGGGGCCCGAGTCGGGGGCTGCTGGGTCTTCTGAGTTTGGTCTCAGATTGACGGCCTTGGAGTGCAGTATCGCTGCCTTCATGGACCAGCAGCGGGCATTGATGGCCGGCATCGCCAGTGCATCTGCCCCGACCACCGGGACATCGACGTCCAAGTTGACCCCGGAGGCCGAGCCGATCCTCGAGTCCATACAAGCTTGAGTCGATCCTCGGCCAAGGTCTCCCTCAGCCTCCCGTTCGGGACCGAGGTCGTCAACGCCGGCCTCGGCGTCGGGGCAGAGGTCCTCGGCCCCCGCCCGCACGGAGCCACTCGATTCCTCCACGGAGGAGTCGGGCTGGGACACGGAGGAGGACGAGTCACCCGGTTCTTTTCAGACTCGGTGCGTCCCCTCCAACTCGCCCGAGTCGGAGCCTTGGAGACGGTCCCCCCGGAGGATACCCGGTTCTCCGATTTTGTGAGGGACATGGCCAAGGCTTTGGCCTTCCCCGCGGATCCGGAGGAGGAGCCTCGAGCCGAAGAGCTCGAGGCCCTCCAGTATGACTCTCCCCCGAAGGAGGCCTTTACTGTGCCGGTTCCTCCGATGCTGGAGCGGCTGCTCTTCCGCATGTGGGAGAGCCCGGCCTCGATGCCGGTGTTAAGCAAGCGGGTCGATTCCATGTATCGAGTCCGCAAGAGCCCTGGGTTCCAGAAGGCACAACTGCCGCACCATTCCATGGTGGTGGAATCGGCCATGCATCGACTTAAGAGTCAGAAGATGCACTCCTCCGCGTCTCTGGGTAAGGAGGCCCGGAACCTGGATGCCCTCGGTAGGAAGTGCTTCCAGGGCTCTATGCTTGCTTGCCGAGTCCAGACATACCAGCTGTATATGGGCATGTATCTTCGAGACCTGGCAAAGGAAATTGCCGGGTTCTCTGCTGGTCTCTCCGAGGAACCTTTTCAGAGGTTCCAGGCCTTTGCTACTGGTATTCGAGAGTGCTCGAAGTTTATTTCTCGAGCAGCCTACGATGGCTTCGAAGCATCGGCTCGAGTAGCCGGAGCCGGCATCGGTGCTCGCCTTCAGGCTTGGCTTCAGTCATCCGACCTCGAGCCATGGGTGCAGGACAAGTTGGTCGATGTCCCCTGCAGAGGTGAAAACCTCTTTGGCAAGCCCATGGCTGATAAGGCGGCAGAACTCGAGTCCGAGACTCTCACCAGAACTCGCCTGTCCAGAAAGACCTCTGCCCCTTCACAGAAGAGGAAGGGCTCGGGGAAAAAGCACTTTTACCCGAGGAAGGTGTCTGCCTATAAACAGCACCACCCACAATATCAAGCCTCAGCAGCTCCCCATCAGGGCCAGCAGGCTAAGGGACAGGGCAATGGGTCCCGTAGGCAGAAGGCCCCCAAGCCCACTACACCGGCCCCTGCTCAGCAGGGTGGGGGTTTTTGACTATGCCGGCATAGCCTCTCCCCCTCCGCGACTTTTGCTCCGCACGGGGGGCCAGCTGACATACTTTGCCCACAGGTGGTCAGCCATAACATCCGATTCCTGGGTGCTGCAGGTGGTTCAAAAGGGCTACCTCTTACATTTTCACCAGGTACCTCCTCCCTACTTTCCAGGGGAGCCTCCAAGACCCCCTCTGCACAGGGACTTACTCCTTCAGGAGCTGCAAAGTCTGCTCCAGGAACAGGTTGTGGAGCCAGTGCCCCAGCACTTGTGGGGTCACGGGTTTTATTCGAGGTACTTCCTGGTTCCGAAAAGAACAGGAGGCCTCAGACCCATCCTGGACTTGCGCAACCTCAACAAGTTCCTGCAGCGGGAAAAGTTCAAGATGCTTACCCTTGGAATCCTACTGCCCTACCTCCGGCAGGGAGATTGGCTATGCTCCTTGGATCTAAAGGATGCTTACACTCACATCCTTATTCATCCGGGCCACCGGCAATATCTGAGATTTGTGGTGGCAGGGAATCATTACCAGTACCGCGTACTGCCCTTTGGCCTCTCCTCCGCTCCCAGGGTGTTCACAAAATGCCTGGCAGTGGCGGCAGCCTTCCTGAGGCTTCAAGGCCTCTTCGTCTTTCCCTACCTGGACGACTGGCTCATCCGGGCACAGTCTTCCCTAGAGGTCACTCAGGCCACTCAACGCACAGTGGCTCTGCTTCAGCACTTGGGCTTCGTCATAAACTTCGAAAAGTCCACTTTGCTCCCCTCTCAGGATCTCAAATTCATAGGAGCACGGCTGGACACTCTGCAGGCTCGGGCCTTCTTACCCCTGGAACGGGCCAATAGGCTCATAGCTCTGGCCGGCAGGTTCCACAGCGCGTCACCGGCCTCTGCCGGACAATTCCTGCAACTGCTCGGTCACATGGCCTCCACGGTCCATGTCACTCCGAATGCCCGTCTGCATATGCGACCTGCTCAGTGGAGCCTTCGCACTCAATGGCTTCAGGCCACAGGGAGACTGACGGACTTAATACAGATCTCCGACCGCCTGGTCTCCTCTCTGCAGTGGTGGCTTCACCTGCCCAATCTGGTACTTGGCATGACTTTTCAGTCTCCTCCACCTTCTCAAGTGCTCACGACGGATGCCTCTCTCCTGGGATGGGGAGCGCATTGCCAAGGAACATGCACTCAAGGCCTTTGGACACCTTGGGAGGCTGCTCAGCAGATAAACTTCCTGGAGCTGCGGGCGATCCGCCTAGCTCTGCGGACCTTCTCTCACCTCACTTCTCGTCGGTCTGTGCTGGTGCAGACGGACAATCAGGTCGCCATGTTCTATGTGAACAAACAGGGGGGCACGGGCTCCCTCCTTCTATGTCAGGAGACTCGGAGACTGTGCTCTTGGGCAGTCGACCACGATATCCTCCTCAAGGCTGTTTACCTGCCCGGGCAGGACAATTGCCTAGCCGACAAACTGAGCCGGATTCTGCAGCCGCACGAATGGAGGTTGAACCCCGTAGTGGTCCAACGGATCTTCCGCCGGTGGGGCCCCCCCACCATGGATCTCTTTGCCAGTCCCCTAAACCGGCAACTTCCCAGGTTCTGCTCCCGGCACCCGCATCCTCTCAGAGTAGCTCCGGATGCTTTCCTCATTTCGTGGTCCACGGGCCTACTGTATGCCTTTCCTCCCACGCCACTCGTGTCCCGGACGCTGTTCAAAATTGTCCAGGACAGGGCCTCCGTGATCCTGGTAGCACCCAGGTGGCCGAGACAACCCTGGTTCCCTCTGCTCCTACAACTAGCGGTGGACACCCCTCTTCCTCTGGGGTTTCAGCCCGATCTCCTGACCCAGGATCAGGGTACTCTCCTCCACCCCAACCTCCGGGTCCTTCATCTGATGGCCTGGCTGCTGAAAGGGTAGTCCTAGCTCCGCTCTCACTTCCTCTGGAGGTGGAGGCTGTCGTCCTGGCGTCTCAGCGACCTTCCACCCGGAAATCTTACGCCCTTAAATGGCGTCGCTTCTCGATCTGGTGTTCTCAGCGCTCTGAGGACCCCTTCGCCTGCTTAGTATCAGTGGTACTGCAATATTTGCTTCACCTCTCCGATCTAGGCCTCAAATCCAACTCTGTCAGGGTCCACCTCAGTGCTCTCTCTGCACATCATTCGCCGGTGGAGGGCCAGCCTCTTTCCGCGTACCCCCTGGTGGCGCGTTTTCTCAAGGGCCTTCTTCTGCTTAGGCCCCCGTTGCGCCCTCCAGCTCCTGACTGGGATATCAATGTGGTCTTGCAAAGGCTTACCTGTCCGCCTTTTGAACCCATGGCTACCTGTCCTCTTCGTTTCCTCTCCTGGAAAACTCTCTTCTTGGTAGCCCTTACCTCCGCTAGGCGCGTTAGTGAAATACAGGCCCTAGTGTCAGAGCCCCCTTACACTAGGTTCTACAAGAATAGGGTGGTCTTACGGACTCACCCTAAGTTTCTTCCGAAGGTTGTCTCCTCTTTTCACATCAATCAAGAGGTGGTTCTTCCGACCTTCTTTCCCAGACCGCATACCAGCCGAGCTGAAACTGTTCTGCATACCCTGGACTGTAAAAGAGCCTTATCCTTCTACCTTGACCGTACGCGTGAGCATCGAAAGGCTGTCCAGCTTTTCGTCTCTTTTGACCCCAATCGGTTGGGGATACCCGTCTCTAAGCGTACTCTGTCCATCTGGGTAGCTGACTGTATCGCCTGGGCTTATGGAGCAGCCGGCCTCTCCTTAGAGAGTCGAGTCACGGCTCACCGTGTCAGGGCGAAGGCTGCGTCAGTAGCTCACCTCCGCTCTGTTCCGTTGGCGGACATCTGCCGGGCCGCTACTTGGTCTTCAAGCCAGACGTTTGCGGCTCATTACTGCCTGGAGAGGGAGTCCCGCAGGGACAGTGCTTTCGGACAGGCAGTCCTCCAAAATCTCTTTGAGGTTTAAGCAACTCCTACCCTCCGGCCCTGGTGTTGGGCTACCGGCCGGATTTGTATTCTGAGAAGATTCCTTCCTTCTGTACTGTTGAGCTTGAGGGAGCTCATTTTTCGGTTGAGGTCTCCGGTAGCCCTGAGCTCGGGAGTCCCATAAGTGAGGACTGACTTCCTGCTTGGTCCTGGAGAAAGAGTAGTTACTCACCTGTAACAGGTGTTCTCCAGGAGCAGCAGGAATCAGTCCTCACTACCCTCGCTCCTCCCCTTGGAGTTGCAGTCATTTTTTTTGCTAACTTTTTTTGCTGTCTCTTCGCTATGTCATCAGACTGAGCAAGATGGCACCCTTGGGCGGGAAGGGGACCGCGCATGCGCGCTGCAATTCCCAAAGGCTTTCTGCGAAAGCTGGGGAAAATTGCTCCGCGAGGGCTCCGTCGGCGCCGACGTCACCCATAAGTGAGGACTGATTCCTGCTGCTCCTGGAGAACACCTGTTACAGGTGAGTAACTACTCTTTCTCTTCACAAGGAGAAGAAGTGGACAGAGATTTAATATAAGACATACACAGCATTGCAAGGAAAAGGGAAGTGTTATTGAAGGTGATTTCAATATGCCAGATGTTGATTGGTACATCCCTGCTGTGGTGTCATTTAGAAGTAAGGAGATCCTGGATTCACTCCAGGGAGAACTATTCAGACAACTGGTAACAGAACCCACACCTGAAGGGGCAATACTGAACTTGGAGCTTTCCAATGGTGAAAATGTTTATGATGTTATAGTGGGAGATCATCTCACATCTAGTAATCACTAGATGGTGTGGATCAGTATTAGGAGTAGGGCTGATAAAATCATTCAAAAGAGAGGGTATTAGACTTTTGGAAAACTATCTTTGCCAAGATGGGCCAGTACCTCAAGGAGTCGTTAGCAGGATGGGAACATCTGGAAGATGTAGAAAAAATAGTGGGCAAAACTGAAAGGGGATATTTTAAGGGCAACCAACCTTTTTGTTAGGTAAATAAAGGTAAAAATAAAAGAAGACCGCTATGGTTCTCAAGAGAAGTAGTTAAAAAGGTGAAGAAAAACGGGGAGGCCTTTATGAACTACAGGAGAAAACAGACAGGCATCTTTAATTTGAAAAACTTAGAGAAGCTAGCAAAGTAGTCATGAAACAAAGATACAAAAAGAAATAGCCATTGCAATAAGATTGGGGGATTTGATATTTTTCAGATATGTTAGTGAGAGGAGAAGGGCAAAAGTAAGGGAGGAGTAGCCTAGTGGTTGGGGCAAGGTACTTCAGGCCGGAAGGTCGGGGGTTCAAATCCCACTAGAGGACAGCAACCTTGGGCCGGAAGGACTGGGGTTTCTAGTCCCACAGATGCTCCTTGTGGTCTGGGCAAGCCACTTAACCCTCCACTGCCCATGTTCCCTGTAAGTATTAGTGTATGTGTCTCATATCCCCGCGTGTTAAATGTATCCCCCAATTGTGTTGTGACCGCTTTGATTGAAGGATAAGGCGGTATACAAAACTGTCTAAATAAATAAATAAAATAAATAAAAAGTGGTATTATCAGTCTCAAGGGTGAAAGGGAGGAATATGCAGAAGCTGATGTGGATAAAGTGGAATTGCTTAACAAATATTTCTGGTTTGTGTTCACAAATGAAGGGTCAGCAGCAGGACCTCAGAAAACACCCACAAAAGGAACAGAAGCAACGGGGATCTTGAACGATTTTCAGAGGACTGTGTTCATGAGGAACTAGCTAAACTAAAAGTAGACAAAATGATGGGACCAGATGGGAACTTGGGGACATTCTAGCAGCTCCACTGACTGACCTTTTCAATGCCTCTCTGGGGCTGGGAATGGTGCCAGAGGACTGGAGAGAGGCACATGTGGTCTCTTTACACAAAAGCGGGAGTAAGGGTGTGGTTGAAAACTACAGGTCTAACCTCTGTGGTGAGTAAATTATTGGAAATGCTGCTGAAAGAGAAAATAGTGAGGTTTCTGGAGTTCAATGGATTACAGAATTGGATTACAGACTGAGCTTCTTATCTGTCCCCCTAAAACCTCCTCTCCTCTTCCTCCTTTCTCAGTCTCTGTCTTTGATTCCTCTCTCTCCTTCTCCTCTCACATCCATCTGATAGCTAAGACCTGCCATTTCTTTCTCTATAACATCAACAAAATCCGCCCATTCCTTTCTGAACATACAACTAAGATGCTTATCCACTCCTTAATCACCTTCCGTCTTGAATACTGTAACCTACTCCTCTCTGGCCTCCCTTTGAATCATCTCTCTCCCCTTCAATCTGTTCAACACTCTGCTGCGTGGCTAATCTTCCGCCAGCCTCATCATGCCCATATTACCCGTCTTCTCAAGTCACTTCATTGGCTCCCTATCCATTTCTGCATCCAGTTCAAACTTCTCCTGCTGCCCTATAAATGCAGATCCTCACTACCTTTCTTCTCTTATCTCTCCTTACACCCCCCCCCCCCCCTTGGAAACTCCACTCTTCTGGAAAATTGCTTCTATCTGTGCCTTTCACTTCTATTGCTAACTCAAAACTTTGCTCCTTTCACCTTGCTGCACCTTACGCCTGGAACAAACTACCTGTGTCTGTACGCCAGGCACCTTCTCTGACCCTTTTCAAATCCAGGCTGAAAACTCACCTCTTCGCTGCTGCTTTTGGATCTCGACTCACCTGATCTCCTGGTTTCTTTACCTTTCCCCCTTGTTTTATCCCTGTCTACACCTTCTGTGTTGTCTGTCTTGACTAGATTGTAAGCGCTGATGAGCAGGGACTGTCTCTTACATGTCTGTGCAGTGCTGCATATGACTTGTAGTGCTATACAAATACTCAGTAGTAGTAGTAGGATCAGCAGCAGCATGGATTCACCAGAAGCAGGTCTTGTCAGACAAATCTGAATGATTTCTTTGACTTGGTGACCAGGAAGTTGGTCCGAGGTAGAGCCCTAGATGTGGTGTACTTGGATTTCAGTAAAGTCTTTGACACCGTTCCGCACAGGCAACTTATAAACAAACTGAGCACTTTAAGGATGTACCCTAAGGTGACTGATTGTGTTAGAAATTGGTTGAGTGGGAGGCAACAAAGAGTACAGGTAAATGGAGCTCACTCTGAGGAGAAGAAGGTTACCTGTGGTGTGCCGCAGGAATCTGTCCTTGGTCCAATTCTTTTTAACATCTTTGTTAGTGATATTGTGGAAGGGCTGTCGGGTAAGGTTTGCCTCTTTGTGGATGATACCAAAATCTGCAATAGAGTAGACACCCAGGAAGAATGGTTGAGAATTTGGTAGCTGAGATATAATGCTAAAAAATGCAGGATCATGCATTTGGGCTGCAATAATCCAAAGGAGCTGTACAGTGTATGGGGTGAAGTACTTCTGTCCACAAAAGAAGAGTGGGACCTGTGTGTGGTTTTGTCTGATGATCTTAAAATAGCTAAACAGGTAGAAAAGGTGACGACGAAAGCTAGAAGTATGCTTGAGTGCATAGGGAGAGGAATGGCCAGCAGAAAAAAGGAGGTGATAGTGCCTCTCTATAAGTCTTTGGTATAACCTCATTTGGATTATTTATTTATTTATTATTTATTTATTTTTATTTCTTATATACCGCGCTTTTAATCAGTGCGGTTTACAAATGAACAATTCAAACACAATGATACAGTCGGCATTGGTTTTTTTTACAATGAACAGGGTACAAAAAACTTGGTGGTAAACAGGGTTAACTATATACAAAAAACGTGGTGGAAAGTAGGATTAACTATGTACATGGCATTTTTTGGTTAACTACATGGTAGTGGTAAATAGATATAATTATAGTACAGTATAAATATGGTATGGGTAAAGTGTGCAAGTACGAACCATCATGATTAGCCATTTTCCACCGGGGTCAAGTGGGCAAGATCAACATGCGGGCTATGTTCAATCGGAGTTGCTTCAGGGTAGTATATTAGGAACAAGTGATGTTTTAAGACCTTTCTGAATGTCGTGAGACTAGTGATGGCTCTAATTTCGGGTGGAAGGGCATTCCAGGCTCTGGGCGCAAACAGTGAGAAGGCTCTAGAGGCTGTTGATTTAGAGCATTTCGTAAGGAGTTTCGGAAGGTCAATGGAGTTCAATGCAGCAGATCTCCTGGATCTGTTTGTTGGAGTGACATGTATCATATTGCTGATAGGTGATAGGGATGGGCTCTTTGCAGCTTTAAAAGTCATGACCAGGGTTTTATATAGGGTTCTGGCCTGGAGGGGTAGCCAGTGTAAACTCTTCAGTATTGGAGTTATGTGCTCTGAGCGTGGAGCACCTACGAGAATTCTCGCGGCTGCATTCATGGCCAGACGGAGGGGATTTAGAGTAGATTGTGGGAGACCGTGTAGTATGATATTGGCAAAATCCAGGTGTGGTAGTACCAGGGCTTGGAAGATAGTGCGGAAATCGGAGTAAGTAGTCAAGAAGAGGTCGGAGATTACGTAGGGATCGAATCTTTTGGTAAATTGAGTTTGTTGCTTTCTTGATGTGTGCTGACATATCAAGCCGTTGATCTAATGTAATCCCTAAGTATCGGATTGTGGGTTGTGCCTTCAGCTCAATGTTGTTTACTTGTATGGGGGTATGAATGTTGGATTCCGTGTTACGAATAGGACGTCTGTTTTGTTGTGATTTATACGTAGATTCTGTTTGAGGAGCCAGTTTGATACAGCTTCGAAGCACTGAACTATTGATGTAAAATCTGGTTGTTTTACATTGAATGGAGTGGAGGAGTAGCCTAGTGGTTGGGGCAAGGTACTTCGGGCCAGAAGGTCGGGGGTTCAAATCCCACTAGAGGACAGCAACCTTGGGCCGGAAGGACTGGGGTTTCTAGTCCCACAGGTGCTCCTTGTGGTCTTGGGCAAGCCACTTAACCCTCCATAGCCCATGTTCCCTGTAAAATAGTTCTCTGTGTGCTGTGCTTTCCTGTCTAATCAATGTGTTTATACCTCAAAAATTTCCTGTCATGATTTGACAATTTCCAATCTGTAATCAAAAACCGCTGCTGATCGCTGGAAGTAGTGGTATACAAAATGTATACTAAATAAATAAATACATCAGGATGTCATCCACATATGCTAGACATTGAATGTTGAAGGTACGTATCACATCACAGATTGGCTGCATATAGATATTGAACATTAGTGCAGACAAGGAGGATCCCTGAGGGACACCTTGTTTAAGTGGGAATGAATCAGATATTGCTTCTCCTGTTATGACTTGCTGCTGTCTATCAGATAAGTAAGATTTGCACCAATTCAGGGCTAGATCTTGAATACCCTTCTCTTTGAGGCGCTGTAGGAGAGTATTGTGGTTTACTGAATCAAATGCGGCAGCTATGTCGAGAAAGATGAGAATGAACCCTTGATGGATATTGTCGATGCTTATGATTAGGTTATTGAAGAGGGTTGTGAGGAGGGTGTCAACACCATGTTCTTCTCTAAAACCATGTTGTGAGGGGTTCAGAGGAGCTTCTGAGTCAACATGTTGTTGTATTTGTCACTGGACTACTTTTTCCATGATTTTTGCTAGAAGAGGGATGCTAGAGATAGGTCTAAAAGATTTGACTTTTGTTGGGTATAGCTTTCTGTTCTTCAGGAGGGGGCGGATGGATGAATGCTTGAGGCTCTGAGGGAAGGATCCAGTTGAGAAGGAATGGTTGACAATCTTGCTTATAGTTGGGCTAAGTTCATGTCGTAGTTCTTTGATCCACCTGGCTGGGCAGGGGTCGTTAGGTGCAGTAGTTAAGTTAATAGCTGCTATTATTTCTTCAATCTCTTTGTTGGATACCTGAGAGAAATTGTCAAGTGTGGCTAGTTGAGTCACAGTCTGTGGGGTGGAAGGTGTTGATGCTGTGAGGATCGAACTGGTCTGTATCATTTTTGATTGTAGGTATTCAGCATAATCTTGAGGGTGTGGCATAGGTGGTTGGGTTGTGATTGGATCACCTGTTAAGGATTTAACAATATTGAAGAGGTCATGTGGCTTGTTTAAGGACCGCATTAGTGTATCCGAGTGGTATTTCTTTCTTTTTTCCATTGTCATCTTCCAGTGAGTTTGTAAGTATGAATTGTATGAGCAGAGTGCATCAGGAGATCGGGAGGAATGCCAGCGTCTCTCAAGTCTGTGTAGGTGGAGGAGAGATTATTGTAGTTCAGGGGAGAACCATGGTTTTTGTTTGACCTTGGTCTTGATCCTATCAGTAGCAGGGATGCAGGCAGCGGCTTTCAATGTGTTGTCCCAGTTGGTTATTAAGTCATCTTGAGAAGGTAAGTCCTTGTGGAGGGCGGGTAGGATTTTCTCCAAGACTTCAATCTTATTGAAAGGGCGGAAGCGAGTTTCAAGGGCACTTGGGGGGCGACCTGATTTGTTGCTGTCATTGGAGAGGTGTTCAGTGGGGATGTAGAAGAGGAGTAAATTGTGATCAGACCAGGGTATGGGGGTTATGGAGATCGGGGGCTTCTGAGATGTGTTGAGTACCGCTTGAGGAGCGAAGATTAAATCCAATGTGCCTCCTTTGATATGGGTGGGAGCGTCAATAAGTTGTTCATATCCTAGTTGGCACATGGCTTCGAGGAATGCTGAGGAGTGTGAGGTTTGTAGCGATGGTAGGTTAAAGTCCCCCATTAGCCAGTTAGGGGATTGTGGGTTGGGAGAGTTACATGCAATGTTGATTATTGATGGAAGGTCCTCTGGGGAGGGTGATGGTGCTCGATAGAGTAGATTGATCATACAGCTCCTATTAGATATGGAAAGAGCATCAAGGTGTGGAGTGCTGATGGTATTGCTCAGTTTGAATTGGAGGTCCGATTTGGCGACAATGAGTGTGCCACCACCTCTCTGGTTAGATCTGTGGCAGGCACAGATGGAAAATTCTGGTGGAATCATCTGGTTGATGAGGACGTTGTCGGTTAGCCATGTCTCAGTTATCAGCAGTATGTCCAGGTTATGTGCTATTATCAGATCAATAGCTGCAGGCCATTTGGAACGTATAGATCTGGCATTTATTAAGGCGCACTTTGATTAGACGATTGGTCTTGTGCTTCTCAGTAGGGTCTTTGTCAGAGAGCAGCAGTGGGATATGTAGGAGGTGGGAATAGGGTATTCTGGTTCTCATGGTGGAGAGGCAGGGATGTTCCATTGAGCACCTTCCCATGCTATAAAGGATAGGGATCTGCTTAATCCAAGGGTCTAGGGCCAGTGTTAGGACTGGGATCGATGCGATGAGCAGGATGGGGACTAAGAGAGGTATTTGATACATGATAGGGGACATGGCTATAGGCAGCGTGGTCAGCTGAAGAGGAGATAATTGAGTGCCCTGGAATAGTCAGCAGAGAAAGCAATATACAGCAAAGCAAACAAATTATATAACTAGTTGTGCAGTTTGTTTCCTTAGTGGAGTGGTATTTGTCACTTTGTTACTTTCTCTCGGTGGCAGAGAAAGGTACCTGTGAGAGCCCGCAGTTAGCAGGAAGTAGCACTACTAGTGGGGAGTATTTATTTGGAAATGTGGTTATCTGTGAGGTTTTTTAGACAGGCAATGATAATAACATCACAGGCTAATACACAATAGTAGCAATACTACAATGATAGTCTGCAGTTGGAGAAAGCGACAACCATGGGGTATATCAGTCAGGCAGTGCTATAACAAATTACAGACTACTCACTACAAAAAAAAAAAAATTGCGTGCAATTCTGGAGACCACACCTTCAAAAATATATAAACAGGTTGGAGTTGGAGCACAGGGTGGCTACTAAAATGGTTAGTGCTCTTTGTTATAAAGCATATGAGAATAGACTTAAGGATCTTAATATATATACGTTAGAGGAAAGGTGGGATAGAGGAGATATGATAGAGGTGTTTAAATACCTCCGTGGCATAAATGCACAGGAGGAGATCCTCTTTCGATTGAAAGCAAGCTCTGCTATGAGGAGACATAGGATGAGGGTGAAAGGGGATAGACTCAGGAGTAATATGCAGAAATATTTCTTTACGGAAAGAGTGGTGGATCCGTGGAATAGTCTCCCATTGGAGATGGTAGAGATGAGGACAGTATCTGACTTCAAAAAAGCACGGGACAAACACAGAGTATCTACAAAGGAAAAAAGGGGACTATTGTAGTAGTTGATATGGAAGGGCAGATAAGACAAGCCATGTGGTCTTTTTCTGTCATCATGTTTCTAAAACAAAACACAACCAAAAATAATGGAGGAGAAAAGACCTCAGTGTTCAGAGCTATTATCCCTCTTCTCAGCAGTTGCCCATCCAAGGGGAATTGCTTTACAGAAACATCAGTGGTCAGAAAAACTCCTCTTAATATTCAGTATTTTATTAATTAATTGTTACCAAATACTAAAAGGCTAAACTTAGCCTACTATCAAAAAATATTTTAAAGAATTTTTTTAAGATTGTTTCTATAAAGCATTGTTTATATAGTTTCTTTATAATATGGCAACGAAGTTGTCTTAACTCCCTGCAACCAGCAGGTAACCACCTGAAGACAGCAATGCCTGAAATGCTCAAAGGCTGAGAAAGCTAAATCGCTATTGCATATTCAAGTAACTTATCTTCCATTATCGATCAGCATCCCTTGAAAGTAGAGCAACCCAACAAAGATGTTCGCATCGCCATAAGACTTCATCAGGGTCAAACTCTTGTAATGCTACAAGAAAACGTTTATGTGGTGGCGTGTGTTGTCATCATTAGCTGGTTCAAATAGATAGCAAAAGCCAATTGGGGAGATGCAAAGGAAGGGCACACACGAGCCAATCAGGAGCAAATGCCCCATTCATTCTTATTATTCAAACCATGGGATTCTATAGAATTAAGGAGAAAGATCCATTTCTGTTCTTTCTGCAGCAATCTTTCCTCAGTCTCCTCCTCTTAAAGACATAGGTATAGAATCGATCATCATACATCGTATATCATCAAAACCTGATGAAACTGTTGAAAGTGGTTGACAAAAGAACTTCTTTCTAGATTTTGACAGACTATATTGATGCTCAGAAAGACGTGTGCTAATTGTCTAGTGGTTTTGCCAATATAGATTTTAGTGGTATGAATTTACAAATTGATTGTTTTACCTATCATAATATGTCATACACTTTGAGGGGCTTCACTTCTTGCGATTCCACTTTTGTGATTTATGCACTTCAATGTCCGTGCCATTTATTATACATAGGGAAGACGATACGACCTTTACGGGTGCGATTGGGCGAGCACAAAAGTCGGTTGAAGTGTAAGGCGATACAAGCTCCAATAGTACAACATAGTCTATCGTTGGGCCATTCCTTTGAGGATTTTAAATGTTTTGTGATAGAGCAATTCATCGGGGAGAGGAGGTTTAACACGTGAACAAACCTTGACATTTCGTGAGCAGCGATGGATTTTCATCTTAAAGTCGTGGAACCAACGGGGCTTAAAATATGATTGAATGGCGAGCATGCCTGCAATAAGATTGGATATAGCAAAGGGTGGAACCAGCATCTAATCTAAGCTCCTCCTATATAACTCTACAGCTGAGGCACGAGTGCATGCGCGGCGTTTTTTTGAAAGCGAAGGTTAATCCTTGAAGGCGCGGGCAGCATCCTTTATACAGAAACCCACTGGTTAGTAATATAGTTTCACAATATCGATGGTAGCTTGATTTTGGGAGAATGGGCTCAGTTTCTTTAATCGATTGAAGTCAAGAAGATTGGCTGTTATTTTGTTTCTTGTTTATAGGAGACCACGAGAAGCAGGATCTTTTCTCAGAGATTCTAACTGGCGGAGCTAGTGTTTTCGGAATATGAGTTAATTCAGTATCCTTTGTGAAGACAGATAGATATTTTTTCTGAAGAAAACGATTTGACATCCCTTATAAAGCATTTTTGCTTAAACCGATTTCATATCTGTTATGAAGACAGACTGACATCTTCTCTGAAGAAAGTAATTTGACATCTCCCAGAAAGCATTTTTGCTTAAATTTCCCCTGAAGAATCCCGAGTGGGAGAAACGCGTTGGAGCGCGACTAAGACAGCATTGGGAAGACTTAGACAACATACATTGAGACTGGGAACATTCCTTTGGACTCAGAGAATATATATTGAGATTTCAAAGACATCTTTTCAGATTAATTCAAGAGTTATCTTTACAAATGTGAATTCTTTAAATAATATTTATGTATACACTTTGGTAGGGTGATGGTTAAGATAATTGACATGATTTTCATTATTACTTGTTTTAAATATTTTGGAAAGCCTAATTTGCATTGTAAAACTGGTCATTAATTTGGCAGGTCATTGATGCTAGTTGGCGCGGCTCTGTTGGTTTACTGACAGATAGCCAAGATAGCGCCGGGAAGTCTGAGACCTTGCCAATTTTATATTGAACAGTTATATTGAGGAAAGTTTTTGAATTATAGGGGTATAAGATTTTGGAGCACAAACGAGATTAAATATCAGTATACGCTCTGTGAATACGCCTTTAATTAACGTTGAATATAGATTTTAGAACTAGAACATCAAACCAAATATAAAACAAATATAGAAGTACAAGAAGTAGAATCACGTAGCTGAAAGGTTTTTCCATTTGCAGAAAACTCCATTCCTTCATGCATAATGTCACAGAACTTTCAGCTACCACATTTTAAATGACCTTTAAAGTTCTTATCTACCGCGAAGGGGGTGGGGGGAGGGGGAGAGCTATCTTGGGGCATAAAAAGTCACGTAAATTACATCCTCTACTGTAAGTAATACCTGGTTATAATAAAGATAAAGTTGGATGTGCATTAATAATAAACCATCAATTTCTTATAGCTGAATCAATGAGTGAAGCTAAAGAAGAATATTGAAGGATACAAATCATGTCTTCCCAGCTACCTTTATTTTGAGGTATCATCTTTGGTTGATCTATCTACCACTCACAATGGTATAGTGAGTTCTCTTGCAAGCCTTCCGCAATGCGTTAATTGGATAACCTCGTTCTGCAAATTTTTGCAGCATCTTCTTTGTCTGTAATCGATATTCAGCATCTAAGGAACAAATCCTTCGACAACACAGAAATTGTGAATATGGTAAACTATTTCTTAAATGCAGAGAATGGAAACTGCTATACTGTAATACTGTTTTCCTGACAGTAGGTTTGGAGTACAAAGTAGTATAAAAAATGCTACCTTCTTTCTTCATTTGAATATCCAAAAAATGAATGCTTGATGACATGTCAAAATGTATAGCAGAATTGCGCATATTCAAGAACTCAAAAAAATCATTCAAGTAGTGGCATGTGCTGCTCCAAAGCAAAAATATATCATTGATATATCTCCATCATCTGATGATGTATTTGGCATATGGGGGAAGAGTACATCTGCTGTGTCTCAAATGCCTCCACGTAAAGGTTTGCTAGCAAGGATGCAAACATTGCACCCTTCGCCGTACCTTAAATTTGTAGGTCAAAGTTATCCCGATACACAAAAAAAATTCTGCTTCAGAGCTATCTCAGCTAGTTGTAATACGAATCTAGTGGATACTCTATGAGGATCTGTGAAAATCCCAAACTCTTTGCAAAACCTGAAGTGCTTCATCTTGTGGAATAGCTATATATAATGCTCAAACATTATATATAGCTATTCCACAAGCCATTGGACATTCTCCACTTCTTATACCTGTTGTAAACTAAACAAAAAATGTGTAGTGTCTTTTATATAGGATGCAATCATAGGCCCAGGAACAGAGCCTATCGCTGCAGCATAGCCCCCCAGGTGCAAATATGCACCATTACATGGTCTCCCTTGCAGGGGAGGTGGTGGTCATTGGTCAGACTGCATAATGATGTGCCAGTCCTTCCATTTGCCATTATTTGCATCACTCCACTTACATGCGTCACCCTCTCCAACTGTCTTGAGCCATCCCCAACCCTGCTATGCGGTCTAGTTGAGATTGTATTACTGAGACCAAGGCCCATTTACAGCTGTCTTGACAGGCTTTCCTCCCCAATGTCCATGTGGAGAGTTGGAGGGGAACTAGATACCCATTTGGCTGCTGCTGCTGGTGTAGAAGGGGCACTCCCCCTGCCATCCGTTTGACATTAAGGCTTCTGCAGTCATCTCCACTGCAACAGAAGATGGCATGGGGACTGGTTCCATCGGTGCAGTTCAGCCCTTATTGTATGCGATATTGTATGAATTGTTTCACGGGGGATTTAGTGATTTTTTGGAGAGATTATTATATTATCACTAATTTAGGGGCTTTTTGTTAAGATACTTATTGTATGCAAGCCAGTGCAGGGGTCTTGGGCACCCTAGGAGTGCTTTCTGCCTTATGCCCCCCTCCCCAGAGCAGTGGTACAGCAAGTGGCAATGTTGTCAGCATACATGGGACTCATACCTTAGCCTTGCAGGTATAATTGTGCCTATTCTCCGTGCAGGGCTGTGTATGAGCTACAGACTCTGTTTTCTTGTGGCTGTGAGGATCTATTGTGTGTTCCTTCAGAGGCAGATTCCTTAGGGAATTGCCTAATTGTCCCCAAAATGGTTCCTGACCAGTGGGGTGCATTGAGTGTGTCCATACATGGTAGGAGACTGGTGATAGTTCCACCCATGCTAGCAGCACTTTTCCAGCCTAGGAACACCACTAGTGTGGCTGCACTAGCGAGGCGCAGCTGCAACTGCCCATTCTCCACCCTAACTCTGCTCCAACCCTGCGCATTCACACGTCATTCAGGTAGAGTGCTGGTTTTAGCATCGTCACATTTTGGCAGCATGCTCCTGACTACTGCCCGGCCAAAATTCATGTTAGCCCTGCACTAAACATGTGGTAACAGCTACCACATTTTAGTAAACCATCCCCTTAATATGATGGTTTGGGAATTCAGATATGTAATTTTGCCTTCAAAGTTGATAAATCCACCTGCAAACCACATAAATGTTGCTCGGTGGGATATTCAGAAGCACTTCCCAGCTTTATGCTAGTGAATATCCTCACATAGCTGGGTTAAATGCCTTCTTGCTAATCGCTTAATATCGGAGCCTTGTGGAGCAGGTGTGGTGACTTGGACTAGCCAGTCAGTGGTGATAATGAGCTGCTAACCAGCTAATCTAAACAGACTAAAGTTAGACATAAAAAAGGCTGTCTGGCTAGAGGCCGAATATCACCGCTGACCGGATAGCTAAATTACTATCTGGCCATCACCGGATATTCAGTACCACTGGCCAGATATGGTCCCACAACTGAATATCCAGGAGTAATTTAAGGAGGCAACAGCCAGCCACTTTAACTGATCTGGCTGCCACAGCTGAAAGTGCCTCTGTATCTAGTATTTCTGGGGTCGATATCCAGTGGCGACTGATAGCTGTTGTCACTTTACCTATGACCTGGATGTTCAGTGCTGGGGTCGTATCCAGCCTCTGGCATTGAATATCTGGGTTGGCTAAATAAGGCTTCAACTAACCAGGCTGTGGTTGAATATCGCTGCTGTCCACTTAGCAAAAGCGGCTATAGTTAAGATGGTTTTTATTCTGCCTAATTTCAGCTGATGGATATTGCCACTGAATATCTTGTCATCGCCCCCAAGACGTCTCGATGCTACACGGTTAGCATCAGGGTGTCTAGAGGAATATTCAGCAGCATAAACTGGCTATGTGCCGTTGATTATCCTGCACATTCATCTTTTTGAATATGCCCCCTCCTCTCATCTTAGAAAAAACGCCAAATGCTCCTAAATCTGCAGTTCCAGATCTTGATCACTGGGTGTCACTATGTGCACTTACAAAAGCCAGAGAGAGCTGCGAGTCTTAGGATTGTAGAGGGAATGGTTGGTTAGGACTGATTAAAGATTCATTTGCACCAAGGCTACATGGGCAAGTCTGCACAGCACTCATCTGCACAGTGTCTGCTTGCCCCAGTGCCATCTACCTCTCATTTCCTTATAGCTAGAATTCTCAAATCTTCCCCAGTTGAACACTCCCCTACTGAACTTGAAGTATTATGCAATTATGTTTTATATGGTGACTTTCATGCAAAAGTGTCCCAGAACACTCCATAATAGCAGAAAGGGTAACACAATCCAGCACTGAAGCAATTAAATAATGGAAAACCTCCAACAATCTTAATTCATACAGGACTCCACACACAAGATGTAGACACCGAAAAGAGTAATGTGACTAGAATCTGACTAGGAAACAGAGAATCAGAAGAGGCGACTGGAAACAGGAAAGCATATCCTTCAAGTGAAGAGACTGGAGTACAGATTATTGTAAAGGCACATGGTTTGATCATAGATTATATTGACGGGGCCCTTTTACTAAAGATTGCTAAGTGGTTGACGCATGTTTTAGCATGCAGTAATAACCCATAATAACTATTATCACACGCATATTCCTGCAGTAACCGCAGATCAGGAGAAAGGGCGGGGAATGAGTGGGTCAGGGTGTAGGGTGGGTAGAGGTGTAGCGCATGAGCAACTGTGGCATGCTGTCAATGTGGCAATTAGCACAGCTGCACCTTTACGGGTGGCATTAGGTGTCCTAGTGTTAAATGTGCTGCACATTAGGGTATGCGTCTGTGGGGTAACTGCTGGGAACATGTTAGCCAAGCCCCTGACAGTTATCATGCAGGCTTTGTATTTAATGCACGTCAGTTTTCACGCTAAATGCTCGTGGTAGCCGTGTGTGTTGCCACTATTTCTGATGTTTCTGCTGGAATGTGTTTAGAATTTTAGATGAGCAGAATATAGAGAAGAATAAAGGAGAAACTTTATTAAAACTGTAAAACTGTGCCCCTGGCACCTGACAGTGGTCACTGCACTAAAGTTCCCCTAATTTTGAAATGTGAATTCATGTGCTGAAATCGCTGTCATGTGCTATGTGGCAGAGATATGCACATAGGGTTTTTTTTTATAGTAACTTAGTAACATAGTATATGACGGCAGATAAAGACCAGTACAGTCCATCTAGTCTGCCCAGTAAGGTGGCTAGAGTGGTTGTAACTGCAGCTCCGTGCAGGTCACCCCCATTAAAAAATACGAGGGTTATTTTTAAAGTAAGGTCTGATTGCCTGTAGTTTTGTAAATTTTTTCCCCCTGTAGAAACAAGCATGTGTGCTGGCTCCCGGCATGCCTTGTGCAAAAGCAGATGCCATTTGCAGTCGTAGCGTCACTCTGTATGATTTATACTGAGACGTTAAAATGTTTAAGACAATTGAGCGGCCCTCCGACTGTGATTCAGATTTTGAAAGCAAGGACCGTGTCATCAGCGGAATTCATCAGATATGTGAGGTATACGGCCCCAATGCGATGAGTGACAGCAAAGTACGTAAATGGGTGAGATTGTTCAAGGATGGGCGGGACAAACAATGCTCACGATGGGTTCCCAGGCTGCTTTCCAAGGAACACCAGAAAAGGAGAATGGCTACTGCTTTGACATTTTTGATCCGATACAGTGAGGAAGGAGATGAACTTTTGGACCACATTGTCACAGAGGATGAGACATGGGTTTCTCACATGACTCCAGAATCAAAGCGGCAGTCAAAGTGAAAGCCAAACAGACAATCTCAACACGCAAGATTATGGCAACTGTGTTCCTCGGAAAACAGCCTGGGAACCCATCGCGAGCACAGTTTTCTGAACTGCAATTTTTCAGAAATGATTTTGTATAGCACTGACCTTGAAACTTGTGGAAATTTCAGTGACAAAGTGGAACTCGTGAATCGCTGTTCTTCATGAATTTTTGTGTCAACTGTGCGCACCAAATCTTCTGTGATTACTGAAGGTCGACCCTATCGCGGTTCATCATGGACATTGTCCCGCCTGTCCTTGAACAATCTCACCCATTTACACAATTTGCTGTCACTCATCGCATTGGGGCCATACATCTCACATATCTGGCGATGAATGTCCGCTGATGACATGGTCCTTGCTTTCAAAAACCGAATCACAGACTGTATTTCACAGTCGGAGGGCCGCTCAATTGTCTTAAACATTTTAACGTCTCAGGATAAACCATACAGAGTGATGCTACGACTGCAAATGGCATCTGCATTTGCACAAGGCATGCCGGGAGCCGGCAGACATGCTTGTTTCTACAGGGGGAAAAAATTTACAAAGCTACAGCCAATCGGACCTTACTTTAAAAATAACCCTCGCTTTGATTTTATCCTCTTGCTATAAAGGGATCCACTGTGTCTGTCCCATGCCATTTTGAATTCTGTCACTGTATTTGCCCCCAACACCTCCACACAAGGGGATTAGGAGAGATGCCAGACAGCTGGGGGGTGAGTAGAGTAGAACAAAGGAGAGGAAGGGGGAAAAGCTGGACTATATGGTGGGGGGAGGGGCACACCTGACTGAAAGTTCACCGGGGGCATCAGATACTCTTAGGTCAGCCCTGGCAGAATCATTTTGTTTTTCATTTCAGTTCATTTTGAGAGGAGGGATTTGGTTTTTATTTATCTTTTAAAATTTTTCATTTAATGCATGCTAAATATTTGTAATTTTTTTTTGTGCCATCAAGTCAGTGTTGACTCATAGCGACCCAGCTACCTCTGGGTTTTCTTGGCAATGTATCACCGGAAGTAGATTGCCAGCCAGCCTTTTCTTCGGAGGCAATGGAGGGTAAAGTGACTTGCCCAAGGAGTGCTAGTGGAAATCAAACCCTTGATCTTCTGGGGACTAGGCAGGTGCTCTAACCACTAGGCTATTTGTAAATAGCACATGCCAAATGGCAAGCAGAACAGAAATTAATTTTGTTGGGACTTTTTCTTTTTAAACTTTCATGAAACAAGCCTGTTGCATTTTCTATTTTATTTCAAAAAAGAATACATATCCCAATTACTGTACAAACATAAGAACATAAGAAATACCATACTGGGTCAGACCAAGGTCCATTAAGCCCAGTATCCTCTTTTCAACAGTGGCCGATCCAGGTCACAAGTACCTACCAGTTTCCAAAAGGCCACAGGTACCACAGTGCTCATCCTGTGTTAAGCAATGGATTTCCCGGGTCCTTTTCAATAAGTAACAGGGCGCGGGCAGGGTCCCGGAGCCCGCTCGTAACCGGGTGCCCGGCCCGGCGCGGGACCCTGCACGCGCATTTGGGGGAGGATGGCGAGGCGCGTCAGTGTAAGCACGCTGCGCGCATCATTTAAAGTGATTGGCTCCGCTCGTGGTTGAGACGAGCGGAGCCAATCAGTACCGCGGGAGCTGCATGTGCTCCGGCGTTAGCAATGTGGCAGGAGCACATGCGATCGGGCGCCCAAGAGGCAGGATCGTCGCTGCGGGAGCGTCATTGGCAGTTGAGAGCAGGTCTGGGTCGGAGGTGTTGATCGGGCCCGGTGTGTCCTTGGATCTAGAGGAGATCAGCGGGTGGTGCTTTGGAGTGGTTGGCAGGCGAGTAGGTTACGGCTGCGGTGTAAGTATTAAGAAACAAAAAGCAGGGCAAGGAATGCCGGGGTGTAGGGCTCGCTGATTATTACAAACCAAAAAAAAAATAAATAAAAGCAAAACATAGCATAAAATAAAAAGGAAAAACCAAGTAGACTATAACTGGTATTTTGCAGTATCCTGGAAGGGGGTATTATCGGGGTTTGGGGGGCTGTGCAGTTATGGTGGGTAAGCACTCTGGGGGGGAAGGGGGGCTAATGGGGTTGCTTTGGTTAGGCAAGGAAGAGGGCAAAGGGGGAGGGGGTCCGACAGGGGGGAGAGATCCCGACAGCGGGGTATGGGGAGAGGGCGAGCCACAGGCATAGCTCAGAGTGCTGCCAGGGGTTCTGCTGAGTCTCCTGACTCGGTGAGGGGAACGGGAAGGGGCGCGCTATTCGGGACCGTGGTGTTATGACCCTGGGGGGACAGGGGGGTCTGCAACGGTGCCACCGGAGTCTGCTATTGGTGGGTTGGGGCTAGGGGATGGAGAGGCTGCTGGCATCTCGGGGGAGGGGGGGACTGCATGGGAGCACGGGAGTGGGGGGGGGAGCAGGTTCTTGGGGTCATTGGGATTGGAGCAGGCTGGGGGCCGGAGCATTTCATGGCGGGAGCAGCAGCAGGGTTTCCCACAGCGGGTACGTGATGGCGCCTGGTGGCTTTGGGCCTCCAGGACAGCAAGCTATCTGGGATCAGTGGTTAGCTGGGGGGCAAGGTTCGTCGGGGACAGATTGGCAGCCGTCGTGGTCTCCGGGTTTCTCCCCGCTGTGTCCCCCCTTTGTGTCTCCACAGATGCCATTTCTTGTGTGCAGGGGCTTCATCGAGAGTGAGGAGCATGGATTCCGGAAGCAGTGTGCCAGGATCGGCGACGAGCGTGGGTGAGCGGGCACAAGACGCACGTGCACAGCAGCGGATTGAGGACCCTCGTGCTGGGCTGCCAGCGGTGTCCGACAGAGCAGCAGTTGGAGGCATGGCAGGTGAGTCGCCGGGGATGGAGGTAGGTGAGAGCGGGGGTGGTAGGTCGCGTGCATACCGGTCGGGGAAGGCGCGTAAGAAAAAGAAGCATGCTTGTCGGCGCCGGCATAGCTCGGAATCATCGTCTTCGTCATCTTCGGATTTTTCTGATTCTTCGTCGGGCGAAGCTGGTAGGAGGGTAGCGGCGTGGGGGGGGGGCTTCTGGGACGGCGGGCGCGGGTTCGGCCTCCTTAGCGGCTTTATCAGAATTATGGGAAGGTGTCCCAAAAACGTTGCGATGGAAGATTGCGAAAAGGAAGTATATTGATATTTTTCGCTTGCTCGAGGGTCGGAAGCGCTCCGGGGATAGCAAAAAGAAACGGAAGGAGGATGAGAAGGTTGTGGGTATTCGTAAAGTCTCACGCAACGTAGTCAATTGGATCCGATCATTCTTGCGGCTGGCGAGTGTTTGGGGTCATCATTTCCCTGAGCAGTATGGCAGCTTGCTGTCGTATGCTGACTCTATTTTGGAAGCGTCACAAGCGCATGAGGGCTGGTCGTGGCTTAATTATGACGAAAATTTTCGGGACAAGATGGAGGAGAATAAGCTCTTAACTTGGGGGACGCAAGACATTAACCTGTGGTTAACACAGATGTCGGTCAAGGCTGGTGCAGGGGGTGCAGGTGGGGGTAAGATGGGGCAAGGGGTTTCGGGAGGGGCGAGTCTTTCCTTTTGCTGCGGACCCCCCGCAGGGCCGACGAAGTCGGTCCTGGGGGCAGTGGGTGACGTGTGTTGGAGGTATAATAAGGCAACGTGCCCCTTTCCGGACTGTAAGTTCTGGCATGCTTGCTCAGTCTGTGGGGGGCCCCATTCAGCATCAAAATGCATTAAGAAAGGGACCGTGCCACCCTCGGTTCAGGGATCCAAGTAAGGGTGCTATTGGGGAGTTAGCTCCCTCTCCAATTCGGGTACCGGTGCTGTGCAGCTGGCTTCTCCGGTACCCGAAGAAGAAAGATAGGTTAGCGTTGCAATTAGGATTTAAGTTTGGTTTTGACATTCCACTTCAAGGCGAGGTGGTGGCTGCAGTGGCGAGGAATTCCCCAAGTATTCGGCGCTGGGCGTCAGTTGCGCGTGAGAAGTTGGCAGCCGAGTTGCAATTGGGGAAAATAGCGGGGCCGTTCAGTCACCCACCGTTTCCGAATTTCGTTATTTCCCCCTTAGGTGTAATCCCTAAGAAGGAACCGGGTAAGTTTAGGTTGATCCACAATTTGTCTTCGCCGTCGGGGGCTTCAGTGAACGATTCTGTCCCGCGAGAGTTGTGTACGGTGAGGTACGCCTCCTTTGATAGGGCAGTGGAGTTGGTCTCGAATGCCGGTCGTGGGGCATTGATGGCGAAAGTTGATATAGAATCGGCATTTCGCTTGTTGCCGGTCCATCCTTCAGCATTTGGTTGCTTGGTTTCCAATTTGAGGGCGCTTTTTACTATGACAAGTGTATGCCGATGGGTTGTGCAATATCTTGCGCCTACTTCGAGATGTTTAGCACCTTCCTGCATTGGATAGTGGTCCACAGAGTGGGTGGCTCTGAGGTGGTGCACTATCTGGACGATTTCCTGTTTGTCGGTGGGGCCGAGTCAGAGAGCTGTAGCAAGCTGTTGGGTGGTTTCGTTGAAGTGGCGGGTGAGTTAGGGGTGCCCCTGGCAGAGGGTAAGACGGTGGGCCCGACGACGAAGATTACTTTCTTAGGAGTCGAGTTGGATTCACTGAATATGGTAGCGTGGCTGCCACGGGAGAAGGTGGTGAAGTTGAGGGTGTTAGTGGCCAATGTATTGGCCTCGTCGAAACTAACGTTAAAAGAGCTGCAGGCACTGTTAGGTTCCCTCAATTTTGCTTGTAAAGTCATTCCAATGGGGCGGGTATTCAGTAGGCGGTTGGCTGCAGCGACGTCGGGAGTGAGAAAGTCGCATCACCGCATTCGCATGTCTAAGGTAATGCGTGATGATTTGCGGGTTTGGGACATCTTTTTACGGGAGTTCAATGGAACGTCCGTATTGCGTGAGGCGGAGATCTCCAGTGATGACTTGCAGCTGTACACGGATGCCGCGTGGGGAGTTGGTCTGGGAATCTATTTCAGTGGGGCATGGTGTGCTGACAGATGGCCGCAGGCTTGGGCTGACAAAGGATTGTTGAGTAATATTACTTTCTTGGAGCACTTTCTGATATTGGTTGTGTTGGAGTTATGGCCGGACAAGTTGGTTAACCGCAGAGTTCTGTGGTGGTGCGATAACGAGGCGGTGGTCAATGTCATCAATCGTTATTCGCCATGCTGTGGACTCGTGGCGTCGCTAATGCGACGGGTGATATTGGCATGTATGCGTTTGAATATTGATCTGAAAGCGCAGCATATACCAGGGCATATTAATGAAATTGCTGATGCTCTTTCCTGTTTGAAGCTGGAGCGTTTTTGGAAGTTGGCACCGGAGGCGGATGAGGAGGTGCTCGTGGTCCCCTGGAGCTTGTGGAGCTGTGGCCTGCAGTGATGAGGCACCTTTTGAAGAGCTCAGTGGCAGATAGCACCTGGGAAGCTTATCAGCGGGGTTGTGAGCGAGTGCAAGACTTTTTGCGTGGGATTGGATGGCAGGGGTGGGGGGGTGGTGCCAGATCTGTGGCTTGGGAGGTATGTAGTTTGGGCGAAGGAGCATGGGGTCACGCAGTCGGCCGTACGAAGTCATCTGGCGGGGTTTGGGTTCTTCGCCAGGGCGGTGTGGTTGGACTTTGCGGGCAGAGGGTTACTGGCCCGGCGGTTACTCCAGGGTGGGAGCGTTCTCAGCCAGTTCCGCGGGATCACCGACTGCCGATAACGCATGACTTACTGGAGAGGTTATGCCGAGAGTTATTGCGGGTGGCGATGTCACCATATGAGGACGTGCTCTTTCGGGCAGTGTTCTGTTTGGCCTTTTTTGGGGCCTTTAGGGTTGGCGAATTGGCGGTGGATTCGGGAAGATTGGATAGTGGGAGTAGTTTGCGTCGGCAGCATGTATGGATCGAGAAGGCGCGGATGCGCGTGTTGTTAGCGAAGTCCAAAACGTACCAGAAGGGGAAAGGGTTATGGGTGGTCATGAGGGCGACGGGTGGGCTTACATGCCTGATCGCCACCATGAGAGATTATTTGGGGTACGCCCGGACTGCGGAGGGGGTCTATTCGTTCACAGGGACGCCAGAGCGCTTACGCGGTTTCAGGTCACAGCAGTCTTGCGCATGGTGTTGCGGCAGATTGGGGAAGACCCTCGGCATTTTTCACTGCACTCTTTTCGGATTGGGGCGGCGACCAGTGCTGCAGCGGCGGGTTTGTCGGGGGAGCAGATACAGAGCATCGGCAGGTGGCGATCGAGGGAGTTCGAGGGATATGTGTGATTATGAGTATTCAGCTGGGGGACTGGGGGTCGTTAATGCTGTTCTTTTCTGTTTCAGTTGGGGGTATGTGTGTGCGGGGCTGTTGGATGTTGAGGCACTCCTTTGTCTTTTGGGCTGGCCAGCGAGCGGCGCAGCAGCCGTGCGGGGCGAACTTGGGTCTGGATCCAGCGGTGGTGGCAGTGTCATGGCTGGGCAAGCGGGGACTGCGGTGGGCGCAGCTGCTATCTTTGCTTCGTCATCACGAGCGCATCAGGAGCCAGCCAGCGATTTTGATGGTGCATTTGGGGGGCAATGATCTGGCGGCTTGGTGTTGCACGCAGTTGATCAGGGCCGCCAAGAAGGACTTTGCGGTAGTGCTCCGCATGTTTGAGGGGGTGTTGTTAATATGGTCTGACATCATCCCGAGGCCAGTGTGCTGGGGTCAGCGGCGCTGGTCTCGGGGGCTGACCAAGATCAATAGGCAAATCAGGAGATGGGTCTGTGAGAGGAGGGGGGGGTTCAGGTTCAGCATCCCTGGGTGGAGGTGGCCTACTCCGGGTTGTATAGGGAGGACGGGGTGCATTTATCTCCAGTGGGAATGGATTTGCTCCTGAACGATTGGCAGGAGGCGCTGGAGATCGTGGTGCAGGAGAGGCCACACTGGTCGCAGCTTCTGGTGGGGGGGGGGGCGGCACAGGTAGATTTGGTCCCCTGTGCCGGTGGCGGGATCCCGGAGGTCTGAGGTCTGGAGCCTTAGGCGACTTGGGGAGGGGGCGGGGTGTTTTGGAAATAAAGCTGCAACCAGTTGTCACCAAGAATTGCTGTCTGTTGAATTTTTGAATAAGAGGGCAGGGGGAGAAGGAGTGAGGGGGGGTGGGACAATTAGAGGGAGAGCGCCGGGTCCGGCTACCCGGTTATGGTTTATAGACTTTACCTCCAGGAAGTTGTCCAAACTTTTTTAAGCCCAGCTACACTGACAGCTTTTACTACATCCTCCGGTAACAAATTCCAGTTTTTGATTATGCGTTAAGTGTAAAAATATTTTCTCTTATAAGTCTTAAACGGGTTACTCTGTAGCTTCATTACATCTCCGCTAGTCTTTCTACTTTTTGATGGTGTAAAGATTGATCTACGTTTACCCGTTCCACTCTATTCATTAATTTATAGACTTTTATCATATCTCCTCTCAGCCATCTCTTTTCCAGGTTGAAGTGCCCTAACCTTTTAAGCTTTTCCTCATTGGGATATCTTCCATTCCCTTTACCATTTTGCTGGCTCTTCTCTGTACCTTTTCTAATTCTGCTATATCCTTTTTAAGATACGGTGACCAGAATTGCACACAATATTCGAGGTGCATTCGCACCATGGAACAATACAAAGGATATTATAATATCCTTTGTTTTATTCTCCATTCCTTTCCTTATGATTCCTAGCATTCTATTTGGCCGCCACTGCACACTGGGCAGATGGTTTCAGCGTGTTATCCACGATGACGGCCAATCTTTTTCCGGGGTGGTGGTTCCTAATGTGGAACCTTGCATCGTGTAACCATAGTTTAGGTTGTTCTTTCCTTGGTGCATAACTTTGCACTTGTCCACATTAAATTCCATCTGCTGTTTGAACGTCCAGTTCTTCCAATTTTTCAAGGTCCTCTTGCAATTTTTCACAATTCTCTTGGGTTTTAACAACTTTGAATAATGTTGTGTCATCTGCAATTTTGGCTATCCCTCATTATTCCTATTTCCAGGTCATTTGAGAATATGTTAAAAAGCAGTGGACCCAGCACAGATCCCTGGGATACACCACTATTCACCTTTCTCCATTGGGAAAATTGCCATTCAGCCCTACCCTCTGCTTTCTATCTTTTAACCAGTTCCTGATACACAATAGTACATTGCTTGCTATCCCTTGACTTTTTAACTTCGCCAAGAGTTTCTCATGAGGGACCTTGTCAAAGGCTTTCTGAAAATCCAGATGTACTATTTTGACCAGCTCACCTTTGTTTACCTTTTTATTCATACCTATAAAAAAATATGACAAGATATTTCTTGGCTAAAGCCATATTGGCTTTCTCCCATTAAACCATGAATATTTCTACCATTTTGCTAGGTACTGAGATCAGGCTCACCGGCCTGTAGTTTCTTAGATCATCCCAGAACCCTTTTTAAAAAATTGGCGTTACAATGGCCATTCGCCATTCTTCAGGTACTACAGATGGTTTATTTATAGTTCACAGATTACTAATAGTAGGTCTGCAATCTCATATTTTAGTTCTTTCAATACTCTTGTATGATTTGCTATTCTTTAGTTTATCAAATATTTGTAATATATCTTCCCAGTTTATTGATATTTCTTTCAATTCTCCCGATGCATCACCTTTAAATACCATTTCAGTCATGGGTAACTTCCCTACATCTTCTTCAGTAAAGACCAAAGCAAAGAATTCATTCAGTCTCTCTGCTATGGCCTTGTCCCCTCTTAGTGCCCCCTTTACCCCTCTATCATATAATGGTCCAACTGACTCTCTCACAGGTTTTCTGCTACGAATGTACTTGAAAAAAATCATTATTATGCGTTTTGCATCTACAGCAAGTTTCTTCTCAAATTCTCTCTTTGCCTGCCTTATTAATGCCTTGCGTCTAATTTGCCAGTGCTTATGTTGTTTCCAGTTTTCATCATTTGTCTCCTTTTTCCATTTCCTGAAAGATGCTTTTTTGGCTACAATAGCCTCTTTGACCTCACCTTTACACCATGAGAAGTATAGCCTCCTACCAGAATAGACTGAAAATATAATATGCTGGAAAGATTAACTGGTTAGTGGGCATCACCGCCGCAAGTTGTGGGAGCATTTCCCAGGGTCATCACAAACTGTGAGTAATGGTGCAAGCATTCCACCAGGTTCTTCATTGACTTTCTTATGGCTAGGTCACACTCAAGTGACTGTGTTCGGTGGTAGAAGGGGGTAAAGAGGGCATACGGTTGCACACTGGAGGACAATATATTGGAGGATACACATGGAAAACTCAAGCTGGGAGAAAGAGAGGTCAAATATTGTCATATTGGCTGTTTATGATGGGGGTCATTCCGATCATGTTTAGTTGGTCTGGACATCCTATCCAGAGGTCCAGACTTGCTAAACACCTGGATTGTGTGCCACGGACAGAGCTCCCCGCACATATTGCCGGTTTGTTCAGGGATCTCTGTTCGTGGGCAGGAGTGGGCAGGCCAAGGAAGGAGCGAGGGCGGGAAGTGGGCAGCGACTTACCCCGATGTACAGAGCCAATTCCGAGGTCAGCCTTGTACGTCCAGGGCTGGCCATGTAAATGGGGAACTTATTCTATGTATTCCTCGGAGGTGGAATAAGTCCCACTGGATGGGGGCCGATGCAGGAGCCGGGGCCGGAAAAAGGCGGCAAGGGATGCAGGGGGTCAGGCAGCGGAGAAAGGGGAATCATGGGTCTACCAGGGATCGTGAATGCAGCTTTGGTGACATGGCAACAGGACGCTATGGCACTGCGGCTCCATTCTGGAGCCTGGCTGGGCTAGCCAGGTAAGTGCAGGGTATGCGGCTGCTTAGAATGGGGCCGGCCTACATGTATAGACCGGTAGATCAGATTTTGATCCTGCAGGCACGTCTATCCGCCATGGGATCAGAATTGGGTATTACCGCTGTACACCCCGATTCTGACCGGCCGTACAGGGGCAGAATGTCTAAAATAGAAATGGCCTCAATATGAATAAAATTGTAATCAAAATATTGCTGCCATGATAGCGTTTATAGTTTTATTCCTGTAAATGGCAGAAGAAAGGTGTGTGAGTGCCTATATTAGCAGCATGAGCATGGAAAACAACATTTCACATGCTAAAATGATGAATTTTTTCCCCAACACACGTTGAGTCAAAATCAACATGCATTAGGTGCCACCACACCATGATTATTGTCAGGGGAGTGACCAACATGTGTCTAACAGTAACTATGCAGGCAAATCCCTAAGCACGTGTTACAGCTCTTGGCAATTACCATGGTGTACCTAATGCCACCTATTAAGGTGGGAATAGGTGCAACCGACCTAGTTGCAACATTGGTGATTATCACCCGCAACATTGGTGATTATCACCCACTATTAACCTCAATGTGCAGTCAGTGCACACTCTCTGCCCTAACCCCACACAGACTCTGCCCCATTTGGTGATGCATGGTTAATGCACCTTTCAGTGTGCGGTAATTGTTCTTCCTGCTGAAACAGGCATTAACCGCATAATGCACTTTAGTAAAAGGTCCCTGTTGTTTCAAAAATTCAACTATATGCATGTAACTTAACCCGTAAAATGTGTGCATTAGAAAGGGCAGATGTAGAAGTAACTACATGAATTTCCTATGATAATTTTCCAAACGGAAGTATGTGCATATGTTAGTTTTCAAAATTCACTGAAGCCATATGGGGGAAAGTATTCACATGTTTTTTTATACTTGCATGGAGTTATAAAATTACCCTCACAGGGCTAATTTTATAAAGAGTTTTCCATGTGTAAGGTCATTTTTTACCTGTATGAAAGTGCTTTTATAAGACTGGTTGACAGTATACATGCAAATATGTATGTGCACTGAAAAGATCACACTATTTTTACATGCAACATGTATATTTTGGGGTGAGTGGAGGCAGAATTGCAACGCACATTCGTTAATTTATAAAATACATGGATACACATGTAGGGAATACATATAGAAATTAACGCCACCTTTAGATAAGGTGCAAATTTGTTCATTTGAGTGCTATTTGGGATGGTTCTGGGTGCCATAAGAGGATATAGGTGCCAATGTTGCTTTCATAAGCTTGTAATGGGCCGATGATGATAAAGTGAGCAAACCTGGCTTGATAGCCTTACATTTCTCTAGGCTCTTTGCGCTAGAAGCTGTTTAGTTCCATTTATTCAAGGTCCATTTAAATATTTTTTCTAAATTGATCTGGGTTTTTCTGTGCATGGTGATGCAGTGCCCGTTTTTCTGTATGAGAACATTATTGGAGCTTTTATAAACCCTTCACACATAAAGGGACTTGTTTACAATGGGGCCGCGGCTCCGATAATGACCGCGAACCGCTACCGCGGCTTTGTAAACAAGCCCCAAAGAAGCTCACCTAGACAAATCCAAAAGAACTTCCTATGCCCTTTATCATACCTTATCGACCAGTACAGTATATTCTAAGTGGAGATGAGTGTCAAGGGTCCCATTTTACTATTTTTATTATTTAATAGAGAAATGACTTAAAATCATCCCCATTTTCAAACTGCCTATAAGAGAGGAGATTTTCCAAGACTTTACATTTCTGTAGGGATGCAGGTCAGCAAAAGTCAGTCATCATCTCTCCCTGATTTTAAATCATTTCTATGTTTAATAATCAAAGTAGTAAAACGGGGCCAGTGGTACCCAGCTCCACCTAGAATATACTGGTGAATCAGATATGATAAGGGCTCCAACAAATATTCTTTATTTAAGGCGTATGAAGTTCTTTTGGATTTGCCTGGGTGAGGTTCTTTATGGGTGAATGGTTTGATTTCCACATCATGGCCTGGAGATTCAGCCGCTGCTGGTTAGGTTTGGTGGTGAAAGTTAAGCTGACCTTTACTGCACCTGACTTTCGCCGCGTTGCCATAACCGGACAATGGCTCGCCACTGCTCAGTTATCGCCTGGTGCCGCCCCCTGCTAATCAGTTAGCCCATGGGCATGCAGTGCCAGCACCCGTGTGTTAGTGCCGCTCAGTATCCTGACCTGCATTAATCCCTTTAAATATGGGACCCTATATGCCCTGTCATCCAAGAGGCCCTTTTTCAGTCAAATTCATGGAGTGCAATTTTCAAATCATGTTCTAACACCAGTAAAACATAAACGCATTTCCTTACATAAAAGCCTTTTGTTTAGGATATTTTTTATAGAGATGCTTCTGCAGAATTGCCATCCTCTGCTTATATTGCCTTACATCTCATCTGCCCTTCTGGCTGTCATCCTTGTCATTTTGATACAACCAGGTAGCGCAACATTGGCAGCCTGCCTTGACATCTCCTTTCCTGAGGTTTTTTCTATTTTTAATGAAGTATGTGTCTTCCAGATTCCCTCTGTGGTTCTGTAATTCCAGAGACCTTTCTGAATTGTCACTTCCCCTATTGCTCTTAATAGCAGTAGCAAAAGCGCTAGAAAATAGTAGCCACGTTGAAGGCAATTTTATCACAGGGTGCCTCTTCTGTAAAGGCAATAGAGGAATACATATGCCTTTATTAAATAGGTTCCTAGAATAAGAATATAAGATATGTGATACTGGGTCTGACCAAAGGTCCATCGAGCTTAGTATCCTGTTCCCAACAGTGGCCAGTCCAGGTCACAAGTACCTGTCAGATTCCCAAAGTTAGGTAGATTCCAGGCTTCTTGTCCCTGTAACGCATAAATGCTCTTTCAGAAAGCTATAGCTGCTCCAAGAGAGGTACAGCTTCCTGCATGTTCTCTGTGCAGACACGCAGGTACCTTCTAAACTGCACAGATGCCTCACAACACTGCCCCGACTCTATGCAAATGTCATCCTCAGGAACCCCTACATGGGGTTGCTGATAAGACTCTGGCCTTGTAACGAAACAGAAAGCTACAGGCACACTTCACTTCCAGAGGTCTGAATGATCTCTCTGCAGTTTCATTTTATAGTTTTGTTTTCTTTGGTACCAGATAAAACGAAACTGCAGAGCGCTCAATCAGACCTCCAGAACTGAAGTGTGCCCGTAGCTTTCTGTTTCGTTACAAGGCCAGAGACTTTTCAGCCCCCCTTGTATATACGGTCTGCATAAAAACATGAATGCGTATGTCAGCAGCCATACTTCTGCATATGCACACACCAATTCAGTTTCATGACAGTCATTGCCCGCATGCATCATCACATCGCATGCTTTTCATGCAGGAAATGATTTATACAATTGTCTCCATTCTATTGAGCCTCTTTCGGGTAATTTCATAGGAGGGTACCTATCTGAAATGTCCAAAAAGGAACCTATTTTATGGCTGTTTGATAAAGGCAATCTAGGTGCTTTACAGCTTGCTCAATGCCCAAGGTGGCACACAAAGTCTCTTTCACAAAGTTACACATGCTTAGAAGAAGGTGTAGTTGTGCGCACGCACTCTATGCATGTCTATGTGTTATTTTATAAAATATGGGCCCAATTCCGTCCTGGACGTCCCAGCCCTCTGTGCGCCAGTCGGAACTGGATGCACAGAGTCAGACAGGATTCGGATCCTGTGGGGCATGTCTAGCCCAGCGGGATCAGAATCGTGTCCAGTCCTGTGCATGCAGGCTGGGACCCCAGTCCTGGCCTACACGTACAGGCCTAGCCCGGCTAACTCATTCAAGGCTCCTGAATGGAGCCGCGGTGCCATGGCGTCCGATTGCCATGGCACCGCAGCTCCATTCAGGAGCCGTGATCCCCAGCTGCTGAACAGATTTTGCATTCCTCACAGCCCCAATCCCGATTTGGCCTCGCAAGGCCAGGGTCGAGCTGCGGGCAATCTCTTCTACCCCTTCCTACCTCCTCCACTGCCCGGGCCTGCCGACCCTGCCGTCTAGGAGAACTTATTCAGAGGTGGAATAAGTTCCCCGTTCATTCTGCTGGCCCCAGACATACAGGGCCAACATTGAAATCAGCCCTGTACATCCGGGGCCTGCCCCCACACCACCCCTTTCCCGCTCCTGTCTAACCTCTCCGTACAACATATGGGAAAGTTAGTTGGGGTCAGCAGAGGGGCCGAATAGCGGGGATGGACATCCCAACAGGACATCCATCCTCGCTATTTGTGGCTCAGAATGACTTAACTTGGAACGCCACCCTAGCTCTACTTGGCATATGTCTCTGGGAATGCCTACATGGAGAGTGTATAAAGTAGGCGTAGCCTTGTGGTGGCGTCTACTTCTTATGCATGTCTACTCCTATGCAACATACGTTATACAATAACCAGGATCAATACTCATCCCGTGCAACGATGCTGGATACAGCATTTATCATAATCCTTACCTTCAGTGCTGCTTTTCAAGCTACCTACATGCAGTCACCATGCCAGCATTATCCCGACAATTGAATAACCTGTTTCGTAGCATTAGTGCAATACCACGCTTCAGATGATCTTAATTCTACAATTATATTGCAGCGATCATTCTGTTTTTTGGGGTTTATATTTATAGCATTATCCACTAAACAGAAAACCTTTAGCCTGCCCTCAACCTGTCCTCTTCTTAGATACTTTTGGGCCATTCAGTCATATATTTGGCCCAATACTGTCCATACAGGTCTGGAAAATATGTAGCTATGTAATGTACATTCACGGGCTGCTGGTGAACATATATTATGTTTTGAATATTGGCCTGACCCCCTTTAAAAACAATCAGGACACCATTTATACTCTATGGTTAGCATTTTTCTTTAATGCCAGCTGCAGCATTTCAATAAAATCTGGATATTCAGCGCCGGAAACCAGATAGTGACCGTCGCTGAATATCTCGATTCAGCGCCGGCTTCCAGCACTGTCTGGATAGTGGTAATTTTTAGCATCGCTATCCAGATAATCTATCCTGATAGTTTTGGACAGCTTTTTTTGTAGTCCTATGTCATATTGATAATTGTCTGGATATCGGTGCTAGAAATCGCTGCTAGCTGGATAATTTCCTGCTGCTTGCCATTTCCACCCATGGACCTCCCCAGGGCTATCTTGATAGTGCCAAGGGGGTCCTTGGTGACATTCCGTGGAGCTATCTAAATAGTGTCACTGAATATCTCTCTCGGTGGGACTTACCCGGTGAGCAGGTGCTTAAGTCCTTTCAAACGTTGGGCTGAATATGTTTATCCTCAGTCTTTTATAAACAGACCCCGAGGGATTCATGAGGAACATTTTGTTCTTCAGCAGAGTAGCATGATAGCTTATGGAAATGGGTTTTATCTTGAATTTATTCCTCTCTTACACGGTATTCCAAGGCGCCACACTAGTTTGTTATGCAAATGGAATCTTTTGCCCCTTGCTGCTATAGCCCAATATCCAAGATTGGAACAATATGCAAGTGAAAGCAGGGAATGCTTACAAAGTTATTTTTCAAAGAGCCAAAAGCAATACTGTACTTACGAAAATCTCCTAACCGGTCAGACATACAGTAAGAACGTAAGATATGCCATACTGGGGCAGACCATCAAGCCCTGAATCCTGTTTCCAACAATGACCAATGCATGTCACAAGCACCTGTCAGGTTCCCAAAAGGTAGACAGAGTCCATGCTGCTTATCTCAGGCGTAAGCAAGGGATTTCCTTAATCCACTATAATAATGGCTTATGGACTTTTCCTCCAGGAACTTGTCCAAGCCTCTTTTAAACCCAGCTCCACTAAGAGCTTTAACTGCATCCTCCAGCAATGAATTCCAGAGTTTACCCATTGAGTGAAAAAAATATTTTCCCCGATTAGTCTTAAATATGCTACATTGTAGCTTCGTTGCGTGCCCCCTAGTGTTTCTACTTCTTGAAAGAGTAAACAACTGATCTACATTTACTTGCCACTCATTATGTTACTGACCTCTATCATTCCTCCTCTCAGCCGTCTCTTTTCCAAGCCAAAGAGCCCTAATCCTTTAAACCTTTCCTCATAGGGGTACCCTTCCATCCCCTTTATCATTTTGCTTGCTCTTCTCTGTACATTTTCTAATTCTGCTATATCCTTTTTAGGTTGGGTAACTAGAATTGCACATAATATTCAAGGTGCAGATGCACCATGGAGCGATACAGAGGCATTATAACAACTTTGTTTTTATTCTCCATTTCTTTCCTTATGATTTCTAACATTCTATTTCCATCCTGCCCACCCAGTGCATAGATGTGCTGGAGATATACCCAATTCTGCCACTATGGGGCCCGGATGCACCCATGACGGCAGAATCAGGAACATAAACATCTGGGCACTCCCCATATGTCAAACAGATCTACATACAGGGAGATGCCCCTCCCAACGCCAGAATACCAATGCTGGTGCGAGGGTGCAATGGCATCCTGGCACCATGGCAATGAACCATCCACAAGATAGCTTGGAATGCCATGGCATACATCTTTCCCTGCAGCCCCCAGTCCAGCTATCACTGGCAGCCGCTGTAGGCTGGATTGTGGCTGCTGGGGCACAGCGTGGCCATAGGACTGTGGTGCGGAGGTATGCGGTGCGTGATGTGGGGGGCACCGAAGACTTATTCTACCTTTGAGGTGGAATAAGCCGGGGATGCAGCTGTGTGCTAGTGGATGTACAGGAGCTTGTCCTAAATAGCCCCTGTATGTCCCAGCAGCTGGCCACTCCCCCACTCCACCTCCGCTCTGCCCCCTCCCACCCATGTATAGCACTCCACACACAGATGCTCTGAACATGACAGTGGAATCGGGGTCATGATCCGAGCACAGATTGGATATCTGGCAGATGTAATTTAATGTGGACAAGTGCAAAGTTATGCCATTTGCAGTCGCAGCATCACTTTGTACGGTTTATTCTGAGACGTTAAAATGTTTAAGACAATTGAGCGGCCCTCCTACTGTGAAATACGGTCTGTGATTCGGTTTTTGAAAGCAAGGACCATATCATCAGCGGACATTCATCGCCAGATATGTGAGGCCCCACATGCGATGAGTGACAGCAAAGTGCATAAATGGGTGAGATTGTTCAAGGACGGGCGGGACAATGTCTATGATGAACCGCGATAGGGTCGACCTTCAGTAATCACAGAAGATTTGGTGCGCACAGTTGACGCAAAAATTCACGAAGAACGGTGATTCACGATTTCCACTTTGTCACTGAAATTTCCACAAGTTTCAAGGTCAGTACTATACAAAATCATTTCTGAAAAATTGCAGTTCAGAAAACTGTGCTCGCGATGGGTTCCCAGGCTGCTTTCCGAGGAAACAGTTGCCATAATCTTGTGTGTTGAGATTGTCTGTTTGGCTTTCACTTTGTCTGGAGATGACATGTGTCTCCATTCCATCGACTGTCACTTTGATTCTAGAGTCATGTGAGAAACCCATGTCTCATCCCCTGTGACAATGTGGTCCAAAAGTTCATCTCCTTTCTCATCGTATCGGATCAAATATGTCAAAGCACTAGCCATTCTCCTTTTTTGGTGTTCCTCGGAAAGCAGCCTGGGAACCCATCGTGAGCACAGTTTGTCCCGCCCATCCTTGAATAATCTCACCCATTTACGCACTTTGCTGTCACTCATTTGCATTGGGGCCCTACACCTCACATATCTGGGGATGAATGTCCGCTGATGACACGGTCCTTGCTGTCAAAAACTGAATCACAGAACGTATTTCACAGTCAGAGGGCCGCTCAATTGTCTTAATCATTTTAACGCCTCAGTATAAACCATACAAAGTGACGCTACGACTGCAAATGGCATTTGCTTTTGCACAAGGCATGCCGGGAGTCGACACGCATGCTTGTTTCTACAGGGGGAAAAAATTTACAAAGCTACAGCCAATCGGACCTTACTTTAAAAATAACCCTCGTATGTTCAAGCCCACATCTTGGGGAATTACAGCATCAAAAATAACCCATAAAATAAAATAAAATTAGGCACAAAAATGCACCATATTTAGGAGGATTTCTATACTTCCAATCAACACAGCCCAACTCTACTTCTGCCTATCAATCAACAACTTTTCTAAATGAGAAATATCAAGGAAAACAGGACTGCCCCTGTAAAGTAATAAGACATTTACAAGGAAATCGTAAATAAAACGTTGCACCCAGGGAAAGAGCTCTCTGCCTCAAAGCAAGAAACTGTTTCCGACGTGCTTGAGTTGATCTAGTCACATCAGGAAATATGTTTATTTTCTGACTACAAAAAAGAACATCCTTATACTTAAAGCATAACTTCAAGATTTTTGCCTTCACTGCCACAGTAGCAAAGGTAACCAATAAGGTGTTTCTTTTTGTGATCGTATCAGAAGAGTCCTCCAAAAATTCAGTAAGATTCTGGCTTACAGTCGGACAAAGGGAATCAAATTTCCCTTCATCCAATGAAGCCACCCGAACTTTAGAGGGTACATAATATAACTGAACAATATCCACAGATTGAGGCAACTTCAAGATCTCAGTAAAATATTTATTAAGAAGATTTTCTGGTGCTAATAAATGTGTAACTGGAAAGTTTAAAAAGCAAATTACAGGCTCGAGAGGCATTTTCCAATGCCTCAATATGAGCACGAACCATCAATGAATCCTTAATCAAAGCCAACTGCACAGTGGAAACCGACTGCACCTGAGCTTCCATTTGGACCACTGAATTTTGCAGCTTAGACAACCTAGTATCCACTTCAGAAATCTTTTCCACAACACCCTGAGTAAAACTACATAATGAAACTACAGTAGAAGAAAGTTTAACATCAATAGCACTAATCGCACCCCACAAATCTTTAAGTATGACTTCCCCATTCAAGGGGGCCGTCACAACCACAGGAGACTATAAAATTAACAGTTTTGGAATTAAAACCTGAGTGTCTCTAGCTACCTCCCCAGGTGAACCAATTCCCAAAAACGTTGATGACAACACAGGCAGAGGATGAGGTGGTGGCGTCAGAGCCCCGGAGCTTAAAAAAACTCCATCGGGGGAGGACTGACCACTCTGCAATGGTGACTTATAAATATGTTAAAAAGCAGCGGGCCCAGCACAGATCCCTGGGATATTCCACTATTCATCTTTCTCCATTGAGAAAATTGGCCATTTAGCCCTACTCTCTGTTTTCTTTTAACCAGTTCCTGATTCACAGTAGTACACTGCTTCCTATCCTATGACTTTTAATTTCCCCAGGAGTCTTTCATGAGGGATTTTGTCAAAGGCTTTCTGAGAACAGTCTAGGGAGATGATCAGCAATGCAATAATTCCTTTGAAAGATTCACTCAGGTCCTTGAAAGTTTTCCTGAGCCAGGATAATAGTTGGGCTGAAACAAACTGCAGCAGTTACATAGAATACAGTATAAATTATACCTCATAAACAATTTCAGCCTTTATTGGAGGAAGGCGCTCTTCACTCTGTTGTGAAGGCTGTGGTGCTGAGTGTTCGGAATTAGTGTAATATGCTGCTTATGGGAGCATCTGTTAAAATAGTGTGAAGATGACAGAAAATCCAGAATACTGCAGTTCAGATTTTGACTGGAACTAAAAGGAGATAATGCTCAACGATCTTTGGCTAAGCTTCATTGGTTACCCATAAAAATTTACATCGGTGGTGATGCTATGTCAGACTTTATGTAAACAGAAGTCGCATATTTGATGGATGCCTAAGTGGTATACTCTGAGCAGGTATCTACACTCTTCTCAAGGTCAGTTGCTAAGTGTTCCTTCAATAAAAGTGATTTACAAAGTAGGCTAAAAATCAAGGACTTTTTCACCTGCTTCTCACGAAATATGGAATATTCTCCTAAGGATATGCATGTTGAAGAGGAAAGGTCTGAGCTAAATACAAATCAACAAATAAATAAATAAAGAGAATTTATGCCTTGAGGAAGCAAGTGGAAACCTTCCTTTTCGTTGGTAACTTTGCTTCTCAAGTAGGCATGTTAGGGGCTAATTTATTGTGTTATGTGAGAGATGTTTGTGAAGACGATGATAAGGAACTTTTGTTGGAGTTTGGGATGAATGAAATGTGCAGTGGTTTGTATTTTTTAAGACACATTTTTGATAGGATGTGAAGATCAGAATTGAAACATCAAGGTCAGGACTTGCTCAATTCCGATGGTATTTTAGGAGCAGCTCTATAATGTGGAACCATTTCTAAAATACAAATCCACATGAAGCAGGAGGAGCCATTTCACAAATATACAAATGTGAAAAATCAACAGGGGCAGGTCTGGCTCTACCATTGAGTGACTGTGTTCTTTGCACATGGCCCCACTTTTCAGTCCCACTATTCAACCCCTATTGACTTATGCACATGAGGCCCCACCCCCTCAGACCATCCCTGATCAGGAGAACTTGACAATTTCACAACAAATGTATAAATTTCAGCACTTACATGTATCTCACCAATTTGAAAATGTGACCATGCAGGTGTTCTTAAGTACCAAAGAGACTCTCTTGCCCCTATTTCAGTTTGGAGGGTGACATAAATATTGGAGGATCAATCAATCCCTCCTGTAAAGGGATGGACAAAGGAGCACTTTTTGAATCCCTATTTGTGCCAGAGAGCAGGTGTAAATCGAGATCTGAAGAATTTTGGGCATTCATGTGCATACCCTATATGAAATGAGGCATACACATGAAGATCTTTGTCCCACCCAGAGCCCTGACAACTCCTTGTCTACTTTCAGCATAGTACAGTCTGCCACATGTACAGTAAATTTCATCCTTTCTAAATGACTGTTTACACGTTGATATGATTTACGTGGGTATATGGCTGCTTATAAATGCTTAAATCACAAATGGGGCATCAAAAATAACCTCCTTCATGTTGATATATATGCATGGATATAGTCAAGGGAATTCCCTGTGGCAGGTTTCCACCGTTTTGATTCCGATTTTTTGCAGGTCTGTTTTGGCTTTCCCTGCAGATTTGTTTTCGTGGATTTTTTGTCATGCCAGGTGGTAAACCTTTTCTAAAGAGATTTGCACATTCTTCTATAGTAGGAATGGCTTCTATGAGAATGAAAACGCTTGATTCACATCATGACAAGCATAAACCTGCTGGGAACCCACCCCCTTCCCCCTGCCTTTTTCCTTTCACCCCTGCACTGACCCAGTTTAAATAACACAATATTCCTCATGAAAAATTCTAATCACTGCCAAACGCTAGACTGCTATTGTCCCCCCTTTCTCTCCAATTCTCTCTTTCACTGGCAGAAAATTATTCTCTTGAGATGACTTTAGAAATGATTGAGACATTAAGGAAACTACTGTTAAATTGTATTTCTCTCATACAGAATGCCTGTTAGGAATCCTCAGTGGATTTTGTGACAGCAGAGACTTGACTTGTCTTATTGAGAAGAAGAAGAAAAAAAATCCTGCAGTCTTCCAAATGATCCTGCTGTGTAAATTATATGCAGATATTTAAATTGCAATGCCTTGCAGCTCATTGAAATGGAGTCTGGCTATTCCACTTAAAATAGATATTCACTGTTTCTGATAGGAAGAGAAATATTTGTTTATTTGCCTTCAAAAAAATACCTGGGTACTTTTTTTCTTTAGACATTGCTATTAGCGTTTATGCTATCCCCACAGGCAGTGAATTCATTTAAAATTTAAATGAGCTCCCAGCCTCCTCGGCTCTTTATATTTCACAAGCTGCTATTGTGTGTGAGTCGTAATTGACTCTGCTGTGTCACCGTGCAGTTCATTCCAGTCTGTGAGATCTACTCTCTCTCTCTCTCTTTACAAGGTGTGTTTCTTGAAAACTTGAAACAACAGGGAATTTTTGTTTGCAGGATAGACTAGTCCATTGTAACCTATGTCTGACCCCAAAGTAAACATAGAAATACCCCAGACAGTTCTATATTTGTATACTTCAGTAACAGTTTCATGGTTTTTCTGTGGCAATATATTTTTTGCAAGCAGTTGTGAATATTTAAACTTTGGCTTACAAAACTCTGAGTGTCATTCAGGGGCATCTTTACTGAAGTGCACTAAGGGAGGGCGCATTAAGTGCCAAAAATTAATAGATGGACCCACACTATGGGGCATGTCCCCGTGCAGTTTCCACAGTGAGAAGCACCTTGCCATGCTTAACTGTCAGCTGCGATTAATGCCATCGAGGTGGCAGTAAGTGCATCGCTGCTAACTGCAACATTGACAATCAATGCATGCTAATGACCTCATACTAACTGGAATACGCAGCCAATGTCCACTCTCCGCCTCTAGGCAGCCCAATCTCTGCTCCCTCATGAGCTAAGTGGTTAGCGTGGGATGGATACTGCACTGGGTATTTTAGTGCACAGTTCCAGTCACCGCAGCCCGTTTAGCACATGGCAAACCACGTGCTGACCCACAGTTTACAGTAAGCCACTAAAGTTAGCCATACCTCTAAGCCCCAATGTCCTGCCCTCTTCCCTGAGGACTTTCTGGGGGCTCTGAGTTCCCAGGTCATTCCAGGCCACTTCTCTTCCTTCACAAGTGCTCCCTATTTAGAGGAGTTCACTCTTGTCCTGAAGAAACTTTCTTTCTTTCTTTATTATCATACTTGATAGAGTGCCTAACACTAAAATTCTTAAGTGGTTTATACCTATTTGGATGGACTAGGAGGGCTTGGTGGGGGGGGGGGGGGCGAAGGGATCAGAAAGGTTGGATTGGAGTACTTCAAGGTGGTCTTGGGAGAGAGGGGAGACATTGAGTCTCTTGATACCTGTGGGGAGCATTTGTGTTTGGCTACCATTTACAGCTATTTCAGTAGATGAAGAGGTTTGGGTGAAGGGGGGGGGGGGGCTTTGGGCAGATGAGTTTCCAATTCCTGTGAGTTCTATGTTATCATTCACAGCAATGTCAGTTTTGATGCACTATTCAATCTGAGGTTAATTTTATAACTGGGGACTCATACAGGGAAGTCACAAAGGCACAGACATTCCTCCAGTCTTACAAAGGCAACATATCCACCGATGTGCCTTTATAAAATTGCTTCCCCAAAAGTTCCTATACAAAGTTACTGCTACCCGAGGCTCATAAATGGGCTCTTATAAAATTAGGTTGGGTATAAAAGTGCATTTGGTGCAAGCCCGCATGTGCTTTTACATTGGGCATGCCTAGGGGTGGACTTTGGGTGGAGTCACAAAGACGTGTATTCAGGACTAGTTTAAGGGGTGAGCCAGCTAGGCCCTAGTTCAGGATGCTGAAACTTAGTGGTGTCAAAAGCCTGCCTCACCAGCTCTTCTTTCAGAGAGATTGGAAGATGGACCTTCAATTCCACTTTGTGTTTCCTCTGCTGCAGAATGACAGGTTTGATGCATGACAAGAGTACTGTCTTTGAAAGCTCATTACTCAATAAATTGCTTTGTTTATAAGGCGCCTCCAGCTTCTTCGTAGTCTATACTCCTACAGTATGTTTCTTAAAGCCTTAAAATGCTTTTACTCATACCTTTATGCATACCTTAGTCATTTATCTCACTCCGTCATCAGACCTCCTCTTTCCTTCCAACTCCTTTTCTCAGTTCCCTTCCTCTTTTCATATTCTGATTTTCTTCAGAAATACGTTTAGCAGGAGCATACATAGCGTTACAGGCACACGCACTCGCTTCCGTCTCCTCCCTGTATCACACGTTGATAAAGAAAACTCCGTGGGAGGAAGTAGGTGCCCATGTAGACCATGAACACATAGTCCTGTGGTGCCACTTTATTGTAACTAAACTTTAAGAAAGAGAAGGAATATTATGGGGGACATATTCAGTGACAGTATCCAGGCTATTTAAAGCATCTAGCCACCGCTGCTTTAATAAAACCCAGATATTCAGTGGTGAAACCTATCCAGTTTCCTCCGGACAGCAGTGCCTCTATCTGGATAGCCACAGTCACCACCCCTGACCTGCCCATTGACCACCCCGATTTTAACAGGGCATTTCTTCTGCTGGTTAGTGCCACTGAATATCAGACTGAGTGCATTTTAGCCAGTTAGTAGGTCCGCTACCTTGAATATGCCCCTCTACAAATATAAGATACTGGTAATCGGGCTCCATGGATCTATCATGCAGATAGAATTGACTAGGGATAGTAAGGGAAAGCCAACAGCTTGGGAGTCTCTCAGATGATTTGAAAGAAATGGGCCATCTGCCTACCACCCCCCCCCCTTCCCCCAGACATCAGTTCCACCTCCTCATCGCTCACTTTTCCTTTCCTGGGTATTTATGTTTGGACATGTCCTTTCGTCCTTATTACTAGAAGATACTGTGAGCTATGGTCTTTGAAATAATGACATTCATGAACTATTGTATGTTTATGTTTATGTTTAATCATTTGATATGCCGCTCAGGCCAAAGCATCAGAGCGGTTTACAATGCAATATAATTACAGAAGATACGAAAAGAACGCCATATATGAGATAGGACAGAGTAAGGGATACAATAATAGATAAAAGGATAGGAGACACAAGAAGAAAGGAGAACAATAGATTACAGCCTTTTCTTATTCCTCCTGACTCTTTTTTATTTTCATAACTTATAATTGTATTAATTCTTCATGAAATGAAAGAAGGAATGGGGGATAGGTATGCCACTTATAGCCTGATTCATAGAGGTCTCTTTTTCAACCATGACAGACTAGAGGGAAAGCCTTAAAAACATTATTGATTTGTATCCCTTGGGTGATGTTTCTTTGTAAAAAACGAATAAGATCTGCACATCTATTTCTGGCATTTATGTTGTAGATAGAACTTACAGTAAACTCCTATAGTAAAATAGATGAATTCTAATTTATTCACATAGACATCTCTTCAGTGAAATATATTTTGTGAATAAATGGGGAAGAGCAAGTTGTTTTCTTTATATTTTTGCTTCAGGACATGTTTTTCAGCAATATAGTTTCTACTCACTGAAGGGAGAACATTTGGGGATTAATGTCATAAGGAGTTACTAAAAGATATGCACCATTTATGTGTGTAAATCTCCTATGTTCAAGGATATTTGTGCATGTACTTTATCTGGTCGTTATTCTATAAGTAGGCAAGTAAGACTGATCGGGTACACTTTCAATGTGGGGTGTACATGGGCAGAGCATGGGGGAAGTGCAGTTTTCTCTTCTAAGTTCTAAAATATTTATTTATTTATTTCAGTAATTTGATACACTGCTAACTGACTAAAAGCCACCAAAGTGGTTTACACAGTTCCAAAAAGTCAAAGAGAAGGAAGAGGGAAAGAATCATAAAAGGGAAGGGTTGGGAGAAGGGAAGTACCATGATCTTTGATGGTGAGAGGATTAAGGAGGGGAGAGAGAGAAGGAAAGCTTGGGAGAACTTGAGGGATTATAAGGAGAAATCAAGGAGGCCAGGTTCATGGGAGTTGAGGCATAGTGAGCAAGGTGAACATGTGTATGATGTTTGAAGTGAAGACTCATAAACCAAGGGAGCCAGTGAAGAGCTACAAATAAGGGAGTGGTGTGATCGAAATAAGAAAACTAAAAGTGACTCTGGCAGTTGTGGAATGGATCAATTGAAGGTCGTGTGCAGAGGATTGGGGAAGACCTTATGCAAGGTGTTGCAGTAGTCCAGCCTTGGGAGGACAATGAGACCACAAGAAGCTTCAATTGAAGGGTAGTAAGATAGGGAAGGACATTGCAGATGTGGCACAGGGCAACCAAATTAATTTGTGGTTTAAAGGTCAGGGAGGAATCGGTAGTGACATCCAGAATTTTGACAGAGTTACAGAAAGGTAGGTAAGAGGAGGTGAGAATAGGTGAAGAGTCCGGTGAAGGCCATGGGAAGGAAAGCAAATAGCTTCACACTTGGAAATGTTTAAGCATAGATGGCATTCATAGAACAAATGACTGAGAGCGAACAGATGGTGATGCAGGGAGGGAGTGTTGTAGTTGGAGGAATGACTGGTGAACAGGATCTGAATATCATTGTCATATAGGTAGGAACTGCAGTCTAGTGATTGAATTAAAGGGAGGATTGGGACAAGGTATTAAAGAGAGAGAGTGCCAAAGGTGAATCTTGGGGAAGATGGACAATAGAGGGAATATGGAGGACAACTGGAAGGTATGAACATGAAGGTAAGAGGAGAATCATTGGAGTATGGTGTCATGAAGCCAACGTCATAGTGGTTCTGAGGAGAAGATCAAAGGTGGAGAAAAGGTCAAGGGAAACGAGGATGACAATGAGACCTTGCTCAAGGATAGTCTATATTTCATTCAAGTTTAGAGAAAAGAGACGGCTGAGGGGAGATAAGATAGAGGTCTATAAATTAATGAATGGAGTGGAACAGGTAAATGTAGAGTGATGTTTTATGCCATCAAAATATAGAAAGACTAGGGGACATGCAATGAAGCTACAGGGTAATTTATTTAAGATTAGTAAGAGAAAATATTTTTTCACTCAACATGCAATCAAACTCTGGAAATTGCTACTGGAGGATGTAGTAAAAGCTGTTAATGTAGCCAGGTTTAAAAAAGCTTTGCACAAGTTCCTGGAGGAAAGGTCCATAACCCTTTATTAAAGGGGACCCAGGATATCCATTGCTTGCCCCAATACAAGCATTGTGGAACCTGTGTCCTTTTGGGGAAACTGCTAGGTACTTGTGACCTAGATTGGTCACTGTTGGAAACAGGATACTGGGCTTGATGGACCTTGGTCTGACCCAGTATGGCATATCTTATGTTCTTATGGAAGATTAAATATTGGATGGAAATTAGAGAGATCAGAAGGAACGAAAAGGTTTCTTTAGGCGAGGGGAAATGACTGTGTGTTTCCATGATGGCGGGGTGGGGGGGGGGGGGTGTCATAATCAATGGAAAAGCTAACTTGAAGAAAAGGAAGAATGGAGGGAAAGAAATAATTAGCCAGACACTGGATGAGGTGGGAAGGCCTGGGGTCCCATGGGGAACAGGGATGAACAGCATGGAAGACATGTTGAAGTTAAATATTAGAGAGGGAAGGGAAGGAAGGGTGTAAAGATGGAGAACCAGAGGAAGGGGATTGGGGGAGTAAGAGTGCAAAGAGGAGGGCAGAATAAGACATGCTAGGGAGATAAAATTCCTAGATGAAATAAATGACTGCTTCTTGGAGCAGCTGGTTCATGAACCGACCAGAAGGGAAGCCATATTGGACCTAGTCCTTAATGGAACACCAAATCTGGTGCAAGAGATAAGGGTGTTGGGGCCACTTGGCAATAGTGATCATAGCATGATCGCATTTGATTTAATTAGTGGAGGAGGGATAGTAAGGAAATCCACAGTACTACCTTTTAACTTTCGAAAGGGAGACTATGATAAAATGAGGAGAATAGTTAAGAAAAAACTAAAAGGAACAGTTGCAAAGGCTAAAGACTTACATCAAGCTTGGGTGTTGTTGAAAAATACTATCTTGGAAGCCCAGACCAGCTGTATTCCACGCTTTAAGAAAAGTGGAAGGAAGTCCAAAAAACTGCCAGCATGGTTTAAAGGTGAGGTCAGAGAGGCTGTTGTTGCTAAAAAAGCATCTTTCAGGAAATGGAAAAAAGAGCCAAACGACGAAACCTGGAAACAGTACAAGCACTGGCAAGTCAAATGCAAGGCATTGATAAGGCAGGCAAAGGGAGAATTTGAGAAGAGGCCTGGTGCGGAATGTGGTGCAGCAGGGGATACACAGCCCATGGAAGTGCAGGTAAAAGAAGAGCTTACCTTAGATTCAGCGTTGAAAAGAGGAACTAGGCACACTGAAACAGTTGAGCAGGGAAAACTGTTACTACGTGCCAAACAGAAAGCTCATCAGGAACACCTGATTGCAAATCCCCACGTCACGTGCAGGGCTAGGGATTACATAAGACAGGGTTCCAGTCAGTGGAGAGAGAGACAGGACACAACCCAGGAGGAGGGCAGAAGCCAGAGAGAGAGCAGCAAGAGGTGTGGCTACAGTCAGCTGAGCAGAAACCCCCGAGGAGTGCTGGGAGGAAAGTTTTCTGTCGGAGAACCAGGAAGTGAAGGTAGCTCCAGCACTCAGGAGAAGAGGTTTGAGGCAAGCTGCACTGGGAGAAGGCATGCCACCCGAGTTAGTCTTCAAGAGAAGCCAGGAGTGTCCTACCACACAGGAGACCGGTATGTGCCAGCACTAAGCACAGGTCAGTTTAGAAAGAGAGTGTTGGGGGATGGGAACTCAAAACCCACGTGCACATTAAGAAATAGCTGCAAAGCTAATACTAACTTCACTGCTGCACAACCAGCCTGGGAGGCTAGAGAGAAGAGATACAGGGAGCCAAGTGCCAAGATAATCCCTACGGATAAAAGGAGGCATCCATGTGCTTACAGAGAAAGGTTTAAAACATATAAGTGCCAAGGGCGCGGTCCTGAGCATAGATACAGGAAGCAAGGAGATACAGACCTTTTGTTTTGGGAGGAAAACCCAGAGAGAAGCTACTGCATGCCAGACAGGTATAAACCTGAAGAGAGAGGAACCTTCACTGGAAGCTATAGTGAGTTGTCACAAGAAGACGTGCCTGAGTACTCCACACAGGAAGAGTGTGATACAGGGAGTTTGGGGAGTGCTGGAGAGGGTATGGTGTGGGAAGATAGAAGCAGCCTTCCAGACCCCTCTCCCATGGACTGTAGCATTTGTTACAAGTGCAGCCCTGCTGTTTAATTGGATGACAAAAAGAACTTTGTGAATTTAAACAAAGGAATAAGTTTGCTGATACTATATTTTTGTTCTTTGCTTGTACCTGAAGTTTTTTTGATCTTGTTGATAGTCCGAGTGGGACGGGGAATAAAACCCATCTTATTTTCTCATTCACTTTTTGCTCTGAGAGACTCTTTCATTTACCTAGCAAGAGCAGATTACTTGTTTTACAGACCCTAGGCAACCGCCTATACAGGGTTAAAGGGCTCTACCCACGGGCCCCATCACAGGAAGCAAAAACGTGAAATAAAGTACATTCATAGCAAAAAACCTCTGAGAGAGTCAGTTGGTCCATTAGATGATAGAGGGGTTAAAGGGGCACTAAAAGGTGACAAGGCGATAGCAGAGAGACTGAATGAATTCTTTGCTTTGGTCTTCACTGAGGAAGATGTAGGGATGTTACCCATGACTGAAGTTGTATTTAAAGGTGTGGAAGAATTGAAGGAAATATCGATACATCAGGAAGATGTATTACAACTATTAGATAAACTGAAGAGTAGCAAATCACATGGGCCGGATGGTATACATCTAAGGGTGTTGAAAGAACTGAAATATGAGATTGCAGACCTGCTATTAGTAATCTGTGAATTTTCATTAAAATCATCTGTAATACCTGAAGATTGGAGGATCGCCAATTTTTAAAAAGGGTTCCAGGGGTGATCCGGGAAGCTACAGACCAGTGAGCCTGACATCAGTACCAGGAAAAATGGTAGAAACCATCATAAAGGACAAAATTACTCAGCATGTAGACAAGGAAGATCTTGTTTTACTAATCTGTTATGTTTTTTTGAAGGTGTGAATAAACAGGTGGACAAAGGTGAGTCCGTTGATATAGTGTATCTGGACTTTCAGAAAGCCTTTGACAAGATCCCTCAACAGAGACTTTTGGCAAAACTAAAGAGTCATGGGATAGGAGGCAGTGTACTATTGTAGATCAAGAACTGGTTAAAAGATAGAAAGCAGAGGGTAGGGCTAAATGGCCAATTTTCCCAATGGAGAAAAGTGAAGAGTGGTGTACCCCAGGGATCTGTGCTTGGTCCACTGCTTTTTGACATATTCATAAATGACCTGGAAAGGGGAATAACGAGTGAGGTTATCAAATATGCAGATGACACAAAAACTATTTAAAGTTGTTAAAACCCAAGAGGATTGTGAAAAATTGCAAGAGGATCTTGATAAATTGGAAGATTGGGCATCAAAATGGCAGATGAAATTTAATGTGGACAAGTGCAAAGTTATGCAGCTAGGGAAGAACAACCCAAACTATGTTACACAATGCAAGGTTCCAGATTAGGAACCACCACCCAGGAAAAAGATTTAGGCGTCATTGTGGATAACATGTTAAAACCCTCCGCCCAGTGTGCAGTGGCGGCCAAGAGAGCAAATAGAATGCTAGGTATCATAAGAAAAGAAATGGAAAATAAAACAAAAGATATTATAATGCCTCTATATCGTTCCATGGTGAGACCACACCTTGAATATTGTGTGCAATTCTGGTCGCCGTATCTTAAAAAGGATATAGCGTTATTAGAAAAGGTTCAGAGAAGAGCCACCAAAATGGTAAAGGGGATGGAAGGATACTCCTATGAAGAAAGGCTAAAAAGGTTAGGGCTCTTTAACCTGGAAAAGAGACGGCTAAGGGGAGATATGATAGAAGTCTATAAATTAATGAACGGAGTGGAATGGGTAAACGTAGATCGATTGTTTATGTTATCAGACTATAGAAAGGCTAGGGGACATGCAATAAAGCTACAGGGTAAACTATTTAAGACTAATAAAAGAAAATATTTTTTCACTCATCGTGTAATCAAACTCTGGAATTTGTTACTGGAGGATGTAATAAAGGCTGTTAGTGTAGCTGGGTTTAAAAAAGGTTTGGACAAGTTCCTGGAGGAAAGGTCTATAAACCATTATCAAGAAGGGACCGAGGATATCAATGCTTGACCCAGTACAAGCATTGTGGAACCTGAGTCTTTTGGGGAAACTGCTAGGTACGTATAACCTAGATTGGCCACTGTTGGAAACAGGATACTGGGCTTGATGGACCTTGGTCCGACCCAGTATGGCATATCTTATGTTCTTATGTTAGGAATGGGGTGAGGGGGAGGACCAGAAAGAGAAAAAGCAGAATCTAAGGGCAATGGTTTAAGGGGAGGGGGGGGGGGACGTGGCATGAAGGGAAGAAATCTTGTTATGAAGAAAAGTGGTAAAGGTGTCTGGGGAGAGGATGCCCCTATTTCATTAAGATATGCTCAAGATAAGCATGTTCTGGGCTGACCTCTCTTTATGAGTTGGCACTATGGCACTGTGCCGGGGGCCCCGCGCGCTCCAGCAGCAGCTTGTTGTAATGTTTTAGTTTTATAAGTCCTTTTTATGTTTAAGACATTTAAAGTTTATTTTTTTTTATTATGTTATTTCTTTACTTATTCTAGTTTCAATTTATTTTTTTACATTTTTATTTTACACTCCTAAAAATTTTTAAAGTTATTTTTAGATGTTTTGGTCCTTCGTTCAGCTTGTTTGATGTTCCTGAACAGTAGACTGTAGACTGTGATCCAGGCTATCATAATCTACTTCCGGTTTAACTTGTAAACACTGAAAGATGCTGACACCTCACCTGACAACGTAACATTTAATTTAAATAATATTAAATAGTATTAAACTACAAAGAAGTCTGAAGGTCTGGTATTTTATATAATAAAGATATATATATATTTGCTATTCTTTGTAATGTAAATGTAATGTAAACGCAAGTTTTGTCACGGTCGTCTGCTATTACTAAGTTTTGCTGGTTTAATTTAACCATGTCTGTGTGGTTAGTTTTACTGGTTACCATAATATTAACTTGCTTATATATTTTATATTACAGATTATATAACAAAACTACAGTTAATATAATGGCATGACTTCAAGGGAGCCCGACATAAACCACAAGTATAAGTCCGTTTGACAAAAACGCCATGAACAGGCGCAGCAGGATGCTGCCGCTATAACTGGAACCCAGTCAATTATGACGTACTTTGGGCAGACAACTCAGACCTGCATGACCGCTCCAGCTCACGAGGCTTAGGTAGGAGTAGATGTCGAAGCTTCAATGACTGCGACAACTAACGTAAATGAGACAGCAGTTAAAACTGAAGAGAAAATGGAAGTGGACTGTCCGCCATTGCAGCAGGCAGAAGACGCTGGAACGGATGTTACAGAGTTTCTAGAACGTGATGATGTTCCAGTTTGGTATCTATCTGCTGTCTGCTACTCTACAGACCTCGGCGAATGGCCCGTCAAGATTGTCAACGACATGCGCGAGTACTGGGCAACAGCAGGTAGTGCGCAATGTGCCCACTGGGACTCAGATTTCATTCCAACCAGAACTGTCTACACAGCCGATGTAAAACCAAGGAAATGCTCTCGTGACCTGTTCAAAATAACTCATCCGCTGTCGAAGGAACCTATCGATCGTGACTGGCTTTGCTATTCACCATCTAAGCTTCGTCTATTTTGCTTTCCATGCAAGCTAATGTTACCAGAAGTTGTAGCCTTCAGCACAAAAGGTTTTTGCAACTGGAAGCATAAGAAGCAACAAATCATGGAGCACGAGGTCAGTTCTACTCATCGAGCATGCATGATTAAACTGCTAACGCGACGTGACACAGCAAAACGTGTTGATCAGGCACTAGTAAAGCAATGTGACAAACAACGTGAGGATTGGCGTGCTGTTATCAAGTGGTTGTTTGAAACTATTTCCTTTTTATCTGAACGCGGCCTGGCCTTTAGAGGTGACAACCAGATTGTTGGCTCTTCCCATAATTGCAATTATTTGGGAATCCTTGAACTTATATCAAAATTTGATCCCTTCATGGCGCAACACCTGCAGATGCATGCTAACCATGGAAAAGGACACACTTGATACCTGTCTGCCAACATCTGCAATCAACTAATTCAGCTGATTGGCCAGTCAGTTGTCGATCAGATTAAGGCCGAAGTTCAGTCTGCCAAGTACTTCTCAATCTCAGTTGATTTGATGCCTGATATAACACACCAGGATCAGCTGACAGTGATTATTCGTTACGTGTTGCCATCTGGCCCTTTTCAGCAGTTCCTTACATTTCTACCTCAGCAAGGTCACAAAGGTGAACAGCTTGCAGATAGTTTTCTTCAGTTTCTGCACAGCTGGGGGATCAACATTGACGATTGTTGAGGACAGTCATATGATAACTCCAGCAACATGATCGGCAAATACAGAGGTATGCAGGCTCTTATACGGCAGATAAATCCTCATGCCGCCTACATACTCTCTGCAGGCCATTCCTTGAACCTCGTTGGTCAGTGCACAGCAGCCTGTTGTGCCGATGCCATATTGTTCTTTGACTTTGTCCAATGGCTGTATGTGTTTTTTGCTGGTTCAACAGCATGCTGGGCCATCCTCAAGGACAACCTGGAACAGACTGCAGGCCGGCTAACACTAAAGAGACTGTCCAACACACGGTGGTCAGCATGATTCGATGCGGCAAATGCTCTGGTGAGGGACTATGATGAGATTGTTGAAGATCTGGAGGACATTATAGATGACAAAGTGGGCGAACACAAGGCAGAGACGTGTCAAGAAGCCAGAGGATTGCACGATTGAATGCAGTGTCTTGAGATGGGCATAATGGCTGCTTTCTAGCAGAAGGTTCTTGCAAGATTCCAAGCGAACAGCGTGTCGTTGCAGTCAGCTGATCAAAGCTTGACTTCTGTTGCTGCGATTTATGACTCACTGCAGATGTACATCAAAAGCCTTCGTGAACAGTTCGACCACTTTGAAGCACATGGCAAAGACCTGTCACGCTGTGAAACCTATCGGGCTGATCTTAGCAAGCGAGTACACAAACAAAATCGCAGATACGACAAAGTTGGGCAAGGAAGCATTGCAGGAGTCGGAGTCAGACGACCTGGAGGAAGATGAGAATGACCATCCAGATAATGCTACAATCTGCAGCAAGATCAAAATTCAGTTGCATCGCTTCATCATTGATAATGGCCTCCGTAGCACGTTTCCGAACACAGAGATCACGCCGCGCATTTTCCTCTGCCTCATGGTGACGAACTGCTCAGGTGAGCGGTCATTCAGCAAGCTGAACCTGATTAAGAATCATCTCAGATCAATGATGTCGCACGAGCATCTGAACATGCTTAGCTTGTTGAGTATCGAGCAGGACCTTCTGAGAGAAGTTGACTCTGAGTGCATTATCCGTGACTTTGCATTAACACAAGTTCGAACTTCGACATGTTGATACTTAGCTAACTGTCAGCAGTCAGCACGTGGAATGTGCATTAATGCATTGCAAAGTTAGAATGCTTGAAACTGTAAATTTCCAATTCGATTGTTAAGTGTTTGACAGGCTGACAGCGGTTTGTGAATTGTGATGTGGACATAAGATTGTCGGCTTTGTCGGTAAGTGATTAAAATTGATTTAAATGATTTGTAACAAAATGATGTCACGAGTGACTTTAGTGAGGAGTCCATGACATGGGCAGCTGGGCTCATCATGTGGGATCCGGCCTATCAGGGGCCCCTGCAGGCCGCAGGGTGCCAGGGGCCTCACACTGGCAAAGACGTGCCAGGTTCTGGGTGTCAAAAACTAAGCTCCCAGTTATAAAATTGCCCATTTTGTGCAGATGTTTCATGTGCTGAGTTGTAAACATAAGTCAGGGCTTAGCTTTTCACATTTTTTGGCACTGTACTGGATACAAACCCCTGCTCACACTTCTAGAATGCTGGCCTTTCCTCCTATCACAGTAGCTAAATAAATAACTCCATCCTCAAGTGTGCTTTTAAAATGGGCATTGGAAAAGTGCTAGTATATCGAATGGTAATTCCAGTGATAAGAATGAAAGAATAGAGCACAGGCAACTTATGTAAATAATGCAGGTGAACGCCATCCACCAAATATTTAAATATGAACTGGGGATGTGCATTTGTTTGAAACAAATTGGGAAATGTCAATGATATTTCTCATTTCGTTTTATATCATTTTAAAAACAAAACAAAAGAGGACATGCCAAAATTTCTTCACTTCCTGTCTTTAGTCAATAGTGCATACTAACATGCAATAGTGAGCACTATGAGCAAATAGTGCACAGTATTGAACAATAGTGCACACCATTAAGCCATCATTTACCTAGGAGAAACTAAACAAAATGAAATTTGTTTTGCCTGCGCATCCCTAATATGAACCAGATATTATTTATTTATTTAATGTACATTTGTATCCCGCTGCTTCCAGTGATCAGCAGCGGTTGCTATACATGGGGGAGTTGGCTGTACCGGCCGGTAATTAGAGTATATACATTTCGATTAGGGAGGGGAGATAGTGCACAGCAAACATGGGGTTACAGGATTTACAGTTGATTGAATATCGCAGCTATATACAGGGTACTTAAAACATATTTACAATTTATACAAAGGATCCTTATATACATATTTACATTACGGCTGGATGCATTTCATGAAGTTAAGTTGAAATGTGATTGGAAAAGGTGCGTCTTAAGTTGTTTTCGAAAGTCTTTCAGGTCGCAGACGTCACGTAGATCGCTTGGCAATTGGTTCAAGAGTGCCGGAGCTACAAATGAGAAAGCTCTGTTGCTGGTGCATGCATTAACCTTTGTGAAGCACTTAGTGATACAGAGGGTATTTAGGTTGGGTGTTCGTCTGCTTCTGTTGTTGGGCAGATTGGATAATAAGCTGTTGAGGTGCGAGGGCGCTATGTCATGGATGAGTTTGAAAGTCGTGACTATGATTTTGTATTGAATGCGGGCAGTGATTGGGAGCCAGTGAAGCTCAATTAGCGCGGGCATAATGTGGTCAGAGAGTCCTTTTTGCATAATGATTCGGGCCGCTACATTTTGTGCCATTTGTAGAATATTTGTAGTTTTTCTTGGCAGGCCTTGCAGTATGGCATTACAATAGTCCAAGTGTGGGATGATGAGGGCTTGAGCGACAGATCTGAAGTCAGTATGATCGAGGATGCTACGTAGGGGCTGCAAGACTCTTAATTTGTGGAAGATAGCCCGATTGGTGGTTCGAAGGTGCTTGTCCATATGCAGGTTGTTATCAAGCAACACTCCCAAATATTTTATCTCTGTTTTGATGTTGTAGTTATTACTGTTCATGGTGACCATTGTGGGGGGCTCGAATCCAGGTTTCCTGGAGATACACATTGCTTCTGTTTTCTTGTGGTTTATGGACATATTGTTGCGTTGGAGCCAGACTTGAAGTTCGTGTAGGCAATTTTCTAGTTTGTTGAGGTTTGGGTTATTTACGTCTAGTTGTGTATAGAGCATTAGGTCATCTTTATAGTATACTGATGGTGGCTGTCTCTGAATAGATAGCTTGTGTGGCCACTATGTGGATAAGTGTTGACTTTTCAGGTGGTCTAAGCTATCCAGATAAGTGCTGGATGAAAATTTCTATTATCCAGATAAGATGGACGCTTATCCGGATAGTGGCCATACCGTCTTAGCTCCACTCAGAACTCCCTCTGAACTAAATGGATGCTGCCAGAATATTCTGTAAAGATATTCAGACAGTGCTACTGAATATCTCGCTCAGCACCCTTACCGTATGTGACTATCACCCCGTGGGCTATCTGGATAAGTGTTTTGAATATTGGGTCCAATACCGTTACTCTGTTTCTTGTTTATTTCCTTATTATGCAGTTCGCAACTCTTGAACTCTTCTGAGAATAAATGAAAATTCATTTCACAGGAATGGAATGCTACTTCTCCGGCAGCTGCAAAGCAATCTCAGAATTAATATCTATTTGACGTTGTCACTAGGCAACATACAACTATACAGAAGTGACATTCTTTTTTTTTTATTATTATTTATTTAGATTTTCTTGAATACAAATATAAATACACAAAAGAAAAAATCCAACCAACAAAATAATACATTCAAGATCAATATATCAAACACATCATGCAAAACACATCAAGGAAGAGAGAAAACCGCATACTCCCCACAGAGAGACTAGTTAAATCTAAAGGAAGAAAAAAGGAGTAAATAAAACTCCAAATCAGGGAGCCAAAATAAAGAGCCAACCCACCTACACATCTTCCCGCCTAATTACTCCCTCCTTATCCACCAGAAACTGACGCAAATAAGCCACATCAATGTAAACATAATCATGACCTTCATAAGTTATTAAAACAACGGCAGGGAAACTTCAAAAAAAAGGAAGCCCCCAGAGCCACAACTCTAGCTCTGAGCTCGAGGAACTGCTTCCGTCGAGCCTGAGTGACCCTGCCCACATCTGGGAAAACCTGAAGCTTATACCCACAAAACAAAGCATCTTTACATTTAAAATAAGCACGTATGATTCTCAACTTAAGTGATTCAAACCCAAAAGTCACCACCAAAGTACAACGCTTTGGAATGACATCGAGCGAATCCTGCAAAAACTCTGTAAGATTAGGACCTACCGAGTCATTCAAAGGAAGTTCATCCTTAGCCTGACCCGAGGCCCCAACATTAGGAAAAAAAGAATACATTTGCACAATATCCACAGAGTCCTTCAAATGTAAGATTTCAGACAAATACTTTTTTAATAGTATCTCAGGAGAAAGCAAGTGGGTGGAAGGAAAATTCAAAAAGCGAAGGTTCCTAGCCCGCTGGTGATTTTCAAGCAACTCCAAGCGATAAGAAACAGAAGAAATATCTCTAAGAAAACCAAGATGAGAATCTTTATACGATTGGAGCTGAGAATCCACCAGGGTCAAGGAACCAACAACATCGGTCATTTGATTATCAATCACTTTAACCTTTGTGACAACATCATGTGAGAAATTACATAAAGAGGTAACAGTGGTAGTCAATCGAGTCTCAATCTTTTGAAGCATTGACCAAATATCCGAAAGAGTCACCTCACTTTTAAGTGGTAAACAAACATTTTCAGATGTAGCAGGGTCCACAGGGACTAATACAGGAGACATAACTTGTGAAGGTAACTTCAAAGGAGTAAACGAGTGAGAAGGCTGGGGGAAAGGAGGTAGTGTCCGGATGTCCGGGCTCAACGAGGCCCCATCCAAGGACTGGCTAGCAAGTGGAAGGGCAGTGACATGCTTGTCCATGGGACCGGACACCTTACCTCCCTCTCCTGACGGTGCTTTAGCAGTTGATTTTGCCTACCGTTTCCCCATGAACAAACACACAGCTGCTGACACTCCTAAGATCACCAAAAGAGCACCAAAGGAGCACACAAGGAGCAAGCCTAGCCCCTTGTGACTCGCCCCTTAGGACGCGACCCTGCAGGCCGCGAACACGCGGCCGCGTGTAGCCCCGCTGTGCTTTGTAGGTCTCGTGGGGGGTCCTCAACACCAAGGGCGACCACTCTCTGCCTGCAGCTGTCTCCGCAAGCACCCGGCTCCAGCTGACCACGTTGCTCCGTGGCAAAGAAGAACTGCGGCAGCTCCCTCACAAGGCTGCTCTCTCACCAGCGAGGTATAGCACCCGCTGTGCTTTTTAGGTCTCGTGGGAGGTCCTCAACACCAGGGGCGACCACTCTCTGCCTGCAGCTGTCTCCACAGGCATCCGTCTCCAGCCGACCACGTTGCTCCGCGGCAAAGAAGAACCGCGGCAGCTCCCTCACAAGGCTGCTCTCTCACCAGCGAGGCACAGCACCCGCTGTGCTTTGTAGGTCTTGTGGGGGGTCCTCAACACCAGGGGCGACCACTCTCTGCCTGCAGCTGTCTCCGCAGGCACCCGGCTCCAGCCGACCACGTTGCTCCGCGGCAAAGAAGAACCGCGGCAGCTCCCTCACAAGGCTGCTCTCTCACCCACAGAAGTGACATTCTAAGAAAAGTTATCATTGGCATTTCAGGTTCGGTTCTCTCATTTTCGTATACTTCCAATTCTTAACTGCTTTCATTTATTGCAAAATTCTGAAATTAGCAAAGGAACAACACCTCAATTTCATAGGTGTTGTTGATAAATGCTGTTGAGTCAATGTCAACATATGGCAACCCTCTAAATAGGACTCACTGTTCTAAACAGTGTTTAGTCTTCAGTCAAGTGGCTAATTGTTGATAGAATGGTGTACACAGCTGCTGTTGCATCAATCCATCGCACTTCTGACCTTCATCTTTTGCACTGACCTTCAATCTTGTCAAGCATGATGCCGTTCTCTTATGATCTTTCTCTTTGCATGGTGTGTCTAAAGTATGACAAATCTTGTCATTTGAGCTTCAAAAGAAAGCTTAGGTTTTATCTCCTCTAGTACTGACTGATTTGTTCTTTGAGCAGTCCATGGTATGCATAGTATTCTTCACCAGCACCATAATTCAAAGGCATTGGTTTTCTTCCTGTCTTTCTTCTTCACTGTTGAACTTTTGCATCCGTATGATATTATTGAAAATACCATGGCTTGGATAAGTCAAATCTTTGTATGTAGAGATATGTCTCTACATTTGAGAATCTTGGTCCTACAGAGCCTTTCTGTCAAGAGCAACATATGATTTCTTGACTGTTAGACGTTTCTTTATTGATTATTGATTCAAGCAGGATAAAGTTGTCTACTATTTCTATCTGTTCTCCATCAAGGAGGAAATGATTGAAATGTTTAAAAGCAGGTCCATTTTAAGAATATGTTCCTTGACTTTGAGAAGCAAATATATCAGATTGTCTTCACTTTCAGTCAGTAACATGGTATCATCAGCATAGTGCAGGTTGTTGATGAGTCTTCCACCAGTCTTCACACCTTGGTTGTCTTCATCGAGTCATGCTTCTCTGATGATTTGTTCTGCATTTAAATTAAATAGGTATGGGGAAATTATGCCATTTTGTCATACATCTTTGCTGATTTTAAACCATTCAGTTTCTCTTTTTTCTGTTCAAACTGTAGCTTTTGATTAATTTAAAGATTGTGCATGAGAACTTTCAGATGTTCTTAATTTGGCCCAGAATTTTTATGATTTACACAATCATAAGCTTTGCTGTCATCAATAAAACACATATAGATATCCTTTTGGTATTCTTTTGTCTTTTCAAAGATCCATCTCATATCCATGATGATATTTCTTGTTCCTCACTCTTTCCTAAATTCTGCTTGCATTTCAGTCAGTTTTTAATTCCAGATATGGTTTTAATCTCCTGAATGATCTTGAGTAGAATCTTGCTGGCATATGGGATTAGAGAAATTTTGTGATAATTTCCAGTCAGTTGGATCATGTTTCCTCAATATTGGCATGAACATAGATCTTTTCTAGTCAGTTGGCCATAATGTTGTCTTTCAAACTTACTAGCAGAGACTTTTAAATATTGTAACAGCTTCATCAGATTGCTGTAATACTTCAATGAGAATGCCATCAGTGCCTAGTGCTTTGTTCTTTGATAACGCTTTCAATACTGCTTCAATTTCTTCTTTTTATCATCAATAGTTCCCAATCATAAGGAACGGGTTGAATTGACTGTTGATCCATTTGATCTTTATAATATAATGACTCTATATATTCTTTCTATTTTTCTTAATCTTCTGAGCATCATTCAACATGGATCCTTTACATCTTCTAGCATTCTGATCTGAAGCTAGAATTTTCTCTCTAACTCTCATAGCTTTAGGAAAGCCGTCTTGTTTTTCCCCTTATAGTTTCTGATTCTGTTTCCTTGCATGCATCATTGTAGCACGTCTCTTTGCCTTGCCATCCTGCATATTGGAAATTCCTGCTAAGTTCCATTATTGCCTCTCTTTCGCCTCTGGCGTTAGCTTCTTTGCATCTCTGAGCAATTTTTAGAGTTTCTTTGGTCATCCATTTTGGCCACTTTTGCTCTTTCAACTTTTGCAGAGACTTTTGTTTTCTTAAAGCACAACTTTCTTGATGTCATCCCATATCTCTTTTGGTGCTCTGTCATTTGTATTCAAAGCCGTTAATCAATTTTACAGGCCGTCTTTAAATTCTGGTGATATATTTTCAAGATCATATTTTGCTATATTCATGAGTGGATTGCTCCCTCAGATAGACAATATCATAATTATGATAGCCAATTATATCTCCACCACAATTGTATTTTTTTCTCTGACAGATCTATAGAGATAGATACAATGAGAAAGTCATAATAACCAAATACCTCTCGTCATTCAGTGACATTATCGAACACTGTGGAAAGCTAATTATTTAGTAAGCTCCTCACACTTATCCTTTTTAAATTATCTATTGAAATTAACCAAATATGTGTGTGATTTCACATTTTTTGTTTGCTTTTACAGTTTGAGATCACATTGCCAGGAGGAGGTGTCTGATAAATCATTTGAATATTGCATGGATTTTATTTTTCAGTGTTTGAGGTTTATTTTCTGCCATTCTTGTTGGACTACAAGAATTACATTTGTCCAAGAAGCATGAAGGACAAACTTCAGGATACAAACACATACACTGACTATAATGTTAAAAGTGCTCACCAAAATTTTTTATCATGTTCCTCTGAAACTAAGATCTGGTACACAAATCACCAGTTCAGCATATGAAATGTCTTTGCAAAAATAATGATTTCAGCATTTTGCAAAAAGAAAGATAATCAGTTTTTAATAGGAACATGTTAGCAAGAGTGTTTCACAAAATTGGGTCTGCAAGTGGAAAGACCCTATCCTGAGTCTCCCCTAACTTTAACTCCCTGAGCAGCGAGTTCTCATATGACATATGTGATCTATTGGGAACATATTCATAGAGGTTCTCAAGGTACTTAGGCAATCATTTATTTCATCTAGAAACTTTATCTCCCTAGCATTATCACCCATTATTATTACTGTGCTGTAACTTTTGTTAGCTTCCCAAATTTCTTTGCGCATTTCATCATTTGTTCATTCTGGCCAGGTGGTCGATAGTACACCCCCACTGCCATCAGCTTCCCCTTCCCCTTTTTACATGGAATTTCAACCCGTAGAGATTCTACAGTGAATTTTGTTTTCTGCAAAACTTTAATCCTTTGTGACTCAATGCCCTCTCTAACATAGAGCGTAACCCCTCCACCAATTTGATCTGCTCTGTCATTACGATATAGCTTATACCCAGGTATCACAGTATCCCACTGGTTGTCCTCCTTCCACCATGTCTCTGAGATACCAATCATATGTAAGCTCTCATTTAGTGCTATATATTCTAACTCTCCCATCTTATTTTTTAGACTTCTGGCATTTGCATACAAGCATTTTAGAAGCTGTATTTTATTCATACTAATCTGGCTATCGGTAGGCAGGGGTAATTTGGAATCTTTAAGCTCTGTCTGTTCTGTACTCAAGGGCATTTGGGCTACTTTTGTCTTTATTGGAACCTCTCTGCTGATATGACCTAACTTCAATCTTTTGCTAGTATCCTTCAAGGATACATTGTTCCGAACCATGTGCTCTTGAGCGACTGTCAGCTTTCCCCTATTTTCTAGTTTAAAAATTGCTCTGTCTCCTTTTTAAAGGTTAATGCCAGCAGCCTGGTTCCGTCCCGGTTAAGTTGGAGCCCATCCCTTTGGAAGAGCCCCTCCTTTCCTCAGACTGTTCCCCAGCTCCTAACAAATCCATAACCCTCATCCTTGCACCATCGTCTCATCCACGAATTGAGACTCCAGAGACCTGCCTGCCTTTTGGGTCCTGTGCGTGGAACAGGAAGCATTTCGAAGAATGCTATTCTGAAAATTCCGGATTTCAACTTCCTACCTAAAAGCCTAAATTTAGCCTCCAGAACCTCTCTACCACACTTTCCTATGTCATTGATACTGACATGTACCAAGACAGCAGCCTCCTCCCCAGCACTATCTAAGACCTTATCTAGGTGGCGCGTGAGGTCCGCTACCTTTGCACCAGGCAGGCATGTTACCAGGTGATCCTCAAGTCTACCAGACATCCAGCTATCTACATGCCTAATGACTGAATCACCAACTACAACGGCTGCCCTAACCCTTCCCTTATGGGCACATGGCCATGGAGAAACCTCCTCAGTACGAGAGAGTTTTACATTACCTGGAGGGCAGGTCCTATCTACAGGATCACTTTCTGCTGCACCAGGGTGATGATCTCCAAGTCCAATTTAAAGAAGTAAATTAATGTAGTACTGGACTGAATTCCCTGCTTTTGTTTGTAGGGTGATATATCTTAGTTATAGCTACTATCCTCCCTGTAATCCTGTATGTTAAACTCACTCTGTACTCACTAACAAAAGCATGTATCTTAAAACTCCCTACATAACCAATGTGCAATTTCCAACTCAAAGTACCTCTGTAGTTTTCTCCCTCTAGGGAAACCTTCCTCTTAGGTTTCATATTCTAGACTCTTCCATACTGCATAAAATGGCTGTTTTTTCAAAGTAAATTTTATAAGGTAAGACCTACTATTAGATAATTAACATTCAACAACATATGTGCTTCTCACTGGCTAAAAGAATGAATAATTAATATAAGGCTCCTTACTGAGGTAAGTTAAGCAGCATGTCACTGGATGGTAGTGAATGAAATGTTTGTCATTTATTTATTTGCTTAGGTGCCTAAAAAAATCATCAAGGCAGTGTATAATTAATAATTAGGGATATGCGTTCATTGGAAATGACATGGGAAATATCAAAGACATTTCCTTTTTCTATTAACATCATTTTTCATCCAAACATAACACTGAAAAATCCAAAATTTGGTTTCCCCCCTCCAGTTTCACCACAGACTGGCCTCAAACTTGTAGCTTTTGGGTTGGAAAAATGATGAGGCCGCCGGGCCGGTCCCGCGGCCGACGGTAACTCGGGCCCGGGCCCGGCCTCGGCCCTTGTCACGTGTTGGGGGTGCGAGGGGAGGGGAGGGGGGGCGTGAGGGCTTCGGGCCGGTTGCCAAGGGGATCGCTTTTCACGGCGCGAGAAGCGATCCTATTGGCTGCGGTGGGGTGAGGTGGGGGTAGGGTTGCGAGGAGCCGCGTGGCTCGGCCTTTCCTGCGGCTCCTCGCTTAGGATCGGGCGTGTTTTTTCGGTGCTCCAGGTGGTCCCGGTGGCGGCGGTGAGCTACGGGGGAGGGGGGTACCTGCTCGCTTACAGGCCCTGGGGTAGTGGCGCGTTCGGCGGCATACAAAAAAAAAAAATACACGGAGACAACCCCCTCTATTGCAGGCTGACAGGCCGCTGCTGGGGGGGGTGGGGGAAGATAGAATCTGCAAGGGGGGGATACCAGGTGGGGGGGGGCATTATTGGGGCAGAGGGCTCTGTTCCCGGGGCGGCAGGGGTACGTCAGGGACTCGCAAGCAGGGGCGAGGGGGAGTTCGCACACGGTCTCGGGGTGTTCACGGGGGGTGCAGGGGGCTTGGGCTGCTGGGGGAGGGGAGGTCGGGGTGGGCTCGTTCGCCCGGTGGCTGTGGGGGATGGCCAAAGGGGGCAGGGACGTCGTCGGGCCCCTGCAGAGGCGGGCACCGTGGCAGCTTCTGGGGAGGTTCCGGGGGGGGGGCGGTGCAGGGGGTCCCGGGCCTGGGGCCTGCCGCACAGGAGAGCCTTGGGCAGTCTCTGGAGGTGGGTGGGGTTGGGTCCCACGGTGACCAGGCTGCGGACTTAGGACTTCCGCGGCCCCGATGGGTTTGCCGGGACTCGGTGGGTCCGGGCCGTGGTATCAGGGAGGGCCTGCTCTGCATTATCAGTATGGGAGGGGCATGCCGGTGGCACCCGGGGGGGGCCTTTCTATCTATGGGCAATTGGGGGGCTGGTTTTGGGGATTGGGCGGGGGCGGGCATAGCCGGGGTGGGCGGCTCTCCAGTGTGGGATGGGTCGCATTGGGCGGCGGGGGGGTTAGGTCCCTCTGGGTGGCAGCACGGGGGGGGGCTTCGTGGGGGGCTGGGCAGTATGGGATGTGTACTGCTACCGTGGGTGCTGTTTTTTCCTCCGCAGGTTCTGGCGAGCAGAGCGTCTGCCTGTGATGGCGGGCAGTGGAATGGCGGCGTCGGTGCAGAGTGCGGAGGCGGCTAGTCCGGCCGTGGTGGTGCCTCCAGATGGCGGACGAGTTGCTGAAGGTGAGTTGGGGGGGAGCACGGGGGCTGGGGAAGGTGGGGGACCGGTAGGCGAGGCGTTGGCAGCAGTTGGGCGCAAGGCCAAAGTTAAGCGGTGGCATGGGCATCGCTGTCATCGGGCTTCGTCGTCGTCCTCTTCGATCAGTGGGAGTTCGTCCGAGGGGACGGTTGCGAAGCGGGGGCGGGGGGAGGGGGTTGGGCCCGCGGTGGTGCGTTGCGTGGAACTTTGGGAGAGCGTGCCACGTAAGTTGCGGAGGCGCATCCGGAAGCGGCGGTATATCGATATTTTTCGGCTTTTGGAGGGGCGGAAGAGTTCGGGCGAGAGCCGCAAGAAACGTAAGGCGGGGAGGGTACGCAAGGTTTCCCGGAATACCTTGAATTGGACGCGGGCCTTTTTGCGATTGGCGAGTGTTTGCGGGCACTCGGAGCCGGCCCTTTATGGGGAGTTGTTGGCATACGCGGATGCCATCCTGGTGGCGTCGCAGGCGCATGATGGTTGGGCTTGGCTCAACTATGATGAGGAATTCCGGGATCGGATGGAGGAGAATGCGCAGCTGTCGTGGGGGACGCGTGATATTAATTTATGGCTGACGCAGATGTCAGCCAAGAAAGGGGTGGGGGGGTGGCGGCGGCCTAGGTAAGGTCGATGGGCAGCCGTCGGCGGCCAGTTTGCGGCCCTTTCGTGCGGCGGGCACGGTCCCCGGAGCGCCCAGTGGAGGGCCCAGCGGGGACGTTTGTTGGCGATTTAATAAATCATCCTGCCCTTTCTCGGACTGCAAGTTCCGACACGCCTGCTCGATCTGTGGGGGTGGGCACTGGGCCGTGAAGTGCAGTAGAAAGGGGGTGTCAGGAACCTCAGGGGGGAGTAAATGAGGGGCTGCGGTGGGGGTTGGCGCCGACCCCCATAGACGCCGGGGCGTTGTGGCCGTGGTTGGAGCTTTACCGGAAGGGCCGGCATGGGAGGGCGGCGCGGGAGTTGTGGTTGGGGTTTACGGAGGGCTTTCGCATTCCGTATCAGGGCACGATCTCGGGTGTTGTGGCCCGTAATTCTGCCTCGGTGCGTCAGTTGGCGGAGGTGGCCCGGGGTAAGATTGCGGCGGAGTGTGCGCTCGGCCGCGTGGCGGGGCCATTTGTCCACCCACCCTTTTCCCCCTTTGTCGTATCGCCGCTGGGGGTTATACCCAAGAAGGAACCGGGGAAGTATCGATTGATCCACAACCTCTCCTTTCCGCCGGGGGATTCGGTGAATGACCATATCCCGCCGGAGTACTGCTCGGTGCGGTATGCCCCCTTTGATGCAGCGGTGGATTTGTTGCGACAATGTGGGGAAGGGGCTCTGATGGCGAAGGTGGACATCGAATCCGCGTTTCAGTTGTTGCCGGTTCATCCGTCGGCTTTCCCCTTGCTCGGCTTTCAGTTTGATGACCGATATTACTTTGACCGGTGCATACCGATGGGCTGTGCGATATCTTGTGCCTATTTTGAGACCTTTAGTTCCTTCTTGCATTGGGTCTTGGCTCGGAGGGCTGGTTGTCGCTCTCTTGTGCATTACCTGGATGACTTTTTATTTGTGGGTCCAGCACAGTCGGCGGCCTGCGCGACCTTGTTGCGGCAGTTCGGGGAGATGGCAGTGGCGTTCGGGATTCCATTGGCAGTGGATAAGACGGTGGGCCCAGAGACGTGCCTGTGCTTTTTGGGGATAGAGATTGATTCTGTCGCCTTTGAGATCCGCTTGCTGGCTGATAAGGTGGAGCGCCTGAAAGCGCTGGTTGTTGCGGTGGGGTCAGCGGCAAAGGTCACATTGCGGGAGTTGCAGGCGCTGGTTGGGCACTTGAACTTTGCCTGTCGGGTGATAGCGATGGGGCGGCCGTTTGCGCGGCGGCTGTCCCTGGCTACGGTAGGGGTGCGGAGCCCGCATCATCGTATTCAGGTTACGGCTGGGATGCGCGAGGATCTGCGGGTGTGGGGGGCGTTTCTTGCGGATTTCAACGGCTGCGCCCTGGTGCAATCGGCGGAGCTGTCCAACGGGGACTTGCAGCTCTTCTCGGATGCGGCGAGCGGTTCGGGGTTCGGCTTGTATTGTCAGGGTTCGTGGTGTGCTGAGGCCTGGCCGGTGGAGTGGGCGGAGACGGGCCTAATGCGTAACGTTACATTCTTGCAGCTCTTTCCGATTGTGGTGGCGTTTTGGGTGTGGCCCGAGAGGTTAAGGAATCGAAAAGTGGTTTTCTGGTGCGATAATGCGGCGGTGGTGCAAGTTATCAATCGGCAGTCCCCCTGGTGCCTGCGGGTGACGGCGTTAATGCGAGTCTTGGTCTTGGCTTGCTTGCGCCTCAATGTTACCGCGCGGGCGCGTCACGTTCCGGGGGTACAAAATTCTATTGCTGATGCTTTGTCTCGTTTCCAGTGGGCGCAGTTTCGGGTGTTGGCCCCGGGAGCGGACGTGGCGGCGACACCGGTGCCGAGGAACCTTTGGCAGATTGGGACCCAGGACTGATGGGGTTGTTGAGGTCTTCTGTGGCTCCAGGTACGTGGGCCGCATATCGGCGCGGGTATGACAGGGTGCGGGCCTTTTTACGGGGGAGGGGCTGGTGCGGCGGGAGGATTGGCGTTCAGTTGGGGGGTTCCTTCATTGTTTGGGCGAAGGAGCAGGGTTGGTCGTGGTCGTCGGTCTGGGCTGCTTTGGCGGGTTTCTCCTTTTTCAGTAAGGCAGCGGGCTGGGGGAACCCGGGTGGGTCGTTTTTGGTGATGCGGCTGCTGGCTGGTTGGGGGCGGGAGCGGCCCCCGGTGAAGGTTTGGCAGCGCCCCGTCACCCATGAGCTGCTCTTGCGGATCTGGGGGGTTTTGGAGGAGGTTGCGGCGATGAAGTACGAGGCGGTGTTGTTTCGTGCTTTGTTTGTTACGGCCTTCTTCGGAGCCTTTCGGGTGAGTGAGCTTGTGCCTCGTTCGCGGTGGGGCGACGATCGTGGTGGTTTGGCGGTTCATTGTGTGGCAGTGGGGCTCTCCGTTGTGTGGATTTACCTGCCGCGGTCCAAGACGGACCAGACGGGTAGGGGTCGGTGGGTGGTGCTGACGGCGACCCCGGGGTTGTCGTCTTGCCCGGTGCACAATTTGCAGGTGTATGACCAGTTGCGCCCTGCGCTGGTCGGACAATATTTTCGTCACGAGGACGGGTGGCCTGTTACTCAGTATCAGTTCACGGCGGTGCTGCGCTTGGCTCTGCGGCGGTTGGGGTGCCCAGAGCGGCAGTTCGCCTCGCACTCTTTCCGTATTGGCGCGGCGACGCTTGCAGCAGTGGCGGGGTTGGATGGCGGGGTAATCCGACGCATCGGGAGGTGGCGTTCTGGGGCTTATTCGGGTTATGTTCGGCCTGACAAGGTTTGATGGGGGGGCGCCCGGTGGGGGGGGCGGGGGGGGGAAGGGGGGGTCTTTCATGCTTTGTTTTCTGTTGCAGGTGGGATGCTGCGGCAGCTCTCCCGGAATGATGCTGTGGGTGCGTCCTCAGCTGGAGAATGGTGGATCGTCGGGCACTCCTTTGTCTATTGGGCGGAGCGGCGGGCTGTGCGACGCCCGCTCGGAGTGCATCTGGGCCTGGCGGTCCATCATGTGCGATTGCGGAGGATGGGAGAGCGCGGCATGCGGTGGTGGCACTTCCTTCCTGTGGTGCGGCGAGCAGCAGATCAATGGAGGCGTCCGTTGGGGATCCTGATCCATCTTGGTGGCAACGATTTGTCCGGCTGGACGTGTCGGCAGCTCATGCGACCGGTTCAACGAGACCTTCGAGTGCTGCAGGAGGAGTGGCCGGATGTGGCGATCATCTGGTCGGATATTATCCAGCGCCCGGCCTGCCAGTCTCAGCGGCGGTGGTCGCGAGGCCTTGCAAAAGTTAATCGTCAAATTGGGCGATGGGTCCAGCAGGCGGGAGGCTTGCAGGTCCACCATTCTTGGGTGGAGCTTCAGTGTGCGGGTCTCTACCGCACGGACGGTGTTCACTTGTCTCCTGTGGGACAGGATCTCTTATTGAACGATTGGCAGGAGATTCTGTAGCAGGTGGTTGGTCGCAGCTTTATTGGGGTGGGTCGGCGCGAGGATAAGTAGCTACCTCGTGCCGGGGGCGGGGTAGAGAGACAGTGCTCGCCGAGGCAGCGGGAGTGCTAACTGCTTTAGGAGCTGTGGGGAGCGAAGGGCTCCCCGGGGGTGGGGGCGAGACATCCCGGTTGGGGGTCTCGGCCCGGTAGGTGGGTGTGAGTGCCGGCCTTTGCTACTAGGATGGCGAGGCTGGCGGTGGGGGGGGTGGTGAGGAGGATGTTCCGCCTTGCTAATAGCATGGCGGGTGGGGCATCGTCCGGTATGGGGGTGGGGGTGAAATTAAGGTTGGTTGCCCATGTTGGGCGGTTATTACATGTATTAATTTGTAAATAAAGCTGCGACCAAGGTTGTACCATGTTAAAGTGTTTGTGTGCTTATTATGTGTAAAGACAAATGGTGGTGGGGGTGCTAGCTGAAGGTGTGGAGGGCGAGGCGGGCCTCCGGGTTACCTGAGTTAATGATGAGGCCGCCGGGCCGGTCCCGCGGCCGACGGTAACTCGGGCCCGGGCCCGGCCTCGGCCCTTGTCACGTGTTGGGGGTGCGAGGGGAGGGGGGGGCACGAGGGCTTCGGGCCGGTTGCCAAGGGGATCGCTTTTTGCGGCACGAGAAGCGATCCTATTGGCTGCGGTGGGGTGAGGTGGGGGTAGGGTTGCGAGGAGCCGCGTGGCTCGGCCTTTCCTGCGGCTCCTCGCTTAGGATCGGGCATGTTTCCCGCCCACCCTCCCTTGGTGTTCCGAGGGGGGGGGGTTGTGGCAGCGGGGGGGGCGGGGTAGAGAGACAGCGCTCGCCGAGGCGACGGGAGTGCTAACTGCTTTAGGAGCTGTGGGGAGCGAAGGGCTCCCCGGGGGTGGGGGCGAGACATCCCGGTTGGGGGTCTCGGCCCGGTAGGTGGGTATGAGGGCCGGCCTTTGCTACTAGGATGGCGAGGCTGGCGGTGGGGGGGGGGGGTGGTGAGGAGGATGTTCCGCCTTGCTAATAGCATGGCGGGTGGGGCATCGTCTTGTATGGGGGTGGGGGTGAAATTAAGGTTGGTTGCCCATGTTGGGCGGTTATTACATGTATTAAATTTGTAAATAAAGCTGCGACCAAGGTTGTACCATGTTAAAGTGTTTGTGTGCTTATTATGTGTAAAGACAAATGGTGGTGGGGGTGCTAGCTGAAGGTGTGGAGGGCGAGGCGGGCCTCCGGGTTACCTGAGTTACAGGCATTGTGCAGAAGAGTCATCATGTCTCCTAGGATCCTGGGTCTAGCCAGGCTGCTCTTAACTCTTGTATTGTTTATGATCTTCCTTCCTGTTTCCTGATTGACCCAATGTTTGTCTGGTCTGGTCTGCAGCTGCCTTGTGACTCTATAGACTCCTGCTGTAAAGATTTACTATGAAGGTTTTTTTTTGTGATGTGCTTGTATCAGAAATTCTGTGAAACCATGTCTATCATAGATATTTACCAAGTCTAACCCAGATCCTGATTGATCATCTCTAATTGGACAACCAAGATCTAGATTAGGCTTGGCAAATGTACCAAGAAATGCAAACAGAGATCAAGAAAATGTAGCAAGAGATACTGAAATACTTCCCATCATGCTAGGTGCTCCAGGTCTGATTTAAAGACATTTCCAATCACACCTTGATAGGCTACGTATACAAGTAACATCCTATGAACTCCAGAAGGAAGCTCTCTTTGGCATGATGCAAATACTATGGCAAGAAACTGAAATCGTACGCCTAAAATCCTGGATTAGGAGTAAAGTTCATTGCTGTTATAGTATGCATAAAACTAACACATTTGAAAGCATTTTCTCCTGAGAGACATCTCATATTGAACCACAGTAACCAGAAGTTAATGTTTCCATAAGCTTTAAATACAACACACTGGCACAATGCAACAAAGTTGTTGTAAGATCTAATGAGAGCAGTTCAAGAAATATTCTGTGTGCACTGTATAAACTTTCAAAAGTGCACGTGGCAGGTATCTATCAATTTTACTTTCATGTTTTTACCATCTGAACCATCAACTGAACCATCAACTGAACCATCTTAAGCAGATCTCATAGTTCACTTAAACCCTAGGGATCAGTCATGATCAGGGTTATGACTCGCAAATCGTATTCTATAGTCAATGTAATGTATGTTTTACCAATTCTCATAGGAACTTGTGAAACTGAAATTGGAAGTCCTCCAGTGACAGGGAAATACCTATGTACTTGAATGTAACTCACCTTGAACTATTACTGAAAAGGCATGAGTTAAATTCAAAAGAAATAAATAAAATGCTAAAAATATTGCAGAGCACAAAGTGGAGCCAGTTTTCAGTGCAACTTCTGTGTATTGATACTGTACTCAGCCATCCCCTGTAAATTTATTTATTTATTTAACAGCTTTTCTATACCGCTTTATCCTGTGGTCAAAGTGATTTACATTACAACAAAATAGTATACATTTTAATAGGGTAGTTAACTTGTGTGTTTATTAGAGTGTGTCAATTTTGGAGTTATAATTTTAAAAAGTACTAATGAAAAAATGGTACAATTTCATGTGGCAAATCAACAACTAGCTTTAAATTTTGTGTAATGTAATTTACCTACTTGTAATTTCTAGAAAATTACGCAAAAATACACAACTTACTAAAATATGTTTAAATGCTCTGATAATAGTTTTTATGTCTTTGCATTGCATATTAATGCCTTTATGCCTCAATTATCAATTTATCTTACTTTTTCCTATGTTGGGGTTTAAATGGTGAACTGGTTCAATATAAAAATAAATAGCAATTGGACACAAGGTCCCAGGACTCTCCTTTTTCAGCTGCAACTGTTGAAAGAACAGTGTAAAGAAGTAAGGAAAATAGTAACGCCTACAGTGAGAAGGTCAGCTTGGTATGATTACAGCGCGTTTGTTCTGCAAGATGTGTTGTGCAATGAAGAGGAACAGGAGAGAGGAGATGCAGTGGAGGAGATATTGAAGATCAGAGGTGAAAGAGATGAGAAGACTCATCTTGGAGACAGCAGTGTGAGACCCAGGAAAACACCATCCATTAACACCATCCATTAACTTCACTCACCCAATTACTTAACTGGAGCTCCAGAGTCTCTGAGCCTCCTCTTACCTGTACCATGACAACAGCAGAGATCAAGGCATTTCTGAGCAAACTCATGGTGGTTCCAGACTGGCCATCACATACCCAGTCCATAGAAAGATGTGTAAAAATGACAACTGAGGCTGCTGGTCATGTGTACAATCAGGAGAGGAGGGAACATTATATTAGGGGTCAGATGGTCAGCAGGGAGCTCATGAGCCGAAACAGAAGCAAACAAGATATGGCTTCTTTGCTGGATTTTGTTAATTAATGTTAAATTAACTGCATAAGTGATATTTTAAATACAATTATGTGGCTACAGGTATTATTCAGACTATTTGTACATTCAAATAAATATTACTTAATTTACCTATTTCAAATCACAGTTGAAATATGTGGAAGACTCCCTTTAACCCTGGAATTACCGAGATTATTTTGCACAAACTGAATACCGTTGGGGTCATAAATGACCCCACGACAAATTTTAATTGTTAACCATGAAAAATTTAAACTAAACAGACAAACTATTATTCCAAATTAATTATTTATTATATGAAGGTTAAATGTTTTGAAATGTAATGCTTTATCATAAAATTACATGAAGAAGAGTTGCCATGAAAGCAGTTTTTACATGCACTTGATGAACACAGTAAAGTACTACAGTCATTTGCATGAGTCACAGACAATTTCTGAATGTTCTTTGCAAACATTGTGCTTGCAGGAGGTGCAAACTATGTTGCTTTTCTTGTCTTTTTCTCTGGAACAGCAGTGACACCTTGCCCTTTTCTTTGGGATCCTGACATTGCAAATAGCATCAGTGGCTTCTTCAATGCTGGAAGAAGTCTCGCTGCAATTACTCTGAAGCAGCTGCTTTCCTAATTCCAAGAGGAATAGATGACGTCTGTGCTTTGACTTGGACTGCCATTCTGGATTTGTTGACATCCAAACAATGAAGGCGTTCAAAGCACTGATGTCCAACATGTTGTAGAAGATTGTCACTGGCCAGCGTCTTGTCATTCGTTTTGTGGTATACATGCGCAACATTTGATCTGCCATATCTACTCCACCTTTACTAGAATTATAGTCCAAGATCATGCGTGGTTTTTTGTCTGGACGTGTGTTATCTACTTCTTCTTGATCATGCAAACTGCTCAGAAGAACAACCACTTTTCCTTTCTTCGGGCAATAGGAAACCAGAGTGGTGTCATCGCGAAAGGCAAACAGTGAAGTGAATACCTCTCGGCCCTTTGCTCTTACAAATTCTGGAAGCAATTCTTTTCTGTTCTTTCAAATTGTCCCCAAAAGTGTCATTGTTTTTCTAGCAATTTCCGTGACAGGGATAAACTGCAGAAGAAATTGTCAACAGTAACATTTCTGCCAGATCGCATCAATCCTTCAGTGAGTTGCAGCACAACCCTTTCATCCTGATTCTGTTCCCTGTTTTGTCAGAGTTCCCTTCCTGTATATAATTGAAGACGCAGAACATATGACGTTGCACTGTCACACAACATCCATAGCTTTATGCCATATTTCCCAGGTTTGCTGGGAATAATTGTCTGAACGGAACACGGTCACGAAATGTAAGCAGTTGCTCATCCACGGTAACATTTTCACCAGGAACAAAGGCGTCACTTAGAGTTGCTTCCCAGGTATCAAAAATGTGTCTGATTGGAGCAAGCTTATCCACGCCTCGTTGTTCAGGTCTGTTGGTTGCATCATCAAATCTGAGAGCACAAGAAATTTGCTGAAAATGGTTACGGGCCATATTTTTGCTGAAAAAAGAATGACCATCTTCAAGGTTCCACAACTGAACTATGGATTCATTTTGTGACTAGTACATGCCTGAGAGGATCAGAAGTCCAAGAAAACATTGAAATTCTCCATCTGTCAAATCTTTCCAGGTGTCGTCATAAATGTGTCTTCCTTGTTTGCTCATCCACATCATTATTTCTTTCAATAAGTTCTTCCTCATGAACAAGTGGAATGCTGCGAGAGGACCATCAACATTTCGTACAGCATATCTTGTAGGACTTTGTTGTACGGGCATGACATTAGCTCTGGCGTATCGTCCAGCAGCTTGCTTTATAGGTTTCCTGTTCCATGATGTGGAATCCTTAGATACATAGGCTTCAATGGCAACATTTGTGCTTATAGTTGATGACCTCTTAGCTCCTCTACGACCACAACTAAGATTCCTCACAGATGATACTGACACCGAGGACTCCTGCCTTCTTCCCTGTCCAGCACAGCCTCGACCTTTGCCTCGACCTGTAACTTGACTCTTTGCTGCAGGCGATGTTACCGGCTCAACATCAGTCTCACATTCACTTGGCGACCAACTGCTGTCGCCATCTGAATCATGACTATCATCATCAGATTTATTGCCCAAACTTGGCTGATATGCTTCTTCGCTTGCTGAATATGCTGCATCATCAGACGACTCAGAGCCGTCACTGTCAGCATCTCGTTGCAATATTTCTCTTACTTGGGCAGCTGAATACTTTCGTTTTGACATCATAAACAATAACCTAAAATAAATAAACAAAGATAAAGTTGAATAAACCGCAAAACAGTTTTACTATAGGTGTACAATAATCATGATGAACGAGCTGAAAGCTTTTAGATTTCATTGGAAATAATGAGAGAACGTATGATATCAATTACAGAAAATGTGTATTTTTCATAAAATAAGAGTACAAAAAATAAATGATACATAATTAATGATAAATACCTTTGTCAGTTCAAAAAATTCACAAAACTGCAAACTGTATCATGATCCAAACCGGACGTAAGCAACTGGGGTCACTTAGCAGATGAAAATTATTCCTCTCATGATGCAATATAAAGAGAATATTGACATGTGAAAAGTCATAAAAAGATTGCGTTCTTGAACAACTAGTTTCCGAGATACACGTTGTGAAACTTGCAATGGGGTCACTTTTGACCCCATCGGTACTCCCAGGGTTAAGCAGTTTCTGAAGATAGCTTTAGATTCAGCATGAAAAACTGCATAATTTGGTCACTAGTAGTTTGTAAAGTTTGGAAAAATAAAAATCTACCCCTAAAATTGACATGCCCTAGTGTTTATCCTTTCGAATCCCTGGCCTGACTCCAGCCTGACATTTTATGCGATCTGCTGGTTGAGGAATCCTTGTAGCAGCTTGGATTGTTTATCTTAACTGACTCACATTAAGAGGCTAATTTTACAAACTCCTGTGCAGTTAATATGTGCTGCCAGGTACATATTTGAAGCCTATTTTATAAGTAAAGTATATGTAAAAATGCATCTCAATCTAGTCACACCTAAATTCTTCAGAATTGCATGTAAGTTATAATATTTTAGTACTTACATGTGTAAATTTGGGTTCTGTTTACACTCTGTCCAACCACTGCCCCTGTGCACACCCATAGTAACATCCTGCACTGAGCAGATCTGTGGACAGAGAGACAGTAATTTCATAAGGTGTACCTAGGTTAACATGCATATTTCATAACTGGAACCAGTTTGGATCGATCCCGCCACTGAGAGAACCAAGCAGATGGCAGCACGGTACATGTTTGCATTACTGGCACCGCACGCTCAGGCCACTGGTGGCTACCACAGGGCAGCAAATCCCTGGTGGCCCAGCAGTCCAATCCTCCCACCCATCAGTGGTTTGATAGCATTGAGGGCTTCCCCCAAAAGCAGGGTCCCTCCGATGCTGTCAAACCACTGGCTGGTGGAGAGATTCCCACCAGATCAGCACCGGCATTGGGATACCATTTTCAGCCCGATTCGGCGAACATGACCCATGGCAGGAACCGGTTTGCGTGAACTGGGCAAACCAGCCAAATCTCCCTACTGGGTGCAATGGTGAGATGCATACAACAAATCTAGGCACAGTCACTTACACCAACCCCAAATTCGATATAAAAGCTTATACCTACACTTGTAGAGAAGGCACTTAAGTTATAGCATACTCACGTCAATTTGCACTCCGCTGCTGTGCATGCTCACACTGAAAGTATATGTCGTCAGCCTGATGTGCGTACTTACAGAATAGTGTCCACCTAAAGTATGCATTTAAAGGCTCATCCATGTATTGATGGCACATAACCTTATGCAGCTCCTTATAAATTTAACTCCCATATATCCTTCAAGCACAATGGAAACTGTTTCTAAAAGCCCATAAGGCCTGAGCCTTCATCAGCCACATTCTTTCATCAAGACTGGGATAGCAACTCTTGCCTATTTCTGCACCTTTGTAATCAGGTATCAGAGTGGTTTTAAGGCAGCAGTGTTAGCTTAACAGAAGCTGATGTCTTGAAAGGGCAGGTCAAACCTCAGCACCTCTGAGACAGATTCCTTCACACACAGCAAGAGTGGAAACTGTGAACAGCCATAGGCTACAAGACTAGAAGACAATAACAAGGCATGGCAGGAAAATCCATCTAGCAGAGTACCACTTTGGCAAGTCCTTACATTCTCTAATGGCCAGCTGGAAATTCAGCTTCTTAGACCTAGATGTCATATTCCTTAGGTGCCCGCCCACCCACATCGGTGAACGTATTTCCTAAAAATATTAAAACAAATCTGTTCACATACATTTTACATGCATATATTTTGCCAATATCTATAGACTTGAGGGGGGGGGGGTGGAATCCACCTTTTCATAAAATGAGTGGCTCCTGCTGCACAGTTCATAAAATAAAAGTGCATATTTAGGAAACCCCATTTCCGGACACACATCTCTGCCTACATGTAGTTCATAAACAACACATGCAATTTGTGATTCTGGTCTCTATCTAAACTCCGCCCTAGGACCTGCCTACAAACAGGTTATTTAAACTGGCAGACCTTTATGTGTGCCAGTTTAAAAGAGGCCTTTTTTAGCTGTTCTTAGAACTCCATGCATAAATCTGGATATTTTAATCATATTTTTGCATAAATGCACATTTACGTGTGCTCGCTATTCTGAAAGTACGAGTGCTGTGTTGCTTGCATGTTCTTTCATTCTGGGGATGTGCAGGGGCAGAATTTGCAGAGCATAAAGTTATGGGGTAAATTATAAACTACTATAATATATTTGCGTTCTTGAAAAAAGTACAGGTGGACACCTACACCAGCCATAGGTTTAGCGTGAGTGCTTGCAGCTTAAATAAACGTATGTACCTTCACACTTGCACATCTAGTTTATAAATTAAAGGAAACACGTACTAGACTTTATAAAATAAGTGTGAAATACATGTGTGAATATTATAAAATTACCCTGCAGAGGTCCAGTTGCTCTTGCTGTTAAGAGCCTATATAGAGCCTGAGCCACACTGTATCCTCTTATAACCCACCCTAATAAGTCTAAACGAAGTAGCAACCACTGAAATAATATAAACTAGAAAAGTTACTGCAAGACCACAAACACAAAGCAGCTAACAAACAGAACAACATAAAAGCATGAATGATGCATAAAGGGGGGGGGGGGAGGCGGATAAGGGGTATGCCCCATTGTCATGTGCTTTCAGTGGTGCATTTGTGGTGTAGTGTTTATCGAGTCCTCTCATATGATGCTGATGTCAGTGATATAAGACAGAGTTCACTGTCCTGTCCATTGGACAATAAACTAATCAAGTTTATAGTGAGAGAAAATCCTTATAGATGACTGGCTGCTGGGTTGTAATTTTGTGTTAGAATCAGGGTGGGCCCCAGAGTTATTTATTTTCTTTATTTGACTTTTTTATGCCACATTTCACTCGGGCAAAGTGGTGTTCATTACAAATGATATTACATAGAATAGTGGAACTTATTTATAGGACTAATTACTATATGCAATAAATGATACATAGAACAGTATAACATATAAATGAGGGATATCTGGATGGGAAGGGCAATAGGCGCAATAGGTAAGATACATAGCAGGTTAGATATATAATCAACTGCTATTTCTTTGGTACTGTGAGGGGATGGGGGGGGGGAGGTGCTTTGTAATGGGATCAAAATGTTCATTGAATAGATCAGATTTGAGAAATTTCCCGAATGAGGACAGTTCATTTGTCGATTGGAGGGTTCCGGGTAGAGTTCCAGAGGGATGGTGCCTACAGTTCAAATGCTCTGTTGCAGGCGTACTGGGTGCTTTTGATTTTTTCTTGTAATATGCTTAACATGTTTATTGTGTTTCGTCTTTTTGTCCTGCAGGGGTTGGTGGAATTCAGGAGTGATTATAGGTAATGTGAGGATTGATTGTGGATGATTTTGAAAGTCAGGAGTAGGATCTTGAAGCATATGTGGCTGAGTAGTGGATCTCTTTGAGGATGGGACTTATATGTACATACCTTGACACCCCATGAATTGTGCGTGCTGCAGAGCTGGTTTAAGATGTTGGCACCCTAGGCAAATCTTAAGCCTTATGCCCCCTCTTGGGCCGTTAGAATCAGCTTTGAATACCCTGCACCCCCCAGAAGCCGCTGCCCTAGTTTGTCTAATGGTTGGCCAGCCCCGAGCAGAATGAATACAAACAGAAAAAAACCCACATTATTCTGTAAATGTTGCATAAATAGTCCCCAAATCTTTTCTGAATGTACCTCTCAGCAAAGTGCCAAGAAACCAGGCTATGACTGCTCCATCGTAAGGAAAAGCTGAAGTAAGAAATTGCCATTCATGGAACATCTGGACCTATTATTTAAAGAACAAATAGTAATCGCCTCAGAAAATAGATTCCTTATTTCTTTTTCTCCTGCAGAGACATCAGCATGAAAAAAAGTGATTTTTATTTTTGTTAAATTTGACTGTACATATAGCTCCCATATGCCAGACGCATGAGTGTCTGCAAGGTTCAGGCCTCATGCTGTGCTGAATGGCCAATTTCAATTGAATAGGAAACATTCTTAAAGGTTACAGGAGCTGCGCCAGTGCACCACAATGATAAATGATTTTCTTCCCGTCTGTGCCACCAGCGCAGGAATTGGAATAATCTGTAGTCTCAGAACTTGGGATAGACATTTTATTTGAAAGCAAAAACAGCAACAACTAAATCATAAGGCAACACTCCCCAAGGGATCTGATCTTATCATATGGGACATGACAGGATTAGGGCCTGCCTTGAAATGCAAAATCCCCTGCCCTGACATTGCAGCTGTTTAAAAAAAACAAAACAGGTTTAAACTGAGTCAGAAAGGCTCTTTTTATCTGGATCTTGCCAGCTAGCATCAGTTTTTAGATACCTTGAGTCTCACTTCTAGAGTATAGCGTTGCTTCTTGATAAAATCCGTAGCTTGAAATCATTGGGGACTGTTTACTAAACCGCGCTAATGGTTAGCAAGGGATGCGCCGTGCTGACAATACGAGGCATGCTAATGTGGGAAGAGGCAGCGACTGGGCAGGTTAGCGGCAGGGTGTGAGTAATGATGGCACATCACAGTTAGTGCGGTTGTCACTGGCATGTGCTAACTGCGATTGTGTCATTAGGGTGGAGGCACTAACTGCCTCCTCAAGGACCGGTAAGTACACCCACGTTAGATATATTGACCAATTAGCATGGTGAGCTGTCTCCTCCCGCAGTAACTGCAGGAAGACATGCTGGGCACACCACCGGCCATTAGAATGGGTCTACTTCACCTCCCATTCTAATGTCGTGGGCTGACCACTACCTTAGCAAATTTTAGTAAACATGTGACAGTTCTCACACAGCACTGGAAATGATTTGGTGGTCTCAGTTCAGTTTCCAGTGAATGCTACCACGACTACTATTATTATCATTTATATAGCGCTACAAGGCGCATGCAACGTTATACAGAGACATGTAAGAGACAGTTCCTGCTCCTAAGTGCTTACAGTCTAGTCAAGACAGACAACACAACTGGGAACTATGATATATCTAGGGGAATGGTAAGGAAACATATAGGCAGTGATCAGGAGATAAGTGGATCAGGATCCAAAAGCAGTCTCAGCAAGATGAACTTTTAGCCTGGCTTTGAACAGGGCCAGAGATGGAGCCTGATGCACTGACTCGGGTTGTTTGTTGCAGGCATAAGGAGCAGTAAGGTAAAAAGGTCAAAGTCTGACGTTATCAGTGGAAGAGAGGGGCACAGATGCAGTAGAAGCGATCTGCCAGAAGAACGGAGTCCCCGAGGAAGGGTGTAGAAAGAGGTAAGAAAGGAAAGGTAGTGAGGAGCAACTGAATGAAGGCTCTTCTGCTCACCATCTATGCCTATCTTTATCATTCCCCTAAATTTACCTTAGTCCCTAGTTTGTTGTGTCATTTGTTTTGACTAGATTGCAAGCTCAGTCGAGAAGGGACTGTCTCTTATATGAATATGTTCAGCGCTGCGTACAACTTGTACAGCTTTACAAATGATTAGTGATCTTCCTTATCAGTTTCCGTAACCCATGCTTACTGATTTTGGTATGATGGTCTGATTGAAGCAGTGTATTTGTGGTACCAACCTGTTTCCACTTCAAAATGATGGATTTAATAATGCTCCGAGGGATATTCTAGCACACTGAAATTTTCCTATAACCTTTTACCTATATGCACTTTTGAATAGCTTTATCTTGGATAACTTTGCTGTGCCTTATGCCTGCAGTAGATCTCTTGAGATGGTGTGCCATACCCTGCCGTTTTTAGGCTGCCCTTTTCTTAACCCTTATTGCTCTGTTCACAACCATATTGCTTTCAACCATTTCCCATAATAAGCGAAACCCACTAATTCTCTTATTTGTCCTGTTTATAGATTGCAAACACTGACAAACTGGGGTTGTCTCATATGTGTACGTGTACAGTAAGGCTCATCTAATAATACTATAGAAATGATAAGTAATAGTTATAGAAGTAACATATAGACCTTTGCTTCAAATTCATTTCATATAACACGAATAGCTTGTTTCTTTATTTAATAGTATTGGACATAGGTAGGCTTTATTTAATTTAAGATGGATTTTGTTAAGGCAATTTTTGGAAACATCTAATTTAGGTTTGCTATGATAAAGTTTGTAAAGATTTAAGCAATCAAGACTTTAAAGAAAAGAATAAACTCACTAATAATAAAGAACCTTTTGTCAGGTTTGAAGTGGTGATGTAAAAGGATCAGTAATAGCAGCGTCCTATCCAGAGAACTATCCCTTTAGCTCAGTGGTTCTCAACTCAATCCCCTGGGATCCCCAGGCCAGTCAGGTTTTCAGGATAGCCACAATGAATATGCATGAGATAGATCTGCATGCACTGCTTCCATTGTAAGTGGATCTATCTAAAACTTGATTGGCCTGGGGGTCCCAGAGGACTGAGTTGACAACCACTGCTTTAGCTGAAGCTGGAGAGTTCTTCTCTCAGTAATCACCTATTTTGAAACCATGACTCTCGATTAATATGCTGCTGCCAGCCTCTGTCTGGATGAAATATATATCACTTGGAAACTGCTCAGAAAGATCATTTTCAGCATTTGACTTTTGCCCTGGGTCTGCTGCCCTGTTGCGCTTTTGTTTGAATGATGCTGACTCTAGCTTGCTCCTGCACCTGCCTTTTTTACTTTTCTCTTTGTATTTCAAGGTCAATAGGTATTGAAACTGTGACCCTTGAAAGCTGGGGCCAGAGGTTTTCTGCAGAGATACATGACCTGCACTATGGCCATGTCATCCTGAATGAACCTGATTGATTGGAAGCTAAGCAGAGTTTGGCCTGATTAGCACATAGATGGGAGACCACCTTGGCATACCAAGCACTGTCAGCTTAATGTCCAGAAGAAAGGCCTGGCAGTCTACTTCAGGTCACATCATGCCAAGAAAATTCAGAAGATAGTCACAACATGGACTACTATCCACAGGATCTCCAGGGGTTGGCATTGATTTGATAGCGCTTAGCAAGAATCCATTAACAAACCTGGGGATAGATATTTTCTGAGTTTGATAAGGTGGGCACACCTTCAGAAGTTTTAATTAAAGCAGAGTTGTTTTAAAACTGAAAAATGAAAACAGGAAGGCACATCCCTGCTGGTCCAACAGTTCCAGTGGAGACTGCTTCATATATTTGCTGTTCTTCTGGTTCCTGTTCCTGTTTTGTGCCTGGTGGATCCTGTGGTTTAAGCTTTGTGGATGGTTTATCTTGTTGATCCAATGTTTCCTGTTCCTGATCGATGCCCAGGGCCGGTCCATCCATTGTGCAAGAATGTTGTTCGCACAGGTTCCCGCACTTCAAGGGGGCCATGCGCGAACTTCATTCGCACACAATGGACAGCTTCAGAGGCGAGCCGGGGAAGCCACACAAGGCCCCAGCTCACCTCTGCACAGCCGCCAGTGTGAAAAGTGCTGTTTTCCTTCCTGCTGGCAGCTGTATTACTGTGAAGTGCACGAGTGCCCTTTAACACTTCATGGTAACACAGCCACCAGTGTGATGGAAAACGGTGCTTTTCACACTAGCGGCTGTGCAGAGGTGAGCTGGGACCTCGCGCGGACTTTCCTGGCTCACATCTGAAGCAGTTTAGATAGGTGCGGGGCTCTTCAGTGTGTGTGTGTGTGGGGGGGGGGGGGGGTCTAGGATAGGACAGGAAATGGCTGATGGGGGGCTTGGACTGGAAATGGGCCGATGGGGGGCTTGGATTTGAAATGGGCCGATGGGGGGCTTGGACTGGAAATGGGCCGATGGGGGGGCTTGGACTGGAAAAGGGCCGATGGGGGGGCTTGGATTGGAAATGGGCTGATGGGGGCTGGAATAGGACTGGAAATGGCTAATGAGGGGTTTTAGAATTTGAAATGGGCTGAGGGGGCTAGGATGGGACTGGAAATGACTGATTGGTGCTAGGACTAGAATTGGGCTGATGGGGTGGGGATCTTGAACTGGAAATGGGCTGGTGGGGGCTGGAATAGGACTAGAAATGGCTGATGAGGGGACTAGGATTGGAAATGGGCTGAGGGGGGAGCTTGGACAAATGGGCCGATGGGGGTCTGGAATAGGACTGGAAATGGCTGATGGGGGGCTAGGACTGGAAATGAGCTGATGGGGGCTAGGACTGGAAATGGGCTGATGGGAGGCTGGAATAGGCCCGGAAATGGCTGATAGGTGGGCTAAGATTTAAAATGGGCTGATGGGGAGGAGCATGGACTGAAAATGGACTGATGGGGGCTGGAATTGTACTGGAAATGAGCTGATGGGAGCTAGGACTGGAAATGGGCTGATGTGGGGAAATGGGAGAATGGGACTAGAAGGGAGCAGATGCTGGGTGGGGCTGGAAATAGAAGGGAGCTGATGTTGGGGGAGGACTAGAAGGGGATGGGACTGGAGAGTGAAGATGGAGAGGGGAAAAGATATTTTGTGTGAGAGGGAAGAAAAATCTATGATTGGCCAGGTATTGGGAGAGTAAGTGGGGATTAAGGATGGAAGGGTGAAATTTGAGTAGATGAAAAAGAAATAAAGAAAGATGTAGAGAGAGAATGGGAAAAAAAACTAGAAGAGAGAAGAAAGGACAATTGAGAGTTAGCTGAAAACACGAAGAAACCAGAAGAAAGTGACTGGAGCAATTGCAACTGAAAAATAAAATGTTCAAAGAACAAAAAGGTAGAAAATACCTTTTTTATTTTGAATTTATTAACTGGACTATGTCAGCTCTGGGAAATGTGCATTGCTAACTTCTTTACATCTTTGTTTAGTACAAGAGGAAATTAATTTATAGTTTTATTTTTCCAGTGTTGTTGTACATTCCAACTTTGGCCTTTGGGGTTCCCAGTTTAATTATTATCTTTCTATTTAAAAATTGTGATCCCTTGTTCTTTGTTTGGTGATGGTCTATGTTCTGCATGTGTAACCGAGCTAAGATATTTTGTTTATGTAATTTCCATTTCCCCAGTAGAAGATGTATTGGTATTCTCTGAGACATATTGGTTTAATATTTGCAGTGTTGCCTTTTTGATAGGTAGGGTTTGGTGCTTTGTGAGTCCTGGTAGTGCTGTTATGATATCATGGGTTTGCTATAGGTTCTAAATGGGCAGTGTTTATAGTAATTCCTAATGTGACTAGTGGTTGGCACTGGAGTATAGTAATATAGAAATCTGGTAGTCCTACTTTATCCAGACACACATTAAGAGGCATGTTTACTAAAAATTAATGCACGTTAATATTATGCAAATATTTATGCAAATGAGGCCCTGCAATGAGACTTCACACATGGCCCTGCACAACCCTTTGGCCGCCCCTATCGATGCCTAATTTTATTCAAATGTGTCTTGTTCCTGCTTTCACCCAGCAGCTTCCTGGTTTCTGAACCACTCTGCCTCTCCTTGGGTCTAGCCTCTCCAGGTATGCTACTCTTCTGGGCATGAGTATGCCTTTGCTAATATATCCCTGATACTGAACCCTTCTTGAACTGACTCCTCCATTTTTGACTATGGCCTGGTCTTTGACTCTAATTCTGCATGCCGTTCCTATTTTTTGCGCTGCCTCAGACAACTTCAAGGTGCAGACCCTAGCTTTTTTAGCTGTCTAAACAGTCTTCAAAGTGGGTCGATTAGTATAAAACAGAAACATAGAAACATGATGGCAGAAAAAGACCATATAGCCAATCCAGTCTGTCCTTCCATATCAACTATTATAGTCTCTTGTTTTCCTTTCGAGATCTTCTGCGTTTGTCCCATGCTTTCTTGAATTCAGATACTGTCTCTGTCTCTACTATATCCACTGGGAGACTATTTAATACATCTACCACTCTTTCCGTAAAAGAAATATTTTCTGTCCCCTTTCACCTTCATTTTAGCCCACTTGTTGCAGAGCTTTCTTTAATTGAAAAAGTTGTTTCTCCTGTGTGAACTTATGTATGTGGGATGTACTAAAAGACCAATAAAGACTAGATTTATGGAGCTCAAAGCTCACAATTCATAAATTTTGGCACCTATGGTACAACATAGCATTAATTGGGGACACATGTTTGACCAGTTTAGATGGTGGGTTATTGATTATGTTCCAGCATATTGGTGGTGGTGATCAAGACAGAGTGCTTGATAGAAGTGAACAGAAATGAATATTGAAATTGGACTCTTCACATCTGAATGGTCTGAATGAAAAAGCTGAATGAATGATGTTGTGGGAGCTGATTGAACATTTTGTGATGCATATAAGAGGAAGCACTATACTGAATTTCCTGCATGGAGGGTAACTTCCCAGCAGAGTGAGAGACTGGGTGTGTGGAGGAGAATTCACCAGCAAAGGATCTGATGGCCTTTACCATAGCACAATAATTTATCAGATACTGTTAAGTGCATGAATTATTTTCAGTCCTGAAGCAGAACTAAGGGTTCAGGTTCGAAACGCAGTGTTGTGTTGGTGTGGTTATTAATACAAAATTATTTGCATGGGCAGTTCAGCAGTCTGTATTAAGGAGCACAAATTGAGGTGCAGGAAATAGTATTAACTCAATAAAATGGACCATACTAAATTCAGATGTAATTATGGGTGCATTCAATGGAAATGAGGTCGGACATAAAAATAAAGAAATGATGACAAGTTGAAAAGTGTAAACTAGCAATGTGATGCAAGGGTATATTTCCCTCATTTCAGAATCAGACATGTGGGGATTCATAGGTCTGTCTCATAGGATGTGTCAGAACCTAAGAACATAAGAAATGTCATACTGGGTCAGGCCAAAGTCCATCAAGCCCAGTATCCTGTTTCCAACAGTGGCCAATCCAGGTCACAAGTACCTAGCAGTTTCCCAAAAAGACACCCAGGTTCCACAATGCTTTCCCCAGTCCTCTTTAATGATGGTTTATGGAATTTGGCTCCAGTAACTTGTCCAAACCTTTTTTAAATTCAGCTATACTAACAGCTTTTTTTCCAAGCTGAAGAGCACTATCCTTTTAAGCATTCCTCATAGGGGTATTCTTCCGTCCCCTTTACCATTTTAGTGGCTCTTCTCTGTATCTTTTCTAATTCTGCTTTATTATTTTTAAGATATGGTGAACAGAATTGCACACAATATTCAAAGTGCGGTCACACTATGGAACGATTCAGAGGCATTATAATATCCTTTGTTTTATTCTCCATTCCTTTCCTTATGATTCCTAGCATTCTATTTGCTTTCTTGGCTGCTGCTACACACTGGGAGGAAGGTTTCAATGTATTATCCATGATGATGCCTAAATCTTTTTCCTGGGTGGTGGTTCCTAATATGGAACCTTGCATCGTGTAAATGTAGTTTGGGTTTGTTTTTTCCTAGCAGGGTCATTCCGAGGCACGAATAGCGGGGATGGATGTCCTGCTGGGACATCCATCCCCACTATTCAGCCCCTCCGCTGACCCTGACTGACTTCCCCGCACATTGTTCGGGGAGGTTATATGGGGGGAGAGAAGGAGCGTTGAGGGGGTGGAGTTAGGGCGGGCAGTATGGGGTCTGTGGCCCTGGATATATAGGGCCAATTCCAATGTCAGCCCTGTATGTCTGGGGCCGGCTACCTGTACAGGCAACTTATTCCACCTCTGAACTCCTTGTAGTCTTGGGTAAGTCGCTTAACCCTCCATTGCTTCATGTACAAACTTAGATTGTAAGTCCTCAGAGACAGGTAAATACCTACAGTGCTTGATTGTAATTCACCTTGAACTGCTATTAGAAAGGTCTGAGCTAAATGCCTGTCGGGGCAGTGGGAGCCGGCTGCAGCAGGGGATAAAAGCGGCGCCCCTGCACTAAGGAGTGCCGCTGCCGGGACACTTTCATCCTCCCCTCCTCTGCTCCTGCCCAATCGGGGCAGTGGGAGCCCGATTAAGCTCCTGCCCAATCGGGGCAGTGGGAGCCGGCTGCAGCAGGGGATAAAAACGGCACCCCTGCACTAAGGAGCGCCGCTGCTGGGACACTTTCATCCTCCCCTCCTCTGCTCCTGCCCAATCGGGGCAGTGGGAGCCCGATTAAGCTCCTGCCCAATCGGGGCAGTGGGAGCCGGCTGCAGCAGGGGATAAAAGCGGCGCCCCTGCACTAAGGAGCGCCGCTGCCGGGACACTTTCATCCTCCCCTCCTCTGCTCCTGCCCAATCGGGGCAGTGGGAGCCCGATTAAGCTCCTGCCCAATCGGGGCAGTGGGAGCCGGCTGCAGCAGGGGATAAAAGCGGCGCCCCTGCACTAAGGAGCGCCGCTGCCGGGACACTTTCATCCTCCCCTCCTCTGCCCCTGCCCAATCGGGGCAGTGGGAGCCCGATTAAGCTCCTGCCCAATCGGGGCAGTGGGAGCCGACTGCAGCAGGGGATAAAAGTGGCGCCCCTGCACTAAGGAGCGCCGCTGCTGGGACACTTTCATCCTCCCCTCCTCTGCTCCTGCCCAATCGGGGCAGTGGGAGCCCGATTAAGCTCCTGCCCAATCGGGGCAGTGGGTGCCGGCTGCAGCAGGGGATAAAAGCGACGCCCCTGCACTAAGGAGCGCTGCTGCCGGGACACTTTCATCCTACCCTCCTCTGCTCCTGCCCAATCGGGGCAGTGGGAGCCCGATTAAGCTCCTGCCCAATCGGGGCAGTGGGAGCCGGCTGCAGCAGGGGATAAAAGTGGCACCCCTGCACTAAGGAGCGCCGCTGCCGGGACACTTTCATCCTCCCCTCCTCTGCTCCTGCCCAATCGGGGCAGTGGGAGCCCGATTAAGCTCCTGCCCAATCGGGGCAGTGGGAGCCGGCTGCAGCAGGGGATAAAAGCGGCGCCCCTGCAGGGCGGGCCCGCGCCTGAGGGCCTCGCCAGAGGGCCTTTTGGCGTGGCCCTTAGGCGCGGCACATAGGCGCAAAAAGAACCAAACCGGCCAACCGCCCTTCACCAACCAGATCTCATCAGCAAAAAACTGACGAAAGAACAAACCAACAACCTCCGCAGCAACTAAAGACACTGCGACCTAACACAGTAGCAACGGGACAACAACACAAACAGAGGACCTCACCACCCAAAGGTAACAACACCACACTTCAGCCTAATCCCAAAACACTAACTACCCATACAAATTATGCCACCTTTCCTAGCCCCCATCTACCTCCTTGCCTTCTAACCATCTACCCCCCCCCCACCAACCACACCTAATAACCTACCTTGGCTGACCTCCCCCACAGCACAACCAACACACACCCATAAAGCAAAACAGGACCACCCCCACACTCAGCACCCACAAGCTCACATCCCCAACCCTATAACACCATGCCACATCACCATCTCACTTATCAACGCCCGATCTGTCAGAAATAAATACCACATGCTCCGAGACCTCATCACGCATAAGCAAATAGACCTCCTATGTGTGACAGAAACCTGGCTAACAGATACTGACACGGTACTAATGAACCAACTAACTCCGGAAGGCTATACCCTACATCACTGCTCCCGGACACACACCAAAGGAGGGGGTGTAGCCATCATCACTAAAGCCGACCTCCACCTCAGAATCCTTTCATCAGAATCCACGAATGAAGTTGACCTCCTCACCCTCACCAATAAACACCTCTCAGTATGCCTAATCTACCGAGCACCTACCAAAACCACTAACCTACCAAGGATACTACAATTCATATCAGAAAGCACCTGTTCAGCAAAGGAACAAATCATTCTAGGAGACTTCAACCTCCCATCACTGCAAGATGAACAAGCAACAACCTTCCACACCGCCATGACTGCAATGGGTCTAATTCAGATAGTACAAGAACCCACCCACGAAAAAGGCAACACTCTAGACCTCATATTCCTAAGTGCCACGACTGCCACCCCAGGAAACAAACTACAGATTGCACCAGTACCCTGGTCTGACCACCACCTCATCACCATAACGTATACACACCAACACAGGACCAACAAAGACGACAGTAGCCACATACGAAGATTTAAAACATTTAGCAAAGAAGACTTCATAGCACAAACTTTACCCAATCTACAAGCAAATTCCAGTAACATCAACGAGCTAATACACAATTGGAATACCACGATATCCGCAGCATCCGAAGCATCACCAAACAAAGCCCCCACCAGACCCCCTTCCAGAAAAGCCAGATGGTTCACCCCCAGTCTTCGGAAACTAAAAACAAAACTCAGAAGAACTGAAAGAAAATGGAGAAAAACCAAAGACGAAAACGACAAATCAAAATATTTAACATAAGAACATAAGATATGCCATACTGGGTCAGACCAAGGTCCATCAAGCCCAGTATTCTGTTTCCAACAGTGGCCAATCTAGGTCATACGTACCTAGCAGTTTCCCCAAGGGACACAGGTTCCACAATGCTTGTATTGGTTCAAGCATTGATATCCTGGGTCCCTTCTTAATAATGGTTTATGGACCTTTCCTCCAGGAACTTGTCCAAACCTTTTTAAACCCAGCTACACTAACAGCCTTTACTACATCCTCAGGTAACAAATTCCAGAGTTTGATTACACGTTGAGTGAAAAAATATTTTCTTTTATTAGTCTTAAATAGTTTACCCTGTAGCTTCATTGCATGTCCCCTAGTCTTTCTATATTCTGATAAGGTAAACAATCGATCTACGTTTACCCGTTCCACTCCGTTCATTAATTTATAGACTTCTATCATATCTCCCCTCAGCCGTCTCTTTTCCAGGTTAAAGAGCCCCAACCTTTTTAGCCTTTCTTCATAGGAGTAGCCATATCACCATGAGACCGACAAAGCAAAGAAAATTTACCACATGAAAATCATTAACACCTCCATAAACAAACCACGTGAACTTTTTTGGATTGTCAAACAACTGACAAAAACACCCCAGAACTCGGACCAACTACCGAAGATCCCACCAGAGCTACTAGCCCGACAATACAAACAACTACAACCTCCACTGAACTCTCAACAGAACTCACAGCTGAACAGTGAGACAACCACAAAAGACCTCCATCCTAACCTACACAATGATTGGACCACATTCAAAGAAATCTCACCAGATGAAATATCAACCACCATTGCATGCCTCAACACCACCACCTCTCCGCTAGACCCGTGCCCCACCGACTGGATAAAAAAAACTCAAGACGAACTGAGCATACCACTAGCCCATATCGTCAAGGAATCCTTCTCTCAAGGACGCATGCCAGATGCCCTCAAAACCACAATCATCCGACCATCGTTAAAAAAACAAAACCTGGACCCACTAGACCCTGCATCTTACAGACCCATAGCAAGCCTACCCTTCACTGCCAAGATAATTGAGAAGATCGTCCAGCAGCAACTACAGGAACACCTCGATCTCAACAACATACTCGATCCACAACAACACAGATTCCGCCCTCTACATGGAGTCAAGACCCTCATGACCACACTGATGAACACTCTCCTCATAGGAACGCAAGAAAAACACTCTGGCTACGCCATGATCTTCCTTGACATATCTGCAGCTTTTGACACCATCTCCCACAACATCCTCATACACAGACTACGGACAATTGGGATCAAAGACACTGTACTACAATGGTTCCAATCATATCTAACTAACAGAAAGCAACTAATCCGCACCAGCAACACGACATCCCCCCCGTTCCAACAACACCAAGGAGTCCCCCAAGGATCCACACTATCAGCCATGCTTTTCAACATCTACCTCCAACCACTCTGCTCAGTCATACGCACTCACAACATTAGCTTTCACATTTACGCAGATGATATCATGCTCTATGCCCCCATCACAACCACAAACCCAACAAACACCCACCTATCAACATGCTTCACAGAGGTGTCCAACTGGTTACAAGCAAACAACCTCTCCATCAACATAAAGAAGACAGAAGCCCTCATAGTCACAAAAGACCCAGACTTTACACCACCTACACACTTCAACATAGGCACCACAAACATTCAAATGCAACCACAAATAAGGTACCTGGGCATTATCATCGATCAAGCACTCACCTTAAACCAGCAAATCACCAAGCCTCCGGAACTATATTCCACAAAGCAAGGACAGTCCAACGTCTCAGACCCCTTCTTGAACATCAAGACTTCAGAACTGTAATGCAAGCCATGACGCTCCCACATCTGGACTACTGCAATATATTATACCATGGACTTCCAGCCACACAGACGAACCCCCTCCGAACAGCATTGAACACCACGGCAAGAATCATTCAGGGAGCAAAGAAGACCGACCACATCACCCTGATTTTGAAAGACCTACACATACTCCCCTTCGAAGCAAGGACTAAATACAAAGCCATCCTACTCACCCACAAAGCCATACATCAAACACGAAACTCCCAACTTCACACCCTACTGTCTCGGCCAGCTCACGGCAGAACTACCAGACAAGCCTCCAGCAACTCACTCACCATCCCTCACAAAAGAACCAAATGCTCACAATGGATCTGCAATCGAGCCTTTGAACTGTATGCTCCATCCTTATGGAACTCTCTACCAAGCTGTCTCCGAAATAACACCGATTTACTATCTTTCAGAAAGCAGCTGAAAACCATCCTGTTTCAGGAATACCTCAACATGATGCCCACCAAAAAACGAAATAACCTCTGATCTCACCCACCATGACCACCCAACTTATACTATACTAGCCCAACCTTGTCCAAAAATCTGTCTACGTCCAAAGTCTGTCCTATGTCTTACCTTGAAATCATCAATGTAGCCTCCCCGGTGACGGCCCCACCCCTACACGTAAATTCCCCCTCCCCCTTTAAGTAACACCGCTTTGACCCGGTGAAAAGCGGGATATAAATACAGCTAAATAAATAAATAAATAAATGCCTAGTAATAATATAGTGAATTACAGTAATCTATTTTGGACATAATAAGAGTAGATTTTCCAGGAAGACGCCTTACCTGGTTTGCAACTTACCAAGCTGTGAGGGCTTGTGTGCATCAGTGATGCTGAGGGCTAAGCTATCGGTAGTTTAACTACTGGCAGGGTCTCCCAAGATGGACAATCCACCCATTTGGGCAGCAGCAAAATGGACAGTGTTGGCAGCGGAGGATCACATTTCTGTGACAACGGCAACAACAAACTTAAACTGAGCGGAGGAAAGGCCTGGCAATCTACTTCTGTATCTTGCCCTAAAAACCCAATGGATAGTGTCACCAGTGGCCTACCCTGAGTCCTAGGGCATGCAGAAAGGGTCAGGCTGGTGAATATCCTGAGCCAGGAAGTGGGGGTAGTGCAGGCATAGTAGTACACACCCTCTGGGTAATGAAGTCCCAAACACTCCTCAAGCAGAGGAATAGAAGTAACAAAAGTAGTAAGGTCAAAATGAGGTTTTATTTCCCCGTCCCGGGATTTGGTAAGCACAAAGAACTTAGGCCAAAATAACCATGCTTCTGGTTCAAAGAAAAGTAAATCAGGAACTGAAGAAAAATCACTCCTTTTTCTTCCATCTTTCACTATACAGTCCTTTAACACAGGAATCAATAAATGTTTCTTTTCAAAGGCAGCAATGCTCACTTTGCTTCTCAATGCTGTTCCTACAGCTTTATACAACCAACTCAGCAAAGTGATTCTACGGTATCTGCTATAGTCAGTGTACAATCCATAGGCTTATCAATTATACATTCATCTATGGATTCAACTTGCATATCTTCCAGCCCTTCCCCCGTTGGATACATGGGAACACATTCACACAGGGATTTAAAACAATTCTCTTTTCCTTTAAGAGAGTCCCGGAGAGCTTTACTATCCCAGAGAAAACTGGTATTCTTTGTTTTCTCCCTGTTCCTTTTACAGAAACCACTGTCTGGCTTTTTCCTGTAAAGTTTACTCGGCAGTGCTTCTTCAATATCAGCAGAGTCTAGAGATTTGTACCTTCCTCTCACCGGAGCTTCTGGGCACACCCAAACTGACTTTCTGCATGGCTTTTCTCTCCAGTTACCTTCAACACCAGGCTTTAACTGAGAGTAGCTTTCCTGTAGTCTTTGGGTTTAAGTTCTCTGTACCTTTTCAGCTGAAGCTTTTCCTGGTCGGTTCTCAGGGCTGCTTAAATTACTCTCAGCCTCTCTGCTATCAATCCTTCTAACGGCTCTCCTTCCAGTTCCCCTTTCAGCTCTCCTTCCAGAACTGCTTCCAATTCTCTTGCCAGACCCCTCACTGCTTTCTAATGAGTGCTTTTTATTAGCCTTAGTGCTTAGCTTCGTTCCTCCCCCACCCAGGTGAATCCTATTACACTCAGGGCACGGGGATCGTTTGCAACTTGGGCGGGGCTGCTGCACTCGTGGCTGGGTTTGTTTATATCTCCCCTGGCAACCTGTAGCCATGTTCTTTACTTGGCTGTCAGAATCTGACGTACTTTCCTCAGTTTCCTTTGACTGCATGGCAAGGGACGGATCTTCCCCATTACAATAGTCACAACAAAACAAATTGCACTATAGCGCTGGCAGATGAGACCCCAAGATCGGAAGGCATTCAACTAGCTACTGGGGAGGAGCTGAGGACGTTTCAGAGTAAAGCCAGCATTTATGATGTGGTTGGCTCAAAGCCCTTGGGATGTCTGCTGATGTAGCTGCACATAAAATGAGAGTCAGAAGCTGCAAAAATGTCTTACATATTGGGACATGGAATGTACAAAGCATAAACCAAGGGAAGTTGGAGGTGGTCAAGAATGAAATGGAACGTGTATAACTTGATCTGTTGGATATCAGCAAAATGAAATGGACTTGCATCGGGCACTTTGCATCAGAGGAACACATGGTCTACTATGCTGGAAATGAAAGACAAAGAAGAAATGGTGTTGCATTTATAATAAAGAAGAAATTTGCAAGAACTAAAATGAAATACAATGCTGTCAGTGAATGCTTAATCTCTATTTGTCTATGAGGAATGCCTATCAACACAACTATAATTCAAGTATATGCCCAACAACAGCTGCAGAAGAGGATGAAATTGATGAATTCTATGAACAAGTACAAGCTGAAATTGACAGAACATGCAAATAGGATATCCTAATAGTCATGGGTGACTGGAACGCAAAAGTTGGCAACAACGAAGAAGGCAAAATGGTTGGAAAATATGGACTTGGCAACAGAAATGAAACTGGAGAAAGAATTCTGCAAGACCAATGATCTATTCATCTCAAACACCTTCTTCCAGCAACACAAGTGGCGACTATATACATGGATTTCACCCAATGGATTGTACAAAAATCAAATTGTCTACATCTGTGGATGTCAACGATAGAAAAGCTCTGTAACATCAACAAAGACAAAACCTGAAGCTGACTGTGGTACACATCACCAGCTACTAGTATGTAAACTCAAGCTAAAGTTGAAAAAGAGCAAGCCACTCATGAATTTAGCAAAATATGACTTTGAGAATATATCACTGGAATTTAAAGACTGCCTGTAAAATCGATTTGCTGCTTTAGATACAACAGAAGAGTTATGGAATGACATCAAGAAGATTGTGTTGGAAGAAAGCGAGAAGTCTCTACAAAAGGTAAAAAAACGAAAATGGCCAAAATTGATGATGGAAGAAACTCTGAAAATTGCTCAGAAACACAGAGAAGCTAAAGCCAAAGGAGAAAGAGACGAAATCGCAGAACTCAAGAGAGATTTCCAACATGCAGCAAGACAAGACAAGGAAAAGTACTACAATGACGCATGCAAGGAAATAGAAGCAGAAACTATTGGAGGAAGAACAAGATTGGCTTTCCTAAAGCTACGGGAGTTAAAGAAAAAAAATCCCAGCCTCGAATTGGAATGTTACAAGATGCTCAAGGTTCTATGTTGAATGATGCTGAGAAGATCAAGAAAAGGTGGAGTTTTTATATGATAAAGATCAAGTGGACCAACAGCCATTTCAACCTGTACCTTATGATCCAGAACCATTGGTGATGAAAGAAGAAGTCGAAGCAGCATTGAAAGCCTTATCAAAGAACAAAGCACCAGGGATTGATGACATTCCCATAGAAGTATTACAGCAATCTGATACAGTTGTTACTATACTTACAAGGCTCTGCCAGGAAATTTGGAAAACAACATCATGTCCAACTGACTGGAAAAGATCTGTGTTTTTACCAGTACTAAAGAAAGGTGATCCAACTGACTGTGGAAATTATCACACAATCGCTCTGATCCCACATGCCAGCAAGATTCTACTGAAGATTATTCAACAGAGATACAACCATACCTGGAACAAGAATTACCTGAAGTCCAAGCAGGGTTTAGGAAAGGGCAAGGAATAAGAGACTTGACTGTGCAAACCATGAGAAACTCTGGGCCACATTAAGCAGCATGGGTATACCAGAACACCAGATTGTGCAAGCGAACAATCTGTAAATTGATCAAGAAGCAACAGTTCGAACGGAACAAGGATAAACAGAATGGTTTAAAATCAGCAAATGTGTAGGACAAGGCTGCATACTTTTCCCCTACCTGTTTAATTTATATGCAGAACAAATCATCAGAGAAGTAGGATTGTATGAAGACAACAGAGGTGTGAAGATTAGTGGAAGACTCATCAACAACCTTCGCTATGCTGATGATACCACATTACTGGCTGAAAGTGAAGATGATCTGAAACATTTGCTTCTCACCATCAAGGAACATAGTCTTAAAATGGGCCTGCACCTTAATGTAAGGAAGACAAAGATCATAACAACTGGCAAAATCAATAGGCTCATCGTTGATGGAGATGAAATTGAAATCGTGGACAACTTTAACCTATTTGGATCAATAAAGAAGCAACAAGCAATCAAGAAATCTGACAACACATTGTTCTTGGCAGAATAGCTGTGAAGGACCTAGACAAGATTCTCTCTCCATACAAAGATCTGACTCGTTCAAGCCATGGTATTTTCAATAACATCAAATGGATACGAATGTTGGACAGTGAAAAAGATAGACAGGAAGAAAATTAATACCTTTGAATTATGGTGCTGGTGGTGAATACTGCGTATACCATGGACTGCCCGAAGAACAAACCAGTCATAGAAACATAGAAACATAGAAATAAGATGACAGAAAAAGACCACATGGCCTATCTAGTCTGTCCTTCCATATCAACAACTACAACAGTCCCCTTTTTACCTTTAGAGATCCTCTGTGTTTGTCCGATGCTTTTTTTAATTCAGTTACTGTCCTCATCTCTACCACTTCCACTGGGATTCTATTCCACAGATCCACTACTCTTTCCGTAAAGAAATATTTCCACATATCACTCCTGAATCTATCTCCCTTCACCCTCATCCCATGTCCCCTCGTAGCAGAACTTGCTTTCAATTGAAAGAGGCTCTCTCCATGAACATTTATGCCACGGAGGTATTTAAACATCTCAATCATATCACCTCTATCCCTCCTTTCCTCTAAGGTGTACATATTAAGATCCTTCAGTCTGTCCTTATATGCTTTATAATGAAGACCAAGTCAGTACTAGAGGAGATCAAACCTAAGCTTTCTTTAGAAGCTCAGGTGACAAGACTTTGTCTTTTATACTTTGGACACATCATGCGAAGAGAGAGATCATTAGAGAACGACATCAAGCTTGGCAAGATAGAAGGTCAATGCAAAAGAGGAAGGCCAGCAATGAGATGAATCGATACAGTAACAGAAGCTACGGGTGCCAGTCTGTCAACAATGAGCCGCCTGACTGAAGAACGAACACAATTTAGGACAACTATGCAGAGGGTAGCCATGAGTCGACACCGACTCGACTGCACTTAATAACAACATAGAAACATAGAAACATAGAAATATGATGACAGAAAAAAGACCACATGGCCTATCTAGTCTGTCCTTCCATATCAACAACTACAACAGTCCCCTTTTTACCTTTAGAGATCCTCTGTGTTTGTCCCATGCTTTTTTGAATTCAGTTACTGTCCTCATCTCTACCACCTCCACTGGGAGACTATTCCACGGATCCACTACTCTTTCCGTAAAGAAATATTTCCGCATGTCACTCCTGAATCTATCTCCTTTCACCCTCATCCTATGTCCCCTCGTAGCAGAACTTGCTTCAATTGAAAGAGGCTCTCTCCCTGAACATTTATGCCACGGAGGTATTTAAGCATCTCAATCATATCACCTCTATCCCGCCTTTTCTCTAAGGTGTACATATTAAGATCCCTAAGTCAGTCCTCATATGCTTTATAATGAAGACCACTAATCATTTTAGTAGCCACACTCTGCACCGACTCCATCCTGTTCACATCCTTTTGAAGGTGCGGCCTCCAGAATTGCACACTATACTCCAAATGAGGTCGCACCAAAGACTTAAACAGAGGCATTATCACCTCCTTTTTTCTGCTAGCCATTCCTCTCCATATGCACCCAAGCATACTTCTAGTTTTTGCCGTCGCCTTTTCTACCTGTTTAGCTACTTTAAGATCATCAGACACAACCACGCCTAGGTCCCGCTCTTCTTTAGTGGACAAAAGTACTTCACCTCCTATACTGTATTGCTCCCTTGGATTGCTGCAGCCCAAATGCATGACCTTACATTTTTTAACATTAAATCCCAGCTGCCAAATTCTAGACCATTCTTCAAGCTTAGCTAGATCCCTCCTCATGTTATCTACACCTTCCTGGGTGTCTACTCTATTGCAGATTTTGGTATCATCTGCAAAGAGTGGAGTGGAGGAGTGGCCTAGTGGTTGGGGCAAGGTACTTCAGGCCAGAAGGTCGGGGGGGTTCAAATCCCACTAGAGGACAGCAACCTTGGGCCGGAAGGACTGGGGTTTCTAGTCCCACAGGTGCTCCTTGTGGTCTTGGGCAAGCCACTTAACCCTCTATAGCCAAAGCTCCCTGTAAAATAGTTATCTCCAAGTTATAATGCCCTGTTCAATGTAATTTCAGTTTGTTCAATGTAAACCACACTGATGCAGAATAGCGCGGTATATAAGAGAATATAAATAAATAAATAAATAAGAGGCAAACCTTACCCAACAGCCCTTCCGCTATATCACTAACAAAGATGTTAAAAAGAATCGGACCAAGGACAGATCCCTGGGGCACACCACTGGTAACATCCTTCTCCGCAGAGAGAGCTCCATTTATCTGTACTCTTTGCCGCCTCCCACCCAACCAATTTCTAACCCAAGCAGTAACTTTAGGGTCCATCCCTAGGGTGCTCAGTTTGTTTATAAGTCGCCTGTGAGGAATAGTGTCAAAAGCTTTACTGAAATCTAAATACACCACATCTAGGGCTCTCCCTCGGTCCATCTGACTGGTCACCCAGTCAAAGAAATCAATCAGATTTGTCTGACAAGACCTGCCTCTCGTGAATCCATGCTGCCTCGAATCCTGTAATCCGCTGGACTCCAGAAACCTCACTATTTTCTCTTTCAGCAGCGTTTTCAATAATTTACTCACCACCGAATTTAAACTAACTGGCCTGTAGTTTTCAACCACATCCTTACTTCCGCTTTTGTGTAAAGGCACCACATGAGCCTCTCTCCAGTCCTCCCCAGTCCAACCCAGGTAGACATACATATACCTAATACTCTGTAGATCAAAGCAACTCCTGAAATTCAAGAGCTAAAGTTAAGTTCTGAATTTAATAAAAGGGCAACTCTTGCCCTTTTAAAGTAGGGCAAGTGTGAGATACTTGTGCCAACCAGTGATCCAAATAGCAGGGTAAAGTAGAACTGTTGCAACAAAAAACATACCAATCCATCAGACATTGAGTTAAAAACTGAAGCAAATACATTGCTTCACTATGACCTGGGTCACACAGATAGGCTTAGCTATGATCAGAAACCTTTATTACAGGCTACTAATATTTATTTCTGATTTCTTTGTGCAAATCTCTGTTTCAAAACTTCACAGCCATCAAATAATGTGGTGTGATGGAGAAAATATCTTCTCAGATTCGTCAGAAGCCATTTCATACTCTATCACCTAAGAGAAAAAATTGTTTTATGATGCATAATAAAAGTGCTTTTTGTAGGTTTAAGCAGAGCACAATGACTTCCCTTTTCCTTTTTCTCGGTGTCCTCTTCCTGATTGCTGCTATAGATCACAGGCATCAAGGAAAATGAGACCACTTCCTGGGAACTGCTTGCAGCTAGGTACCAGGATTCAATCCTTAAAAGCATCAATTTGCTACTTAGCAGCATGCTAAAGCACTTAGTAAAAGGCCGCATTTTAGTTGAAACTACAACAACAGCAAAAAATACATTTTTTAAACTTACAGAGATTGCAGTTTTGAATGTAACTGACACCAATTTCACCTTCCTTTCCCTCCCTTTCAATCAAAAAAACCCTCTCCCATGGCTATAGAAACAACTTCAACATCAAATGTAAGTTCGGAGAAACAGCGTTGCAGCTCAGCTGTACATGGCTCAGATGATAGAAGTTATTAACATCACTGCCCCCTGCCCTGTAATACGTGCAAAGACAGGGGAGGCACATAGGCACATACAGTACAGTATGTTGTGGCTATTTTATAAAAACCATCAGAACAGAACTACACCATACGGTTAAATTAGCTCAGTGGTGGTCTCTTCTTGAATCAGTCCCATAAAATTGAATGTTAAAGTCCCTATTAATGCATTTGCCACTTCAGTTTTTCTCTTCTCATTTTTTGTAATTTGTATTTATGTACATAAAATACATTCATGGATTCCCATCAATTCAATATGTATTCCACTCGAGGCCACGCCCCATACCATTCACAATGCCTAGGGGCGGTGTCGTCCTTTATTTATTTAACTGGTTTTATATAACATTTTTCTACGAGGCAAAACAGTTTACAATGAACAGGAAATGAAAATTTACATAGAACTATGTATAGGTCAACTTTGATACAAAGTAATTAAAACAATTGAACGCAAGTATGTTTACATAGAACTAATGAAACTATTTACATGCGGCTTGGATATTGTAAGACTAAGGGGTATGTTTACTAAACTGCATTAGTGTGATTCGCGTTAGGATCCGCGTTAGAGGCAGAAACCCCAAATAAGGACATGGGCGGTACATCGTTACCGATAACGCGCGTTATAAGGCGCCGCGCAGCAACGATCGTTACAGGGCGCGTTACTGCGCGTTAAGCTTAAGAAGGCGCGCAGACACCCGAATGCAGAAACAGAGCTGTAGCACAATGGTTACTACACAGACTGATGGTACAAGGGTCATGGGTTTGATTCCCCAGTGTGCCTAATGAATAAGGCTGGCTGAGACATCATGTGTAACCCTTTGAAGGCCTACTATAATATTTGAATCCACATTCTGCAGCCAGGTTAATGTTTGCATATTTCAGGAAAATTGTACCCATCTTATTCAATATGTTCCAATAGTGACGTTCCCTCTGCCATGGTCATGTATTATATACCATTTGATAGGAATATTTAGGCAGAGGTTTGGATCCCAAAAGTTTTGGGCTTGGCCTGGAAAGGGTTAAGTATTGGGCTGTGAGGAAGTTTAGTTGTACTTTAATAGTACTGCCAGCAAACACACCCTCACAGTGGCATAACCTAAGGTGCCACATAAGGCACCCTAGAAGGCACTCCATAGGGCACATTATAAAGTGCGCTGTCTGCCAAGGCACCCTATAATGTCCCCTATAGGACACCATATAAGACACCTTATAAGGTGCTTTATAGGGCGCCTTATGAGGCACCCTAAGGTGACAGTACTCTGAGGGTGTTTCTGCTGGCAGCACTAATATACAATAAAAATAGACAATGCCTAAGACAGCCCTATCAATGAACCCCACTGTGGGTTTTGAACCAATGACCTCTGGCTCCACAGGCAGTGAAATAACCAGTGGGCTAGAGCTGCTAACAAACACCTGGCTGGCTACAGGAGGACTGCATGGCACCACACCCACATTCTGCTGTGGTTACCAGGATAGGGTCAACCCATCCGTACCCAGGATGCAAAGCACATGTAAATCAGCAGTCTACAGATGATCACAAGATGGGGTATGCACCCCACAGCACCTCAGCCTGGTAGGGGGTGCCGACGGTGTGTGTTAGTGGCACAGAGTAGCTACAGACTGTCACAGTATGTGAGTCCTGTGCGCACCCTGAGGGAGAGGTATGGTGCCCAGCACCATTCTCACAGCACCTGGCTTTGCTGAGATAGGCTATACTGCAGGTCCCCGTCAGTGCCAATGTGTGATAGGTAGTCCTTGCAAACACCCCTAGGATATGCCTGTGTTCATCTGTATGTCACATCTAGCCCTTGTGGACTATGATGCACCCAGAAAAGTGCATACCCTGTGTGGGTGCCATGGTCACATGATATAAGTGAAGAGGGGTGTTGGGACCCACAGGGAGATTACATACCACCACCCAACGCACCCTCTGGGGCTCAGGGTGGGGGACAGGATCTCCCACCAACAGATCCACTTTCTACCCCTTGCAATGGTGGCAGTAGAGGGGACCATCACCCCACTCCTGCTAGGGATCAAACACCCTACAGGGCAGGCAATGCAGAGCTGTACACATCCATAAAGCAATAGCAGACAGAAGGCCTGGAAATGCACAGCTGCCACCCCCACCCCCAATCTGACATTCTCCAGCAACAAGCCTCCAGCCACTGCACCCTGCAAGGTGTTCCAGCAACACACATACTAGCTGCAAACAGTCTGCTAGCTAGTCCATAATGCATGGTCCTGGAGGAGATGCGTGTACCCAAAACGGGGAGGTCAGCATACACACCAAGCAGATAAGTCAGTGATCGGGCCCCAAAAGAGAACCCATAAATATCACATGAGCGAAATACTACACAGCACTATGGGGGAACCTAGCCATGCCGTGGTCACTGCTCAGTCAGGGTGAGAGTGACCTCCCAGCAGGACATGCTGTGGCCACTCTGTCCGTGCAGGTGGTGGCTGGCCACTACATTGTCTGAGCCATTGCCCTATGCTATGTACAGATGGACCCAGGCCAGGCCATCCTATCCTGGCTGTTCCCACAGTACCTTGCTCCTCATTATGCACCTTGGCAGGTCACTACTGGCAACAGTGCTAGCAGTGTGGGCTGTGGAGGGTGTTTGCAGCCACCACACACTGGATAGACAGATACACACTCCCCACACCTATGCCAGCATTGTGCAGCTATAGAGGTGTTTGGCAGCCCTGGCCACCACACCAGTCCTGGGCAGAGTGCAGGCATGGCTATGGTAAGCAATACTGTTGGGGTCACTCACCAGGGTGGTAAACACTGTCAGACACAAGACCTGTAGCACACTCCACAGACATCAGATAGGTTGCTATGCTGCAGCTCAATCAGCAAATTGTGCTTAACTTAGGACTTGCTATCTGCCAGTAATCATAGCAAACTTGTGATAGCTGTGTACCGTATTCCCAGGTTTAGGGTGGCATTGCTAAGGTATGCAAGTGCTAGTATTGGGAGATGCACGCAGGGCCCAGTGTCCTGCCTCTCCAGGAGGCATTGGATAATGGAGCCTGTGGGTGCAGGTGTGTCTGCCACTGTTGGCTGCTGCTTTACGGCAGAGGTTCCCAACTCCAGTCCTGGTGTGACAAACACTGTTCGGGTTTTCATGCTGTCCCTCATGAATATGCATGAGATACAACTGCATACCATGGGGGCGGTGCATAGCAAGACAGCACAGACACATTTATTAGAGGCAGCATGGAACCTGAATGGTGTTTGGCCTTCCAGGACTGCATTTGGGAGACTCTGCTCTAGGTAATGTGCATGGGTATGGTGTCTCTGCTCTGTAGGGTAAAATGTAGGTGTTTTGGGCATGTTTACGTCATTTGCAGTAAAGGTTCTGTCTGTATTAGCACGTTATAGTAGTGGGTAAAATATGAGGACTGGGTTGGCGGAAACCACAGCTGGGACTTGAACCTGTGACCTTCTGCTTCTGAATACACTTGTGCACTGCACCACCATGTTCTCACAGATATGGTGCATTCCCTGGTGATACCATGACTGTTGGTCTGCTCTGGGCAGCTGCCACTGCCCCCTCCACCACCAGTAACCCTCTGCCACCATGCTGACATTCCCTTCTGCAGGTGGTGCTGGTGGAGCGCAGTATCAGGCCATCCAGTGTGCGGGTAGGCGGCTGCCTATGGTGCGGGTTCTGGGGTAGAGGTGCCTTCATAGGTGTCCACGCTTCCCCTCAGCACCGCCTGCCAATGTTCCGTGCCCTTGGGGGTCGCTGCTGAGTACTATCCCCTGTGACACTGTGGGACACACAGTCGTGCCCATGTTGGGCCTTCAGCAGTTGCTGTCTGGCTGCTCTGCTGTTTCGGCATTCGTATGGGCCACCTAGGCATCACCCTAGTCCGAACTGTGGCCTAGCTGCACCACAGCATGTGCCGCCTGCGGCCCTCTGTATCCCCTTTTCTGGCATCTGTCCAGTTGCCGTTCCGACATGCCCGCCATGCTTTTGCTGCACATGTGCACGCCATAGGACATCTGTCCAATGGAGAGGAAAACCCTGCACAGCGCAATTTCACTGTGGGCTCATTCACTTTGTATGGGGACGGAGCATAGACCCTTCCACGATTAATATCATTTTTTTAGAGATTTCCCGGGGGGGGGGGGGGTTGATGGTACCCATTAATATCACTATTGGCCAGCTTGGTTATGTTTTTTTTCCAGTTTGTTGAGGTCATTTTCAATGTTTATGTGCCCTTTTGTTCTGTGCACATGTATCACACCTATCACTTTTTTTAGGTTTCCCTGCCAATGCTGTACATTGCTGACACTTAAATGGTTTCTCTCCCTTGAACTGTGCATTTAATGGCAGGTTTTCATTCGTGTTAGGATTCAGCTCTTCAGACCAGCGCGTTAGTGTGCAGGGAACCTCTCCCCGCCCACACTCCGCCCATTGACCCCTTCTCTCCGCCCTCTCTCCACCTTCTGCGGTGTTTTACCGCGCCGCTTAGCTTTACGATTGTTAACGCATCATAACGCGCATTATGTAACGTTAACGCTCGTTAGCGCATCATAACACGCGTTATGATGCGTTAACAATCATTAACGTTACATAACGTGCGTTATGTACCATTACCGCAGTTTAGTAAACATACCCCTAAGTGTTTCATTCATCTTCTGGGCGGTGGGGAGGCAGGGGATGGAAAGGGGTGGGGTGTTGGTTGGGGGGTGTCATGAGAGTGGTGAGCTTTGCAGCTGTGGATGTGTTAAAGTGTTCCTCAAAGAGAAAGGTCTTGAGATGTTTTTTGAAAAGGGTGTGGGATTGGAGGCAGCACATGGTGGGGGGTAGTCTGTTCCAGTTTGTGGGAGCGTAGAATTGGAAAGCCCTTGTGTAGGTGCGCTGAGGTCTTTTGTTACTTTGTGCTGGTAGTAGGAGAACATTTGTTGCATTTTGGCGCCGGAGTCTGCTGTTGTCAGGTCGATGCACTAGAGATTGTAGCTGTTCTGCAATGGTGTTAAAGAAGGCTCTCTGGGTGGTGACAAGAGTCTTGAATTTGATACGGGATGCAACTGGGAGCCAGTATAGGGATTTTAATATGGGGGTGATATGGGCGATAAGTCTAGCAGCTGTGTTTTTGGCAAGCTGAAGGGGGGCAAGGGTGTTTTTGGGTAGCCCATGAAGGATGGATTTGCAGTAATCAATGAGAGGGGTGATGGAGGCTTGGCAAACTGTGCAGAAGCTGTCATAGGGTAACAGGGGCGTAGTTGCGGAGAGTTCTGATTCTGAAGTAGATGTTTTTGGTGGTGTTCATGATGTGAGGTTGGAAGTTCAGGAGGCAGTCGAGGGTCACGCCTAGGTAGTTGATCTGTGGTTTGACTTGAATTTCAGTGTTGCCCAGCTTCACACTTTGTGAGACGATAAAGCTGGGATCCCTGGAGACATGAAGGAGCTCAGTTTTGCTGATGTTGATTGCAAGATTGTGTTGTTGTAACCATATAATGATCTTTGTGATACAGGCTGTGAGGGCAGAAGCTGTCATGGGGGAGGTGGTGTTGAAAGGGAAGAAGATCATTATATTATCTGCATAGAGTTGGTAACCAGCGTTGAGGCTCTGGAGGATGTAACAGAGGAATCTCATATAAACATTGAAGAGGAGGGAGGAGAGGGCAGATCCTCGAGGTACTCCTTGGGGAAGGGTGAAGGGTAATGAGGATTAGTTGTGGGTTCTTACTTGCTGAGTTCACTGGGAGGTAGGAGTGAATCCATTTGAATGGGGTGACTTGGATGCCAATGTTTATTTATTTATTTAATACACACTTATATACCGCTACTTCCAGCGATCAGCAGCGGTTTGATTTCATCTTTGGGGGTTGTCAAATCAAGACAGGGAAGAGGGGGAAAATATATACATAGATCTGAGGGTAGGTCACAGCACACATGTTGTTGAATTGATTAATGAGAGTCTGGTGGGATACCATGTCCAAGGCTGAAGAAATGTCAAGGAATAGTAGAATAAAACCTGAGCGGGGTTTTTCTGTTCCAGTTATGAGTGTGTTTAGGAGGGATGTCAGGAGTGTTTCAGCACTGTGGAATGAACGGAAGCCATTTTGGTTGCAGTCAAGAGGTGCAAAGCTGTCAAGGTGCTCCTGGAGCTGTATTTATACTGCTTTTTTGATGACCTTGGAGAGGAAGGGAACATTGGCAATGGGTCTGTAGGAGGTAGATAAGGTGGGATCAAGGTTGGGTTTCTTCAGGAGAGGTCTCACAGAGGTTAGCTTGAGTGATGGTGGAAGTAAGCTTGGTTGAGAGAGGTATGAAGGATTGTAAAGATAAATGGGAGCATTGAGGTCTTTATTTGCTTGATCCATGTTACTGGGGGGAGATGGTGGCATTGATGAGAGTGATGATATTCTGTAGTTCATCAGGAGGGACATCCTGGAATGAGGTCCATGGTTAAGTTGTGGAGGTTGAGGTGGTAGGAGGCGATATGGTTAAAGTAGTTAAGCCGGAGTGTTTATGTTTAGATATGAGAAAGTCTGCCATTGCTTGGGAATGGATGTTGTTGTCCTGAAGGGGTTGAGATGGGTTGTTTGTGAGACTTCTGACAAGGTGGAAAAGTTCTCTTGGTTTGTTTATGGTGCGGAGTAAGATACTGCTGTGGTGCTCGCGCTTGGCATTAAGGGTGTTGGTGGAGTAAGCCACACGTTGGTCGAGATAAGTGGTCAGAAGATGTGGATCTTTAGTTTTTCTCCACTTTCGTTCTAGTCTTCTGAGAAGGCATTTCTGGTATCTGAGGAGGGATGAATACCAGGGGGCGTGAGGTTGGGAGGTTTTTGGGAGGGGCATGATGTGAAACTTGAGAGGCGTTAGTGATGATGGTGTTCCAAGTTTGTACCAGTATACCAAGGCCAGAATGTTTGAGGAATGTGTCTTCATTGAAGCTTGTGAATCTTCTCGCTGTGAGGTTTGGTCAGTAGGGAGTGCTTGAGTGTAGGGGTGGATAGGGTGAAGGAGATTAGGTGGTGGTCAGACCATGGGACTGGGGTGGAGCAGGGAAAAATTGGAGGAGAGGATGACAGTAGGTCATTGGGGAGGAAGAGTAGGTCGAGGGCACTTCCTTTTTGGTGAGTTGGAGCATGGATGGGTTGGGTAAATTGGAAGTCATTCATGGCTTAGAGGAAAGTGTTGCTGTGCGTGGGGTTGACTGAGGAGAGGTTAAGGTCTCCAAGGAGAACAAGATGCTGTTGGCATGGGACAAAGGAATATACTATTTCCAGGAAAGAGACAAGTTGGTCTGCCTTGTGGTGTGGTGTTCTGTATACAAGACAGATGGTGAGGCATTTATTGCTTATGATGAGGGTGTCCAGGCCATGAGCAGATGATGTACTAGTGGTGGTAAAGCCGAGTTGTTTGTTGGAGAGGATGCAGACTCCCCTTCCTTTGTTGATAGTTCAAAGGCAGTTATGGATGTTAGTATTACGTTGACTGAGTAGAACATTGCTTTGGTGAACCAGGTCTCGGTGATGCAGGGAAGGTCAATTGCATTGTCGGTGATGTGGTCAGCGAGGGTTTGAATTTTGTTGTGGGCAGAGTGTAAGTTGATTAGACCGCATCTAATTGGCTGGGTGGGATGAGTGTTGTTAGGGATTAGGGTCCCAGTAGGGGTGGGGGGGGGGGGTAGATGGGAATGTAAAGTAGTTGGGATTGTCTCCTATGCTGATAACGGTAATGTGGGGTTGGAGTGTAGTTAGATATGGGTTTTGGGAGATGTGGGAATGGAGGAGGTATGGGTGGGGTGGGCTGAGAGGCAATGTATCAGGAGGGATGAAAGGTATAGGAGGGTAAGCCAGTTGGGTAGATTGCCCATGTTTTATGGTTTGATTGGGCTGAGTGAAGCTGCGTAGAATGGGGGTGATAGGGCTGTAGGATGAGCAAGAGTATGAGTTGAATTGAATAGGTGAAAAATAGGAGAGATGTTATGAAGGAGTATGTGTCTAAGAAGGTTGTTGAAAAACTTATGGATAGATGGTCAGTGAGTCCGGGTAGTGTAGGTTGAGTCGTTTAGGGTCTGCCCCTCAGGCCCGTGCCTAAGGGCATTGAAAAATGGCCCTCTGGTGAGGGCCTCAGGCATGGGCCCACCAGGCACAGGTGCGCCCGGAGGAGCCTTTAAATTTAAAGTCCTGCTTCTGGCCTCTGATTGGCCTTGGGCCGTGGAAGTGAGGAGAAGCTTGGATTCCCGCTCCTCAGCCCGACGCCGATCAGGGGCGATGGATGGTCTGGCAGTGGCTGCAGTAGTCTTTTCCATGAACGCTGTTACTTGGCCCTGAGACCAACCGAGGCCATTCCCTAGGGGTGCTGTTGTCTTTTCTATCAATGCTATAATTTGGCCCTAAGGCCACCCGAAGCCATGCCCCAGACAGCCTAAAACACCTAGAAATGTTATTGTCCTTTCCATCAATGTTGTTACTTAGCCTTGAGATCACCTGAGGCCATGCTCTAGTATGCCCAGAATGCTTAGTTGTGCTGTTGTCTTTTCCATAGATGCTATTTTTTTAATGTTTATTTTTTTTATTTATTTTATCTTTAAGGAGTTTTACAATAACAATCAAGTAGACATACTTGTAACAGAAAAGTCCCTTCTCATGGAGTGAAAAATCATATAAAATAATAATTCAAAATAGAAAAATACTAATTAAACCCCTACTAAGACACTAGTCCACAAAACTAGAAGCAATCCAATCCTAAACTTCAAGAAAAAAACAAATAAAACAAAAGAGGAAATGGGAACTGCAGACAGCAGAATATCATTAATTACGCCGCAGGGGTGGGCAATTCCGGCCCTCGTGCACCACAATCCAGCCTGGCTTTCATGATGTCCCTAATGAATATTCATGGGCCTATTTCCATACAATGGAAGGCAGTGGATGCAAATAGATCTCATGAATATTTATTAGGGGCATCATGAAAACCAGGCTGGATTGTGGTGCACGAGGGCCGGAATTGCCCACCCCTGAAATATGGGTATATAAAGTTAACATCATTAAACAGAGCTAGTCAAAGCACGTTGGGCTGATACAAAAAAAGACCAAATGAGTAGGAGCAGTAAATATATATCTAGTAGACTTATATTTTATAAAACACTTACAGGGAAATTTCTGGAAAACCAGGACACCAAGCTGAAGAACCTCAGGTCTCAGCAGAAGGAACTCCTTCTTTCCTTTCTGGGTTTCCTTTGAAACATCTGGATACATCCTAATTTTATAATTCAAAACCAAATCATCCCTATGTCGGAAAAAAATTCACATGAGCCAGTCCCGATCTGAAGGTAATGCAAAAGTTACCATCAAAGTTGCAAAATTGTCATCTCAAAGTCAGACGCTTCTAACACAGCTGAAATATCCAAGATATCCATTGCCGCTGTCTGGTCCTGAGACATATCTTGAGGCGAGGTCAGAAATACGTTTGGGAAGTTAATTATCCTTAAATTAGTTTGTCGAACAACATTTTCCAAGGGCTGAACTTTACTGCGTAAAAGGATATTATTTTTCACCAACAGCTCCTCCCTCCCAGAAATCTTACTAATCCATTCTTCAAGAATAGGAACTTGCAACTTTAACTCCTGTACTTCTTTCTCCATCTTCACAAATTGATTTTCAAATGAAGAAACTGCCAGAAAGAACCTCCAGACCCAGAGCCACAGCCTGGCCCAAGTCAGCAATAGCCTGCCAAATTGTTTAAAGGGAAAAGACTCAAGGTCACTTCAGAGAAAATCCAATTGGAGACAATGGAGCTCCCAACTGACCTGAGATGAGCTCGGTATCCAACTGCTCAAATGAAAAGGCAAAGAAGGAAGTCTCAACTGCACATTGCAATGGACTCTGTATCCGCACCTGTGACCCCCTCAGACACATTAACAGCCGTATGCTCTTCTAACACAATGGGGTATGTTTACTAAACGGCGCTAACGGCGCAGCTGCGATGTTATCATGCGATACGTGACATTATCGTGCGATAATGGTGCATTACCATGCGAGAACATCACGTATCGCGCGATAATGTCTGCGGCGGCGTTAAGGTGCACAGAGGGTGGAGTAAGGCTTCCCAGAGGGCGGAGTAAGGCTCCCCAGGGGCGGAGAGAAGGGGTCAATGGGTGGAGAATGGGCAGGGAGAGGCTCCATGCACACTAACGCCGTGAAATGAAGCTCTTAAAATTAGCGCCAGTGAAAACCTCACGCTAGGCACATTTGCAAGACAGAGAAACCATTTCAGTCTGCAATGTACAGCAAAGGCAGGGAGACCCTGAAAAGTGGTAGTATTGATACATGTGCAGCAACCAAAAAGGCACAAACCATAAATAATGACCCGAACCAAAATTGAAATCTAAAAAACCGAGCTGGCCAATAGAACAAATAATGACAAGCGGTAATGAATACAACCTATAAAGAGGAAAAAGAACACACTCACTTTTGGAAGGGTCAATTCACAGTCCCCCCACAAAGTGAATATGCCAACATAGAAATAATGCTGATGAGGGTGTTCGGTGGTGTGTATGGGGTAGCTTGCATTTGTGGATTACACATCTGCAGCAACAGCAGAGTGGGCACGTGGGAAAGGGCACTATGGTGATGGTGTAACTGGGGTACAGGGGGCTGCATGCGTCACATGCAGTGGGCCAGTTGGGGCACAGTGTGGACTAGGCAGATGCCTACCCGGCACATAGGAATGTAGAAGCGGAAAAGCAGCCAGACCACAACTGACCAGGGTCCAATATGGCCACGAGTGTGTGTCCCACAGTGTCTCAGGGGACAGTACCCAGCAAGTACCCCAAAGAGCACAGAACATTGGCAGGCGGTGCCGGGGGGATGTGCTGATGTCCATGTCAGCACCTCTACCCCATATCACGCACCATAGGCAGCCGCCTACTGGCACACTGGAAGGCCTGGGACTGCGCACCACCAGCACCACCGACACAAGGGCATGTCAGCAAGGTGGCGGATGGGTGCTGGTGGCGGAGGCGGCAGTGGCATCTGCCCACACCAAACCACGGCCAAGCCCCGTTTAGGTGGGTGCCATGCACTGCAACAGACAAGGTCTGTCTGACAAACAGTCATGGTATCCACAGGGAATGATCTGCCTCTGTGGCAAACGTTTGGTGCAGTACACACAGCCAGTGTGTTCAGGAGCAAAAGGTCACAGGTTCAAGTCCCAGCTGTGGCTCCTGCAAACAATGGCCCTATATTTTACACAGTACTAAACCATGGTAATAAAGATGGAACCGTTATTGCAGATTAAATAAACGCCTATCTTTTACCCTACAGGGCACAGAACCCATAAACATGTGCAAACCCTAAAGCAGAGTTTCCCAAGTGCAGTCCTGGAGGGCCAAACACCATTCATGTTCCATGCTGTCCCTAATAAATATCCCTGTGCTGCATATGTATGCACCACCCCCATTGTATGCAAATGTATCTCATGCATATTCATTAGGGACAGCATGAAAACCTGAACCATGTTTGGCCCACCAGGACTGGAGTTGGAAAACTCAACCCTAGAGCAGAAGCCAACAGGGGCACAAACACCCACACCCACAGGCTCCACTATCCAATGCCTCATGTAGAGTCAGGCCGTTGGGCCCTGCGTGGAGCAGCATCTCCCAATACTGGCACCTGCATACCTTAGCAATGCCGCCCTAAACTTGGGAACACGTTACATATATCAAAAGGTTGCTATAATTAATGGCAGATAACAAATCCTAAGTTAAACACAATTTGTTGACAGAGGTGTATCATAGCAACCTTTCTGATATCTGTGGAGTGTGTTTCAGTTTTGATTTCTGACTGTGTTTACCACCCCGGGGAGTGACCCCAACAGTATTGCGTACCATAGCAATGCCTGCACTGTGCCCAGGACTGGTGTGGTGGCCAGGGCTGCCAGAAACCTCTAAATTTGCACAATGCTGGCATAGGTGTGGGAGTGTGTGTATGTCTATCCAGTGTGTTGTGGCTGCCTACACCTCACTGAGCCCACTCTAGTGTTAGCCTGCCAGTGTGCATAATGAGGAGCAAGGTACTGTGGGTATGGTCCGGACAGGGTGGCCTGGGCAGGATGCATCTGCACAGGGCATAGGGCAATGGCTGGGACACTGTAGTGCCCGACCACCACCTGCACGGACAGGGTGGCCACAGCATGTCATGCTGGGAGGTCACTCTCACCCTGACTGAGCAGTAACCACGGCATGGCTAGGTTCCCCCATAGTGCTAGATAGCATTTCTTTCAAGTGATATTTGTGGGTTTCCTTTTTTGGGGCCCAATCACTGACATACCTGCTTGGTGTGTGTGCTCACATCCCTTTTTTGAGTGCACATCTTTATCTTTATTTGCAAAATTTGATAAACCACCCAGGCTGATGCATCAGGGAGGTGTACAATACAAAGGTAAGGCTACTGGAAAGATAGCCAGAAAAGAACACCAAAAATCAATAGGACAGGGAGAGACAGTTAAAGATAGAAAGCAGGAAAGGCCCAAGAGGGGCAGAGGACTGGAGGGGGGAGGAAGAAAAGGAAAAGTGGGAGACGGGCATATGAGGAGGTATTATGAGGGGTGGGTAGCGCGGCTGGGGGATGAGGCACCGTCAGCATGGGGAGGGAGATCGAAGGCTTGACAGAAGAGATGAGTCTTGAGGAGAGATTTAAAGCGGGGATAGGATGGTTCCATATGGAGAGATAGTGGGAGCGAGTTCCAGAGGGTGGGGCCTAAAAAGAAAAAGGCGGAGTGACGGGTAAGTTCTAGATGGGCCTGGGCAGGGGGAGGGAGAAAGAGACGGTTACCATGGGCCGAGCGGTGAAGATGTGGTTTCTCTAGGAACATGCACTATGTACTAGCTAGTGGACTGTCTGCAGTTAGCATGTGTATGGCTGGAGCACCTTGCATGGTACTGTGGCTGGAGACTGACTGTGCTCTCTGCTGGTGAATGTCAGATAGGGGTAGGGTGGGGTGTGGGGGGCAGCTGTGCTTTTCCAGGCCTTCTGCCCTATGTGATGCGTGCGGATCTACATTGACCTCCTTGTAGTGGTGCCCATTCCCCTCTACTGCCACCATTGCAGAGATGTAGAATGTGGATCTGTTGGTAGGAGATCCTGTCCCCCACCCTGACCCACAGAGGGTGGGTTGGGTGGTGCTACATAATCCACTTTGGGGTCCAAACACTACCCTTTATTTATAACATGTGACCATGGCACCCACAGAGGATATGCACTACTCTGGGTGCATCATAGTCCACAATGCCTAGACATGACTCGGAAACACAAACAGACACAGGTGTATCCGCAGGGACTGCCCATCACACACTGGCACTAATGGGGACCTGCAGCACAGCCTATCTTAGCCATGCCATGTGCTGCGGACCTGGTGCTGGGCCCCCCACTTCACCCTCAGGGTGAGCACAGGAACTGCATGATGTCACGGTCTGTAGCTACTCTGTGCCAGTAACACACACGGTTAGTTCCCCCTCCAAGGCCGCGGTGCTATAGAAGCGCATACCCCATCTTGTGATCAGATGTAGGCTGCTGATCTGTATGTGCACTGCATCATGGGTACGGGTGGATTTACCCTATCCTGGTAACCACAACAGACAGTTTGTGTGGTGACCTGCAGTCTTTCTGTAGCCAGCCAGCGGTGTGTTAGATGCTATAGAGATGTAGCCCACTGGTTACTTCGATGACTGTAGAGGCAGAGGTCATGGGTTTGATCCCACAGTGGTGTTATTTAGGAATGCTGTCTAAGCTTTTCCTTTTTATTTCAATCAGTGCTGCCAGCAGAAACACCCTCACAGTGCTGTAGCCTAAGGTGCCTCATAGGTGCCCTATAGGGCACCCTGTAAAGCGGTGGTGTAATCTAAGGTGCCTCACAGGCGCCCTAAAGGGTACATTATAGGGTGCCTTGACAGACAGGGCACTTTATAATGTGACCTATGGGGTGCCTTATAGGGCGCCTTATGAGGCACCTTAGGTTACGGCACTTTGAGGGTGTTTTTGCTGGTAGCACTGATTTAAATTAAAATAAAATGCCTCAGACAGCCTTTTTAGATTACACCACTGCAGGATAGAACCCTTGACCTCTGCCTTCACAGTCATTGCAGTAACCAGTGGGCTACATTGTTATAGCTTGCAACACTGCGCTGGCATATACTTAGGGTTAACGTGGCACGGCACCCACTATCACGCAATACAGATTCTTGCTACCTTAGGACTGGAACGCCACTCCTTATATGACATTCTTCACATTATCGCTGCATCTAGTGCCGGTAACATTAGGACCGTTTAGTAAACATACCCCAATGGCTTCTAAACCGCCACTATCAGACCCCTCATTGAGTCAGAATGCTGAACACCACTTCAGAATTCGATGCGTCAGATTGGTGAGAGAGTATGGGGGAAGCCTGCAGCTGTGCAGGGGAGACCTGTAGCTTTGGGTTCAAGGAGGGAGGATCGGGGCTCCCAGCGATGGTCCAACCCTGCTGTGGCTGTCCTCCAGAGCTTAAAATTTGCATATCCAGGCTCTGGAGAAAGGGAAGAATAGAAACGACAGCCAGGGTAAGTTCAGACTTTTAGGGAGCTTTTGCCTGAGTTTTCCCTTTGTATTTCCCCATAGATCAGAGCCAAGAATGCGCTGAATAGTCCACATGTGCCATCTCCATAGATGCTGTTACTTGGCCTTGAGCCCACCCAGGGCCATTCCCCAGACTGCCCAGAATGCCTAGGTGACACCTCCAACGGATTGCATAAAATTTGCTATTCAGCAGCATTTTGCATATATAATGTACTTTTTCTGAGCTATACTGCCATTTCTGTGTCGTTTATTAACTTGGTTATGTTCACATACAGGATTGTTGTTGTTCTTTCCATGATGCTGTTACTTGGCCCTGAGACCACCCGAGGCCATATCCCAGAATGCTCAGAAGGCCCACGTGACATTAATCTTGTTATCCAGCTGCGACATGCACCACAGCTGTATACCCAAGAATTGCACCCAAGGAGCAAGTTGGGCATGTTCCTTGGGGTCACTCTAGGGGGCATCATGATGCATCTCCTAACCTCTCTGTATCTTTGTTTTAGTCTTTTATTATTCAGTGTGAATACCCTTATTCCTGCTCCCTCACTGACACAAGCTTCAATGCCTCCCATGAAATTATCTCTAATACCTATTACCAGGGGTTCCCTCTTGGTTCAATGGCAACTGGGGCAAGAGTTCCCCAGCTTTGCTGCTGCCCCATCTCCGGTCTCATGATACTGACCCTTGTGCTTTCTGAATATATATCGGATGTGCAGCAACATGGATTCTGTGAACACTGTGAAGTTAAGGCCTTGATGGTCTCTCTTTTTTACAGTATGATGTGTGGTTTACAGAAGCAAAAGTCAGCTTTTTTTCTTACTTTTTTTAGATTTGACAGAGGCCTTTGATTCCATTAGTCATTTTCTTTAGTTATAGAGGTTTCAGCAGTTAGTGATTGGATTTTCAGTCCTCTCTTGGTTCTGGTCTTATCTGTCTAGTCTTTTCAAAATGGTTGACCAAGGGGCTTGTTTACAAAGCCGCGGTAGCGGTTTCCGATCGTTATCGGAGCTGCGGCCCCATTGAAATCAATGGGGCCGCAGCTCCGATAATGATCGGAAACCGCTACCGCGGCTTTGTAAACAAGCCCCCAAGTCATATGATGGTTTCTATTGAAGATGGGGAATGCCAAGGGGGGTGCTTCAGGGGTCAGCACTTTCTGCGCTATTGTTTAACATTTTCCTCCTAGCATTATGTGCTGCTAATAAGAATTACAATGTTTTATTTCATGTATATTCTGGTGATACCATGATTTATGTGCCATTTGTATATGGAGAATAATGGCCTAGTTCTATTGCTGCCTGTTTTGGGCAGTTATGGACTGGCTTGCTAGGCAAGGGCTATCCTTAAATATGAAGAAGACTAAGTTTTAATTATATGCTCGGATACTGGCTATGTCTCCTTGGCAACTGTTTAATTGCAGTTTCAGATCAAGAGTGTTGTGTATGCTGCATCTTATAAAATGTGTGTTTATACAGAGTTTGTCCTTTTTTGGATTCTTGTAATTTTTGGACAATTTCTGCTTTGGCTGCTGAATGGGGAGAGTGTTTCAGATGTTATAGTGGGTGATCATCTCACATCCAATGATCACCAGATGGTGTGGTTAAGACAAGGGTTGAGAAAGTTCATTCAAAAATGAGAGTCCAAGACTTTAGAAAACCTAACTTCATGAAGATGGGACAATACCTCAAGGAGTCATTACGGGGTTGGGAACAGCTGGGGAACGTGGAAAGGCAGTAGGCAAAACTGAAAGGATATTTTGAGGGCAACAAACGTTTTTGTTAGGAACGTAACTACATGTAAAAGGAAAAGGGGGCCACTATGCTTCTCAAAAGAAGTAGTTGAAAAGCTGAAGAATAAAAGACACAGAAAGAGAAAGACAAGCATCAATAATTGGAAAGACTTAGAGAAACTTTTAAAGTACTGAGGGAGACAAAGGTAGAAATGAACAAAAGATACAAATGAAAGAAAAAACAACCAATTCAGTAAAATGGGAAGGTAAAACATTTTTCAGATTTTAGAGAGAGGATGAAATGCACAAGTGGTATTGTTCGACTCAAGGATGAAAAGGACAAATATGTGGAAGCTGATAAGGATAAAGTGAAATTGTTTGCCAAATATTTCCGTTCTGTGTTCACAGATGAAGGGTCAGGAGCAGGACTTCAGAAAACAGTGACAAATAGGAACAAAAGTGAAGGGGATCTTGAATGATTTTCAGAAAACTGTGTTCACAAGGAACTAGTTAAGCTAGATGTAGACAAAGTGATGAGCCAGATGGGGTACATCTGAGAGTATTGAAGGAACCTAGGGAAATTCTAATAGCTCCACTGTCTAACTTTTTCAATGTTTCTTTAGAGTTGGGAGTGAGCCCAGAGGACTAGAGTAGGGTGCATGTGGTCCCTGTACACAAAAGTGGAAGTAAGGATGAGGTTGGAAACTACAGGGTGGTTAGTCTGACTTCTGTGGTGAATAAATTAATGGAAACACTGCTAAAATAGAGGATGGTGAGGTTTATGGAATCCAGTGGATTTCAGGATTTGAAGCAGCATGGTTTCATTTCATCTCATTTATTTCATAGGAGGCAGCTCTTGTCATACAATCTGATTAATATCTTTGACTGGATCAGAGAGTGGACTGAAGGAGAGTACTATATTTCTAGTGATTTTCCTTCTTATGTCCTGTCAGCCCAAAGTTTGTTTGGTCCGCAGCTAAATGTAAAATGTTAACTGGATTTTGACTCTTGCTCTAGAAATTTACTCTAAAGATTCTTCTTTTGCCATGTTCTTGTGCCATAAATTCTGTCTTTGATAGTATACTTAGACATGGGGGTATGTTTACTAAACTGTCCTAATGTTACCGGCGCTAGTTGCAGCGATAATGTGAAGAATGTCATATAAGGAGTGAGCGTTTCAGTCCTAAGGTAGCAAGGATATGTATCGCGCGATAGTGGGCGCTGAGGCACATTAATGCACGTTAACCCTAAGTACATGCCAGCACAGTGGTAGAAGTTATAATGATGTAGCCCACTGGTTACTGCAATGACTGTGGAGGTAGAGGTCATGGGTTCAAGCCTGCAGTAGTGTAATCTAAAAAGGCTGTCTGAGGCATTTTCTTTTAATTTAAATTAGTGCTGCCAGCAAAAACACCCTCACAGTGCCGTAACCTAAGGTGCCTCATAAGGCGCCCTATAAGGCGCCCCATAGGTCACATTATAAAGTGCCCTGTCTGCCAAGGAACCCTATAATGTACCCTTTAGGGCACCTATGAGGCACCTTAGATTACACCACTGTCAGATTGAACCCATGACCTCTGCCTCCATACTCATTGAAGTAAGCAGTAGACTACATCTCTATAACTACTACCACACTGCTGGCTGGCTACAGAAAGACTGCAGGTCACCACACAAACTGTCTGCTGTGGTTACCAGGATAGGGTAAACCCACCCGTACCCATGATGCACTGCCCATGCAGATCAGCAGTCTTCAGCTGATCACATAATGGGGTATGCACCCCCACAGCACCTAGGCCTGGTAGGGGGAACTGACCGTGTGTGTTACTGGCACAGAGTAGCTACAGACCGTGACATTGTATGGGTCTTGTGCTCACCCTGAGGGTGAGGTGGGGCACCCAGCACCATGTCTGCAGCACCTGGCTTAGCTGAGATAGGCTATGCTGCTGGTCCCCATCAGTAACAGTGTGTGGTAGGTAGTCCTTGCAGATACACCTGTGTCCATCTGTATTTCCCAGTCACGTCTAGCACTTGTGAACTATAATGCACCCAGAATAGTGCATATCCTGTGTAGGTGCCATGGTCACACGTTATAGGTGAAGAGGGGTGTTTGGACCCAAAAGCGGATTATGTAGCACCACCCAACCTGCCCTCTGTGGACCAGGGTGGGGGGACAGGACCTCCCACCAACAGATTCCATTGTACAGCTCTGCAATGGTGACAGTAGAGAGGACCATCAACCCCCGTCCTGCTGGGGAACAGGCACCCTATAGGGCAGTCGATGCAGATCTGTATGCATCACATAAGGCAATGGCAGATAGGCAAAATGCTGGAGAAGCTCAGCTGCCCCCTATCACTAGCTGACATTCACCAGCAGAGGGGCACAGTCAGTCTCCACCCTGAAAGGTATGCCAACCATACACATGTTAACTGCAGACAGTCTGCTAGCTAGTACATAGAGGAACTATGTGCACCCAAACATGGGATGTGAGCACACACACCAAGCATGTATGTCAGTGACTGGACCCCAGAAAAGAGAACCCATAAATAATACTTGAAAGAAATGCTACATCGTACTATGGGGGAACCTAGCCATGCCATGGTCACTGCTCAGTCAGGGTGAGAGTGATCTCCCAGCATGACATGCTGTGGCCACCCTGTCCATGCAGGTGGTGGTCAGGCACTACAATGTCCCAGCCATTGCCCTATACCAGGGGTTCTCAACCCTGTCCTCGGGACCCACCTAGCCAGTCGGGTTTTCAGGATAGCCACAATGAATATGCATGGAGAGATTTGCATATAATGGAGGCAGTGTATGCAAATCTCTCTCATACATATTCATTGTGGTTATCCTGAAAACCCGACTGGCTAGGTGGGTCCCGAGGACAGGGTTGAGAACCCCTGCCCTATACCCTGTGCAGATGCATCCTGCCCAGGACACCCTGTCCGGGCCATACCCACAGTAGCTTGCTCCTCATTATGCACAATGGCAGGCTAACACTGGAAACAGTGCAAGCAGAGTGGGCTCAGTTAGGTGTAGGCAGCCACAACACCCTGGATAGACATACACACACTCCCACACCTATGCCAGCATTGTGCAAATATAGAGGTTTGTGGCAGCCCTGGCCGTCACACCAGTCTTGGGCACAGTGCAGGCATTGCTATGGTATGCAAAACTGTTGGGGTCGCTCCCCGGGGTGGTAAACACTGTCAGAATCAATAACTGAAACACACTCCACATATATCAGAAAGGTTGCTATGATGAATCTCTATAAACAAATCATGTTTAACTTAGAATTTATTATCTGACATTAATCATAGCAACCTTTTGATATATGTGGAACGTATTCCCAAGTTTAGGACGGCATTGCTAAGGTATGCAGGTGCCAGTATTGGGAGATGCTGCTCCGTGCAGGGCCCAACAACCTGACTCTCCATGAGGTATTGGATAGTGGAGCCTGTGGGTGTGGGTGTTTGTACCCCTGTTAGCCTCTGCTCTAGGGCTGAGTTTCCCAACTCGGGTGGGCCAAACACTGTTCAGGTTTTCATGCTGTCCCTAATGAATATGCATGAGGTACATTTGCATACAATGGGGGCGGCACAAACAAATGCAGCACAGGCATATTTATTAGGGACAGCATGAAACCTGAATGGTGTTTGGCCCTCCAGGACTGCAGTTGGGAAACTCTGCTCTAGGGATTGCACATGTTTATGGTGTCTGTGCTCTGTAGGGTAAAATATAGGCATTTCAGGCATGTTTATTTTATCTGCAATAAAGGTTCCTTCTTTATTAACACGGTTTAGTACTGGGTAAAATATTGGGACAGGGTTGGCAGGAGCCACAGCTGGGACTTGAACTTGTGACCTTCTGCTCCTGAACACACTGGCTGTGTGTACTGCACCAAACTGTTGTCACAGGGGCAGATCATTCCCTGTGGATACCATGACTGTTCGTCAGACAGACCTTGACTGTTGCAGTGTATGGCACCCACCTAAACGGGGCTTGGCCGTGGTCTGGTGTGGGCAGATGCCACTGCCTCCTCCGCCACCAGCACCCCTCCGCCACCATGCTGACATGCCCTTATGCCAGTGGTGCTGGTGGTGTGCAGTCTCAGGCCATCCAGTGTGCCTATGGTGTGGGTTCTCGGGTAGGGGTGCCTACATGGACATGTGCGCTTCCCCCCGGCACCGTCTGCCAATGTTATGTGCCCTTGGGGGTACCTGCTGGGTAATAATCCCCTGTGACACTGTGGGACACACCCTCTTCCCATGTTGGACCCTTGTCAGTTGCTGTCTTGCTGCTTTACAGTTTCGGCATTCCTATCTGCTATCTAGGCATCTGCCTAGTCCGCACTGTGCCCCAGCTGGACCACAGCATGTGCCGCCTGCAGCCCCCTCATCCCATTTACAGCATCAGTACAGTTGCCCTTTCCTACGTGCCCACTCTGCTGTTGCTGCACATGTGCACGCCATAACAAACCTGCCCAATATAAATGACAAAAACCCTGATCACCGCTATTTCAATTTGGGATCATTCACTTTGTAGGGGGACAGAGCATAGACCCTTCCAAACATGATATCTTCCTTTTTACACTTTGTCAGTAGTGTTGCTTTATGTTTATCATTAATATCACTATTGGCCAGCTTGGTTATTGGGATTTCAAATGTGGTTCTGGTCATTTTCTATGTTGATTTGCCTTTTTGGTTCCTGCACATGTATCACTACTATCACTTTCCTGGGTTTCCCTGCCTTTGCTGTACATTGCTGACTGAAATGGTTTCTCTCTCCTGCAAATGTGCCTCTAACGCAAGGGTTTCACTGGCGCTAATTTTCAGACCTTCATTTCACGGCGTTAGTGTGCATGGAGCCTCTCCCCGCCCACTCTCTGCCCATTGACCCCTATCTCCACCCTCTGGGGAGCCTTACTCTACCCGTCAGACCCGGCTTTCACAGCGTTAGTGTGCCTTATGCTGCTGCCGATGTTATCGCGTGATACGTGATGTTATCACGCGATAATGTTATATTATCGCGCAATAATGTTACATATCGCACGATAACGTTGGCGCTGCTACGTTAAGACAGTTTAGTAAACATAGCCCATGGTTTCACAGAATTTATGGCACAAGAACATAGCAAAATAAATCTTTGGAGTAAATCTCTAGAGGAGTTCACTGATTTGTATTTTTAATCATGTCCCAAAAAATTCCTTAGTCCTTTGTTGTTCTTTTTGTCTGTCTTAGCAGATTGTAAGCTCTGTGGTGCAGGGACTGCCTTTTATATATATATATATATATATATATATATATTTGTACAGTGCTCTGTAAAGTATAGTAAACAATAGATTCAGTTTGGCATTTTATAAACAACTGCAGACCAAACTTTGGGCCAATCGGGAAACAGAAAGGAAAATGATCAGGAATACAGAAAGGCTTGCTAGCATCAGCACTCATGGAGATATGATGGTCTTATTTGTAAGATACTTGCTTTGTAAGCAGAAGGTCACTGGTTTGAGAGCAATCTCTGATTATGAAAAAGAAAAGATGCTTGTGCATGTACTAAAAGTGAATGCATTTATAGAGAGAAGAGTGAATGCATATATAACATATAACCCTTCTTCTGAAATCACTTCACTGGCTCCCCTTCTGTTTCTATATCCATTTCAAGCTAGTTCTTCTAACCTATAAATACATTCACTCTGCTGCTTCTCATTACCTTTCCTCTCTCCTCTCTCCCTACACCCCTCCTCGTGAACTCCGCTTCTCCAGTGGTTTCCTTCTCTCTATGCCCTTTTCCTAAAATGCCAACTCGAGACTTTGTTCCTTTCACCTTGCTGCACCTTATGCTTGGAACAAGCTTCATCTATCCTTATGTCAAGTCTCATCTCCCTCTTCAAATCTATGGTAAAGGCCTACCTCTTCAATGCCACTTTTGGATACTAATCCCTTGTTTCCCTTGTGTTTCCTCTCCCTTTTGACCCTTATTTTTCTTGTGTTGTATTGTTATGTATTGTCTGTCTTAACTAGATTGTAAGCTCTACAAGCAGGAACTGTCTTCTTTTATGTGTTTGTACAGTGCTGTGTACACCTTTCAGCACTTTATAAATGACAAAATGTAGTAGTAGTAGTGTATCGGGGCTGGCGGGAAGATTAGCTGCGCAGCAGAGTTCTGGATAGATTGAAGATTTGACACTGATGGAGACTAGCAAGGAGGAGGTTGCAATAGTCAAGATGGGAGGTGACCAAAGAGTGGACAAGAGTCTTAGGGGGATGTTTACCAAACGGCAGTAGCAGACGCCAAGTGATATCGGAGCTGCGGCCCCATTGAAATCAATGGCCGTGGCTCCAGTATCGCACGGAGTCCGCTACTGTCATTTAGTAAACTTCCCCCTTAGTAGTGTGTTCAGAGAGGAAGGGACAAATTTTGTTAATGTTGTAGAGAAAGAAATAGCAGGTTTTAGCTATATGTTGATTAAGTGTGGAGAAGGAAAGGGAAGAGTCAAAGATGACCCCAATGTTGTGGGCTGAGGAAACAGGAAGAAGATGTAGAAGAGTGTTGTCAACAGTGATAGAGAAAGGAGGAAGGGAGGAGGAGGGTTTAGGGGGAAAAATAAGAAGGTCAGTTTTAGCCATATTCAATTTTAGGCGGTGGTGAGACATCCAGGCAGTGATGTCAGATAAACAGGTAGGGATAGGAGTTTGGAGCAAAGGAGAATATTAAAATATTAGAGACATCAGACATGGATCAGTTGAAGTCATGTGAGCAGCCTCAGTGCAATGGGAATAAGGGTCCGCAGCCCAGAATGACTGAAATGCAATAAAGGAATCAACAGGTCTGACCAGGCAATATCAAGTATCCCCCCAGACATATGGACATCTGTAGATAGGCTAATGTATACATGTCACATTGTAGATAAGTTTCTGAGCACCTCCCGTATGCCTCCCTCACCTACATTTCTCTGTAAGTTCACTGTAATGTTGTTTGAGTCGATATGTAAACCGCTTTGATTGAAGTATTAGGCGGTATAAAAAACTTGTTAAATAAGTAAAAAAATAAATAAATAAAATATATTAGATCTTAGGACTTATTGCAAGTAATGTGAGAAATTAAAGAAATTGCATCTTTCAAGGGGGGTCGTAGCCTCTAGACCGCACAGGTTCCCTCTTTTGTCTACATTGCACTGGTATCATGAGTGGCAACAGTTTGCAGTCGCCGCATCCACGGTGTTCGTTTGCATTTTTAGTGTGGTCTATGTTGGGGCATGCTGTGCACGCCCCAACAAATACCGCAGGGCTTTTGTAGCTAACCTGGTGCTTTCTACACTAGCATGCTGCGCTAGCTGAAAAAGATTATTGCACTTTAATAGACATGCCCACAAGTGTTCTTTACCTTTCTGATTTCAAGGCCTGTCTTGTTCCTTGCATTCAGTTTAAGGAAGTCAATGTTGATTCCAACTCCAGCATTGATAATAGTGCGTCCCAGTCAATAGCATTAATCTGGCAGTTGTACTGCAAAAAGAAAAAATATGCTTTTGTGTATAAGTTCAATGCTGAATTCTGTTGCCATGCAACACGTTCTAGAGGCAATAAAACACAGTGTGGGCAGGTGGGTGAGTGTTTCTGCAGCAGACAGTAATTGGGACCAAATCTTGTAGCACTCACCATCTTAACTGTGGATATCTAGGAAGCTTGGGTGCTTTTGAAACACATGTGGTACTGATGCAAACCAGTAAGAACTGTTAAAGGAAGGCTTACGGAGTACTCATCCTCTTCATTCCCTTGCCTCACACTGTTATGTAATTATTAAGCCATGATTTTTCTGTTCATGACTAATAGAAGCATGTGATTTGTTTATGTGCCAAGGCTGATTGAAGCACATATGTGAGCTACATGCTTCAAACTGCTTTCTTTTTGAGCTGACAGACCGAAATGTTTAGGAAAGAATTCCATCATCTTAAAAAGAAAATCTGAAAGAATATGCATGCAGGGTGTTATGCACTAACAACACGTAATATAGTGCATTTTAACAAGAGATGTGTGTTCACTTCGTGCTGTTCCTCTTTTCCTCTCTTCCTTCTCGATGACTACACTGCTTCTCTCTCTGGTTATTTCAGGTCTCGATTACTGTAATGTCTCTCTGGCCGGTCTCCCCGAGTCTCAGCTTTCTCGTCTCCAACGCGTTCAAAACACCGCCATCCATATCCTCGCTCACGCATCCCGCTTCGATCATGTCACACCCCTCCTTCTGCACCACCACTGGCTCCCCATCACCTACTGAATACAATTTAAAATCCTCATCTTTGTACACAGAGCCATCCACAATGGCATTCCCCTTTATCTTTCCGATCAGGTCCACATCCATACCCCCCACCGTTCCCTTCGCTCAATCCACATTAATCGCATGTTCCTCTCCTCCCCATCCCAGGCTCACCTAGAATCCACTCGGTCCTCAGCTTTTTTCTTCCTTGGCCCAAGACTCTGGAACTTGCTCCCCCCCACTCTTCGACTGGATCCCTCTTTTAAATTTTTCAAAACACAACTAAAAACTTACCTTTTCTGCGCAGCTTTCGATCTCCCTTCCCCTCCCCCTCTCCTCACCCAAGTTGTAAAATAAAATAATATAATTGCTTCCCAGCTTCCTTCACATCCCCTTTCCTATTGTTCCTCCTTATCCCCCCTTCCTATTGTTGATCCTTACCTATTGTAACTGTTACCTATTGTTCCTTCCTTTCTCTTCTATCCACTGTTTCTACTTCTTTCCTTCCTTTAGAGGTTTTTATTGGCGTTCATTTTCCTTTTCTGCAGCACCCTTTTTAAATTCCCAAATTTTATTGTTGATTGTAAATCGCCTAGGTACTTTTTGTAAGGGCGGTATATAAAGTTTTAAATAAACATAAACATAAACACTTTAATATGAAATGAAAACACAAATGAATTTTATTTATTTTATACTTTTTTTTCATTTGAAAGTAAACACTGCCTCTGCTGCTAAAAAAAAACCCCAACAACTTTCCCTCAGTTCTCCAAGCTTCTAGGAGTATGCACAGGTATTTTTTCATTTTATTTTCTTTATTTTTTTTTCATTTTGCTTGTTTCCTTCATTTCATATATTAAAAAAGAAAGAACTAAATTAAACATAATCAGATAAAAACTCTTAATTTCATTTATTAAAAGGCAACTCCATTTTGTTTACTTCAGAAATTAATAGTGGCACCAGCAGACCAAGGCCAGCACTATTTGAAATTACTATTTGAAGAAGCAGGTGAAATGAGGAATCCTCCTTTCCATGAAGAGACTTCAAAGGGTAAGAGAATCCAGAAGGACTGAAGGGCATTAAGGACACACCTGAGAACATATGGGCATGGGGAGATGACTTCTTAAATTTTGGGGCCCTTTTACTAAGGTGCGCTAAGTGGTTACCATGGGAATTGGCAGTAACTGGTAGCATGGACCTATGCTAATGGCTACCTTGTAGCCATGATAGTTACTGCAGTAATTGTACATTGTGTGATGAGGCAGGGAAAGGGTAGGTTTGGCATGGAGAATAGGAATGGAGAGCAAATTGCGGTTAGCTTGGGGATATATAGAGAGTGGAGCGGAATGGAGGAGTAGCCTAATGGTTAGAGCACTGGCTTAGGAACAAAGAGACCAGGGTTCACTTCCCACTAGTACACCTTGGACAAGTCACTTAACCCTTGTTGGGATATGTAGGCCCTTGCATTAATCTCTAATGAGTTATAGATATATAGGTCAGCCATGCTGTTGAACTGTGGGCAATGAAAGTTATATTGGCCTGAAAATAAAGAAATAATCAGCTATTGAAGTTTGTAAAACTCTGGGCAGACGTGCTCAGGGGCTTGCATGCTAGGCTGAAATAGCAAGTTACATCCAGAGAAAACCACAAGCTGACAGTTGCAGATAAAGCTATGTGGGTGCCAATAATGTCCTGAAGAAAGCAGATGGCATTGACAGAATTGGGCAAGTATGGAAAAAAAAGAGAAGTAAGGGCCTGCCTGGGATCTTGTGGTCAGAACATGCTGCAAAAAGCATTTTTTGGACAGAGAAGGTGGGGGCATGGGCAGGAGTGAGAGGCACTGAACTCATAGACTAAAAAATTATACATGGTCAAAGATATACACGTACACGGAAGTAAGAAAATGTATATATGTAACATGATTATTGTACTCGGGGGGAGGAGGAATTCTGGAGGTGTCTGGTGTCTGATGACTGACAGAAGCTCTCCTCCCCGCTGCCTGTATTGTCCATCAGTTACCTAATAAACAGAGATTCTGATTGCACCTGTACTAACTTTTGGATCTGGACTATACAGGAAATTAGTGATAATTAGTAATCGGTCTTTTGTGAGTAACAGGGCCTCACACCCTCCATTGCTCAGAAAAATCCATTAACAATGTCCCTGTTTAATGTACATTACCAAGTTTAAGTTACAATATAAACCACTTTGATTGAAATGATAAAGCAGTATAAAAAAACCTGTTTAAATAATATATCACATGCTGTCAATGTTGCAATTAGCATAGGTGCATTGCATTAATTGCAAATGCTGCTGTTGCATTTTAGGGAACATTTAAGTGCAATAACTGTTGGGAACATGCTGGGCAAGCCCCTGACAATTAGGCACCTCTGTTGCACTTACCATGTAATAATATTTACTCAAAACATATGGTAAGTGCAAAAAAAGTGAAAGACCCCTTTATTTTTTATATTTTTGTATTAAATTAATTTTTGAGTAAACTTCAATGTTAGATTTAATTTTACATTATTCTTGGATAACCAGTTTTCAACCACAGATATATATTCATTCAACACTCTGATCGCAGCATCCTGGTCCTTCTCCATTGTGAGGTCAACTGAACGCAATTAGCATAACAGTGATGATGAACACAACTAGCAATTAACATGCCTTGGCATAATCCTAGAGGCTTGGGGAAGTGGGGGAGAGTTCAGAAGATTTTTTATTGACCAAAAAAGAGACTTTGGTGGGGTAAAAAGGTTTGTAGGAGCCTGGAAGGGATCAAATGAGGTCCCTGGAAGCCTTTGGGGTTAATTTTTGTTGCAGGGGTTAGTTCAGAAATGTTAAAAAACATCAATGGAAAAAGATCAGTAATTTTTACATTTTTTGTTTCATTTTAAATGCAAAATGGCATAAAACAGGAGATTTAATTTGAAATGGCCTTTAAAAGCATATCCCTGCACGCCTACACTGCTTCTTACCCAATGTTTGAAGTCCTTACAGGGTAGTTCTGTTTCTCCATGTAAACAGTGAGGAGATCATGTAAGCAATAGCCTATGAGGGTTATTTTAGAAGCCCTATTTGGATGTCTGAAAATGGGCATAAAGACATCTAAAGCACGGAGACATCTCCAGAGCCAATTTAGAAGCCAAGTCTGTGGACATCCCCAGAGTTAGGATGTCCAAGTCTGAGTGGGGGAATGCTGGAGGTCTGGCTGGGGCACTCTCAGGAACCTGGATGTCACTGCCTTATCTCAGAAATGTTATGGACATCCGGAGTTACATCTAAGGTTATACCTGCTCCAAGCATGAACAGACCTCGAGAAAGGCTTGTTTTGACCATGAAACATCCAGAGGGTATAGAGAAGATGGCCCTTCACCATTCCCAACATTCTGCACAATTACAATGATAGCAACAGTGGGATTTGAATCCTGGCTCTAGCCCACTACTCTAGCCATTAGGCTATTCCGGGACCTCCACAATCTAGAATACAATTCTGGTAATGTCTATGTAGAAGTCCCTGCAGATGTCCATATCGGGCATGTCCACATTAGTGAAATCATGCCTGAGCTTGGATTTGTCTGCTTTTTTTCAGATGTTCTGGCTTGAGCAACAAATATTGTACCTGGACATCATTGTTAAAATTCCATTTCACGTCTGATAGTCCCTTTCATAATTATCAGCGTTAGGTTTTGTGGGGTTTTTTTGGATTTTTCCATTTTTATTTTCCCTCAGTAGTTTTGACTATAAATATATGTAACCCCCTTTCTGTGTGGTCCAAGCAGTTGTAATGAACCTACTAGGCAGACAAGGGAGCATACCATGCCTATGCTTTTTGGTCTATTTCTCCTTGGAGGCCTAATTGCTTGCTCAAAAAGCTTTTGGACTGTTTGCGGCAATGTCTTAACTCTGGCAGCAATGGCGCTGATCCTCCTGAGTACAGTTTAAGAAATTGGCCTTCATGCACATGCGCTTATTGGGTGAACTGGCACATCTGACCATGGATGTCCCTTGTTAGCACACTTTGTTTCTGATGTCATAATGCTCCCACATAGCATGCATATCTCCATGCAGGCACAGTCCCAGGGCCTGCTGGTGGGAATCTGTTGAGTCAAATTTTCAAAGGCAGGAAACTTTACAAAGCACTTTTTACACTTGAAAACACTGCAATTGCTCTTCAAAATGTCCAAAACACAGTGATTCAACTTTACACAATTTTCCTGCATAATTCATTTGCCCTTTGCCAGAACTTTGCAGCAAAAATGCTAAACACAGTCCAGAAATAGTTTTACTCTGCTACTTGCAATTTGTTCTCCAATTAAGAGTCCATCTACCAATTGCAATTTTTCTCTTTAGCCAAGAGTACCAAAATGCATCCATTGCCCTTTTTAAGTGTCAAGTTTGGTGCCAATCAAGTCTTTGCAGTTCAAGCCCTATCTATGTAGCTCAGTTCAAGTCCTATTTCAAATGCCACTTAATTGATCTCTCCAACAAGTTCAACTTCTTACTTCTCAAGATCATGGAACATCATCTTAAAATGGGCCTGCACCTCAAAGTAAAGAGGACAAAGATCCTGAGAACTGGCAAAATCAATGAGTTAATCGTTGACAGAGAAGAAATTGAAATAGTTGATTCAAGTAGGTTAAAGTTGTCCACTATCAGTAAAGAAATGACAAGCAGTGAAGAAATCCAATGATGCATTGCTCTTGGCAGAATGGCTATGAAGGACCTAGACAAGATTCTCAAGAGCAGAGATGTCTCTCTCCATACAAAAATTCAACTTGTTCAAGCCATGGCATGTTCAATAACGTCATATGGATGCAAATGTTGGACAGTGAAGAAGATAGACAGGAAGAAAATTGATGCCTTTGAATTATGGATCTGGCAACGAATACTGTGCATACCAAGGACTGCCCAAAGAACAAACCAGTCGGTACTAGATCAAACCTAAGCTTTCTTTAGAAGCTCAAATGAAAAGACTGACTTTTCATACTTTGGACACATCATGCGAAATGAGAGTTCATTTGAGAAAAACATCATGCTTGGCAAGGTAGAAAGTGAATGCAAAAGATGAAGGCTAGCATTGAGATGGATCGATACAATAACAGTAGCTATGGCTGTCACTCTGTCGACAATGAGCTGCCTAACTGAAGACTGAACACAGTTTAGGACAACTATCTAGAAGATCGCCTTGAACTGACACTGACTCAACGACACTTAACAACAACAACAAGTTCCAGTAGTTTAAGTGTCATCTATGAAACCTCCTTTTTGTGTGGTCCATGCAGTTGCTATAAAACTACTAGGCAGACAAGAGAGCATACCAGAGTTTCTTTGAATTCCTGGATTTAAAAGTTTCAAAGTTCAGACTTGTGAGAAGGTGGGTTACCAAGCGGAAGAAATTAATGATTTGGCACTTGACACACTCACATTCATCCTTCTCAATAAATAGAGTCCAGGCCAGAGGTTTGTGTTCTGAACCAAGGTTTTACTTAAAATCAGGGTCACTGATAAACAACTTTTATGCTTAGTAAGATCAATGAACAAGAACTATTCTTACAAAGAGCTAACTCTTTTTTATTATGGTTGAGATAATATTTTTATCTCATATTGTCTCAAATCATCTAGTATCATCACTATCAGTGCTATGTCCATCTTGAAACCCAGAATGCAACGGGTCAACAAAACCCAAATCTACTCAAAGATTTGCAATTGAGCCCAGACTGTCTTCTTAATGATCTTACCTAAGACTGGTAAATTGGGCAATAGCCTATAGTTTTTATAATTATTAGTTTCCAACATAGGATTCTTCAAAATAGGTTATATCAGGGGCTGTTTAAAGACATAGGTAGAACCTCATGGAAAATCACCATTACTGTCTCAGTTCGTGTGGCCCATTAGTTACCACTGGCCTGCATGCCTAACCAGGAAAGGCAAGGATCAAATTAATATGTAGCTAACCTTACTAAGGTCAACAATCTTGCAAACACCCCATCTCTGCTGATTCAAATATTCCTGAGGATGGTCTTATATCTAATCAGTCATCTTTTTGGGATCCTAAATCGTGCCTAAACTCAAATGGATTTTTAATATCTTTGAAATGAAAAATATCAACAAACTTCTCATGGTTCTTCAAAGGTCTCAGCTCCTGTTGTGAGAGATTCAACAAATATAAATCTATTCAAGAAAGGTGCCATTTGTAATCCTGAATATGCTTCCTATATTTTGATGTGCTAGATAGGATGCCCTCTTGATATCCAACTTAGACATATACTAATGTCTTTTTAGCTGTTGATTCTTCTGTTTAAGCTCCCAAAAGTCTTCACTAAATCAAGAAGCCTCAATTGACAAATTAACTAGGTCTTTAATGGAGCCACTTTATGTAATACCAGCCAATCTAGGGTCTGTCAGGAGGAAAAACTGGGAAATTCTTTAACTGTGTCAAAAATACAGCTGGGTCAGTCTTCCTATAATTATTCCATAATTGATTGTTGTAAAAGAGCTGGTAAAAGAAACTCCCCATTAAATAATGTTCCTATCAACGCAATGGTGTCACACTCACTTCTTCAATACAAGGGGGGGGGGGGCTGATAAGTCTCTGGCCTTGTAGCGAAACAGAAAGCTACTGGCACACTTTGGTTCCAATGATCTCTCTGTAGTTTCATTTTATTTGGTACCAATGAAGTGTACCTGTAGCTTTCTGTTTCGTTACAAGGCCAGAGACTTATCAGCCCCTCCTCGTACTTACTGCAAGAGTAAGCATATGCTTTATCAAATCAAAAATTTGATCAAGCATGTGCTTGATGGTATGTGTGGGTTCTGGGATAACCCTACCACTGCTTTCTCTGAAATAAACCCATCAGCTTGACCAGAGACAGAGACCCCAGCATGTACATTGAAGTCAACAAGAACAACTAGTCTAGTAGAAACATAGAAACGTGGCAGCAGAAAAAAGGCCACATGGCTAGTTTGCCCTTCCACATCAACTACTATAATACTTTTTTCCTTTAGAGATCCTCTGTGTTTGTACCATGCTTTTTTGAATTCAGATATTGCCCTCATCATTACTACTCCCACTGGGAGATTATTCCATGCATCTACCACTCTTTCCATAAAAAAATATTTCCACATATTACTCCTGAGTCTATCCCCTTTCACCCTCTCATAACAGAGCTTGCTTTCAATCGAAAAAGGCTCTTCTCCTGTGCATTTATGCCATAGAGGTATTTAAACATCTCTATCATATCTCCTCTATACCACCTTTCCTCTAAAGTATACATATTAAGATCCTTAAGTCTGTCCTCATATGCTTTCTGATAAAGACCATTAACCATTTTAGTAGCTACCCTCTGCACCAACTCCATCCTACCCTTGGAAGAGTATCATGGACTTCAGGCAGTCTGTAAATGGACAGAAAATCTAATTTCAGGCCATTACCCATGCATAGATAATTTCATGAACAGTTTAAGCATTGTGGGGATTGCTGAAAGAGCAAATACTTTATTCCTCTTGTAATTTAATGCAGTCAATTATAGTTGGATGACTGAACTGCTGTTTTATTTTATCCGATAATAAGATCACCAATGACTATTGAAATGGTTTTTATTATATTCCATTGACACTTCGCATCTGCTGACTTGCTATATCTCTTACCGAGTAGATAATAAGTGATTTTGCAATAGATATGGGGCATATTTTCATGTACCATTAAATTACTAGGACATAGTTGATAGCATGGTTTAAATGGATGACATGGGGCTCCCAAACAGGGCTGTGAACACGGCTTGGCACCATCTCCAGGCCCCGACAGTTCAGGAAAGAAGAGAAAAGCCAGGTTTGGGAATGAGGCTGAAAGCTACTACATAACAATCTGCAGCCCAAACTCTGGCTCATAGACTGACTCTGAAGTATCCGTTGTATAAATACATTTATGCATGTACTTAATAAATAGCTTTTTCCTTGTTGTCACCATTTAGCATTTCTTCTCTTGAAAAAAGAAAAGAAAACAACATTCAAAATTGCAACTAATTTTTTTAGTTACTTTTTTTCTGACAATCATACCAAGACAGAAGAAGAGAAAATAAAATATGCCATAGACTATGGATTGAAAAAAAACATTCCAGTGGCATGTTCGTAAGGAGATCTGTAGTTTTCAGCATTGCTCACTCAACTCTTTGCTAACAAGAAAAAATATCAAAATCATTTTCGGCATTTAAAAATAATACTTTCTGTGTTGCTATGGTGAAAGAGACTGCATGAAGCATGGATGTTGATGGTGCAGGCTGAATTTCAGATGTGCTGAAGGGTATTCAAAAGAGGGACATGCCAGGAAATCTGAGAGAAGAGGCACTGTTCGTACCTGCAGAGTTCTCTACGAATCTTCAAGGGGGACTAACAGGAGTTGACTATTTACTATTGTTTATTCTTTCAAATATTTATTAGAAGGGAATATACTAAGACAAATGAGAAAGGTGATATTACAAAGAAACACTTACTTTATTAAACAATAAGGGGGTTATTCTGTGCCACAAATAGCGGAGATGGATGGCCCAACTGGACGTCTATCCCCGCTATTCATGCCTTCACCCGGCCACGACTAACTTCCCCGCTGTAGTGTGGGGAAGTTAGACGGGGGCGGCTCAAGGGTGGAGTCTGGGCGGTCACTGGCATTGGACATACAGAGACAAGTCTAATGTTGGCTCTGTACATCCAGGGCCAGCGACATGTGCGGGGAAGTTATTCCACCTCCAAGGTGGAATAACTTCCCTAGACGTGTCCTTTTTTAAATGCCGGGGCATGGATGGGGCAGGGGGGCCGGAGGATATTCCCCACAGCTTGATCCTGGCCTTAGGAGGCCAGATTGGGGGTCAGGCTGAGAGGAATTTTGTTTAATTTCCGGTGGCCGGCATCATGGCTCTTCAGTGGAGCCGCTGTGCCGTAGCAACATGATGCCATTGTGCCACGGCTCCATTGAAGAGCCTTGACTGAGTTAGCCGCAGACAGTCCTGCACGTGCAGGCCAGACTGAATTGCAGTCCCGGCCTCACGACTGTTCGCGATTCTGGTCCCATGGGACTAGATGTGCCCTGCGGGATCAGAATCGTGATTCCCTCTGTGCATCTGGTTCAGATCGGACGTACAGAGGGGATCGATGTCCGGGATAGAATCGGGCCCTAAAAGGGGTGTGCGTGGCCAAAAAAAAAAAGAGCAGTTCATGCTGGTTTTAAAACAAGTTTACCTGATTTTGAGGCATTTTTAAGCACATTTTTCTTAGGCATAAAGTACCTATTGTTGAGGCTTCACTGGCAGGGAAGTTGTCTGTCTGTATGCTTGTTTGTGCATGTGTATGTAAGGCTACTGAAATGCTTCAGTTCAGGTCCCTCCCCCCTCCCCCACAGTACCACCATCATGATTGACTCTCTTGAATGGGAGTCTCGCCTGAACTTCCTCCACTAGGGTCCACCAAAAAACAGCACTCTGCCACGAGGGCAACCAAAAAACCAGTCTGGAAACGTGGCGGGGGGGGGGGGGGAAACAGCCTTTATTAGTCCAAAAGGATTGAGTTTGAGTTTATAGGCACACTCAATTTGTTTGGACTAATAAAGGCTGGTTTTTTACCCCCCCTGCCACGTTTCCAGACTGGTTTTTTCCTCCACTATGGGCCTCCACCATACAGATTGCTGATCACTGTGGGGTAAATGTGAACTGCCATTTTTCTGAGGAGCCACAGCTAGAGACAAGAAAGGGTGTGTGAAAAAGGGAGTGGATGAAAGAGGTAGGGTATGAGAGAGAGAGAGTGAATAAAGCCTAAGGGGGGTTATGACATAGAGAGTGAGACTGGGTGAAGGGTGGTGGGGAGTTATGAGAGAGAAAGAGAAAAAAACTGGAGGAAACCTGAGAAGGAGGTATGATGCATGCACAGAGGCTCCTACACTCTCCATCAAACACACACATACACACACACACAATCACACCCCTGACTCTCACACAGACACACACCACACACACAGCCCTCGACACACACACAGACAACCCATGATATTCCGCATGATACACTCACACATGCATTCACCTATCCCCTGATATCCCTCAATGCACACACATGCATGCACTTCCCGACTCACACACACATGCACACACCCCTCAACACACACACAGACCGCAGACAACCCATGATATTCTGCATGATATACCCACACACGCATTCACCTATCCCCTGATATCCCTCAACACACACCCTGTGACACTTCCCATGAGATACACACATGAACCCCTTACCTAATTCTTGAAATGCACCATTGCATCACACTGCCAGTGTACACTTTTCATGTTTGTTTTACTTGTTGTTCTTAGTGCATTAATTGTATGTGCACTAGAACTTTTTGAAGCATGTAAATCAGTTGTATACGCGCTAATCTGCAGGTATACAGGCATACAAGAGATTTGTGTGCACTTTCATTTTTTAGGTGACCAAATAAATTGACAGTGCACTCATGAACGCGCACCCCTATCTTCTAGGGAGTGTGGTAGTAGCAAACCCAGCACGTACATATTGTAATACAGCGCATTTCAAAAAACAAAACAAAAATACACTCGGAACAAATGCAGCCTACTTTCTGGAGCATGCTAAAATGCGCAGACCCGATATTTTACTGAGAGGGGTATGTGCCACTACAGCGCATAGCTGTCACTGCCGACCTCTAACCCCAGCTATTCAATGCTGGGGTCATATGCAGCCCTGGCATTGAACATCCATGGTCACCGCATAGCCTCTGATGCCACAGATGCTAACCGAGTAGCAGCAATATTACACCGCTATCCGGTTAGCTCCCACGGGTAAAACTAGGCCAGCTTTTGCTTTGCTAGTTTTACCTGCAGGTTGCAATATCGCTGCTACCCGGTTAGCGACTGTTGCTGCCCATGACACACCCCAGAATGTCCACAACATGCCCCAATGCTAAGCAGTTATAGATAGCAGCATTAGTTGGGGATATTCAGTGGCACTAACCATATTAGTGCCACTGAATATCCCGTTCAACAGCATTTACGTGGTTTACGGGTCAGTAAACCATGCAAATGCCTTTAGAATATCTTGCCACACATGCCCATGGTCCTCAAATACGGGTGGATCTGAAATAATGTATAAAATGCTCTTGTGAGAATCCTTATATTGGGGATAGGGTGGGCACATGTGGAAAGCGGGGGCGGTATTTAAAGGACTTAGCCTGCTCACTGGATATGTCCCAGTGAGCTATTCAGCGACGCTATCTGGATTTCTCCCAGAGTTGGAGGAAATGCTCAGCATATCCAGGCTTGATCTTGTGACCTCTCGAGAATATTCTGTGTGTTTTTAGTTAGGTATAAAATGTCCTGGTTTAGGTGCTAGGTATGCACTAAAATAATGTATTAGTCTAGCTTTAATAATAATGGGATAAGTGCATGCCATTTTATTTTCGGAAAGATTGTTCGTGGAAATATTGGCCAGAAGCTCATTCCGAGCAATACAGAGAGTGGAACCAGAGACCCATCAGACAAACTGGGCAAGTCTTTATAGGCACTCTATGTTAATGTACTCCTCTGTCCTCTAGAGGTGTGAAGGGTCTTTCATGAAGCCTCAGGATCTATTCATGCTACACAGCTCTTCATCATGACTTGCAGTTTAGCTTTAATTCAACTGCAGTCCTCTGTAAGTATATCAGAACCCCCAAATATATGCTTCAGCTAGCTTTAGATTAATACATCGCAACTGGCACGAAATAGCAAGGGGCAAGTTGATGAATTCTGCTTCAGAGCAAAAATTACTTCGTATTTGTCAATGAAAATTATTGCAGAATTTCTCATATCTGAGAAAACAGCTGGTGAAAAGCTAAAGCAATTTTTGCAATGAGGCAAAACCTTGATAAATTTCCTTCCCCCTTTGGAAGGCTCGTTCCAATGTTTAAGCTTAATGCTGTATATAAAACACGTGAGCATATCTTTGCTCAAATATCAACATATTTCTGAAGAAAACCCAACGGCCACTTTAAATCCTTTTAAAATTCTCAGCTCATAATGACAGAATTAACACAAGACCAGATTGAAGAAGAACAAGACAGATCTATGGTATAAAATCGGAGACAGGTGATTGGTGGGAGGATGACAGTTGGACCGGAGAATTGAATTCTCTCAACTACATTTTTGGAAGGAGAACTATATTTTCTTGTCTGAAATGTTTTATGACACACTGCCTTTCCCTCTTGCATTTCACAAGGCGTTCGAAAGAAGGATGGGAAAAGGATTTCAGCACTCATTAATCTGGAGAATAGGTTGTAGAGAGAGTCTGCATAAGATTTTCTTTGGGTAAATAGTATGTGTGTGAAGGCACTACAATTTTTTTTTATTGGGAATCAACATGCAAAATTCAGGCCATCAATCAAAATGTTCCAAAACATTTTCATTTACATCACCAGGACTTGTACTGTATGTCTGACTAGCCATGATATTTTTTTTTAATTTCTCTTTGGTTTGGGTCAGTATGCAAGAGTTAGTGGTACAGTGGTCAAAGCATGGGAACACTAGTTGATTCCATGTAAGATGTGATCCCATCCACAGCCATAAAAAAGAAAAAATCATAAGGTTAAACTTTACCCAAACAGTAATGTGTATGACCTTGTAAAGCTGCATTTCCCTGGATATGCTGTTACCCAACCACAGGGCATTTGCAGCAACTCTTTCATTGGAACAAGCTACTGTAATTAGCATAGTAACACAGAATATGATGGCAGATAAAAACCAGCATGGTCCATCCAATCTGCCCAGCAAGGTGGCAAGAGTAGGTGCATCTGCCACTCTGTGCAGGTCACCCCTCCCCATGCCTTTGTTTAGGGGTGTACCCATCACTCCATGCAGGTCACCTCTCCCCATGCCTTTGTTTAGGGGTGTACCCATCACTCCGTGCAGGTCACCCCTATTTGTTGAGCTCTAAGGGAGGAATGGCCTAGTGGTTGGGACACTGCTGGGGGTTCAATTCCCACCTGGGGACAGCAATCTCAGGCCAGAGGGACTGGGGTTTCTAGTCCTATAAGCACTCCTTGTGGCCTTGGGCAAGCCGCTTAACCCTCCATTGCCTCAGGTACACATACTGTACATGGTGAGCCCTTTGGGGACAAGTGAATGTAATGAATACATAATGTAAACCGCTTTGATTGAAGGATGGGCGGAACAGAAAACTAGTTAAATAAAATAAATATAAGATAGTTACATTTATTTTGATTTTATCCTATTGCTATAAAGGGATCTGTCCCATGCCATTTTGAATTCTGTCACTGTGTTTGCCCCCATCACGTCCATCAGGAGGGCATTCCAAGCATCCACCACCCTCTCAGTGAAAAAATATTTCCTGACATTGTCTTTCAGTTTACCCCCCTGCAGCTTCATGTTATGCCCTCTAGTTTTACAGCTTCCCCATCTTTGAAAAAAGTTTGTTTGTTCATTAATACTCTTAAGTATTTAAAGGTCTGTATCATATCTCCCCTGTCCCTCCTCTCCTCTAGTGTATACATATGTAGGTCTTCAAGTCTCTTCTCATACGTCTTCTGGCACAGGCTCCAAATCATTTTGGTTGCCTTCCTCTGAACTGTTTTAGTCTTTTTATATCCTTTGCGAGATATGGTCTCCAAAACGGAATACAATATCCCAAGTGAGGCCTCACCAGCGAATTGTACAATAGTATTAATACTTCCTTCTTTCTGCTGGTAATTCCTCTCTGTATGCAACCCAACATCCTTCTGGCTTTTGCCACCACCTTGTCACACTGTTTCGCCACCTTGAGATTCTCAGAAACAATCACTCTGTTGTCCCTCTCCTTGTCTGTGCACACCAACCTCTCGCTCCCTATCACATACAATTCCCTTGGATTTCTGCATCCCAAGTGCATGACACTGCACTTCTTCACATTAAATCTTAACTGCCAAGCAATAGACCATTCTTCCAGCTTTTGTAGATCTTTTCTCATGTTCTCCACTCCCTCAGGGGAGTCCATTCTGTTGCAAATTTCCATGCCATCTGCAAAAAGACAGACTTTTCCATTCAGTTCTTCATCAATATCACTCACAAATACATTGAACAGTACCGGTCCCAGGATTGATCCCTGGGACACCTTCCTTTCATCTGAGTGAGTTCCGTTTACCATCAACTTCTGACATCTGTCAGTCAACCGATTTCTGATCCAGTTCACCACCTTAGGACCCATCCCCAGGCTGTTCAGTTTATTGATAAGCCTCCTATGAGGAACAGTATCAAATGCTTTGCTGAAATCTAGGTAGATCACATTCATCGCATGAGCATAAGTACAAGTGAACTGGGAACCATAAACCCTGTTACTCTAGATCAGGGGTTCTCAACTCAGTCCTCGGGACCGACCTAGCCTGTCAGAATTTTAGGTTAACCATAATGAATATGCATGAGTGATATATGCATGTATTGGAGGTGGTCCATGCAAAACTCATGAATATGCATTGTTGTTATCCTGAAAATCTGACTAGCTAGGTGTGTCCCGAGGATTGGGTTGAGAAACCATACCCTAGAACAGTGCGTCTCAGTCCTCTCCTGGAGACACATTTAGCCAGTCTGTTTTTCCAGACTGCAATGCAATGTGTGCTGTCGAGTCAAAGCTGACTCCTGGTGACTGATTACTACAATGAATATACATTGTGATATAGTGGGTCCTTCCAGCCCGGGAGATGAGGCTAAAAAGCCAGGAACAGGAGTAGGGCTGACTTGTAAACAAAAGCACATGGCTCCTGGTTACCTTAGAAACCAAGCACAGAGGCAAGAGAAAGCCTGTGCTACCATTCAGGGAGTGAGTCACGAGCTAATGCAGGACACCTGCTAAGGGGTGGAGTTGAGCACTGCCCTAGAATTCACCCTAATAAAGAGAGTTCAGTTGAGCTTATGGAGTTAGAAGAAGAAGCGGAAGAAGGAGAAGTGGATGAGGCATGTGTGCTGGATAAGGAAACTAATGAGAGCTACGGTGAAGACAGCAGTGCCAGGAAAAAGCCAGAGGCTCTGTGGAAGGGTGAGACAGTGTCTTTCTTCAGGAAAAGAAAAGAAACCCCAAGGGAAGGATATAATAAGGGCAGAGTGGATTACCTGCAGTATCCAGGGGAACACAGAAGTGAAAGGAAGCCAGGAAGGCAAGCAAAATCTTCTGTGCAAGGCTTAGGTTGGGAACTTACAGCCAGTCCAAAGCCACAAAGAAAACCTCCACCAGCTAGGCTAAAAGGTAAGCCAAAAGGCTGGTATAAAAATAGTTACAGTGACTGTATTTACCCAGAGGGTTGGAGCTGGGAAAAGAATACCTGTGCTGATAACGTTTGTGAAAGCTAGTATTTAACTCAGGAATATCAGGTGAAATCTGAAGCAGTTAGAAAGGGCGTGGCATCAGGATTGCCGTTACAAACATTTCCTTCTAGCCAGGAAGAGTTAATGGACTTTGAACCTGAGTGTGCGAATATTGATGAAGATATCATGGACTGTACGATATTGCTTGCTAATGAAATAATCTCATTACGCTGAAGGCATGTTTTGAAAGAGAAAGTACAGCACTACTAGCATTGAGAAGCAGAGAGCTGTGAAGAAACAGCATTGTTACGTTGGAATGCTAGATATCAACTTGTTTATTGCTGAAGTAAGCCTTTTCTGTTAAAGAACCTTTGATTTGTCCTTATGCCAGTAAATACCTGGTTTGTGTTACTTTGTTCATGGTAAAATCCATCCCGGGAGGGGAAATAAAATCCTTTGGTTGCTTAAACCACTTTTCCACAACTGCTCCTCATTGATTCAGTGAAGGGACTACATTTCCCAAAAAGCCCAGCTTCAGGATTTGTAAAGTAGCTGCTTCAGTGGGGAAAAACCCACTCACTTAACCTCTACTCACTTATACATGGGGGTTTAAGGAGAGCTGGTGACAACATGAGATCAATTAGCATGTATAGAAGACCTAGGGGTATGTTTACTAAAGAGCGGTAAGGGAGAAAAGGTGCCATTAACAGGCATTATCGGTGCCTGTGAGCAGTTAACGCTGCAGAAAGCGCCAATAATGCTGGATTAATGAATCAAAGCTGGGCCCAAAGTGTTAAGGTAAAAGGAGGTGGAGAGTTGACATTAATGGGGTGGAGACTGGGCGGGGATAGCGTGTGCTTCTTTAGTGCCGGTTTGTGTTACCGTGCATTAGAGCTCCTGGCACTGGAAACCCTAACACCATCTGAAAGCTCGCAATAAGGGCTATTTCTGAGGGGAGAGAGCCTATTTAAATGTATGCAATGTGCTCCATCTACCATAGTTCTCAAATTAATGATAGTAGTGCTCCATTGGCAGCAACAGTGTGGGGTCCTGTTAATAAAGGGCACTATGTTGTTGGTGCCAAAATGGCAAAGGAGGTGTCACATGGGTGATGCAGTGGGGCTAGCTGGTCCACTAGGCTGACAAGGCTGCTGCCAGGGTGTACATCAGTAATGTCTGGTATGACTCCACTGTGACAGTGGCAGCACACAGGCATGCTGCTGCGGTCAAAAAGAAGTTGTGCCATCCCCACTGCCACCATGCTGCTATGTCATCATTGTGTGAGGGTGGGGGTGGCAGTCACAGTGGCTGCGGACTGCTGCAGACAAAATCTGTGTCCTGACCCTGTGTGTCAGGTGCAACACTCCAGTTGCCACTGCCAGTGGGATGGCAAGCATGTAAGATGCAGGTTCAGCAGAGCACATGGGGATCCTTCCCTTCCGAGGTCTAAGGCAGCAGCACGTGTGCCCACACCCCCGGTGGAGGGGGGCAGGAAAGGCATGGTGTGACTAACTGCATGTGTGCAACTTCAATAAGGCCGCCTATAGCACTGAAGTGGTGGCTGTGCCATGATGGCAGGGAGGGAGGGATTGGACGGCATGCTGTCCAACATGATCAGTGGACCCTGACACCAGCCAGTTTGTCAAGTGGATGGGATGGCCCTGGGATCAGGATGCCCCCCACTTGCACATATACAGTGGATATGTGCATGTGGGGGGGGGGGGGAGGAATATGCCACTGAGGCAGGAATACTATACGATATGATAACAGCCCATGTCAGAGGAAAAATGACCACCCTGGCCCTTCACCTGACAAATGATGACCATAATCTCTGTGTGAACTGGTGACCCTCCATAAGTAATCAGTCAGATACAACCATCTGAGCCGCATGTGAATCTATATTAGCTCTAGTCTGCAAAATCTGAGATTATTCCATGACTGCCCCACAAGCACACACCAGGAAATGGGTACATTGGCCATTCTGCTAGGACATCCATAATATGGAATGTATGTGTTCATGTATCATGGGCTGCCCCTTTGACTGGACAGATCCCATATGTAAGACATGAATGTCTGTTGAACCAGCAGCATAGCAACATACAGACCTAACAAGATGTCCCTCTCCCACACATGCCGAACATACTTTGTCAGACAAGTATGGCACAGAGCCTGCAGAGATCTAAGCAGGCATAGGCATACCCCAACTCATGTCCTCATACATCCTGACAATGACTACATATATACCCATGGATAATGAACCCACATGGCTGCTCTGTGGCTCCAACACATGGCTAGTGTGTTTGAGAGAAGGGTGCTGGGTTCAAGACCAGCCTGTGGATCAGCAATGGTGTGTCCAGGTGTGTTAACTTTATCCTACATTTCCAGTACTGTATCATCATATACAACCTTCAACATTTCGTCCAGCATGAGTCCTTATACCCAGCTGCCATGCTGAGGAGTTGCACCACCCACGGCTGACTGGCAGAGCACACTAATAGCATTGGCATACTGAGTGGGGGTTGACAGTACCCAAACATTGCAAAGCTAGATAGTAACCCCACATACTGTATGAGATGCCATTTACAAGCAGAAGGTTAGTTTTCAGTAAGTAGTTGCAATCTGTGGCTGTGACACTGTAATGCATTCCCAGTTACACCATCATTAAGGCCCATCCACACAGCATTCCCATAAAGTAGAGACAAAGATAAAAACATTATACAGTGGGGAGGAGCCAAGCTAAGATGGAGGCTGTGAGGTGATTTTGAGGATGCTGACTATCTATGGGAAGGAAGCGTAATGCTAAAGGAAGTTTGAAGCCCTCTCTTACCCCGGCGGTTTCTACACCAGTTTCTGTGGGGACAGTTGGACCCCTGGACAATGTCTTGGTGTGGTTACCTCAACATTCTGGGGCTGGGTAGCTCGGTTGTAGCCTCGAGCTCATCAACTCTCTCCCCCTTTGGCTGGTGATGAAAGCAGCGTGTATATAGCAAACACCCAATGGGAGCCTGTCGCTGAGCCCTGCTCTTATAGTGGGCGAGGTTGCAGCATGGCGGGGGCCAGGCATTAATGTGTGTGTAGCGAAAGGAAGCATTTTATCTGCCCCGGATCAACCTCAACATGCCTGGGCAGCGGCATCAACAAGTGGAGACCAGTCCCTAGAGAGGATCAGTGGGTCACGAGGAGGAGCTGCATCTTCAGGAATGGAGGCTGGATCTGTTCAAGCAGGAAGTTTGGTAGCATTTACTTTCATCAAACTGGCAAGTTTCACTTTGGAGTCTATATGGATGGCTATTGTGTCCTTGGGGGAAACTTTGTTACCTCAAGTATCATCTTTGACTGTTAAAGTCAATGAAAACATTGCAAAAATTGATCAACTTGCGGAATTGGTAACTGTTGCCATTACAGAGATTTCTGTTTTGAAGGCTAGGACGGTGTTGTTAGAAAGTCAAACTGAATCTTTTATTAAGAATTTTTCAGCTATGGACAGGAAAATTGAGCAATTGGAAAATGCTTCTCAAGCTAATGACTAGGGGGTATGTTTACTAAACTGCGGTAATGTCATTCACGGTAGGTTCTGCGGTAAAGGTAGAGATGCCCATATAAAGGCATGGGCGGTGCATCGTTACAGCAAGCTGACAGAGAACGCGCGTTACAAGGCGCCTTAGAATAACAAGCGTTACAAGGTGCCTTGTAAAGCGCCTTGCAAGGCACCTTGTAAGGCGCCTTGTAAGGTGCCTTGCAAGGTGCCGTATAAGGTGCCATGTAAGGTGCCTTGTAAGGTGCCTTATAAGGTGCCATGTAAGGTGCCTTATAAGGTGCCTAGTAAGGTGCCATGTAAGGTGCCTTGTAAGGTGCCTAGTAAGGTGCCTCAGAAGGTGCCCTATAGGGCCTCCTAGGCTAATCGCCATATTAGGCACTCTTGGACAAGTCACCGCAGAAGGTACCCTGGGCTATGGAACCATAGGTTAAGGTGGCCTAACAAGGTTATGGTGTCCTGGGTTAGTGTGCCCTAGGGACTGCAAGGTGCCTCAGGATGACATGCATGACCTGTGTGGAACAGAGACAGATGTAGCCCTAACACTAGATAGAGCACTCAGGAAAGGCAATGAACAGGTGAGTGAAGGAGGGAGAAGTGGGAGCCGCTGGACCTGCCATATCTGCGGGCATCCCATGTGCCTGCCAGTACTGATGACAAACATGGTGGAGCAGCTCTACCACAGCACAGGGTGTTGGCAATGTAAAGTACCAGAAACACAGTTGGCGGCAGACGATGGGAATACGTGTCCCCCTGTGGAGGCGGAGGTGGCAGGATAGTTACAATGATGGGTAGACAGAGGAGTGGTGGTGCCATGCAGATCAGGCACAGGCGAGGCAAGCACAATGAGGCGCAATGCAGGAAAGGGTAGCAGTGCAGGACATGGGCTGGCAGCCTGCACAGGCAGACAGGACTCTACACAGCTGACAGACGCAGATAGACAGACCGAGGGAATGTTGGCAATTGTGGTGAGGGTATTATGGGCTGGAAGCGCAGATCTGCAAAAATATGACCTCTACAGGCATGCACACTATTTGAATAGGACAGGCATGAGAGGAGGGAACAATGAGGAACTGAACCAATGAACACTGCCAAGAATGGCAATGTATTAATCAGTAGGCTATACCTCCATGGTGTATGTCACAGCAGTACCCATGATGCAATGCACATGCTGAATATCTGTCTACAGCTGATCACCAAATGGGGTCTGCACCTCTCCAGTACCTCAGCTGGGAAAGACGACCTGACAGTGTGTGATACTGGCACAGAGTAGCTACAGACCATGCCATTGTGCAGGTTCTGTGGTCACCCTTAGGGATAGGATTGGTGCCCAGCACTAGGTCCGCAGTACATGTGGTGCTAGAGATAGGCCCTGCTGTACATCCCCATCACTACCAGTGTGTGACAGGTGTTCCGTGCAGTGCAGCTGAAGGTAGTTTGGGGTCCATCTGTATCCTGCAGTCACATGTGGCCCTGTGGGACCAGACACCAGCCAAATTAGTGTGTACCCCATGTGAGGGTCTGGCTGACATGGGCAGCTGTTAGCAGGGCAGAGGGGTTCCTAGAATTGCATGAAGTGTGTGTAGCAGTGAACATAAAAACATAAGATATGCCATACTGGGTCAAACCAAGGTCCATCAAGCCCAGTATCCTGTTTCCAACAGTGGCAAATCTAGGTCATACGTACCTAGCAGTTTCCCCAAAAGACACAAGTTCCACAATGCTTGTACTGGGTCAAGCACTGATATCCTGGGTCCCTTCTTAATAATGGTTTATGGACCTTTCCTCCAGGAACTTGTCCAAACCTTTTTTAAACCCAGCTACACTAACAGCCTTTACTACATCCTCCGGTAACAAATTCCAGAGTTTGAATAATAAAATATTTTCTTTTATTAGTTTTAAATAGTTTACCCTGTAGCTTCATTGCATGTCCCCTAGTCTTTCTATATTCTGATAACGTAAACAATCTATCTACGTTTACCCATTCCACTCCATTCATTAATTTATAGACTTCTATCATATCTCCCCCCAGCCGTCTCCTTTCCAGGTTAAAGAGCCCTAACCTTTTTAGCCTTTCTTCATAGGAGTATCCTTCCATCCCCTTTACCATTTTGGTGGCTCTTCTCTGAACCTTTTCTAATAATGCTATATCCTTTTTAAGATACGGCGACCAGAATTGCACACAATATTCAAGGTGCGGTCTCACCATGGAACGATATAGAGGCATTATAATATCTTTTGTTTTATTTTCCATTCCTTTCATTATGATACCTAGCATTCTATTTGCTCTCTTGGCTGCCGCTGCACACTGGGCCGAGGGTTTTAACATGCTATCCACAATGACGCCTAAATCTTTTTCCTGGGTGGTGGTTCCTAATGTGGAACCTTGCATCGTGTAACCATAGTTTGGGTTGTTCTTCCCTAGGTGCATAACTTTCAACTTGTCCACATTAAATTTCATCTGCCATTTTGATGCCCAGTCTTCCAATTTATCAAGATCCTCTTGCAATTTTCCACAATCCTCTTGGGTTTTAACAACTTTAAATAGTTTTGTGTCATCTGCAAATTTGATAACCTCACTCATTATTCCACTTTCCAGGTCTTTTATGAATATGTCAAAAAGCAGCGGACCCAGCACAGATCCTTGGGGTACACCACTATTCACTTTTCTCCATTGGGAAAATTGGCCATTTAACCAAACTCTCTGCTTTCTATCTTGTAACCAGTTCTTGATCCACAGTAGTACACTGCCTCCTATCCCATGACTCTTTAGTTTTGCCAAAAGTCTCTGATGAGGGACCTTGTCAAAGGCTTTCTGAAAGTCCAGATACACTATATCATCCGACTCACCTTTGTCCACCTGTTTATTCACACTTTCAAAAAAACATAATAGATTAGTAAGACAAGATCTTCCTTGTCTAAAGCCATGTTGGCTGTCTCCCATTAGGCCATGACTATCTACATGCTGAGTAATTTTACTCTTTATGATAGTTTCTACCATTTTTCCCGGTACTGACGTGAGGCTCACTGGTCTGTAGTTTCCTGGATCACCCCTGGAACCCTTTTTAAAAATTGGCGTTACATTGGCGATCCTCCAATCTTCAGGTATTACAGATGATTTTAATGAAAATTCACAGATTACTAATAGCAGGTCTGCAATCTCATATTTCAGTTCTTTCAACACCCTTGGATGTATACCATACGGCCCAGGTGATTTGCTACTCTTCAGTTTATCTAATAGTTGTAATACATCTTCCTGATGTATCGATGTTTCCTTCAATTCTTCCGCACCTTTAAATACCACTTCAGCCATGGGTAACATCCCTACATCTTCCTCAGTAAAGACTGAAGCAAAGAATTCATTCAGTCTCTCCGCTATCGCCTTGTCGCCTCTTAGTGCCCCTTTAACTCCTCTATCATCTAATGGACCAACTGACTCTCACAGGTTTTTTGCTATGAATGTACTTGTAAAAATCTTTATTTTGCGTTTTTGCTTCCGCAGCAAGCTTCTTCTCAAATTCTCTCTTTGCCTGCTTTATCAATGCCTTGCATTTGACTTGCCAGTTCTTGTGCTGTTTCCAGGTTTCGTCATTTGGCTCTTTTTTCCATTTCCTGAAAGATGCTTTTTTGGCAACAACAGCCTCTCTGACTTCCCCTTTAAACCATGCTGGCAGTTTTTTGGACTTCCTTCTACTTTTCTTAAAGCGTGGAATACAGCTGATCTGGGCTTCTAAGATAGTATTTTTCAACAACACCCAAACTTGATGTAAGTCTTTAACCTTTGCAACTGCTCCTTTTAGTTTTTTCTTAACTATTTTCCTCATTTTATCATAGTCTCCCTTTCGAAAGTTAAAAGGTAGTACTGTGTAGATCACAGTGGTATACACTACATACCCCAAAGGGCCCACATCACCCTTTTATAGGTAAAGAACAGTGCCCCCGCCCCAGGGAAGCAATCTCAATCCTGTTTGTATGAGGCAGCCCTCCAGGGTTGGTGGGCCAGAGCCATACCTATGACTGGGACAGTGGCAGACCAGCAGCAATGCTGGGGTTAGGTCTGGAAACCCCAAATGCCTCCCACCACTGTCTGCCAGTCACCAACAGACAGCACAATCAGACTGTACCTTAAAGATGTTCCAACCATGCACAGTCTAATTGCAGACAGTCCACCAGGAACTATGTGCAGCAAGCAGGCATCTCAGTGTTTGGGACCCCAGCACTGGGGAACACAAATATATCACTAGAGAAAAATAATGTAGAGTGCTATGTGGGAACCTAGACCTGCCATGGTCACTGCTCGTTCAGAGTGAGTGCCCTCCCAGCATGCCATGCTGTGGCCACCCTGTCCATGCAGGTGGTGGTCAGGCACTACAGTGTCCTAGCCATTGCCCCATACACTGTGATGATGCATCCTGGCCAATCTGCCCTGTCTGGGCCATACCCAGAATACCTTGCTCCTCATTATGCATCTAATCAGGCTAACACTGGTAACAGTGGGACATTTTGGGCCCAGTGAAGTGTGGGCAGCCACAGAACAATGGATAGACATACAAACACGCTCACTCCTTTTGCAGCATTATACAAAGATAGGGGTGGTTGGCAGCCCTGCCCGCCACACTAGTCCTGATCACAGTGCCGACATTGCTAAACTGTGCAGGGGGTAGTAGTAGTGCTCTGGTGATGACATCATCCCAATGCTGGGGCCAACAGCCTGCCGCTTCATGCATCATTGGATTGTGGAGCCTGTGTGAGTGGGTGTTTGCACCCCTGTTCGCCGCTGCTTTGGGCTTTGCACATGTTGCTGTTGTATCTGCATTGTAAGGTAAAATATAGGGATATGCTCTGCAGGAACCACAGCTGGGACTTGCACCTGTGACCCTCTGCTCCTGGACACACTGGCTGGGTGTACTGCACCACACTGTTGCCACAGATGCATGGTAGTCCCTGGGGCTACCTGCACTTTTCCTCAGCCAGACCTTTTATGTTGCACTGCACACCACGTACTGATGCAGAGCATGGCCTAGGTCCACTGCAGGGAGGTGGCACTGCCCCCTCCAGTACGGGCACACACCCCCCTGCCAAGCTGATGTGGCCATTTGCTGTCGGTGCTGGTAGTGCGCAGTCCCAGGCCATCCACTGTGTAGATAGGCGCCCACCTAGGGAGTGGGTTCCGGGGTGGGGGGGGGCATACATGGACATCCTCACATCCCCCCATCACTGCCTACCACTATTATGTCCCCTCCACATGGGGGCGGGATGGCTGGGGGGATGTCAGGTCTGTGCCCTAGCGACTATTGGCTAGGGTGGACCAGGTAGATATTGGTGGATTATGTTTGGCCTTGGTTAACTGCTGTCTTGCTAATCTCCGGTGTCTATGTTCCTATGTGCCACCTAGGCGCCCGCCTGGTCCACCCTGTGCCCCAGCTGCCCATGCTACATGTCCCACCTGCGGCCCTCTATGCCCCATTTGCACCATCGCCATAGTGGCCATTCATACTTTGGCACTATGGAATTGCTGTACATGGAGCACTACTATCACAGTTTTTGGGCTCCCTGCCTGGGCTGTACATTGCTGACACATAAATGGTTTCTCTCTCCTGCATATGTGCATCTAACGGCAGGTTTTCAATCGCGTTAGGATTCAGCTCTTCAGATCAGCGCGTTAGTGTGAATGGAGCCTCTCCCCACCCACACTCTGCTCATTGACCCTTCTGTCCGCCCTCTCTCCACCTTCTGCGGTGTTTACCGCGCTGCGGAATGTCTACGATCGTTAACATTACGTAACGCGTGTTATGTAACGTTACCGCAGTTTAGTAAACATACCCCTTAATGTTTAACTAATTTTCTGCGTGTAGTGTCTTATGGTGGATGTGCTAATAGTTTCACAGGAAACGCTTCCTCCTTTGGTTAAAGTGTTTTATCTTCCAAAGGGGAGGAGAGAGACTTCTCCCGTTGATTCTGTATTGCCTCAACTGGATTTAGTAAATATTACAGATTTATTGGAATCTTCTCGAGATGAGCCTGTTCCATCTACATTAATTGTTACGTTTGCCCTTGTGGCGGGTAAAGTGTGGTTATTGAAGCTCATTTTCCGTAAAAGGTCATGCATGTTGCGTGGTTTGAAAATTAACATCTTTCCTGACTTGGCAAAAGTTACCCAAAGGCACCGTAGGGAATTTTTACTGTTGTGCCCAGGAGTCCTGCAGCTGGGGGGGGGGGAGGGGGGAGGGAGGGGGCTCTTTTTCTTAAGCATCCTTGCAAATGTTTAGTTAAATATCAGTCTTTATCATATATTTTTTATGAGCCCTCCCAGCAACTTACCTTTAAAAATGCAAGACGTATAGAAGCCTCTATTAATACCATTTTGGGTGTGCCCTGATACTATATACTGAATGTTTTGGCCTCGCATTGTTCCTTGCAATTGTGATTATGTTTTTTTTTCTGTTTTTGGTATCTCCTCGTTTAGTGGGCTGGTGTGAGTTAAACAGACTAATTTTGCTTCTTACTAGCTTTGTATAAGCCTTTCCTTTGGTTTCATACTGCTGTTTTGCTCTATTTCTGTACAAGGACGCTGTTGTTAGCATCTTGGATGGTTAGTATAAAAGTCAATAAATAATTAAATTAAAAAAATATCATACAATGGAATAAACTTTCAGCAGGACATCTAGCAAATAATTTGAAAGACCTAATACAGATGTTTCAAAATTGTATTGATGTTCCGTGGCACTACAGATTTAATTAGCACTGCTGAATATATTGGCACTGTATACAAGGATATCCTGCTCTATAATCTATGGTGTCAATTTTCAAAAGATTAGATAATTGAATGCCACAGTGGTCAGGCGTGATATTTAAGTATCCTCTGGATATAGTGGCATAATCTGGGTAGTGGTGGCCACTGAATATCCAGATTGTATAGCCATTATCCGGATAAATATTGATATGATCCAGATCGTGGCAATATTCAGCCACTATCCAGGTAACTTATCTGGATAACAGCTTAGGCCAGCTTCTTCTGTGCCTCAAGCTATCGGGATAAATTGTCCGAATAGTGACTGAAAATTGCCACTATCTGGATCAGCATTTATCCAGATTGTGGTCGGCATGCCCTCACTTCACCCATGGACTGCTCCAGTGCTCTCTGGTGCCAAGGTGATGTATGCAGATATTCAATAACACTATCCATATAGTCCCACTAAATATCTCTCTCAGTACCCTAATGTAGGCATTTGCATCTCCATCCTTACTTCACCCACTACGCCATATGGCATTCTAAGGATGGTTATGCCAAACTTACGGCTGCAGCTTTTATTCTAAACTTGCCAACACTTCAACTTTTCCATAACAATACATAATCTATAACATCTACCAGATCAACTTATTCCCCCATTATGTAACACTTCAGCTGCTTAGACCTCCCCTACCTCTGTCTCCACAGTTGTACTTGGCCACCCAACTAGTCGGTGTCAATCTAGCCATAAGAAAATCCAAAGAACCCTGTGGCATCCTCACCCCATTCCTCCCACCCACACATACAGAGCAGGTGGTGATGCCAAGCTGTGCCCCTGAAGCTCACAGCAGTGTTTCACTCAAATTTACTTGTCGTTCCCCCACCCTTTTCCTGCCAACACTCCTCAACTCAATCCAATTCTGGAAGTAATCAGACCCCCTTCAATCCCCATTCCCACTGGTTGCGATTGCAACAACCCCCACCAACCCTTCATGATACCCCGAGGAGGGGGGTGGGCAGGATGGGAAAAAGCACCCCCCCCCCCATATCTGCTCATCTTATTCAAGCCTAATGCCCGTCAAACCAATGGTCCAGCTCCCTCCCACTCTTTTTCTCCATCCATCCCCATCTGCTTACCCCAGTCACAATTCATCCTCCCCCTCCCCTTCCAGCCTGCATCTCTACTCTACCATACCTGATAGCCTGCTCTAGTCCCTCTCACATTCTGTTGCCCCTCCAGTGTGCTCAGAGTAGGGCTCCACCAAAGTTTTGGGGTGAGGCACATCTTATCCAGATAACCTCCACAGTTCTCCAGGTAAGGGCTTTAAAAATCCATCCCTATGGGGTCTATTTTATTCATCAGAATCAGCCTTGTGTGTTCAGGTTCGCAGACCGCCCACTGCCTGCCCTAACTCTGCCTCTGCATTGCCCCCTTCCTGTCCCCGACTAAGCCACTCCATACGATACTAATCTACAAGCATACTCTACGTATGGACGCGTACAGCTACAGTATAGGTGCAATTTCTGCATGATTTGTGCTACTACTATTTTATAATTTTTATAATTTTTTAAACAAGAACTAGGCCTCCCACAAGGCTCAGCTCTATCAGCGTTGCTTTTTAACATATACCTAAAACACATCTGTACAATATTTAAAAAATTCAATGTCCTCTATCACCTATATGCGGACGACATAATGATGTATGTCCCATTCAAAATCCCAAATATCCCTACACAACTCATTAACGACTGCCTCACTGAAATCAACACCTGGCTAAATGAAAACAATCTGCACATCAATCACTCAAAAACAGAAGCCCTAATAGTAACTAAATGCACAACATTTATTCCCCCCTCGCATATAACATTGCAAAATAATAATATCATACTGAAAACTGAAATACGCTACTTAGGTGTGATACTGGATAAACATCTCAGCATGGACACACATGTAAGAAACATAGCAAAAAAAGTTTACTTTAAACTAAAAATATTAAAGCAACTCCGCCCACTAATGCACTTACAGGACTTCCAACGCGTCATACAAGCAATCATAACCCCACATTTCGACTTCGCAAACCTAACCTTACTTGGCGTAAGCAAGGAAGCCATAAAAAAACTTCAATTAGCACAAAACGCAGCAGCAAGGACCATAACGAAAGCCCCACCTTTCCAACATATAACCCCAATCTTAGAATATCTACACTGGCTCCCGATTCAAAGCCGCATAGAATATAAAACTATATTAACCACCTACAAAGCCATAACAAAAACAGCACCCCTGCCCATAAATAACCTTATCAAAATAGAACCTACACACAATCTACAAAGGAGAGACCAGCTTAATAAACTAACCACTCCAAAAGAATTCATTAGGGCCAATAAATCCACTAACAAAAAAGCCTTCTCCCATGCAGCACCTATCTTGTGGAACACAATCCCAATAGAACTAAGACAATTACCCGACATAATGGAGTTCAGAAAAAAACTCAAAACACACTTATTCACAAAGCATTATGGATCTCTGACCAGCACACCACACACCCCCCAACTGGATAAAGGATAATCCCACCCCGAGTAATACACAACTCATCAAAAGAATGAAGTGATACACCCTAAAACAAAGCGAATAAGTAAATGAAAAACAAAACAATGTATATAGTTTAATTATGTTCAACTGTACATAGTTTACCAATTGTTAATTGTTAATTATTAATTGTTAACTGTATTTACCTAGCTACAAATGTTATATGTAAAAACAGACCACACTGTTTATTGTTGTTATATGGAAACCGCACCTGATCAATGGAAGGAGCGGTATATAAATAATCTGTTAATTAAATTAAATTAATTAAATAATGATATACGTGTGCATATATATCTTTATAAAACAAGGCAAAAATAGACACCTTGCTGCCCAATTAACCTGGGCATCTGGATATAAAATTGCTCTCATAGATTATACATATGCTTCTACTAGAAGGGAATTCTTGTCCCTTGAGGATCAGCACAGTGACATCCTGAATTTCTTCCACTTGTAATGGTGGAAATGACTAAGCAGATCTTTTCAAAAAAGGTGGTCATATACTTCACCATGGGAATGAAAGAAAACTACTGAAATAAAAAGGGATAACATTTTTGTTTGCATTGACAGCTACCAGCATTATTGGGACTGGTGGGGGGAGAGGAATTTCAATTTTATAGTAGTTAATACAAAATCATCAGATGCTCTAAAACCATTAATTACTTGTTAAGATTGACTTTATCTGCCTTGAGTACGTTTTAATAGAAATGTGGGCTGTAAATTTTGGAAATTCATATATAAAAAGCCTGGCATTTGCATTAGACAGGATTGAATTCATGCAACTTTTATGTACTCCACTTTGGCATTTTGATAAAAGCAGATAATCAAGTCTGAGAAATAAATACATGACATTATATTTTAGCTATTTAACAGCATTTACTAAACCACTGTTCCAGGGACTTAATGCACCTCTGCTCAGTATGATAGAACTGTGTTGAAAGATATGAATCTCAAATGCAAAAGTATATGCAAAATTGATTTAACATGTCTTAACCTTGAATCAACACACATGCAGTCAACTAGGAGCATGATAATAGGCCATGATAACAGTTAGGACGTGCAGTAAACAGACAGTGTGAGGTTAATTCCATGCTATCTGCTTAGCGTGTAGCAGGATAGAGGTAAGGCGCTGGTATATATGCATATCAAGGTTAGCGCAGGGGTCAACAACACGCAATCTGTCAATGCTGCAGTCAGCATGGGTACAATTAATAGCACCTTAGTGGAAGGCGTTGTGCACCCTCATTGCCACTGGCCTACTTTAGGGTCTGAATCAGTGCAGCATCTGCTGGGGCCATGCTGTACACATCCCAGCCGTGCGTTGATTTCCACCCTAAGTGCATGGTAGCTGCGAAACCTTAGTGCACTTTAGTAAACATGCCTCTTCATGCGCATTTCATTTGCTATTTAAATGAATTTGTGAAACAAACCAAAATATTAACAAAAATAGGGGGAAAAACACAACGTTACAAAAACGAACAAAATATTATTTGTTTGTGCACTGCCCTTTTTTCCAGAAACAGTACAAGGTTAATTTAATTTAGGGGCTTGTTTATTAAAAGTTAGCACATGCTATCTGCTGCCATGCCCATATTATATCTATCTATGTGCAAGTGGCAGATAGAGCATGCTAATGTCCTTTAGCATGCTCTAACATTTAGGGGCATGTTTACTAAAGGTGCACGGGAGCACTTATTTGAGCAGCGAAACGAGCATGGAGGGCCGTGCTAACTTTATGGGGGTGTGAGTCTGTTCCCCTGCCATTAACACAATGCTGACCGACATGCTGGGGCACTTACTGCCACTCCTTGAAGGGGTGTTAAGTACACTGATGTTTACGGCAACATTCGCTGTTAGCACAAGCCCGTAACCCACATGCTTTACTGCTCGCTTGGATTTTTGCAGCCCAAAAACATTCAGGGTCATGTTTTGAGCTGCAAAAATCCAAGGGAGCAGTACAGTATAGGGGATGAAGTACTTCTTTCCATGAAAGAAGAACAGGACCTGGGAATGATTATTTCTGATGATCTTAAGGTGGCTAAACAGGTAGAAAAGGTGATGGCAAAAGCCAGAAGGATGCTTGGGTGCATAGGGAGAGGAATGGCCGGCAGATAAAAGGAGGTGATAGTGCCTCTGTATAAGTCTTTAGTGAGACTTCATTTGGAATATTGTGTTCAGTTCTGGAGACCACATCTTCAAAAGGATATAAACAGGATGGAGTGTGACACTTTAGTAAACATTCCCCTTAAAGCATAAAAAAATCTTATTAAATATGAAAACTAAGCTTGCTTGAACCTAAAGTTTGAAGTAAGTCATATTGGAAGCCTCCCCAGTTGGGGCAATAGTGGACGGGGGCCACTCCTGACCTGATGACACTAGACACCAGGGATGGCCCAGGTAATACCTAGGGGGGAGTACTTGTGAGGGTAATGGGTAGGTCTGTAATAGGATATTGTGTGGGGGATGTTTGGAGAGGGAGAATTTGAGTATACATTGATTGGCCATTCTGTGTATGGGGGCATGAAGATGTGTGGAGTTTGAAGGATGTTTCCTAAGGAGGGGAGATCAGATGGGGTGCTCTTATTGCTGGGGTGGGGGATACTTGCGGGGGTTTGTTCCAAAGAAGGATTGTAAGGGGGGTCTGTGACAGGGGGTGGTTGATTGAAGGTTGACTGTGCCCTGAGGGGAGTGCGGGGGCACCACTGTGGCTGCCACAACTTATGTAGTACTAGACAGAGAGCAGCCATACTATTGAAATGCCAATTGCATGGCTGACTTAACAACAACTCTTGAAGTAGCATTAAGAGCAGCCAAACTATTGGAAACTGTGACTGCAACATCCCATGCACTAGCCATCACCAGCTGTCTTGCCCAGTTGCATGTCCCGATCCTCTGCATCATGCTGAAAACTAGTTAGCATGAGATTTTACTTCGCTGCCTACTCTTAGGACATAGTAACAGTTTCTGTGGGGCTGCAGTAATGGTTGCAATGTAGGACATAGTAACAGTTTCTGTGGGGCTGCAGTAATGGTTAGTGGATGCCAAAACATGGCTCTAATTAAACATTGTCTGCCTCTTTTCAAAGAGCACCTATTAAAGTTCATCAGCTATTCATGGGATTCAGTAAGTATGCTCTACAATTATCTCCAAATTATTGAAGTCCATATCTACATAATTAGAGCTGAATTGAACTTTTAAGAATATTTTCATCCTTTGCAAATTTCTCATCAGTATTGTTACCACATGAACTTGCTATAAACAATGGTAATTAACTGCTTATGTTTAACCTAATTTCTCTTATTCTTCTATGGGTTCCAGCTGGATTTGAATAACTATATACATTGGGTTTTTGATGAGACAGAGAGAGAGAGAGAGAGAGAGAGAGAGAGAGAGAGTAGGTAAGAGATGTGAGAATACTCTCAAACGTCAGACTACTGAGTTTCAGCCCGGTCTTAGTATGACAGAATTTAGAGATTTTCCCCAAATCCAGTAAGGAACTCCATCTCATTTTAGAGGAAATTGCAAATAAATTTAAAGTTTGGAGAGCATATCAGTGGTGCCAGCTAGGCAAAATAAAATACCTAGTCATCTCCACTTTAATGAAAAGCAGATATTCAGTTGAGGAAGTTATCCAGTTTTCACCGCTGATTATCCCGTTGGTCAGCCACCGGTGCCGCAGTCCCGTTAGCATTGATATTCAGCAGCTAACGGGATAGCACAGCTGAATGGCTGTCCTAACTTTAACTGCTTAAGCTATCCAGTTAGTGGCTGAAGATTGCCAGTAAAGCGATAGTGGATGTCACCACTCCCGCTCTGGCCACAGCCTGCCCAAGTCTTAACTTTTTCAGTGGTCTGTAGGATACTCAGTGGCATATCACAGTGGCCACGTTTCAGTTGGTTGCAAATACGATGTGTGCCATTCAGTCAATGCTGACTCCTGGTGACCCAGCAGCCCCTGGGTGTTCTTGGCAAGGTATGACCAGAAGTAGATTGCCAGGCTTTTCTTCCAAGGCAATGCAAGGTATATTGACTTGCCCATGGCCAAAAGGCGTGCCAATGGGAAATGATTGTTGATCTCTTGGTCACCAGACTGCTGATTTAACCACTAGGCTACTCCTCCACTCTTTCAGCTAAAAGGCTTTGAATATCCCCCAAATATGGTTTCAAAAATAATGAAAGACATCCATCTATTAAATTGAAACCCGTGGAGACAGATATGATAACATGCATGTCCTGCCCGTGGACATGTCTGAATTGAAAATGGGCCCCATTTGAACCTAATTCTGCATCCACGGGTCTAGATATGCACACGGGTCCGGAACCAGGGAGATAGAAGTGTCCAGTGCGGAACAGGCAAAGTGCTTTTCAGCCAGCCCATGCACGCATCCGGATGCAGGTTCGGGCCATGCAATATAATGGAGAAACATGTCCCCTGTCAATATTATGAGACACAGGTAAATGTTTTGTTTTGTTTTTTTAAATTTTTTATTTTCATTTTGCAACAAACAAAAGAAACAACACACCAAAGGAGACAAAACAATTATACAATAAAGAAAAGTAAACCCAATTACCCCCCACCCCCACGCTTCTTCTCTAGCTGATTATGTCAGTATGTGAGCGCTTCCAAATAACAGTGATTATACATCAAAACAATCAAAAGAGTATCTGCGATACAGCATAATCATGGGACAAAGATATATACAAATTTAGACAGTCAGATGAGAGCATTGAGCAGAGTGTACATAGTCATTGAGCATCTTCCATTTAGACCGATGATGAGGAGTCTGAATGGGGGAAGCAAACATACGAGGTACTTGTTCATATTTACTGTAAAGACAAACATGATTCCACCATTCATTGGGGCTCAGCTGGGAGCTATTTTTCCAGTATTTCGTAATTAGGGAAATAGCAATGCCAAGCATAAAGTCCAAAAGGAAGGAAGCCTTTTTTGGAAGAGAGGGGATCCCCGCAGCTGAGCGAAGTCCCACTATCCTCCAAGTAAGGGGCTCTTGAAAGTGCAAAATAGACTGGATACGACCCCAGACCCGACTCCAGTAATACTGTAGTGCGGGACATTCATACATAACATGAGGTAATGAACCAATGGCCGCATGACATGTCCAACAACTATTGCCCTGAGTAGTGTTCCATTTGGCTAATCTGTCAGGAGTGTAAAAACACCGGTGGGCCAGAAAGAAGAGTGTCTGAGTGAGTGAGGCGGATCGGGAGACCCGTGTCACTCTACTCCAGACAAGGCTCCATTGCTCCGGGGTCAAAGTCACATGCAATTCTCTCTCCCATGCTTTCTGCGCTATAGGGGTATCCCTAGTCATAGCATTACATAAGGTTTTGTAAAAATTGGATGCTACTCCCGGTGCGCTACCGATAGAGCGGATAGTCTCCAACCAACCTTGTGTAGGGGAGGCCGATGGCGGGAGCACCTTAGCACTCCGAAGGCAATGCTGAAGTTGCACCAACTGAAAGTAGTGTTTCGCTGGGAGACCAAATTCAATTTGCAATTCACTAAAAGTTTTCCAGCGACCTTCATGAAACAACTGACTAGGAATCCAAATGCCCCTAGTGTACCAGGGGCTCCACGCCATCGGTTTATTTTGTATTCGAAATCGAGTGTTGTACCAAAGTGGGAGCTTGTCTATCGGACAGAGTCGGGAGTCTAAAGAGTGTATGAGATTATTAAAGGCACCTAAGGTGTCTAAAAGCATTGGTGGAAAGTGGGAGTCTGATGGGAGAGTCATACCAGGGAGAAAAGTAAGAGGAATCGGTTTGCAAAGGTCCTCTTCTATGTCTAGCCACACAGGTCTACTCGGTACTGGATCTTCCAGCCAACGAGCGCCTTGTTTGAGAAGAAAAGATTGATGATACTTCAGGAAATCGGGGAATCTGACACCCCCATTTTCCTTATCTGCTTGCAGCTTGTGTTTCGCTATCCTAGGTGTCTTGTTTTGCCACAGGTATCTAGTCAGAAGACCCTCTATATCTTTATATAGACGCCGAGGGAAGAGACAGGGCACCATTTCTAAGATATAATTCACTTTCGGAACAATCATCATTTTTATGGTTTCCAATCGACCCCACCAGGTAAGCGTTAAAGGAGTCCAGCGGTGAGTGAGCGCCCGGACTTTAGAGGTTAAGTCTTTGGCATTGAAGGAGATAGTGTCTTCCAAGGGAGAACAATAGTGTACCCCAAGGTATTTGACCATGCGAGGTTGCCATAAAAAGGGGAAGGGTTGCATATCTGCCTGATGAAGCAAAGGATTTAATGGAAAGGCTACCGACTTGGTCCAATTTATCTTATAACCGGACAGTTGTGAGTATTTACCAATTTGCTCTAGGACAGCCGGTACTGAGTCTATAGAGACAAAAAGCATAAGATCATCAGCATATGCTGAAATTTTGATTTCCCTATGGGTGAAGGGGACTCCATGAATCACCTCCGATTGCCGGATTAGTAAAGCCAAGGGCTCGAGTGCAAGATCGAAGAGGAGTGGAGACAGTGGGCATCCCTGGCGAGTGCCGCGTTGAAGGGGAAAAGGCTGAGACTTTAAAGCATTGGCACATATACTGGCTGTAGGCTGTGCGTACATGGTGCGAAGACAACGGAGAAAACCTTCCCCGAATCCGTACCAGCGGAGGACTGCAAACAGGAAGGGCCACTCTAAGCGATCAAAGGCCTTCTCAGCATCAAGTGAGAGGCCAACAAATGGGCGATCGAGATTAACTGCGGTAGTCAGTACATGGCATAGAGTCCGAGCATTGTCAGCAGTTGATCTACCAGGAATGAAACCGCATTGATCTGGGTGTATTAAGGTAGGCATCCTATCCGAGAGCCGGGTAGAGAGAATGGTGGCAAAGATTTTATAGTCCGCGTTTAGGAGGGAAATTGGACGATAATTAGCTGTTAGTTGCGGGTCTCTCTCCTCTTTCTCAAAAACTACTACATTTGCCATTGAAAAGGACCCAGAAGGAGAACCCTCCTCGGTCAAAGCAGAAAAATAAATTTTCAAAACTGGAGCTAAGTCAGCGTGAAAGGTTTTGTAGAATTCAGCAGGGAGACCGTCTGGGCCTGCGGCTCGACCTGAGGCACATTTCTTGATAGCAGAATGAATTTCTGAGACAGTAAATGGTGTGTCCAAGGCCACTCTATCTTCATCAGATAGGGTCGGTCTTTGTACCCCTGAAAGTAAGCGTTCAAATACATCTGGCTCAAAATCACATTCGGATTGATAAAGCCGAGTATAAAAATCACGAAAGAGTTCTAAGATTTCGGTATCTTTAGTGACCAAGCCCCCCCCCGACGGATTACGGAGGGCGGTAACACGCTTGGCTTCTTTACGACCTTTTAGGGCATTTGCTAATAATTTGCCAGCACGATTATTTTCCCGATAATATAGCCCTTGTTGTGATTCAATATTTTTAACAGCAGCAGTATACAAAAGCTGATTGTATTGAAAACGCAAGCGTTGTAGACGGAATAAAATACATGGGTCAGTACGGGACGTGAGGAGACGCTCCCCAGCTTGTATCTGCTGCTCTAGAATCAGTAAATGCTGCTTTCTTTGTTTCCCCTGCCGAATTTGATAGCTAGTTATAGTGGCACGGATAGATGCTTTAAAACCCTCCCACCAAGCCCAGCCCGCTGTGTCATGGGGTGAGTTAAAATGAAAATAATCTTGGATAGCAGCCTTTATATCAACCTGAAAATCTTTTTGACCCAGTAGGGATCTATCAAAAAACCAAGCTCGGGGAGAATCGTCCCGCGCAGTGACACGTAATGAGAAAGATATGGCAGCATGATCTGAAATATGGAGAGGATGAATCCTAGTCGTATCTACTTGAGAAATCAGTGCTTTGGAAATGAGAAAGAAATCTATTCTAGATTGGGAGTGATGGGGTGCAGAAAAGAAAGTGAACTCTAAGTCGGAGGGGTGAAGCAGCCTCCATATATCTACCAGCGCAAGATCTTGCATTAGGGCTGTAAGGGTAGCAAGACTCTTGGGTGGACTACTCGTTCTAGGCGGCTGTCTATCTATCAGAGGGTCTAACACTTGATTAAAGTCACCACCAAGTATTAATGGAGTATTGGCAGAGGCCTGTGCCAACTGCGCAATACTTGCATAGTAAGCAGGGTTGTCCACATTCGGGGCATAAATGCAAATACATGTAAATTCACTATCTCCAACCTTAAGATGTACTCGGGCCCATCTACCCTCTTTATCAGCGCTAGTATCAATTACAGTAGCTTGCAAAGATTTCTTAACCAGAATGGCTACCCCGCACCGTTTGGAAACGGCGGGAGAATAGGCAGCCACCATATAAGGCTTAACATTGAGTTTCAGTGTTTCAGCAGAGTTTAAGTGCGTTTCCTGAAGAAACGCTAAATCAGCATGCTCATGGCTAAGATAGCTAAGGATTTTCTTTCTTTTGATTGGACTATTAATGCCCTTTACATTGAGTGATAAGATTTTACATAAAGCCATTCAGACAAGTTAAATATTCTGAGCATGATAGCGCACCAAATTGCACAATGTCCCTCATATTGACTGTATCTGGCTGTACAGATGACATAAAAGAAAATAAGCTTAGATAATACAATGAAGCGCCCCACATTAAAAGAAGAAAACCGCAGCGCGGTAGAGAAGAAGCAGAACCCCAAAAATTACTGGCGACCATGTGTCTGCGGGGAGAAGCCCCAGAGAAGGCCAAAATTGAAAAAACACATAACCTGTAGGACTGTGCGTGCTCCGAATCCGACCGAGGCACACATCATGGAGGGATAGGAGACCACAAAACGAAAGTCATAGAAAGAAAGAAAGAAAGTCCAGGTAGTCCCTGTGCTTGACTAGGACCGCCGCATCGGGCCCTTCAAAATGGCGGACAGAGCCGGCAAATAAAAGTCCACGTCGTTGGATTAGCGCATCTGCTCTGCTTCTTTGGAGTCTAGAAATGTTGATAGTAGATCAGGATCTTCAAATGTCCTGGTTTGGTTGTGGAGAGTCACTCGGAGCTTCGCGGGATACAACAGGCCAAAGCGAGCCTGTAGCTGTTGAAGTCGAGGGCGAAAAGCAAGGAGTTTCTTCCGTCGGTCAACGGTAGGCTTTGCCAAATCAGGGAAGAAGGAGACTTTGTGACCTTCAAATTCCAAATGATGGTTCGCCCGGGCAGCATTTAAAATTTGTTCCACTTGTTGATATCGTAGCAAGCGAAAGATAATAGGCCGGGGGGTCGTTCTGTTGAGCGCCATGTGGGTAGGAACACGGTGTGCACGATCGATTTCCAATTCTTTATGAAAGGTGATCTTCAGCAAGGAAGGAAGAGTTTTAAGCAGGAATTCTCTCATATCTCCCGCTTCCACCCCCTCCGGTATTCCAATGAGCCTCACATTGTTGCGCCGGGCTCGATTATTGCTATCTTCCAACTCTTTTTGAAGATTCTGTATCTGGCGCTCAGCCTTGTCCAGTGCGCCCAAGCGCACCGCGTGCGAGTCGAGGACCCCCGCCATATTGTCCTGCCGTAATGAGAGACTTTCAAGTCGGTCCTGGAGCACTCCAAAGTCTTCTCGCAGGGCTCTAAGCGCTTCTCCATTGGACTGCACCAATTCCTTCACGCCGCGTAGTTCCTCCAAAATCTCCAGGTGCATTTCGGGGTTTTCACGAAATGGAACCATCTTCTGTGGGGAGGACACCTCTGTTTTGGAGCGTTTTCCGTGAGAAGAAGAAGGAGACCCGAAGTCCAAGCGCGCTGGTTTATGGGCCGCCATCCCCCCCGAGGTACCCCGGTCAGCCCGGAGCGAAATAGTAAGTTTGTATAGGTATTAAGTCAGGATTCTAAGTAGGCCTCTCGGGAGCTTCAGCGCGAAGCGTCTTACCCGCTGGACATCAGGCTCCGCCCCCCACAGGTAAATGTTTTGGACATCCTCGTGCTCACCATATTCTGAAAAGTTTCAGATCCTGCACGTCTCCACAATGTATTCGCAGATGCCACACCTCCTCAGTAAAAATGTGCATCTTATTCGAACTAGTCAAATCACTAACCAAAACCGACCAGATTGCCAACCTCAACAACTCCATCAAAGCCCAAACACTGGCAAACCATTACGCGAACAAACTGACGGCCCCTGATCCCCCCCCCCCCAGCCCCACCAACACCACAAATCAAAAGTGAGAACAACATAACGCAAAACCAGTTATGGAAGCACTTCCACAAAATCGGACCCAAGCAAATCACAACCATTGTCACAAGCCTAAAAAGCACCACCTCCACACTAGACCCCTGCCATGCAACCTGTATCAAGACAGTGAAACAAGACATAGCACCTCACATCGCACACATAGTTAACCTATCCCTACAACAAGGACTCATGCCCTCAGAACTAAAGAAATCAGTCATTAGACCGATACTAAAAAACAATACACTCAACAGAGAAGACCCAGCCTCATACCATCCCATATCAAGTATCTCCTTCCTGGCAAAGATCATAGAAAAAACAGTCCTTCTACAACTCCAAGACCATCTGACAGACAGTGCTCCTCTAGATGACCAGCAATATGGCTTCAGGCAACATCATGGAGTTGAAACCCTGTTACTAGTGCTACTTAACAACCTCCTAAAGGGCCTTGAAAACAAAAAGAAAATGTACATTCTTGTATTCATTGACATCTCAGCTGCCTTTGATACAGTTAATCATGGAACACTCATAAATAGGATAAAATCAATAGGAATAACAGGAACCCCTCTAAAGTGGTTCTCCTCCTACATCTCCAATCGAACACAACAGGTTCAATTCAACGGAGAAAAAGCAGAATCTTTCTCCCAAACACAGGGAATCCCCCAGGGCTCTGCTCTCTCAGCGCTTCTATTTAACATATATATGCAGCCACTATGCAAAATATTCACACGGCACAAAATTAATTACCACATCTATGCCGATGATATCATGCTATACTCGCAACTAGACACCAAAAACCCAGACTACAGCCCACTAGAGACATGCATTGGAGAGATGCAAGACTGGTTACAACAAAGCAGTATGTGAATTAATCACAAAAAAACCGAAGTAATGTATCTCTCCAGAGAACCGAACTTTGACCCACCCTCATCAATAACACTATGTAACAACACTTACCAAACGAAAAAAGAAATAAAGTATCTAGGAGTCACATTTGACTGTGACCTAAAGATGGAGAAACACCTCCGAAAGACCAACAGAGCAGTTTTCCACAAGCTTAGAGTTCTCCAACCCATCTGGAGTATTATTGATCCCCAAGATTTCAGAACCGGGGCTCAAGCACTCATCATGCCACATTTTGACTACTGCAACGCCATCCTACAAGGTCTACCTAAAAAAAACCTAAACATATTACAAATGGCACAAAATGTAGCTGCCAGGGTCATAATGAAGAAAAAACTAAATGACCACATCACACCAGTACTAATTCAATTACACTGGCTACCCATAACAGCTCGCACAAAATACAAAATACTAACAACTACTTTCAAACTCATCCACAACTTAGCACCTTCTTTCCTCAATAACCTAGTCAGAATGCAACCTCCTACCCGAAGCAGAAGATCCCACAACTCCAACATCCTCCACACCCCAACAGACATAAGATCTACCAAAACTAACACCAGCCACAGGGCTTTTTCATATGTGGCACCAACACTTTGGAACCAACTACCACCAGAACTACGAGCTAGCAATGACCTTCTAGACTTCAGAAAGAAACTCAAGACGCACATTTTCAAAACTCATTTCAACCTGAACTAAACCCACAGATGGGGCAGCCCCCTGTCCACCTTGACCAAGAAACTTATCCTGTATATATGTATTTATGTATATATGTAAATGATCTCCCCCATAGCTAAGAAGTGTTAACTCTGTGTGACGTGCTTTTCTGACAATCTGTATGTAAACAAAATTTGTACCTGCCTTGATTTGGCAGCTTCGCAATAGTAATCTTACCCGCTTCTGATCGCTGGAAGGAGCGGGATACAAATGCTCGCTAAATAAATAAATAAAATCTCCTAAGCTGCCCTTCACACTGATTCATACTAGACATAAATGACAATGAAAAATGACTGCTGCTGTAAACTAGACCATAGACCTGTCCTCCTCATGCCCTGAAAAGTCCTAGGTAATTCCAGTGCACCCTAATATGGTATAAGAGAATATAAATATGCACATGTATGGCGGACATACCTTACATCAAATGTTACTTGGCATTATAAAATGGCCCCAGAGATTTCTGTCTTGGTCGTCTTTATAAACACACTTTAAACTGCTAAGGATAGACTCTTACCAAGTGCACCACACTTGAAACTAACATTGCAGTTCCCCAAAGGATGCACAATATTGCTGAGCAACAAATGTATGCCCTTTTCGTGACTATGGCTTATAAGGGCATTCATTCTGCTGCTCCGCACTACCTTGCCTCTCTTATCTCTTCCTACACCCCTCCTCAGGAACTCCATTCTTCCGGTAGATTGCTTCTATCTGTGCCTTTCTCTTCTACTGCCGACTCCAGACTTTGCTCCTTTCACCTTGCTGCTCCTTATGCCTGGAACAAACTACCTGAGTCTATATGTCAGGCTTCTTCTCTGGCCATTCTCCAGATCCAGGCTTCTCACCTCTTCATTGCCACTTTTGGATCTGATCCGTCTAATCTCCCTTGTGTTTCCTTACCATTTCCCCTAGATGTGTCCTGTCCACAGCTGCTGTGTTGTCTGTGTTGACTAGATTGTAAGCTCTGCTTAGCAGGGACCATCTTTTACATGTCTGTGCAGCGCTGCGTATGCCTTATAGTGCTATACAAATGATCAGTAGTAGTTGTAGTTGGGCCTTCTGACTATGGCATCTGATTTCCACGTATCTGAGTGCCAGCATTTCTCATAGCGGCTACACCTCTCCCATCATGACGTATGTCAGTCTGTATACATCCGCTATCTTTGGGGCAACCCCGTCTGCTTTCCTGCAGTCTGCTTTGTGGCACTGCTCCCCTGGTCAGGCCTGTGTGGGCATGGGAGGGAGGATCCCTGTGCCATCATATTCAGGTAGCCATCCTCCGGATATATCACCACTCTCGCAACTTGCATAGATCCTGGACTGGTGAAGGATGTAGGCCTCATGGCACAATCTGGAGGATGTTGGCACAACATCAGTCATGTCTCCCAGTGCCTGGCACAGCTGATGCATGGCTGCCCTATCACTCTGGCACCTGGTGACACGGTGGTCATCCATATGGTCTAGGTACCGGCCAGCCATTCATGGCCTCCCTGAATTGCAGAGCAGCACACCAGATCCTCCCGTGCCACCCCCTAACCACATACTCTCACTTGCAGTCACAAAAGACATCATTCTGTCAAACCAAACCTATAACCGCTGCTATGCCATAATGACATGACATCGCAGAATTATACATATGATCTCCCTTTTTCACTCTAGCATGATTTGTTTCCAGACTCGCTCACATACCATTCTTATATCAACCATTCCAGTTTTCACAACACCGTATTTGTTAGGGACCCCTGGATTGGCTCTTTCAGCACAAACATTTCAGTATAGCCAGAATAAACACTATTGCTCATTTTAATATTTCTGTAAGGGTGTTTAACGTTTCTTTACCTTACAACATTCTCTTACCTCTTCTTTCTGTCCTTTTTAAATGCATCTTGTGTTTTTCCAGACTGCAGTTACACTAGTTCAGCACATATTTGTCACAACCATTCTTCAATATGGGACGAAATGAAGAGCTCAGCAGAATATTTTCTAAGTCCTGGCCTTATTCCATATTTCAGCAGAAATAATGGAGACATCCGTGGGGATATCACAGAATGTACACTGGTCTTTCTGGAATATACTATGTACATCTTTGTGGCTGACTCTTCTGGGCATGTTCTAAGATCCCCGTGCTATCGCCTCGATGTGCACAACAGCAGTGTTTCAGAATACAGTCAGGGACGTTTTTGACACATAAATGTCCACGTCGCATGTACAAACCCCTTATTCATGTTCTGGAATCTCCTTCACAGTGGATTCAAAGAGATTTCCTTCAGAGAAGTTCTTTGAACTAAATCAACAAACTTTTAAACCTTTGTTCCAAGGTTCTTTAAATTGTTGGGTAGATTTTTTTCTGAAGACATTCAACATCTCTACTGAGTAGGCCAGAATAAGCCATTCTGTTCTGTAAATAAGGGATCCCTTCTACTAAGGTGCAATAAGGTTTTGTAGTTCATAGGGGTATGTTTACTAAACCCTCTTAACGTGCGCACCGCGTTAGTCTGCAGGATGCCATATAAGGAGTGGGCGTTTCAGTTTAAAATAACAAAACGGGATTAGCGCACGCGCACTTGTGCGCCGCGCGCTCTTGTGTGCCGCGCACACTAGCGCACGAGTAATGCGCTCGGGAAGCATAAGCAGGCGCGCTGATGTGCAAACAGAGGAACAGGGCTGCAGTACAATGGTGACGACACTGACAGATGGTGCAGGGGTCATGGGTTCAATCCCCCACTGTGCACAATGATTAAGGCTGGCTGAGGCACTGCCATTTATGTGTAATATTGCATTATGAGGCATTTAAAATTTATTTTAATTACTGCTGCTAGCAAACGCACTCTCAAAGCGCTGTAACATAAGGTGCTGCATAAGGCACCCCAGAGGACACATTTTAAAGTGCACTGTCTGCCACGGCACCCTACAATGTTGCTTAAAGGGTGGCCTATAGGGCGCCATATAGGGTGCCTTATGAGGCACGGCAAGGTCATAGCACTGTTTTTTATGGCAGCACTGTGCATTTAAACGCATGAAAATCTTAAGTAGGTGCGCTGACATGCAAAGATGAATAACAGTGTAGCACAATGGTTAAGGCACTGACTGATGATATAGGGGTCATGAGTTTGATCCCCACTGTGCCTAATACTTAAGGCTGGCTGAGGCATCAGCTTTGACATGTAAGTGTTGTTTCCTGTGGCACTTTATTTGTATTTTATTAAATGCTGCCAGCAAACACACCCTCACGGGCCATAACCTAAGGTGCCACATAAGGCACCCTATAAGGCACTCCATAGGGCACATTATAAAGTGCACTGTCTGCCACGGCACCCTATAATGTCCCCTATAGGGCACCCTATAAGTCGCTCCATAGGATACCGTATAGTGCACCTTATATGGACGGTAACCATAAGGTGCCCTATAGGGCGCCCTATAAAGTGCCCTCTGAGGCACCTTATGGGTACAGTACGCTGAGGGTTTTTTTGCTGCCAGCACTAATGTACATTAAAAATAAATAATGCTTTGGACAGCCCTATTAAATAACCCCACTGTGGGTTTGAACCCATGACCTCTGGCTCCACAGGCAGTGAAGTAACCAGTGGGCTACAGCTGCTAGCAAGCGCCTGGCTGGCTGCAGAAGGACTGCAGGTCACCACACAAACAGTCTGCTGTGGTCAACAGGATAGGGTTAGCCCACCCGTACCCATGATGCACTGCACATGCAAATCAGCCGTCTACAGATGAACACAAGATGGGGTATGCATCCCCACAGCACCTCGGCCTGGTAGGGGGAACTGACCGTGTGTGGTACTGGCACAGAGTAGCTACACACCGTCACATTGTGCAGGTACTGCACTCACCCTTAGGGTGAGGTTGGGCGCCCAGCACCAGGTCCACAGCAGAGATAGGCCATGCTGCAGGTCTCCAGCAGTGCTAATGTGTGAGATAGGTAGTTTCTGCAGACACACCTTGGATATATCTGTATGTCTCAGTCAGGTGTAGCCCCTATGGACCTCTAGGAGGATTATGTGCCACCACCCTCCTCCTTCTCCTCCTCCAGGGCTGAGGGTGGTAAACAGGGTCTCCCACCAACAGATCCACATTCTACCTCCCTGCAATGGTGGCAGTAGAGGGGACCGTCAACCCCAGTCCTGCTGGGGAACAGACACCCTACAGGACAGTCAATGCAGCTCTGTACACATCCATAACGCAATAGCAGACAGACATTAGGCCTGGATATGCTAAGCTGCACCTCACCACTATCTGATATTCTCCTGCAGCAAGCCTTCAGCCCCTGCACGGCGCTCCATCGAGACACATACCAGCTGCAGACAGTCTGCTAGCTAGTCCATAGTGCATGTTCCTGGTGGAAATGCGTGCACCCAGAACTGGGATGTCAGCATACACAACAAGCAGATAAGTCAGTGACTGGGCCCCAAAAGGAAACCCATAAATATCACATGAGAGAAATACTATATAGCACTATGGGGGTGCCTAGTCATGCTGTGGTCACTGACAGTCAGGGTGAGAGTGATCTCCCAGCAGGACATACTGTGGCCACCCTGTCTGTGCAGGTGGTGGCCGGGCACTACAATGTCCCAGCCAGTGCCCTATGCCCTGTGCAGGAGCATCCTGGCCAGGCCACCCTGTCCGGGCTATACCCATGGTACCTTGCTCCTCATTATGCACATTGGCAGGCCAATACTGGCAACAGTGCTGGCAGTGTGGGCTGTGGAGGGTGTCTGCAGCCACCACACACTGGATAGACAGACACACACTCCCACACCTATGCCAGCATTGCCCTGACGTCATGTCGGAGGAGGGAGGGACCAGACCTGCTTAAAGTGCTGCAAAAAGGCTTTGGGCACATTTTAACTGCCTTCTATTGTCCTGCCAGCGGCAGCAGGGCAACAGCAGAAAGCCGAAATGCACCCCCCAAGCCTTTGCGCCCTGTGCGGCCGCACTGCTTGCACAGGGCTAGGTACGGTCCTCTTTGCACACCAAGGAACTAAAAGACAGCAAGAATCAATAGCACAGTTTATAAAACTAAATTATAACCCATTTTTATTTTGTTATAAACTGCGTTCTTTTTCAGCATATATTTTGCATTCACAGTAGGTGCAGAGCAGAACCAGGACATTCACCCACAGAACTCAATATTTAAAAAAAAAATCTGATTCTGATCATCTCACTAACAACAACAACAACCACTATTCTCCAGTACCAGGCATATTGTGAACTAATAAAAAACCCTACAACAAAAAGCAAACCTACCATACCATACCTTATCAGCACAAACTTCCAAAAGTCACATAAGGAGTCCATCCAAAAAAAAAGCGTCACTGTAAATACTACAGTAGGCCCTGGAACATCCATACACCTATTTGAAAAGCTGAACAAGTCAAATTACTACAGTATAGTATAGATCTTTATATACAAACTGCATGTTAACAGAACACCTGACCTCAGTCACACACGCACATCGACCCTCACCAAGTACAGAATAAATAACCACAATCTAAAGTAAAAATATGTAGACAAAATTCAAACTGAAACCCCAAGAAGCCAGAGTCCACATGAAGTTCAACCTCAGATAAATAAGAGATGCAGTTCCCCAATACTGTGTAAAATATAAAAATAGCACAAAGTCCAATCACCAAAATTAAATACAATTATTTTTTCTACCTTTGTTGTCTGACCATTTTATTCTCTGATCATGCTGGTCCCAATCTGAGGCTTCTGCTTTCCTGTCTTCTCTTAGCTCTCTTTCTGTGGTCTATGGTCCATGGTCCATCTGCCATTTCTTATCTCTTCTTTTGTTTTCTTCACTTCCTTCCATCAGCCCATTTCCAGTTCCAGTAACCCTCCCCAGTATCAGTCCCCTTTCCAGTCCTCCCCTCCCAGTACCTTCCAATGTCAACCACCTTGCATTCCCATGACTGCCACTTGTGTCCATTCCCATCCAGTCCCCCTCCTTTCCCACTGTCTAGCCCCTTCTAGTCCAAATACCATCCCAGGTATCAGCTCAGGTTCACTCTCAGTGCCACCCCCCCCCCCCCAGTCAGCTCCCTTCCAACCACCCTACCCTCTGTCCATCTCCCTTCCAGTGCCATTCACGTCAGCTCCCTTCCAGCCTCCTCCCTATTACCCAGCCATCTGCCACTCCCATCCCCAAGTGTAAGCTCTCTTCCAGTCCCCCTTTGGTACATTCCAGGTGTCTGCTCCTTTCCAGCCCCCTCCTTCCCTTCCTGCCCCATCCTTCCCCTGGCAGACCCTCTCAGTATCCGCTCCCTTCCAGTCCTATTCTACCATCCCCCCGCTTCAGCTCATTTGTAGCTCTAGCCCCTAGTTTTCTTCCAGGGCCAGAAGCACTCTCCTCCCCTTCCTTATTAGCCCATTTCCTGTCCCAGCCCATTTCTAGTCCTATCCCCTTTATCAGCCCACCCCAGTCCTAGCCCCCCAATCAGCCCAATACCAGTCATAACCCTCCAATAAGTCCATTTTCAGTCCTAGTACCCCAATCAGCCCATTTCCTGTCCTAGTCTCCCCCCATAGCCCATTACCAGTCCTAACCCCCCCATCAGCCCATTTCCAGTTCTAAACCCCCATCAGTCCATTTTCAGTCCTAGCCCTCCCCCGATAGCCCATTACCAGTCCTAGCCCCCTACGATCATCCCATTTCCAGTCCTAAGCCCCCATCAGTCCATTTCCGGTTCTTACCCCCCCCCCCCCCGATAGCCCATTACCAGTCCTAACCCCTCCTGATCAGTCCATTTCCAGTTCTAAACCCCCATCCGTCAATTTCCAGTCCTAACTCCCCCATCAGCACATTTCCAGTTCTAACCCCCCATAGCCCATTACCAGTCCTAGCCCCCTCCCGATCTGCCCATTTCCAGTACTAACCCCCCATCAGCCCATTACCAGTCCTAACCCCTCCTGATCAGTCCATTTCCAGTTCTGAACCCCCATCAGTCGATTTCCAGTCCTAACTCCCCCATCAGCACATTTCCAGTTCTAACCCCCCATAGCCCATTACCAGTCCTAGCCCCCTCCCGATCTGCCCATTTCCAGTACTAACCCCCCATCAGCCCATTACCAGTCCTAACCCCTCCCTCCGCCCATTTCCAGGTCTAACCCCCCGATAGCCCATTACCAGTCCTAACCCCCCTCCTGATCAGTCCATTTCCAGTTCTAAACCCCCTCATCAGTCAATTTCCAGTCCTAACCCCCCCAGCAGCCCATGTCCAGTACTAACCCCCCATCAGCCCATTTCCAGTTCTAAGCCCCCCATAGCCCATTACCAGTCCTAACCCCTCCATCAGCCCATTTCCAGTTCTAACCCCCGCCCCCGATAGCCCATTACCAGTCCTAGCCCCCCTCCTGATCAGTCCATTTCCAGTTCTAATCTCCCCCTCCGTCGATTTCCAGTCCTAACCCCCCATCAGCCCATTTCCAGTTCTAAACCCCCATCGGTCGCTTTCCAGTGGTAACTCCCCCATCAGCACATTTCCAGTTCTAACCCCCCATAGCCCATTACCAGTCCTAGCCCCCTCCCGATCTGCCCATTTCCAGTACTAACCCCCCATCAGCCCATTACCAGTCCTAACCCCTCCATCAGCCCATTTCCAGTTCTAACCCCCCGATAGCCCATTACCAGTCCTAACCCCCCTCCTGATCAGTCCATTTCCAGTTCTAAACCCCCTCATCAGTCAATTTCCAGTCCTAACCCCCCCATCAGCCCATTTCCAGTACTAACCCCCATCAGCCCATTTCCAGTTCTAACCCCCCCCCCCGATAGCCCATTACCAGTCATATCCCCCCTCCTTATCAGTCCATTTCCAGTTATAAACTCCCCATCAGTCAATTTCCAGTCCTAACCCCCCCATCAGCCCATTTCCAATTCTAAGCCCCCCATAGACCATTACCAGTCCTAGCCCCCCTCCCGATCATCCCATTTCCAGTACTAGCCCCCATCAGCCCATTTCCAGTTCTAACCCCCCCCCATAGCCCATTACCAGTCCTAACCCCCCATCAGCCCATTTCCAGTTCTAAACCCCCACCAGTCAGCCCAGTTCTTGTCCTACCCCCCCCCTCATCAGCCCAGTTCCAGTCCTAGACCCCTCCCCCCCAAACCAGGGAAATTGAAAAAATAATAAACCTCCGGCATAAGAAGCAACTGCTGCTGCTGCTCCAGCGGCAGCAGCGGCAGAGGCAGAATGAGGAGCCCCGTGGCCTCCCGCCCCCCCCCCCCATAGAGCCTGCTGGTTTCCTTTCTTCACCGTCTCTGCTTTGCAGAGCCGCGGCAAAGGGACAGTGTTTCCCCATCAGCATCTTGGGCTCAGCTTTAACAGAGCCGTGGTTAAGGGAAACACTGTCCCTTCCCCGCATCTTTGCAAAGCAGAGCCGGTGAAACCAGGGGAAACAGAGGGGAAACCATCAGGCTCTCCGGGGGGGGGGGGCATGGGGCTCCTCATTCTGCCACTGCCACCGCTGGAGCAGCAGTAGCAGCTGCTTCTTACGCCAGAGGGTTTTTTTTTTATTTTGAAGGCCGAGTGAGGCGGTCTTTTTGGGGGCAATTTTGCTGCCCTCAAAAAGCTGCCACCTGAGGCCACTGCCTCACTTGGCCTCATTATAGAGCCGCCCCTGAGGATACCTATATGTGTTTTTATTCATTACAGTGAGGCATTTTATTGTGTAAACCATGAGAAACATTAATAAGCATGGATATACCAGAACACCTGATAGTTCTTTTGCACAACCTTTACAATGATCAAGAAGCAACAGTTTGAATGGAACAAGGAGAAACAAAATGGTTTAAAATCAACAAAGGTGTATGACAAGGCTGCATACTCTTCCCCTACCATTTAATTTATATGTAGAACAAATCATCAGAGAAGCTGGACTGTATGAAGACAACCGAGGTGAGAAGATTGGTGGAAGACTCATTAACAACCTTAGCTATGCTGACGATACCACAATACTGGCTGAAAGTGAAGACAATCTGAAACATTTGCTTCTCAAGATCAAAGAATATAGTCTCAAAACATAAAGAAGACAACGATCCCGACAACTGGCAAAATCAATAAGTTCATTGTTGATGGAAAAGAAATTGAAATAGTGGACAACTTTAACCTGCTTGGATCAATAATCAATAAAGAAATGATAAGCAGTCAAGAAATCTGATGACGCATTGTTCTTGGAAGAATGGCTATGAAGGATTTAGACAAGATTCTCAGGAACAGAGATGTATCTCTCCATAGAAAGATTCAACTTGTTCGAGCCATGGTATTTTCAATAATGTCATATGGATCCAAAAATTGGACAGTGAAAAAGATAGACAGGAAGAAAATTGATACCTTAAAATTATGGTGCTGACAAAGAAAACTGTGTATACCATGGGCTCCCCAAAGGACAAACCAGTCAGTACTAGAGGAGATCAAACTAAAGCTATCTTTAGAAGCTCAAATGACAAGCTTTGGCTTTCATACTTTAGACACGTCATGGGAAGAGAGAGATTATTAGAGAAAGACATCATGTTTGGCAAGGTTGAAGGTCAACGCAAAAGAGGAAGGCTGGCAATGAGATGGATCATTACAATAACAGCTATGGATGCTACTCTATCAACAATGAGCCACCTGACTGAAGACTGAACAGTTTCGGTCAACTATCCAGAGAGTTGCCATGATTCCACACTGACTCGACAGCACTTAAAAAAAAGTACAGATACAGATTGTGTGGATGCACTTACCATTCATGTTCCTGCAAAGCAGTGTGGGAGTCCTTTGCCTGTGCTGCTGCCTGTAGAGGAAAGTGCTGTGATATCACGTTTTAGTGCCTCCTCCTCATGACTAAAACCATGATGTTGTAGCATCTTCCTCTACTGGCAGCAGTATGGGCGCAGGACTCCCAGGCAACTTTGCGGGAATGTTGAGGATAGCCTCCTTAATATCTGCAACAGTGACAGCATGATCAGTTACCTGCACTAACCGCACAGTGCAGTCCATGCTCATTTCCCACCCCCTAGCAGGTATGCAGTTACCATGTGAATTTGCACACATAAACTGTCACGCCAGCGCTGTAAGGTTACCGTTGACATGAGCTAACCCTTATCCCATTAATTCACATGGTAGCTGCTTATTGCACATTTGAAAATGTGCTCCTTAATGCTGAATAAAAATCCCAGTGATTGAATTATAAAAAAATGGTTGTGGGCCTTATAGATAAGTTTAAAATCTCCTCAGGATTTTATCTTTTTCTTTATTGTGGTATTTGATATATCGCCCAACAGCGCCTCCCCTGGTGGTTTACAATACAAAACAAATGCTACAGGAAACATGAAACGCAAAGGAACACCATTGTGAGGATAGGATTAAATTTAACAAACTCCTTCCCTCTATCAGGTATTACTGAAAAGGTCCTTTCTTTCTGGAAAGACTATTTTGCATGTACTCTTTTTATTGTTATATAGGTGAAATTGGAGAGCATTCAAAAATAGACGGGTACAACTATGGGGCCCCTTTACTAAATTGCAGTAATGATTATCGCGGGATTTACAAATGTCCTGTTAGAGCACATTCATGGTAACTATTACTGCGCTGACATGACAGTTAGCATGCACTGCTTTGTGCATTAACTGCATGTCATGGCATGGGAAGGGATTGAGGCAGAGTGTGGGCGTGCCAGCCGGTGACAGCTAGTGCATGGGATATTGCCAGAATCCTATGGCTGCTGACTAGAAAAAAAAGCCTAGCATGCTGTGTAGCCTCCTTATTCCCTCCAGTACCAATCTCAGCCCCCACCTAAATCCCTCACCAATGAACACCCCCCTGATCAGCACCCCCACTTCAACACCACTTCCCTCTGAAAAGCAGTTCAGCACGGAAGACATCCCTACCACCGATGAGGCCCCCCCCACCCCCCTCCAGCACAGCCCTAGCCTGGGCCTCTTGGTGGTCTTAGTAGTGAATAGGGCAAAATGGTAGTATCTCAAAAGTACTGCTAGAGGTTACTAGCAACATTTTGAGAGCTACCAGAGGCAGGACAAGAGTCCAAGGGGACTGCTTCTATTTGATTCACCACTTAGACCATCAGGGAACCCCCAGGTAAGACAGGGAAGCTTGAGAAGGTGGGGAGAGTATATGGGTTGAGAGTCTTGTGAGGGAGGTTCTCATTGGGGGTGAGGAGTATTGCAGAAGGCCTTCCTTGTTGAGTTGCTTTCTGGGGGGATGTGTTGCTGAAAGGGGTGTGCTGGATTTTTTTTTGGGGGGGGGAGGTCAGGGGGAATTGATTAGTGGGAGGTAGAATTGGGAGACAGCTCAGGGAGGATTATTGGGGGGAAGGGAAGGATTGGGACTTGGGAGGGGGAGAGCACTGCAGCTGCAGCAGCTTGTTCCTTCTCTTGTTTTTGGTTACCAAGCCCATGTTCCCTGCCTCGGCGGATAGCATAGATGTTCCAGTGCTACCTGCCAAGAGAGTGAATTCAGGCCCATATAGTAAATGTTTACTCTGTGTGTTAAATGCAGGGCAAATATTGGGCACACTTCTTGCATTTACTGATCGTTAATGTTTGCAGTTAGGGTGCAGTAGGTGCCAACATTTACCAAACTTTTCTAAAAGGGTCTCTAAATAACATACATTAATGTATCCTAACAGATTAGCCCAAAGGAAAAAGTGTCAGAACAATTGAAACAAATTGCAAAAAAAGAAAAAAGAAGATTCAAAATAAATTAGAAATATAAACCAAGTAAAGATTAAAGCTATATATCAAACAGGTTATTACAATTTATACAAACAAACAATCAAGAATCCAACAACAAATTAGATCAGAAAGTTTGGGGCACAAAAATTGCAGATCTGTGTACAAATAGATTAAATAAAAGAACTAGTTAAAAAATAAGAACAAAATCTTGACACAACGATATTTCAGCATAAATGTCTGCTTCAAGGAAATGTTCAAAATGATTTCTCCGAGTGAAGCTCTTTTTCTCAACATTCATTTCTTTCTGGAATGAAATCAATGATGAAACAAATGGAAATCCTAATATCAACATTGGTTGATACTCTCAAATGGGATAAACGGAAAATTTGTATGCTCTGCACATCCCTCTCATGCATATTCATTAGGGAGATCATGACAATCTGACCTTTGGGCAACCCTTGAGAACTGGGAGTGAAGACTAAGGGGTATGTTTACTAAAGTGCGTTAACGTTTCATAACGTGCGTTATGTAACGTTAACGATCATTAACTACTGTCAACGCGCGTTATGAGATGTTAACGATCGTTGACGTATCATAACGCGCGTCAACAGTAGTTAACGATCGTAAGGGTCCGTGGCGCGTTAAAACAGCGCAGAGGGTGGAGAGAGGGCAGAGAGAAGGGGTCAATGGGCAGAGTGTGGGCGGGGAGAGGCTCCAGGCACCCCAACGCGGTGAACTCAAGGGCTGAATCCTACCACGATTGAAAACCTGCCGGTAGATGCAAATCTGCAGGGAGGGAAACCATTTCAGCGTCAGCAATGTACAGCATAGGCAGGGAAACCCTCAAAACGTGATAAGTGTGATACATGTGCATGGAACAAAAGGGCAAATAAGCAGTGAAAATGACCATAACAAAAGAGGAAAATAACATAACCAAGGTAGCCAATAGTGATAGCAATGGGAAACAGCCAAAAATACCACTGAGAAAGACTCAGAAAAAGATATCAACTGTGTAAGGGTGTATGCCCTGTCACCATAGATGGTGAATGATGCCACAGTGAAATAGTGCAGATCAGGGCATCCCCTTGTTACTGAACAGGTTACCCATGGTGTGCACATGTCCTGCAACAGCAGGGTGGGCATGGTGGAATGGGCAACTGGGCAGATGCTGGAAAAGGGGATACAGAGGGCTGCAGGAGGCACATGCTGTGGTGCAGCTGGGCCATAGTGGGGACCAGAGTGTTGCTCAGTGTGGTCCATAGGAATGCATAAACAGTAGAGCCAGACTGCATCTGTTGAGAGCCCAACATGGGCATGAGTGTGTCCCCCGCAGTGTCACAGGGGACAGTACCCAGCAACCACCCCTAAGGGCACAGAACAGTGGCAGGTGGTGCTGGGGGGAAGTGTGGGTGTCCATCTAGGCACCCCTACCCCACCACTTATACTATAGGCAGCTGCTGACACGCACACTGGATGGCCCGAGACTGCCCTCCACCAGCACCACCAGCAGAAGGGCATGGCAGCATAGTGGCGGAGGGCGTAAAGATGGTGGAGGGGGAAGTGGCACCTGGCTGCAGCAGACCATGGCCCAGCCCGGTCCAGGTGGGTGCCGTGCACTGCAACTGATAGGCTCAGAAGGACAAACAGTCACGGTACCTCCCAGGGAATAATCTGCCCCTGTGGCACAGTAAGCACAGCCAGTGTGCTCAGGAGCTGAAGGTCACTGGTTCAATCCCAAGTTGTGGTCCCTGCCAACTCCGTTCCCCATACCTTTTACCAGTAAGAAACCGGTAAGATGGAACCTTGTAGTGCTGATAGAATAAGCATGCTTCCAACACCTACATTTTAACGCACAGAGCACAGACACCACAAACAGGCGCATTAACGAGAGCAGAGTCCCCCAAAGGCAGTCATGGAGGTCCAATCAACATTCCGGTGCCATGCTGTCTGCAATAAAGATGCCTGTGCTGTATGTCGATGCGCGGCCCCCATGGTATCTGGATGTATTTCATGCATAGTCATCAGTAATATCATGAAAATCCGAACATGGTGCGGCCCACCAGGACTGCGTTTGGAAACCCCTGTCCAAGAGCAATGATCCACAGGGGTGGAAACACCCGCACCCACCGGCCCCATTAGCCACTGCGTCCTGGAGAGGCAGGATGTTGGGCCCTGTGTGCATCCCCCAATACTAGCACATGCATACCCTAGCAGTGACACCCAAGAACAGGGAATACGGTACACAGATAGTAAAAGTCTGCCATGATAACTGGCACATAGCAATCCCTAATGTTAGCACAAGCGGCCCAGTGTGCTGTACCATACCAACCTCTGAGATGTCTGTGGAGTGTGTGTCACGTCTGGAACCTGACAGTGTCCACCATCTTGGGGAGAGACCCCAACAGTACAGCATACCATAGCCACGCCTGCACTGTGCCCAGGACTGGTGCAGTGTCCTGGGCTGGAAAAAGCCTATACTGGCATATGTGTGGGGGTGTGCGTCAGTCTATCCAGTGTGTTGCGTTTGCTAACACCCTCTGCAGTACACACCACTATCACTATCACAAGTATTGGCCTGGCAATGTGCATAATGAGGAGCAAGGTACTGTGGGTATAGCTGGAGAGTTCGGCCTGGGCAGGATGCACCTGCACAGGGCCCAGGGCAATGGCTGGGACATTGTAGGGCTTGCATACCACCTACACGGACAGGGTGGCCACGGCATGTTCTGCCTGACCGTGCAGTGACCACAGCTTAGCTGGGTTCCCCTATAGTGCTACACAGTGTCCTTCTGAAGTGAGATATGTGGGCTCCATCCTCTGGAGCCCTATCACTGACCCATCTGCTTGGTGAGTGTGTGCACATCCCAGGTGTGGGTGCACACAGCACCTCCAGGAACACGCATTATGGACTAGCAGGCAGGCTGACTGCAGTTTGTATGTGTGTGGCTGGAATACCTTGCAGGGTGTAGCGGCTGGTGACTCACTCTGCTGGAGGATGTCATATGGTGGTGTGGGGCAGCTGTGCAGTACCAGGTCTTCTGTCTGTCACTGCCCAATGTAGCAAGGCATACAGATCTGCATAGACTGCCCTGGTGGGGCATTCAATCCCTGGCAGGACTGGGGTGAAGGTACCCTCTACTGTCACCAGTGTAGGGGAGTAAAATGTAGATGCGTTTGTTGGAAACCATGTTTCCCACCCTGACCACAGAAGGTGGGTTGGGTGTTGGTACTTAATCCGCCTATGGGCCCAACCCCCCCCCCCCATGGACCTGAAATCATGTGACCAGGGCACCCACACAGTGTATGAACTATTCAGGGTGTATCATAGTCGACATGGGCAAGACGTGATGTACAGATGGACACAGGCCAATGCAAAGGGTATCTGCAGGGGCCACCTATCACACAGAGGTACCAAGGGGGACCTGTAGCATAGGCTATTGCAGAAATGCCAGGTGCAGTGGAAATGATGCTGGGCACCTCACCTCACCCTCAGGGTGAACACGGGACCCGTCCGCTGTGATGGACGGTAGCCACTCTGTGGCAGTAACACACACGGTCAGAACCCCCACCAGGCCGAGGTGCTGTGGGGGTGCATACCCCATCTTGTGTTCATCTATGGACTGCAGATCTGCATGTGCAGTGCACCATGGGTATGAGTGGGTTAACCCAAATCCTGGCCACCACAGCAGACAGTTTGTGTGGTGACCTGACGTCCTTCATCTGCCAGACAGGACTTTGTTAGTAGCACTAGCAATGTGGCTCATTAGTTACTTCACTGTCTGTGGAGCCAGGGGTCATGGGTTTGATCCCACAGTGGGGATATTTGTTAGCACTGTCTGTAGCATTTTCTTTTTTTAATTTCAATTGGTGCTGCCAGCATGACACCCTCATAGTGCTGTCTCCTTACGTTGCCTCATCAGGCGCCCTATACAGTGTCCAATGCAGGACCCTATACTGCGTCCTGTGGGGTGGCCCATAGGGCACATTCTAGGGTGCCTTGGTGGACAGTGCACTTTATGATGTGCCCTCTGGGGTGCCTTATGCGGCACCTTAGGTTACGGCCCTGTGAGGGTGTGTTTGCTGGCAGCACTAATTAAAAATTAACAGACAAACTGCTTCATACAGCACTGATTTTGAGTAAAAGGTGATGTCTCAGCATGCTTTACTCATTGGACCCACTGGGGGATTGAACTCACTTCTCTTGTACCATTAGTCAGTGTATTGACCATTGTGCTACAGTTCTGGATGCCTGGCTAGATACCTTATCAGACGCCTTATGGGCATGCGTTGCGTAGCGCTCTACACAATGTTTTCTAAAGATCGTTAGGCTATGGCGCCTGGTAACGCGCGTTGGCGATAACGATGTACCGCCCATGTCCTTATTTGGTGTTTCTGCCTGTACCGCGGATCCTACCGCGAATCACACTAACGCAGTTTAGTAAACATACCCCTAAGGCTCTAATTACATCATCCTTCACAACTTCCAATTATAAACTGCTGCAGACACAAGTGCAGTGCTCACGCCATGTGCCTCTGTCTATTGCATAGTTTAACAGAGAATCCCTGGCAACAGGAAATTTTACTCATAGGCAGGGCCCAGTGATTGAAATGGAACAGTTGGGGCTTCTAAACATTAGTTTAAAGATCTCATAAACATTTTAAAATTCAATGAAATTGTTAAAAATGCATCCTTCTCTCTACTGAGTGCAGCTGAAATGGTTCCTTCCACGGTCAGCATCTGCCCTAGAGTTTCCACACAGGGCAGATGCTCACCGCATGGTAAATGCATCAGCAGATAGTTTGGGTGAATTTAGAATGCTGTTGATAGCCATGAGAATTAGCACACATGAGAGTTAGTCATGAGAGTACCATGTGCTCACTCTACATGCGTTCCATACTCTTTCTCCACCTATAACCCAACCAGTTCTCGCCCCATAACATGGCATGCAATTAGTGTGAAAATCAGTATGAACTGTCATGCCTGCATGATAAGATAAGTCTTCACAGCACGCACTCATTTCTGTGCTAACTGACTAATGCACTTTAGTAAACGTCCCTATAACTGGATCCTTTTAGCCTTTTGTTATTAGTTAATATTGTTAGACGCATCAGACTAATTGATATCTAATTAACTTCTTTAAAGCTTTTCAGATGCTAATGAAATGCATTTAAAGTTTCTCTAAGGTATTATATGTTTATGTTAAGATATAATTACAATAACAGAGTTTATGCAATTTTTGTTACCTGGTAATTGGATTTCTCTCTTAAACCTTGGTTAAGTGTTCTGCCAGCAGTCAATTGGCATCCAAGTAACATGTCACAATGGTAGTCTTACTAGGAATAAATCTTATAAGGACCAGCAAAATAAATATTCAGGGCTGGTGTAACCATTAGGCAAACTAGGCAGTTGCCTAGAGCACCAGAACTTTGGGAACAGCCATACTGTGCATCTGCCATGTGCATTATGCATTCTAATTACTACAGCTGTTTCCCCCCCCCCCCCCCCCCGCTTGCCCACCACTGCTCTGCCCATCCCCTTCTTCCTTTCTGCAGGGACTACATGTGCAGGGCTAAAGTCCCTCACATTGCCCCTTAACTTCCTCCTGATATTTCTCATGCAGGGCTATAACATAAAGCCAGCATCACTGCATTCAAACCCCTTCTCCTGAGGCAGCCTGTGTAGGGTAGCAGAAATATAAAAGCTGCCAACTACTGTGCTGTGCACTCGACTAGCTCCTGCGCAGCACAGCCAAAGGGAAAAAACTCGGTTTTTTTCTCCATAGGAACTGAAGACAAAAATAGCTTTCTCCCCTATCTTCATTTGCAGCTGCTGGGGCTAAGAGCAAAAAGTGAGCAATATTTGATATTTCCCATGTCATTTCAAATGAATGCACATCCCTAGAAGAGGCTTGAAGATGGAGGGGCCAGTGGGAACATAGGGATTAGTGGCACAAGGGGCAGCAGGAACTCATGGATTGGGTTGGGATTATAATCTAGCATTGGAAGAGTGGATTTAGGAGAGGTGGAGAAAAGTAGAGATTCGAGAACTGGGGATAGTGCAGGGATTGGGAGAGCGAATAAGAATTTGGGAGAGACAATGGGGACTCAGAGACTGACCTGGGGGTCTGTGTGGGGGATTGAGTGAGGACTTTAGAAAGAGGGAACTCAAGAATTTCTCTTAGAGCAGAGACTCAGGAATGGGGGGGGGGGGGAGGAAACTCAGGAAATGGCAGGAGGCATGAGCAGGGAGTGAGAGATGGGGGTAAGAGATAGAGAGTAGGGAATTTCAGAGGGTGAGTGGGATTAGTAAATAGGCTAATAAGCAAGAAGTGAAGATAGGGGGATTGACAACTGCAGATAATAGCAGGGGGATGAAGGAGTGAGTGCAGATGGGAAGGGTGTAAATCCAGAAAACTTTGGTAAAAAGTGAGGATGGGGAGGTGGAGGGATTGTGATTGGAAAGCATGAGGAGTGACTGGAAAGAATGGGAAAATATGGAAAGGGGTGAGGGAAAAAAGGAATGGGAGAAGTGCAAGAGGCTGTTTGGGAAAAAAGAGTGGACAAGATTAGAGGGAGTTGATATGACAAAAATCAGTAAGGAGTCGACTTTTAGCAGGAAGAAGAAAAAGGGACCCGCATGACTGGAGACCAATGAGGGAGGAAACGCAGTGAGGATTGAGTGGATATTTCAGAACTGGCGAGTGAGAGGAGGAGGAAAAGGGGTGAATTCTAGCTATGAGTAGAAGAAGAGAAGGAAAAACATGAGATGAAAAGCAAAGACTAATGCAATAGAAAATAGAAAACGACATTAAGAAGGGAGAAGAAATAAAAAAGAAGCATTGAAAAAGGAGTCAGAAGATTGCCAAGGAAAGCAGAAAAAAAGTCAAGACCAATGCACTTTTGAATATTAAATATTCAGACTAAGGCAGGAAGAAAAGCATTTTATTTTCAGTGTGGTGACTGAATCTGTCAGCTTTGGGAATGCGCACCCTTTTTCTTTAGGGCAGCAAATACAAGGGGCATGGCTGCGGTATGGAGGTAATGCCAATCCTCTTCACAGCTCTAAGATCTGGGTCAAAGTAGAAGGGGGAGGGGTATGCAAATCAGGAAAGCAAACATTTTTATACTGACCATGCTGTGGCCCTTTTTGTGGGAGATGGGGTGCAAATCCAGCTACTGAATGAGCAGGTGTCCTATATGAGTGCAGGCAGGGTGTCAGCTGTGCCAGCCATGTGGAACATGTGTATGAGCCCCTCTCACCCCGAGGCACCCTGGGTCTCTGATTACCTAGGTTAGGTTACTAGGCTCTGGTATGAGAAAGTTATCCTGGATTTGTGGTTGTTAGATTGTTATGGTACCTGCACTACGTGGGCCTTCCTTCCTGAGGGACAAGGTAGGAGATTCTGTTGTATTTCCTATTTGCTTTTTTTTTTTTTTTTTTTTTTCCTTCTGCTTCTGATGTAGTTGCCCTTGCTAGTTCCTAACATGTTGATACAGAATGCATGTTTGTGACATGCTAGTAACCTGAGTGCAACTGCTACCTGGCCAAAGGTAGGCATATTTGCTCCCATGCTAGTGGCATGTTTGTGTAGCTAGTGCATGACTAGTGTGCCTCATCAGTCTTGCACCATGTTTCCGTCTACTCTCTATCTTAACTCTACCTATTCATGTGCTGCTTGAGTAGTATGGCATTTTTAGAGTGGTCGTCTTTGGGCCCCTTGCTACCATGCAGCCAAAACATGTGTTAGCTTTGTATTAAACCCCATGCTACCAGCTCTTTAGTAAACATGTCCCTTTGTTTCTTGGAATTGTGGTCTTGGATCTTCTGATTTTGAAGACTGTATGGCTTTGTTTAATTTAACTTATTTTTTTATTGTGTTATTTTGTTCCTATTCTTGCCATTTGCTAAGAAGGTATTATTGTTTCGATGTTATTGAATATGCCAATCAAAATAAAGTTAAAAACAAACTTCTAATGTCAATTAAAAATTTTTATTAACATAGATGTGTGTGAAACAAGCTGAAAAAAATAAATTGAGGAAAATGCCTAAGTGTTTTGGAAACAAGCCCAAAATGTTTTTCCTCTGTGCTTCCCACGTGTAAACTCCCTAGTAATGCCGCTCTTTTTTGAGTTTTTCTTTGGTAAGATGTTTGTTTCCTTGCATGGCACCAAACATAAAATGGTGGTACTATCTATTTATTTAGACAGATTTGTATGCCACCTTTTCCTTCAATCAAGGTGGTCACGTCACATCACGATTGGAGGGTTACATTTAACATTAGGGTACATGTAAACATTTAGACATTACAGTTACTTAACAGCATTTAGACAGTACAATTGAGATAACATTTAACATGAAGGTATTTAATAATGTGGTATGATAGGTTTGTGTGTGTGGATAGGATGGGTGTGCGCTTAGTTGGCGGTGGTAGTAGTATTTCTGCTTGGGTAGGGGATGTTGCCTGAATGCTCATAGGTTTCTATAAATAAAAATGTTTTGAGGTCTTTGTGGAAGTCTGTGCGGTCATCTAATGCCCTCAGGCTCGTTGGGAGGGAGTTCCATAGTGTGGATGCCAGTAGTGATGGCGCTATTTTTGAAGTTGTTTGTTTGGTTTTGTGATAGCCTGCAGGTGTGCCGATCATGTTGTCATTATTGGTTCTTCTTGGTCTATTGCTGATGTCTCTTGTTATAACGTTTTGTAGTACATCTGCTGAGAGATGGTGAATGATTTTGAAGATGATCATGATTGTTTTGTATTTAGCTCTTGCCACCATTGGGAGCCAGTGTAGTTGTTGCAGGACGGGAGTGATGTGCTCTGTTCTTGGAGTTTTATTTATTTAGACAGTTTTGTATACCACCTTATCCTTCAATCAAAGTGGTCACAACACAATTGGGGGATACATTTAACACAAGGGGATATGAGACACATACACTAATACTTACAGGGTATATGGGTAATGGAGGGTTAAATGGCTTGCCCAAGACCACAAGGAGTACCTGTGGGACTAGAAACCCCAGTCCTTCTGGCCCAAGGTTTCTGTCCTCTAGTGGGATTTGAACCACCGACCTTCCAGCCTGTGGTACCTTGCCCCAACCACTAGGCTACTCCTGTAATGATGTGTGCTGTGGTGTTTTGTACAATCTGTAGTGGGTGGAGTGTCTGCTGAGGAAGGCCTTGATATAGTGAGTTTCCATAATCAAGTAGTGGTGTAATGAGTGCTTGGCACACTGTGCAGAAGTGGTCTTGACGGAGCATTGGTTTGATTTGTCTGATTGATTTCAGTTGATGATATGCCTTGTTTGCGGTTTTGGTGATGTGGGATTTTAGATTCAGAGTTCTGTCTAGTGTGATGCCCAGATACTTAACTTCTTCTTTGACTACTATGTGTTTGTCTAGGATGCTGATAGTTTGTGAAGGTATGAAGGTGGGGTTCCTGGTGACGAACATTGCCTCAGTTTTATCGTAGTTGACTGTTAGGTTGTTGGCTATGAGCCAGTCATTCATGTCTTCGAGGCATTTTGTTATTGTTGTGGTGTTTAGTGCTAGTAGGTTGTTTGGAGCGTACACCATGATGTCGTCAGCATATATGTGATAGTGTAGTTTGTGGTGCTTGATGATGTTGCATATGGGCTGTATGTAGATATTGAAGAGCATTGATGATAAGGCTGAGCCTTGAGGTATTCCCTGCGTGACGGGGAATTGTAGTGATTTCTTTTGGTCACATTTGACTTGTTGCGTTCGCCCTTTCAAGTATGAAGTAAACCACTTCAGGGTATTCTTGCATAGTCCTATCTGTTGTAGGCGTTGCAATAGCTTAGTGTGTGACACAGTGTCAAAGGCCGCCGAGATGTCCATGAACACTAGCAGGCAGGGCCGGCCCGTCCATTGAGCAAGAATGTTTTTTGCACAGGGCCCCGCGTTTCAGGGGGCCCCGCGCAAAGAACATTCTGCTTTTTTTTTTTTATTACATTTAAAAACAAAAACCTGGCTCTAGCTGCTGCCGCTGCCGCGTCCGTCGCAGCAGCGGCAGAATGGCGTGTCCCGCGGGGCCCCTTCTCCTCTTCGAGCCCTCTGCAAGGGCTTTCAGATTCGCGAAGGGAGAGTTGTGCTCCCTCGCGTCTCTGTAAAGCCCGCAGGGGCTAATGGGAAATTTCCCATCAGCCCCTTTAGACGCGAGGGGCTGATGGGAAATTTCCCATTAGCCCCTGCGGGCTTTACAGAGACGCGAGGGAGCACTCTCCCTTCGCGAATCTGAAAGCCCTTGCAGAGGGCTCGACGTGGAGAGGGGGCCCCGCGGGACACGCCATTCTGCCGCTGCTGCGACGGACGCGGCAGCAGCTAGAGCCAGGTTTTTGTTTTTAAATTTGCCGGAAGGGAAGGGAAGGGAAGGGGGGGGGGCTGATGGAGGCTGTCTGGAAATGGGGTGATGGGGGGTTAGGACTGGAAATGTGCAAGGGGGGGGGGTTAGGACTGGAAATGTGCAGGAGGGGGGGTTAGGACTGGAAATGGGCTGGGACTGATGGAGGCTGACTTGAAATGGGCTGGGGGGGGTTAGGACTGGAAATGGGCTGGAGGGGGGGTTAGGACTGGAAATGGGCTGGGGCTGATGGAGGCTGACTGGAAATGGGCTGGGGAGGGGTTAGGACTGGAAATGGGCTGGGGGGGGGGGGTTAAGAATGCTAATGGGCTGGGGCTGATGGAGGCTGACTGGTAATGGGCTGGGGGGGTTAAGACTGGTAATGGGCTGGGGGTTGATGGAGGCTGACTGGAAATGGGGTGATGGGGGGTTAGGACTGGAAATGGGCTGGGGGGGGTTAAGACTGGTAATGGGCTGTGGGCTGATGGGGGCTGTCTGGAAATAGGGTGATGGGGGTTAGGATTGCTAATGGGCTATGGGGGGGGGGTTAGGACTGCTAATGGGCTATGGGGGCGCTAGGACAGGAAAAGGGCTGATGGGGAGGGGTTAGGACTTGAGGTGGGCTGATGTGGTTAGGACTAGTAATGGGCTGTGGGCTGATGGGGGGGGGTTAGGACTGGCAATGGGCTATGGGGGGCTGACTGGAAATGGGCTGATGGGGTTAAGACTGGAAGTGGGCTGATGGGGGGTTAGGACTGGTAATGGGTTATAGGGGGGGGCTTGAGGTGAACATGGGGTGATGGGGGGCTAGGACTGGTAATGGGTTGGGGGATTGCTATGACTGGAAATGGACTGAGTGGACGGGGAGGCTTGAACTGCAAATAGCTGATGGGGAGGGAGCTTGGAATGGAAATGGGCTGTGAGGGAAGGGAGCTAGAACTGAAAATGGGCTGATGGAGCAGCTAGGATAGGACTGGAAATGGGCTGTTGGGGGGAGCTAAGATTGGAAATGGGCTGTGGTGGGGGCTTGAATTGAAATGGACTCATGGAGGGGCTAGAACTGGAAGTAGGCTCATGGGGGGGCTTGGACTGGAATTGGGCTGAGTGGAGGGGAGCTAGGATTTGACATGGGCTGATGGTGGGGCTAGGAAATGACTAGAAATGGGCTGATGGGGGGCTAGGATTGGAAATGAGCTGATGAAGGGACTCAGACTGAAAATGGATGGGGGAGCTAGGACTGGAAATGGGTTGATGGGGGGCTAGGACTGGAAATGGACTGATGCAGGGACTAGAAGGGAATGGATGCTGGGTGAGACTGGAACTAGAAGGGAGCTGATGTTGGGGGAGGATTAGAATGGGATGGGGCTGGGAGAGTAAAATGGAGAGGGGAAAAATATTTTGTGTGGGAGGGATGAAAAATCTACAATTGGCCGGGTATTGGGAGAGTAAGTGGGGATTGAGGATGGAGGGGTAAAATTTGTGTGGATGAAATAAGAATGAGGAAAGAGCAAAAGGATAAAGATTAGTATGTTAAAGCAGATGTAGAGAGAGAGGATGGAAAGAAAACTAGAAGAGAGAAGAAAGGACAAATGGACAGCAGACGATGGAGAGTTAGCAGAAAACATGAAGAAACCAGAAGAAAGTGGCTGGAGCAATTGCAACTGAAAAAAAATGCACAAAAGGTAGAAATATATCTCTTTATTTTGAATTTATTAACTGGAATATGAAAGTTCTGGGAAATGTGCATCATTAACGTCTGCGCTTTGTTTGGTACAAGAGGAAATTGATTTATAGTTTTATTTCTACAGTGTTGTTGTACATTCCAAGTTTGGCTTTTGGGGTTCCCAGTTTAAATTATTGCCTTCCTGTTTCTAAATTGCGATTCCTTGTTTGGTGATGGTCTATGTTCTGCATGTGTAACTGAGCTGAGGTATTCTGTTTATGTAATTCCTATTTGACATTGCCACTTGTTCTCTTTCCCCAGTATTCTCTGAAATGTACTGGTTTAATATTTGCAGTATTTCCTTTTGATAGGTAGGGACTGGTGCTTTGTGAGTCCTGGTAATGCTGTCAGGATACAGCGGGTTTGCTGTGGGTTCTAAATGGGCAGCGTTTGTAGTAGTTCCTAATGTGCCTGGCGGTTGGCACTGGATTATAGTAATGTAGAAATCTTTTAGTCTTTCTTTATCCATACACTCATTAAGAGACATGTTTACTAAAAGTTAGTGTATGGTAACATTATGCAAATATTTATGCAAATAAGGCCACTTATGCAAATGAGGCCCCGCACCGAGTCTCCGCACATGGCCCCGCACCCCCCTTGGGCCGCCCCTGCTAGCAGGTAGCCGGTTTTTATGTTGTCCATGCCTCTGAGGAGATTGTCAAAGAGGGAGGTGAGTAGTGTTTCCATGCCATGTTGGGGCTTGAATTCATGCCAATGTATGTCCAGTGGGGTATTGATATCTATATGGTCCTTAAGTTGCCTTTGCACTGCCTTTTCCACGATTTTATCAAGGAACGGAAGGCTGGAGATGGGACGGTATGATTTTGGTTCGGATGGGCTCAGATTGCTACTTTTAAGTATTGGTCATATCATTGTGTACTTTAGGGGCTGTGGCATGTATCCTTGTTGGAGTGAATCTTTGACAATTTTTTGAATGTGGTGAGAGAGCTGGCTTTTTGTAGCTTTGATCCAAGTTACTGGGCATGGGTCTGACAGTGAAGTTGTTGTGTTTAGTCCAGATATAATGTCTTCTACTTGCTGCTTTGTTGGTATTTTGAAGCTCTCCCATGTTTGATGTTGCTTTTTTATCATTTGATTGTTTGTTTGTGGTGAAGTAGAGCATATTTGGTTGGTATTTGACTTCATGTAGTCTGCATATTTTTGTGGGTCAAGATGGTGGGTGCTGTGTTGCGTGTCATCCTTGGTGAGCTTTTGGAGTTCTCTTGGTCTATTAGTAGGTTTCATGATTAGGTTGGTATGGTGTTGCTGTTTATGCTCATTTATTAGATTGTTACATTCCAATTGTTTGTCTCTGTATTGGGTTAGGAGGTTGTGAGATTTGTCCCGTCTCCATTTTCTTTCCAGTCTTCTGAGTGTGCGCTTTGCAACTCTGATTTCATGTGAGTACCATGGGGCGTTGCATCTCTTGCGTGTTTGTGGTTCTTTGATGGTTGGGGCAGATGCTGTGTTGGATATTATTGTGTTCCATTCTTCTATGTTTAAGTCCAGGGTGTTGTGTTCCTGTTGAGGTTGTGGGGTGATATCATTTATGAACAAATCTCTGTTAAATGTTTTGAACCGTCTAGTTATTCTTTCATCTTCTTTGCGTTGGGCGGTGTTATTCAGGGTCATGGTGAATTTGATTACATAGTGGTCTGACCAGAGGACTGGTGTGATTGTTGGTTTTGTGGTCTTGTTCTGTTCCACTAGTTGCATTGGCATGAAGACCATGTCCGGAGTTGTACCATGTTGTTAATTGTCTGGCAGTATTTTAATGACTCCATGGCTTTTAAGAACGTTGCGGTTTCTCTGGTGGGAGCGGATGTTAAGTTGTAGTCCCCTAGTGCAACGAGGGGTTTGTGTCTTCTGTTATGTGCACATATCGTTTCGATTACTGTGGATAGGTGTTCAGTTGTGGTTCCATGTGGTCTGTATGTGAGGGAGATGGTTAGGTACTTGTTGGCTATAGTGAGTGTTTTAGATTCGATTGTGTTAGTGGTGGCGATTGCTTTGAATCTGTATTCCTTTCTGGTAAGTATCAGTACTCCTCCTTCTCTCTTTTGTGCTCTGATACAGTTAAATGCTGAGTATCCTGTTAGGGTAACTTGGTTTAATATGACCTGGTCTGAGTTGTCTAGCCAAGTCTCGGTGATGCATATTATATCAAGCTCTTGTCATGGATTAGGTCAAGGATGGTATTTGGTTTGTTTCTGATTGATCTGGCGTTCAGTAGAGCACACCTGATGTTTGTTGTTATGATTGGGTTTGTGTGTTCGTTATTTTTGTGATGAGAGGGTGTATTACGTGTGGCATTGTATGGTTTGTTGGCTGTATCCTTTGTTTGTTGGCGTTCTTTGGATATGTGGGATGCTGGTGTGCATCTGGGTTGGGTGGTATGTATGTTGAACAAGGGGATTTGCTCGTTGAGTCTGATGCTATGTGTGCGGGGTGCAAACATGTGGAGGAGTGTGAGGTAGGCCATGAGGTAGTGGGTAATGGAGTGCATTTTGTGACTTGTATTTTACTGACCTGGGATAGGGTTTGTGGTTTAATGACCTGGGCTCAACTTGATTTGTGTCCTGCATTAGTAGTGGTATTTTTACTCTGTGTGTTGTGTTACTTGTGGTTGGTTAGCAGACTAGTTATGAGTTGATTAATAGGCTTATGCAGCGTGAGTTGTTTTCAAAAGCGAACAATGCAAACAATGGGTAGTATGTTCTATGCAGATAATCTGCAAGCAATGGTACTATACATATTTTAGTAAAACATTAGTTTTTGAGATAGGTAGAAGTCCTCTGTACTGTACATGACCTCAAGACTCACCTCCACCTTTACTTCTCCATATGACTTTAGACAGATCATCCCATTTCTCCATATTTTTGACCACATGAAAATCAAGATAGATGACTTTTCCAGTCATCCAATTCAATTTTTATATTTATATTTATATATGGTACTGTAGGTTTTTTTCTCTTTGAGCTTCCTCTTCCAAATCAGCTGTACAGAAGCTCTAATTTCAGTCTTCTCTGGGTTTTCTAGTTTCAATTATATTTTTCTAACTACCCTATTCCTCCCAATGAGGGCACACATTGCATTTTTGTTTTGAAGGTTAAGAAAGGTTAAAGTCAGTGGTGGCTCCTGTTGATCCTGCAGTCCTGGGTTTTCTTGGCAAGGTGTGACTGGAAGTAGATTGCCAGGTCTTTCTTCTGAGGCAAGGAGAGTAAAGTGATTTTCCCAAGGCCACAAGGAATACCAGTGGGAATCGAGCTCTGGTGTCTTGTTTACAGGCCACTGCTCTGACTACCAGGCTTCTCCTCCAGGGCCGGCCCGTCCAGTGTGCGAGAATGTTGTTAGCACAGGGCCCTGCGCTTCAGGTAGGGTTGCCAACCGGCCGGTTTTCAGCCGGCCTGGCCAGTTTTTCCATGGCCAGGCCGGCTGCCGGCACAGATGTAAAACCGGTCATTGAAAAGCCGTTTTTTTGCTCTGGCCGCAAGATTGGGAGCGGCCAGAGCAAAAAAATGGCTTTTGTCTCGAAGCCCACGGCGCGAACGCGATTCCCCATAGCAGTGCAGCCGCTGCTTCTGCTTTTTACAGAGCAGCGGCTGCAATACACTTACATTGAAAACTAAAGATAAACTGTGTGAGGAGCCCTCCGGTCATCGCAGAGCCCGAGGAAGTGATGTCATGGGGGCGGGCTCCTCACAGGTTGTCTTTCCTTTTCAAATTAACTTTAGCTGCAATAAAGTTAATTTGAAAAGGAAAGACAACCTGTGAGGAGCCCGCCCCCATGACATCACTTCCTCGGGCGCTGCGATGACCGGAGGGCTCCTCACACAGTTTGTCTTTACTTTTCAAATTATGTGTGTTGCTGCCGCTGCTCTGTACACTGCTGATGCTGCGGGTTGGGGTGGGGGTGGGTGTGTGCGTGAACCAGCCGGGGTGGGGGGGTGATGGTGTGAGTGAACCAGCAGTGGAGGGGGGGGGTGGTGTGAGTGAACCAGCAGGGGAGGGGGGGGTGAGTGAGTGACCCAGCAGGAGGGGTGAGTAAGTGACAGGGGGGTGGGTGAGTGAACCAGCAGTGGAGGGGGGTGGTGGTGTGAGTGAACCAGCAGGGGAGGGTGGGGGGGTGGTGTGGGAGAAACAGCAGGGGAGGGGGGTTGGTGTGTGAACCAGCAGTGGAGGGGGGTGGTGGTGTGAGTGAACCAGCAGTGGAGGGGGGGGGGTGGTGTGAGTGAACCAGCATGGGAGGGGGGTGGGTGTGAACCAGCAGGGGAGGGGGGTTGGTGTGAGTGAACCAGCAGGGGAGGGGGTGAGTGAGTGACAGGGGGGTGGGTGAGTGAACCAGCAGGGAGGGGAGGGGTGGTGTGAGTGAACCAGCAGGGGAGTGGGGGTGGTGGTGTGAGTGAACCAGCAGGGGAGGGGTGATGGTGTGAGTGAACCAGCAAGGGGGGTGGGTGGTGTGAGAGAACCAGCAGTGGAGGGGGGGGGTGGTATGAGTGAACCAGCAGGGGAGGGGGGTGAGTGAGTGACCCAGCAGGAGGGGTGAGTAAGTGACAGGGGGGTGGGTGAGTGAACCAGCAGTGGAGGGGGGGGGGGTGAGGAAATTCCCTTTGAGCTCCGGCACGCCAGCGGCCTATACTACAACACAGTTGCCAAAATGAAGAAAAATGGTGCTCTTCACTAGAAGGGAGCAGATGCTGGGTGGAGCTGGAACTAGAAGGGAGCTGATGTTGGGGGAGGACTAGAATGGGATGGGGCTGGGGGAGTGAGGATGGAGAGGGGAAAAAATATTTTGTGTGGGAGGGAAGAAAAATCTACGATTGGCCAGGTATTGGGAGAGTAAGTGGGGATTGAGGATGGAGGGGTGAAAGTTGAGTGGATGAAAAAGGAATAAAGAAAGAAATGGAGGAAAGAGCAAAATGGGAAAGATCAGTATGTTAATGCAGATGTAGAGAGAGAATGGAAAAGAACTAGAAGAGAGAAGAAAGGACAAATGGACAGCAGAGAGTTTACAGAAGACACGAAGAAACCAGAAGAAAGTGACTGGAGCAATTGCAACTTAAAAATAAAATGCCCAATCAACAAAAGGTAGAAAATACTTTTTTATTTTGAATTTATTAACAGGAATATGTCAGCTCTGGGAAATGTGCATCGTTAATGTCTGCATTTTGTTTAGTACAAGTGGAAATTAATTTATAGTTTTATTTCTCCATTGTTGTTGTACATTCCAAGTTTGGCTTTTGGGGTTCCCAGTTTAATTATTGTTTTCCTATTTCTAAATTGTTATCCCTTGTTCTTTATTTGGTGACAGTCTATGTTGTGCATGTGTAACCGAGCTGAGGTATTCTGTTTATGTAGTTTCTATTTATTCTCTTTCCCCAGTAGGAGATGTATTAGTAATCTCCAGGAACAAGCAGGAATGAGTCTTCACACATGGGAGACGTCGCCGACGGAACCCGCACGGGAATGCTCCCCAGCATCCAAACACAAAGCCTTTGGGAGCACCCCTCGCGCCTGTGCGGTGGCTTCCCGCCCTTCCTACTGCCTCTCCCCAGTTTTTCGTTTTCCGCGGAGCAAGCAGGACGTACCTCCTGCTACCGCAGAAACTCTTTTTTTTTCTTTTCTTGTTTCTTGTGGTCGCGGCCTTTTTTCCCGCCGACACCGGCACCACCGGTGTTTTTTCTTCTTTTAATCACTTGAGGGAACTTCTTTCCCTCTGGTCCTTTTGAGGCTTACCGGGCTTTCCAGCATGGAGCCTTCTTCCCCTAAGAAGTGCCCTCACCATGGAGACTTCGTTTTTTACTTAGACTCCAACGCCTGGTGCCTCTCCTGTTTGGGCCCTGATCCTTTTTCCCCCGGTCCTCCGGGCTTCAGTATCGGGAGAAGACCTTCCCTTTTTCGGGTGTCCCTCGATGACGTCTTTCCTCCTAATGTGCGGTCATCGGTTTTCTCTTCTCTCCAGGATCAGGTAACCACACAACAGTCTGTTAAGACTAGTCAAGTCTTGAGGGGTGAGTCTCATGCGCGGCATGACGGCGGCTCCGGCCTCCCCCTCGAGTCCTCCTTGGCAAATAAACCCCGGTGGGAGTCTTTGGGCTCCAAAGCATCCGCGGGGTTTCGGGTTGTTCCTGGGGTTCGCTCCTCACAGAACATTCCCGAGCCATGCTCGAGGGTGGTATCCGCTTCGAGAGGTGCTGATTCCCTGGCATCGGCGTCGGCGTCGAGTGTTCCACTCTTCGCCAGGGATCGTCAGCTGGTGTCCTCGGCACCTCCGGGGCCGATCGACTCGACCCAGTCTGACTTTCCTGCATCCCAGCCATGCGCGGGGGTGGTGCCCGCCTCGGGCGGTACCGATCCCTCGGCATCGGCGTCGGTGTCGAGTGTTTCACTCTTCACCGGGGATCGTCAGCTGGTGTCCTCGGCACCTTCGGGGCCGATCGTCTCGACCCAGTCTGGCGTTTCTACATCCCAGCCATGCGCGGAGGTGGTACCCGCTTCGGGCGGTACCGATTCCTCGGCATCGGCGTCGGTGTCGAGTGTTTCACTCTTCACTGGAGATCGTCATCTGGTGCCCTCGGTACCTTTGGGGCTGATCGATTCGGCCCGGACTGGCTTTCCTGCATCCCAGTCCTGCGCGGGGGTGGTACCAGCTTTGAGCGGCACCGCCTCCCCGGCGCCGGCATCGGTGTCGAGTGCTCCACTCCTCACCAGGGATCGCCGCCTGGCTCCCTCGGTACCTTTGGGACCTATCGATCTGTCCCGGTCGGGCGATACCCCGGCATCGATGCGGACGTCGAGTGCTCCGCTCGTCGCTAGAAGGGGGGCCTCGGGGACTTTGATCGATTCGACCCAGCCGGGTTTTCCTTCGTCCCGGCCAACAGCGGGGTTGGTTCCGGCGTCAAGAAGCGCCGGTGCACCGGCGTCGGCGCCGGGTTGTGCGTTTCACTCCCCGCCGGGGCTCGTCGTCGGGTTACCTGGGTACCCTCGGGGCCGGTTAGTAAGCCCCGGAGGGGTTTTCCTCTCGGTAAGACAGGTTCGAGAGGAGTCCCGGCATCTAGCGGTGCCTATCTCCCACAGTCGTCGCCGGTGTCGGGTGTCTCCCCCTTCACCGAGCTTCGTCCTCGGGGGTCCTCGATGCCTGCGGCACCGATCGATGCGATTCTGATTCGCTTTCCGGGTTCGGCTCCGCCGCCGGGGCCCTCTAGGAGGGGGTCGGTCTCCTCGCTCGGTTCGATGCCCTGTCTCAAGTCGATACCCAGCCTAGAAGGCTTGGTTACGACACATTTCGGGCGACACAGTGCAGAGATTACTGACCACTGCTCTCCAGTTGCCTCGGAACCACTTCAACCGCCGGGGGCAGTGCCGTCTCTGAGGCCGGGGTCGGGGCCGAGGCCGATTCCTGCGGTTCCATCGGTGCCATCGACCCCGTCGATGCCTAGCTGGGAATCAATTCCCGGAACCGAAGACGCAGTACTAACTGCCTCGAATCGGGACTGTTGGTGTCCTTCTCTGTCCAGTGGGCACCAGTCCGCTAGGCCTTCTGGTGTCCAGGCGGCACCTTCCGCCTTAGCCTCCCCCGGAATAGCCCCTCTGGGAGAGCCATCTTTTCAGGATTTTCTCCTTGACATGGCGGACTTGCTTGCCATTCCTATCCCGGGTCCTTCCCTAAGTCCAGGTCCTGCGGAACAGGCAGCCGTAATGCTTCCTCTACACCCTTCCCTGCAGGATCTTCTGCTGGGGGTTTGGCGGTCGCCTTTGAGGATTCCTGCACCGTCTACAGCCATGCATGCTCAGTATCGGGTGCCCCCCTCCCCGGGTTTTCAGGAGCACCAGCTTCCACATCATTCCATTGTGGTGGAATCGGCGCTGCGGAAGGTCGGAAGTAAGAAGAAACATTCTTCTCGCCCTCCCGGTCGTGCCTCTAAAGCGCTGGATACCTTTGGGCGTCAGACCTTCCAAACGTCCATGTTGGCTTCTAAAATTATTTCATATATGTTTTATATGAGCCTGACACTCCGGGAGGTCACCGAGAGATTATCTCTCTTGTCTCCCTTTTTGTCTGCAACTAAGGCCTCTGAATATTCCTTGCTTCTTTATCATTGCAGGAATATCACTGGGTTCCTTTCTCTTGCTTCTCTAGACTCCTTTCAGTCTGTTAGCAGGTCCTCTGCTATTGCCATTGGAGCGCGTCATACAGCCTGGCTGCAGGCGTCCGACTTGTGTAGATGGGCACAACATAATCTGGGTAATTCTCCGTGTGCTGGAGAAAACCTCTTCAATAGCGAAGCGTTACGTCAGGTTGCTCAGTGCTCCGCTGACCTTCCTAGCACTGGAAGCCATCCTAAGTCCTCTCTTCCCCCCGGGGGAGGGAAATGTCCTGCCAGACCTCCTTTCCCGAGGAAGAGAAAGTTTCAGCCGTCCGCCCACCCGCCAGGTGCGCCCAAGCAAGGGACGTCTCACTCCGGTCGGCGGTTCCCGGGCCGTGCCAGGATGCTCATACCAAGCAGCTTTAGGCTCTTGTATGCGGCGGCCTACGATTAACTTCTCTACCGGAAGTTTATTCTTCTAGCTCTATACTGGGGTTCGTTTTCAGTATGGCAAGTGGTTCGGATGCTTGTCCGGGGGTTACGGTATTCCCTCTTCCTTGTTGGAAGAGGGAGGTCACCGCTCTTCCATGATAGTTCTGGCCCCAGGGACTTCTATCCTTCAACTGACTTACCCTTAGGTACGTCCCTCGAACCCTTCTCTTCCAGGGTTCCCCTGCTTGAGCAGATGCCATACCGAAATTTCTTCTTCCAGTGTAGACCTTTCCCCTTGTTCTTTGTCAGTTACTGTGCGTGCAGGGGTCACCAAGAGTGCTTACTGATTCTGCCAGATGCTCTGCTACCTGGCGTATTGCCACTCCCCGCAGGTTTCGTTCTAGCTTCCGGGATGTGGCGACGTCTCTGACTTCTGTCAGTTTCCCCCGCCTCCTGCATGCTGCCCTCTGCAATCTTCAGAGCAGCTTCCCATAAGGCAGGGACCCTTGTATCTGAGGGGTTTTCCATATGAGGGAATGGACTTCTTAGTCACTCCATGGCTATCGATGACTATACCCTCTTGTCTCCCGTTTGGTGCGGAGGACAAGTTCTTTTCTGCGTGCCTGCCATGGGGACACATCGTAGACCTTTCCCCTGATGTGCCCTTCACGCAACCGTACTGTTAATCTCGCTGATCTGCCACTGCTCCACAGACACAGACCCCCCCCCCCCTTGTTCTTGGATGAATCTTTCCCGCCACCTTCCCAGGTGGGCGTTCTTCTGTGGATCAGTAGCAGGTCCGACTTATCAGTATTATACTCCCGTATGTATGTTCCTCGGCATACATGTTTTTAGTACCTGGGTGGGCGCTCTCCCTGCCCTACTTACCTAGATATATATTACATATTTATCTGTATCGGTAGGCGCCCACTGGGAGATGTCCACAGCACCCTGTGTATTACCGTCTATCTCCCTATTGCAGGTACTTGTGTTTACTCCTTACGGGGTCTGACCAGTCCGCTTGCCTATTTTCTTACGGCTCGATATATGGGACCAGTTATACTCAACTTGCTGCTGTGAAGTCAACAGCTTCTATTTTTTTTTTTTTTTTGTTATGCACCTCTTCCTGAGGTTCAGGCCCTATGTCTTCCTTTTCTCAGCTAGGGCTGATAGTGTACTCTTCGGTTCAGGGGTACGCCCCTGTTCTCCTCTGGACTGGGCTCTCCAGATCGGCCAGTCTTCTACTTCTAGCCCTCAGGGTTAGGGACTCTGCCCCTGAAGGAGTGCTCAGCTTTTCCCATAAAGCTTCCTTGAAGACCTGCCGTTCTTCTCCTGCACCAGTTGACACCTGGGTCTCCTGCCCTTCCGGATTTGGAACTTCCCCCTCACTGCTGTGAAGTTCCCTCGAAGACTTCGCTACTGAGTCTACGGTACCTTCCATCACAGTTCTCCTTCCTACGATCTGGTAGGTGAGCTCTATGTGGTACTAGTTCATTAAATACTTAATGATACTGACTTGCATTCTAAAGACTACTCTCCCATGTAGTCTTTGGTTTTGCTGTTCCTCTGGAACCTTTTTTCTTCTCAACTCCTACCCTCCATCCCTCAGGGGATGCCAGGGATCCAGGTTGGGAAAATGCCTGCCTGCCAGGGCTTCGCATTTTATGGGATCTCCCCTGGCACCCTTAGCTAGGGAGTCCCCATGTGTGAAGACTCATTCCTGCTTGTTCCTGGAGATAGCACAGTTACTTACCTGTAACAGGTGATCTCCGGAACAGCAGGAATTAGTCTTCACAACCCGCCCACCTCCCCTAGGAGTTGTATCTCTCTATTCCTTCCTCTTCCTCTCCTTCTCTCTCAGCTATGAACTCAACTGGGGAGAGGCAGTAGGAAGGGCGGGAAGCCACCGCGCAGGCGCGAGGGGTGCTCCCAAAGGCTTTGTGTTTGGATGCTGGGGAGCATTCCCGTGCGGGCTCCGTCGGCGACATCTCCCACATGTGAAGACTAATTCCTGCTGTTCCGGAGATCACCTGTTACAGGTAAGTAACTGTGCTTTCTCTGAGATGTATTGCTTTAATATTTGCAGTGTTGCCTTTTGATAGGTACGGTTTGGTGCTTTGTGAGTCCTGGTAGTGCTGTTATGATACGGCGGGTTTGCTATGGCTTCTAAATGGGCATTGTTTGTAGTACTTCCTAATGTGCATCGGAGTATAGTAATGATGGAGGTGGTGCAGAGGATTGCCCTCACTGGATCATCACTTGGGAGCAGCGGCTGGTTCAGCTCTCGGTTCTTGCCTCTTGGAGCCCTCAGGGCTGCTTGACACTGTGTGAGGTACTTCTTATTTTTCTTTTGAGTTGCAGTGTGTCCAGAGCAGTTTACGTTAGAATCTATTTCCACTGCCTTTAAATTTCTTGGGGAACATTACTCCTTAGATACAAACTTTACATGTGAACGTACAACATACCACTTAGACCCATAGTGGCAGTGCTACATCGCCCTCATGCGAGTCTAGACACCCCACTGCCCTGATAACAGGTACCCACTAATCTAGGTGATGTCCAGACCCACATGTGACTGCAGACCACTGCTGGGAATATCTATCACACAATGGCAGTGCTGGGGATGTGCAGCAAGACCTATCTCTAGCATTACATGTACTGTGGACCTAGTGCTGGGCGCCCATCCTATCCTTCAGGGTGAGCACAGAACCTGCACAATGGCCTGGTCTGTAGCTACTCTGTGCCAGTATCACGCACTGTCAGTCTGTCTTACCATGCTGCAGTACTGGAGAGGTGCAGACCCCATTTGGTGGTCAGCTGTAAGTTGCTGTTCAGCATGTGCAATGCATCATGGGTGCTGGTGAGGTTACCCTATCGTGGCACACAGAGCAGACGGTTTGTGCAGTGACCTGCAGTCCTTCTGTACCCAGCCATTGCTGTGCAACAGGCCATAGAGGTATAGCCTACTGGTTAGTACACTGACATTCTGGGTGGAGGTCATGGGTTCAAGTCCTCATTGTTCTCTCCTGTCCAAGGCAGATATTTTGCTTGCCTGTGACAGTCATATCTTTGCAGATCCATGCTCATTGTTCTCTCCTGTCCAAGGCAGATATTTTGCTTGCCTGTGACAGTCATATCTTTGCAGATCCATGCTCCCAGCCCATAGTACCCTCACCACAGTTGCCAGCAATCCTTATAAGGCGTTATAAGGCTCCTAATTAGGCACATTACAAGGCATGTTACAAGGCACCTTATTGGGCACAGTAGAAGGCACGTTATAAGGCACCTGCCTTGTACTGTGCCTAATAAGGTGCCTTATAACGTGCCTTGTACTGTGCCTAATAACAGTGCCTTGTAACGTGCCTTATAACGTGCCCTGTACTGTGCCTAATGAGGTGCCTTATAACTTGCCTTGTACTGTGCCTAATAAAGGTGCCTTATAACGTGTCCTGTACTGTGCCTAATGAGGTGCCTTATAACTTGCCTTGTACTGTGCCTAATAAAGGTGCCTTATAACGTGCCTTATAAGGCGCGTTACCTGACGGCTTGCCATACTGATGCCCCGCCCATGCCTTTATATGAGCATCTGTACCTTTACTGCAGAAACTAACGCGAATGACATTACCGCAGTTTAGTAAACATACCCCATTAGTATCATTAGAAAAGGCACAGAGAAGGGAAACCAAAATGATAAAGGGAACATAATGATTTTCCTTTGAGGAAAGGCTAAAGAGGTTAGAGCTCTTCAGCTTGGAGAAGAGACGGCTGAGGGGAGATATGCTAGAGATCTATATAATCCTGAGTGGAATGAAAAAGGTTACATGAATCAATTGTTAACTCTTCCGAAATGTACAAGGGCTAGAGAACATGCCTTGAAGCTAAAAAGTAGTACATATAAAACAGGAGAAAATAATTAATCTTGGGAGTTCATTGCTGGAGGATGTGGTAAAAATAAGTAATTTACAGTAGCTGGGTTTAAGAAAGTTGTGGACATATTCCTGGAGGAAACATCCATAAACCATTATTAAGGTAGAATGAGAGAAATCCGCTGCTTATCCCTGGAGATATGACTACTCTGGAGATATGCCAGGTACCCGTGACCTGGACAGGCCACTATTGGAAACAGGACACTGGGCTTGATGGACCTTTGGTCTGACCCAATATGGCAGTTCTTATGTTCTTATTTTTCAGAAAGCAGCTGAAAATTGTTGCTATCTGGATAAGGTGAACATTTATCTGAACAGAGGTTGCACAATTCGATATTCAGCGGCAACCACTGTCTGGATACTGATGTTTATTATCTGCATTATATTTAAGCACCATGGCATTTCAATATTGGCCAGTTTGAGTATCTGGTGGATAGTTATTGGAAATAGGATAGAAATCAGGAAGCCAATGAGAGAGGTCTAGCATTAAAATTAGAAAGCAGATTCATGATAGTGACAGATGGATGTTCAGCTTGCAGTGGTCAGTAATTTCTTTAACTACTGGCCGCTCTGGGCAAATTCAACCAGAAATTCAGAGGACGTATCCAGGGAGTGCCTGCTGCTGAATAACCAGATTTTGCGATGAGTGATGGCCCAGTCTGGATTGTGCCGATATTCAGCTGCTTTGTGGATAAAGCTAGGGCTTCCTTTTTGCTGTCCTAACTTTATCTGCCAAACTCATCCAGATAGCAGATAAAAATTGCCGCTATCCAGAAAATCTCTGGCGCCTCTCCTGCTCTGTCCATGATCTCACCAGCACTATCTAGACAGGTCCTGCTAACTGGATAAAACCGTTTGAATACTGGGCCCAAAGTTTTCAGGTAGGATTTGAATTTTCTGTTAGTTTCGACAAGCGCATTAATCATAAACAATCACCATATGGTAATAAACCTACAAACTGAACTCTCACCCTTGCCACATTTTGTGCTCTTGGTATAATCCTAGCATACCAATCAGGGGTTTCCAGCTCCTGTCCTTGTGAGTTGCATGCAGATTTGGTTTTTCTTGTAATCAAGTTATGCATATTAGCCTTGTCCTTAAGCATGCAAGTATATCTGACGAATATTAATTGTATACATCCTGAAAACCAGAGGTGTTTACAGCTCTCAGTAAGAACCCATCTCCTAAACGATGACTAATCACACTAGACACCAGGGTATCTCTTTCACCTACTTTCCCAGCCTTGCTGTCATGTTTTTCACCATGCACTTTATTCACTTCCCTGTGATCTTTCCACTGTCGTCTTGTTTTGGACGAGTCAGTCTCGCGGAGTGATGCAGTCACATTAATGAGTTGCCTCGCTGGCACAGAGGGATGCTCTTTCCACTATACTTTAATTATAGCTGTCTGAGGTAATTAGCACAACAGTCTAGAAAGGTACAAAAAGGGCACAGTAATTGGTAATGCTGCTTCACTGATGTGGCATTCTCCATCAGCCGGTTGTTAGAAACGCGAGGAGGCTTTAGATGATTTGGTGACAAGCAGTTGATTTGTATTTTATAAACCCCGGATGTGTGCAGAACTCCTCAGCGGCCGGCTTCTGAGTGATGAGTTAGTTTTGCACAGTCCTCTGTAAGGTATCCCTAATTACTGTACTATCTCCCCATCCAGGCTTCTGTATAGTGAATGAAGTATCTGTTAGAAGAATTTCCTTCTGTGCTATATTGCACCGCACTAGTAGTCCTTATAAACTACAATTAATGTTAATAACTAGCCACATAAGCATCCTTAGAATATTTCTAGGCAATGTCTGCTGGGAAACATAGTTCAGACTGTGAAATTAATCTGCCAAAATGCTAGCTGTATTCGCAGATATGTAACATCAGAGTCACATCATTAAGCAGGGAATTTTCAAAGGCATTTTCACACATGCAGCTTAATTTTCTGCACAGAACTGGAGCGTTTGAAAATTGCTCTAGACATATGTATATAAGTATATGTGCATGTTGGGGGTGGGGGAGGATGTTCCTCGGGCAAAGTTGGGCCAAGAGAGTGCACACTTTTAGGGGTTCTTTACTAAGTTGCGCTGTTACCATAGCACATAGCATGTGCTATCAGGCCGAGTTAACAGATAGCACAGGGGAAATGCAGATAGTGCAGCAATTTTTATGCTGTCTTCAGATCCCACACTAATTGCTGTAGTTGGTGCGATAGGGGCAGAAAATGGGTGTGTCTTCAAAGTGCAGTTACCATGGGCATCAGCAGTACACATAACTGTCAAAGGTGCAGACAGCATGGGTGCAATTTGCACCACCTCAATGGGTGGTATTAGTTGCATCAATTACACAGGTAAACTAAAAAAAATTTTTTTTAAACTGCCTCTAATGTTTCGATTGATTTTTACATTTTTTGGTGCGCTGAATCCAAATCTGGTAACCAATTTGCTCCATCACGTACAGATTTTTTGCTACATTGGGTTAGCAGTTTGAGGTGAACGTTTCAGATTGAGTGTGATCGAGATAAAAGTTTCTTGGATGAATTCTTTATACTAATTGTTTAGTAGTTATTCAAATAAGAATAAAGAAAATTGTAACAAGGCAGCACATAAGAATAGAGTAATGTCAACAAAACACACTGTGATGGTAGCAAAATTGTCTGCACTTAAAACAGCCACGTACATGTGCACAAACATTGAGCATATAAGAGCGAGGTTAGACACAAAGCAAAGCAAAGAAATGTGCAAAAATGTTGTACAGGTATGTATGTAAGAATAGAAAACGCAAACCGCACCATTGCAATACATGAAGACAAACACCCGATGGTGTGAAAATAAATTCTAATAAATGAGATCCGACACTGTGGTAATAACTAGCAAATTTTTATTTCAAAGTTTAGTAAAAACACGATATTTGTCAACACAGTTTAGATTTTAAAGTCATTCTTGGGTCAATCAATCTCCTGGTGGGCCCGTTTCTTCTTCCCCCGAATGCTTCTCTTGGTGCGCTGCTTGGCGTATTTTTCATCTGGGGTTTCCCGCAGGAGCAACCAGCAGAAATCAGCCATCATAGTGGTGTTCCATCTTCCTTGGTACCTTCTCTCTGCGTCCTTGATGTCCTGGTGAAACCTTTCACCTTGTTCTTCACTGTACGCCCCCATGTTTTCGGGAAAGTAGTTCACATGGGAGTGCAAGAAATGGACTTTCAGGCTCATGTTACAGCCTTGTTCTTTGAAGGCATTGAGCATCCTGGCAACAATATCCTTATAGTTCTCATCCCGCCTGTTCCCCAAGAATTTGAGAACAACATCCTTGAAGGAATCCCAGGCTTCTTTTTCCTTCTCAGACATCGTTTCAGCGAATGCTCCATCTGAAATGAGTTTCCTTATATCAGGGCCAACAAACACTCCTTCCTTTAGCTTTGCTTCAGAAAGTCGGGGGAACTTTGAGCAAAGGTACTGAAAGCACTCACCATCTTTTGGAAGGGACTTGATGAATTGCTTAATGAGACCCAACTTAATGTGGAGAGGTGGTAATAGAATTTTATCACGAGGTACCAAGCTCTCATGAAGAACATTTTTCTCACCGGGTCTCAAATACTCCCGAATTGGCCAGTCTTTTTTCCCCCAGTGTAGGTCGCGGGCCCGGCTATCCCACAAGCAAAGGAAGCAGGGATATTTGGTGAAACCGGATTGCTGCCCTAATAGCATGGATAGAATTTTAAAGTCTCCACAAATCATCCACTTATGCTCATCATAACGAATCTTCTGAAGAATCAGGGCCAAATTCTCGTATTTTTCTTGGAGAATAACAGAGTGAGCAATAGGAACTGAAGCGAATGTGTTGCCATTATGAAGAAGAACATCTTTTATGCTGTCTTTTGACGAATCAATGAACAGCCGCCATTCAGCAGGATCATACTTGAGTTTAAACTTTTCCATCACTCCGTATATATCGTTGCAAAATGCCAAATCTTCCTCTTTGCTGAAATACTTCAAAAATTGTGTCTCGCGGTTGCGGTACCAATAAAAAGTTGTTCCTGGTGACAATAGATTTTTCTGTTTAAGCCGAGAACCTAGCAGTTGGGCAGCATCTTTTGGGAGTCCTAAATCCCGGACTAAATCATTCAATTCAGCTTGAGAGAAAAGTTCAGGTTTCGGATCTGGTTCAGTTTCAAACTCGGAAGTACTGGACTCATCGGGAAAAGCCATCTGATGAGTCTCATCATGATCAGAACCGTCCACACAAATATGATCCAAAGATTTTGGTGGTTCAGGCACAGGTACTTCGTTGCTATGAGGCATAGGCCTAATTGCTGAGGGAAGGTTGGGGTAACTTATTACGTTCTTATTTTTTAAGTTGTATCCCTTCACAATGCAAGAGCAAAAATAGCAGTCACTGCTGTGGTCTCTTTGTTCACACGCCACATCATAGGTATTCTGAAACGAAATGCTTGTTTTTTACCTTTCGTCCATAAGCGTAGATCTTCCTCACATGTCTTGCACACTTTGTGAGGAGCCCACGGTTTGTCTTGATCACCTAACTTCAAACCGAAATAGGCGAAATATACTTTTTTAATAAATGCAGAAATGTTCCTCTGCCGCTTTTTCACGGTATATTCCCCCCTATAAAACAAAAACTGTCCGGAGAGTTGACGCAACCTCTGGCTCTGTGAGCCATCACAAATACACAGCACTGCAAACTACAACTGTAGTGAACCACTTCGGAATAAAGCTGGATTACGACTGAGCAAACAAAAGGTAATAATGAACTTGCAAGAAACTGAAATTTGACAGGAACGTTCATGTCGCAACCACCGTGTTTGAGCGAGCGAACGAGGTGAGGCGAACAGGAAAGAACATGCGCCAGCGCAAGTACTGGATTTAGCCCCCCGCCTCCCAATTGTCCTGTTAATGTATAAAATGAATACAAAACACTCTAAAATATCATGAGGGAGTGTTTCTAGTTAGTTAACCATTACAACCTCTATTTTGGGCCAAGAAAATAAACTGCAGTCGGCTAAAAAGAAATTATGTGAACATTCCTTATATGGGTAAGAAATCTAATTTTGCAAGAAAAACGTGACGTGATGGAACATTTTGGCTATTTTTCCTGGATTCAGCACCCCAAAATCTATAGGAATCAGTTGCAAAACTGGAGGCAGTTTTTTGGTAGTGTACCTGTGTTATCATTCTATCCAACAAACAATTAGACATGAAGATCACAGACACACAATCAACCTCAATGCTAAATTCCATAACTCTAGAAAACAAGAGCATAATGATAACTCTAATATATTGAGCACCAACCTCTAATCCAGATGACCTTTCCCTCATAACAGAGCTTGCCACAAGATACTCCAACAAGGCAAAGCAACCAATAATACTAGGGGACTTCAGCTTAAACTCCCAAGCCTCTACACATGCCAATGACTTCTCCCACTCACAACCCAGGCCAGCATCTCCAGCACAACCACCTTACTCACCTCCAGCCCCTGCCTTCAATAGTCCCACCCAAACCCTCCCCCCTGTGTACAGCCGACCCCACCTGTAGACAATGAGGAACTGTTACCAGAGAGAATGTAAATATTGAGGATATTAGCATGTAAACAATTCTGAGCAGCCCATAACAGCCTGCTACAGCCAAAATGTATATAGTTACCCGGTAGACAATGAGGAACTGTTACCAGAGAGAATGTAAATATTGAGGATATTAGCATGTACACAATTCTGAGCAGCCCATAACAGCCTGCTACAGCCAAAAATGTATATAGTTACCCTGTTTAACCCTGTATAAAGAACCTGTTTACTGTAAGTCCATTGTGGCCCTACCTACACTGGACAAATGCGTTACTTGTAAACCACACTGATCTCAAATAGCATGGTATAAAAGAAACATAAATAAATAAATATCATTCTTAAATGCCTTAAACTCCTTGGACTTCACACAAGTCATCAACACCCAAACACATGAGAGCGGAAACACCCTAGATCTAGTGTTCGTTCCTTCCACCACTCATCATCACACTGACTACAATGATTCCCCAGTACCCTGGTCCAACCATCATATGATCACTTTCAATTTAACTATCAACCCGACTCAACTAAGACAGAACTGCTCCAACAACTCACGACGCTTCAAAGAATTCAACAGAGACAACCTCCTATAGCAACTCATTCCAACTCTAGACAACAACTCCACAGACCTCCCAGCACTTATATCTAACTGGAACACATCCATCACTTCAGCAGCCCAGACATCACCCAAGAAAAACAAGACTCACAGAATCAACAAGGCTCCCTGGTACTCCCCTGGGATAAGACAGGCAAAGCTTACCCTACGAAGACTAGAACGTAAATGGAGAAGAACCAAAGATCAGACAGAAAGACAAGAATATAACAGAGTAATACTGGATCACAAAAAACAACACCATACAAACATCATAATGAAATCACTCAGTCGTCCTAGAGAGCTCTTCTCAATAGTCAAGGACTTAACCAGAACACCCCAGAACAACAATGCGGACCTTATATCCCCTGAAGCATATGCAACTCATATACAAACCAAGCTCAATTGCCCACATAGCACAACGAACCTAACCCCCCCCCTCCAAAACCACCACTACCAAATCATGATACATCAAAGAGATGGACATCATTCTACTCAATTACTGAGGAATACTGCAGCAACCTACTAAAAGCTCTCAACACTACAACATCACCCCTCGATCCCTGCCCTACCACTAGGATAAAAGCCATCTCACAAGAAATATCAAATTTCACCTCTTCCTCCAATACTACCCTGCCAGCGATGAATCTAGATAGCACCTCCTAAGAAACACAGCATTCCCTCACCTCATGCTCATAATATCTTAAGTATTCATGATACTACATACAGCTCAACGGACTCATTATTTATTCTATAGTCCAACATTGTTATTGGATTATTACCTCATGTGTATATAGTTCAACCCTGTTATCCAAGTTTGTACCCCTGTTCGATGTAAAACCAATTTAGTTCAACCCTGTTATCTAAGTTTGTACCCCTGTTCGATGTAAAACCAAACAGAATGTGTTTTGGTCATTTTGTTATACTGTAAACCGCGCTGATGCTGAATAGTGCGGTATATAAGCAACTGTAATAAATAAAATAAATAATAAATAAAAATAGCACCAATCCTGTGCAAAATAGTAAACCTCTCCCTCACACAAGGAAATATGCCACTACAACTCAAAACCTCTTGAATAAGACCACTCATAACAAGCACAGTCTCTGATCCAAGTTCACCATCCTCATACCACCCAATATCAAGCATATCACTCCTCTTCAAGATAATTGAAAAGGCTGTACAGTGCCAGCTCCAGGACCATGTCGACTCAAACTTTCCCCTTGACTCACAACAACACGGATTCCGAGAAGCACACGGAGTAGAAACCCTATTCACATCACTGATGAACACTATCCTTAAGGGGAATGAAAATGCTAAACGTGGCTTCTTAATTATTTTCATTGACATCTCCGCCGCATTTGACTCACACACTCCTCACTACTAGACAGACTGGCTGAAATCGGAATAAGTGACACCACAATGAATTGGTTTTGTTCCTATTTGACCGAAAGAACAGCACATGTGAAGATAATGAACAGCAAATCAAAACCATTCAATCTTCATCAGGGCCTACCCCAAGGCTCGGCCTTATCTGTTCTACTTTCCAATATATATATTCAACCAGTCTTTACCATCATACAAAAACATAAAATGCACTACCATCTATATGCAGATGATGCCATGATATACTCACCAATTAACACCACAAATCCAGACTTCTCATCCATCTCAGCATGCATGATAGAAGCAACTGAATGGCTATCACATCGAAATCTAACAATCAACTTCATGAAATCCAAAGCCCTTGTGATCACAAGAAACACATCATTCAAACCCCCAAATAATATACTAATCGGAAGCTGTCCAATCCCAATTAAGAATGAGGTAAAATATCTGGGAATACACATGGACCACAGGCTCAACTTCCAAACTCATATTAATAAAACAACATCCAAGGTTTACTACAAAATTAAGGTTCTACAGAACCTACAATCCATGCTTTAACAGAACCACTTCAGAAGTGTCTTCCAAGCAATCATCACTCCACTATTAGACTACAGCAACATTATACTCCATGGCCTACCCAAGAGCACAATTCACACTCTCCAACTGGCACAAAATACAGCCGCCAGACTGATTACAGGATCAAAGAAGCACGAGCACATTATACCTGCTTTAAAGGACCTCCACTGGCTACCCATCAGATCCAGAATTGAATACAAATCCATAATGATGCCATATAAGATGTTAAATAATCAGTCTGCTGAATGTTTAAATGAGATTATCAGAACGCTGCCAAACACACGCTCAAGGAGGAAGTTGCACCAAAACACTCTATCAACAGCCTCCATACCACCTAACTCCTCACAGAGAGTTCTTAACAGAACTTCTGAACACCATTACTATGGAACTCACTTCCACACAACCTAAGGGAAACTATAGACATCACCGACTTCCGGAAGTACCTAAAAACATACCTCTTCGGCAAACACTACAACTGCACACAAGATACATAAACTACAACAACAAATGAGCCCACAATCACAGATCCGAATCTTCTACACAGCTGTCCCTCCCCTACAAAATTATCCCCATGCTAGTACTTATACAGTGTACATAGTTCAGAGTTGTAAGCAATTAATTGTTAATTATGTAAGCTGTTAAATGTTAATTGTAATAGTTATTTTACCGTTCCTTGTAACAATGTTCTGTTCTCTGTAAGCCGCTTTGATAATATGAAAAGCGGTATATAAAAAATGTTAAATAAATAAATGGTGCTGATGGGTAGCATTCTTTGAAATTTCAATGTGTTTTCTAATAGGAAGTGCTGTGCATGACCTCAACAAATACCACATGGCTTTTGCAGCTAATGCAACACTATTGACACTTTTTTTGCCGCATTAGCTGCAAAAGCCTAATGCAGTCTAGCAAATATACTTCTTAGATTTTATCTATGGGGTCATCTCTGCCCTTTTTCAAATCTATGCTGAAGACTTACCTCTTTGAGGCTGCTTTTGGATCCTGATCCCTTCTTTGGCAGACAATTTCAGCAAAACGGAGATCCTTCACATCACTAGGGCCTCCTCATTCATGCCCACCCCCCCCCCTCAACCATCAGGATCAACAACACCGACCTCCAGGTCAAGAACCAAGTCAGATACCTTGGCATCACTCTAGACAAGCAACTCAACTTTCAAGCTCATATCCGCAACATCACCAAAGCAGTGTATCACAAGCTCAGAACCCTATGTAATCTGCGCCCCCTCCTCTCCTCAGACAACTTTCGTGCAGTACGCCAAGCCACCATCACCTCCCTCTTTGACTATTACAACAGCATCTACCAGGGCCTGTTCAAACAAACCATCTTACCACTTCAGCTTGCTCAGAACACCGTAGCACACACCACCACTGGAGTCTCCAGATGCACCCATATCACCCCCATCCTCAAATCCCTCCACTGGTGGCTACCCATTGCCTCCAGAATCAAATATGAAGTCCTCACTATGATCCACAAAGCTTGCAGCAACCACTCTGCTGAACAGTTCAAGATCTCACTCAGCACCCCTAACACCACCAGGCTGAGATGGCAATGCACGCAAAACATGCTGAGCCTCCCTCAGCTAACATGTAAGAGCAGCCAACACGTTTGCTCCAGAGCATTCATACTTTACGCCCCCACTCTCTGGAACTCTCTTCCTTCTGCTCTGTGCAACATACAATCACCCCTTGTCTTCAGAAAGACCTTGAAAACATATCTCTTCCAAGAGTACTACAGCATGGAACCTCAAGACCATCTTCTTCCATAGCCAAGCATCCCTCCTATCCCACCACCGCAGATACCCGAATAACTTCCCCCATCATTTTTTACTGTCTGTCCTATACCCCTCTTTTTCCTTGCCCTGCAAAATACAAATGTATCTCCTCTTATAACCTGCTGTAGGTAACCTACCCATGCATCACCTTACTAATTTTCCTCTGCTACCTGTATTGATCTGTTTTATCTGTAAACTGTATTTCCCCTTATAACTTGCTGTATGTACCCTCCCTGTGCATCACCTTACTAACATATTGCCTTTGCTACCTGTATTGACCTGTATTTTTTCTGTAAACTGCATTGTTTTTGTTATTTGTATTGACCTGTTTTACTTTACTTTTGGCCAGTAGAAAACCGGTACCTAGCAAAACTGGTTAAATAAATAAATGAAGGTGTAGTGTGCCAATGTAAAAGGAGCGCTTCTGTCCGTATAAGATGGGGAAGAGAAAGTGCTGTGAAAGTTAGTGATTTGTTAAACATATAGGCTACATCATCACCCCATCTGTTTTCGTTAGGCTTAGAAAAAAAAAGAAAAGCCTGAAGGGCATCCTTGATGTAGGAGGGATTTTTCCCCTCCTTAGAGCATGTTTCAGTTCTACACAGAAACGTCAATATTTGAATCATTGGTTATATTTATTTATTTACATTCTCTTATATACCGTGCTATTCTGCATCAGTGCGGTTTACATTGAACAGGGCATTATAAACTTGGAGATAACTATTTTACAGGGAACATGGGCTATGGAGGGTTGAGTGGCTTGCCCAAGACCACAATGAGCACCTGTGGGACTAGAAACCCCAGTCCTTCCGGCCCAAGGTTGCTGTCCTCTAGTGAGATTTGAATCCCTGACCTTCCGGCCTGAAGTACCTTGCCCCAACCACTAGGCCACTCCTCCACTAGTGGGTTTTTCCTTCAAAAAGTAGTGGGTTTTTCCTTCAATTTGACCATGTATTTATGAGACCCCGCTGTAGATCTGTGGCAAGACTAGGGTAAAAATGAGCACTGTGCTTAGGCAGGTTCATGAGATGTCTTACCTGAGGATGATAGCATTTAGAAAATCAAGGGAGAGGTAGTTGGTAATCTAAAACCACTGGAATTGAGACTGCCCTAGAGGAGTGGATGCTGGTAGAAAAAAGGAGCAAAGAGAAGCCACTTTCAAAGTATGGAAAAGAAAAAGATACTTCTCTGCTGCCTGAAGTAGATGCCCACCCTCCAGGAAATGAGAACCAGAAAGGACTTCTTTAAAAGATAACCCAGGAGCGGTGTCATGTTGTGGTGGTGAACACTGTGAACATGTGCCAAAGGAGCAGAACATGACACCGCTCTAGGCTGGCTTTTAAAGAACTCATTTCTGGGTCTCACTTCCTGGTGGGTGGGTGGCTGATGCATGGGGCTGGGCAGCATGGAATTGCTTAGTGGACTAGGAGTGGAGGAAGGGTTTTTCCATTTGCCCCCTTAATTGCCTCTTCCTGGATATCCAGTTTAGTGAAATCTGGCACTTACACATGTGAATGCCATCAATGCCATGCGTGGACTATAAAATGAACAGTTCCGTGTGTACGTTTCGGCACGCGCATGTTCTAAACCTCAAGTGATTCTGTTCTTTTTTGGATGAGTCGTCTGCTCCCACTAAACGTGTCCACAGTTACACTTGCATTTTCTGGCGCCCTTCTATATATTTTACCAAAGCCTCTGCACTGGGTGAGACGTTTTGTACAGTACTCAGGAAACTGTGCAGGTCCCATCCTGGGCATTCCAAATCCTACCTTTATGTCCTCTTCAAAATTGGCCTTCACCTTTACTTTGTAAGGACCAAACTCTATTTTCTTCTTACTGAAAATGAAGTTGTGCTTTCTTTATGACAATGCTGTATTTTACTGTGCTGCATAAGCGACATATAGCTCAGGGGAGAAAACTGTCTTAGTATAGGGAATTTTCATATCGACTTTATAAAGAAGAAACTGATACTATATGATTGTCAGTGTATAGCACGTGCAACAGATTTGTTTAATGGGCAAATAAATTGCCAAACTTGCAGAATTTGTTTTAAAATCCACATTGGCAGCAAGGATAATTTATTGAATTTTCCCTGACAGATTTACGAAAAATTATACATTTTCATTGGCATGGAACCAGACTACAATTCAGCAGGTTGCCTTAAAATTGTTCTTACATCTTTAAATTCCATCACTGAGTCCCATAACCCTTCATCATCTCAATCTTGACTTGATGCACCCTTGACTATTTCAGTATGATACCACTTCTATTAGGCTAGTTCAATCCTCTGCTTTGGCACTATGGCCTCACATTTCAGTTAGTGCTTCTCACTAGTTTACTGCAAGTCCTCTCCACATCTATCAATGCATCTGTCCTGAAACACCAATAACTGCTTCAGATCTGGCCTTTGCAAGTCTCATAGCTCGTCATACTTTTCATTTGTCCAGTCTACCCATGAAGCTCCCATTTTGAGATGCATCCACTATTATTTTTCCCGTCGTTGGCTCTTGCATGGCTCTGTTAAAGGGGTCTAATGAGAAGACTAGTTCACTACAACATTTATCCTCCCTAGTCACTGACCTTTGCAAGAAACACATGAAACAGGAAGAAGAATAAAATAAGTCGATTTGTGATTGGTCTAATAGGTACTGCTTTTATTATCTATTTTCCACTTCACATTTTACTGTTTGCAAGATCACCTGCCTTTCATAGAAAAGTCCAGAGATTTGTGCAGCATTCAAAGCAATTTCACTTCAAAGTCCATGGACAGGAGAAATAAAATGATAAACATGCTGTTATCTTTAATCTTTGTTATCTTTAACCTTTCAGAGTCCGTGTGATAGCAGCATGACATATTACCATATTACTCAGGACTTCGACTTTAGAAAGAGCATCTATATGCTTGTCTACCCTTGAGAAAAAAATCCATTGCTACTTATTCCGTATGGGGAAAATATTCCTCTTCTAATAAAATCTGCTATGTTCATGTTTATTCAGGTATTTGATATACCGTCCCCCCGTCCCCCCCCCCATTACATCGGGGTAGTTTACAACATTACAAAAATAGAAGGAAAACAGAAGAGAAAAGGAACTACAATTCTACATAGGAAAGAGGGGGAACGATACATTCTGTCCTTTAACATACTGAAAGAGAGGGAAGAAAGGAGGTACGAGGGGAAGTCATGGGGGCAAAGGAAAAGAGGTGAGTATTTAAGAGGGAGCGGAAATTGTGGTAAGACTCCTCCAAGTGCAAGGTAGTGGGAAGGGAGTTCCACAGGGAGGGGCCATGGTACTGTAAAAGAAGGCTGATTGTCTGATAGATTGTAAGTGCGTATGGGTTGGGGAAGGTAAGTGAAGGCGGTTGATGTGGACCAAACGGAGGCTACGAGAGGGGATGATGGCAGCCAGCACTACTAAAGACGCTGGCCGCTGCCCTTTGAAGTTAAACCATATTCAGAGCCGGTGCATATTTGGTGACTGGCACTGAATATCTGATTTGCTCAGATCAAGATTTTACAATCTGGTCAGCTGCGATATTCAACCACTAATCAGATTGCAAATCAGTAAAAGGTTAAGACAGCCTTTCACCTGTCCTAACTTTATGCATTTTGTCCATCTGGTGAGAGACTGAAAATCACCACCACTACTACTACTACTATTGATCAATTATATAGCGCTACAAGACGTATGCAGCACTGCATAGAAACATGTAAGTAAGACGGTCCCTGCTCATCAGAGTTTACAATCCAGTCAAGACAAATAATACAACAGCTGAAAACAAGGTTACAACTAGGGAAAGGTAAGGAGACACACTCACTGGATAATCAGCATTGCTGCCCCCAGAACACCCCGGTGCTAACCCGATAGCACCAGGGCATTTAACCCAGTTAGCAGGGGATAGTTCAAGCAGGTTACTGCTACTGAATATCCTAGTCGGCGGCATTTATGTGCATAAATGCCTTTGAATACTGCATGCCTTTAACAATGATAAAACCAATTATTTGATTGTCTTTAGTAGCTATTAGTAAGATGGATTTGTTAGTGCACATTTGGTTCATTAAAGTGCACACAAATCTGATTTATGTATACTAATCTAGGAATTAATATGCCTACAGTCAGTTTATATGCATTGAACAGTCCTAAGGTGGGCTGAAGCTTTGTATTAGCATGAACATGTGAAATGAACCAGTATAAAACTATGAAAATGGGGGGTCGAGGATGGGAGAGTCAAATTTGCTGAAAACAAACCAAACTATTTTGTCCTATGCACATCCTTGTTGAGTTCTTGTCAAGTAACAGTGCCAGTAGATCCAGGTCTGACCAGTGATGGATTTGGTAACTATTTTCAGGAGAAAATTAAATGACAGAGGCAGATATTGGAGGGGAGGGTCAATTGAGATGTAGGGATGGGAGGAAACAATTTTTTAAGCTTTTTGTTAAAATAGGATTTGAGCTACAGGTGAATGGAAAGTACTTGCAGAGCTTTCCTTGGGAAATCTGGGGCAGTGAGAACTGTGGGTGCTTTTGGCCTGTGTATTTTGGACCTACTTCACTGTAGTAGCAAGATACGCATGTTAAAAGAATATATAATAATTTTGAAATGCAATATCCATATATAATTTGCTTCCCCCATCCTAACCCTGCTCCTTTTTACCAATGACCATATATGCTGTATGCTTCCTAATCTCCTTTCTCTTCTCATCTTGGCCTTTCGGCAATATGTGTAGTTCCATTGGGTCTTCCTCTTTTTTTCAGAGAAGAACCTGCTTTTTACCTTGGGAACGTGGCTGCTAATTTGTTCATCTAAGACTGATTTGTCTCCACTCTTTTGTATGCCTTTAAGTCGCCTCATTTCAGGAACTCATGGGAGATTGTAGTCTTTCATTATAGTTTTGTCCAGCTTCCTCATATACTTAAGGTGTTACTGATCTCTCTACCCAGGCTCTCTGTTAAGGTAGAGGGTTGCCAATAACTTCTGAAATTCACCCCTGTTTGCGGGATAATCTCTGTCTGCTCACCATAATTGTGATTTCATTTTATTATAAAATCATAACCTGAGGCAAATTGTGATGTATTCAGAGAGTAATTTCAAGATGGTTTGCATTGGTAAAATGCATTTTACCTGCATTGATTGGCTGTCCAAAAATTGCTTTCCCTCAAGACAGCTAAAAGTCCATGCAATTTACTACAACCCACATGTGTAGATGCTGGGCCTGCCATGAGTACAGCTCCTATTGTCCCATTTTGGTCATTTTGGTCATTCCTATTTTTAGACTAGTTAGATTAGTTACTTAACTAGTTTGGTTGACTTGCTTAATTAATTAATTGATTAATCAATTGGTTGCTTGGTTAATTAATTATTAAGTTAATTGATTTAATTAACTGTATTTTTTTCACTATTTCGCTTTTATACCTCCTTTGTCTTTGATAGAACTTCACCTTTATTCTAAGTTGTTCATTTTTCTCGATTTTTCTCCTACATTTTCTTCTATCCTTCAAATTATTTCCTCTATCCTCTACTCTCCTCTCCCTTTCTTGTGGCTCCACGCTACGTTTTCTTCCTTTTACTGACGCTCCCTAATCTTCTCTCCTCATACCATTTACTTAACCACCCCCCCTCCTTATCGTCCTCTCTCTTCCTTCCCCATTTCTTCCCCCATTTTGTCTTCCATCCTTTCTTCAGCTCTTGAGCTTCACCTTTTTCTTCCTTTCATTCATCCTTCTCCTCTCTCTGAAACAACCTCATCCTCATTTCCACTGTGCTATCTCCTCTCTGCCTCACACTCTTCTTCTCTTTCTCCTTCTTTCATCCGGTGATATTAATTCCAACCCTGGCCTCCCTAGGTTTTTCTCTCACTCTTATGATAGTTCCTCATTCAACTACTCCAATCTCATTCATATTCCTCTCCTTTCTCCCTCCTTTCTCCCTTTCTCTTGTGCCCTATGGAATGCTCATTCCATATCTAATAAACTCTCCTTTACTAATGATCTCTAGGGTTTTCCATCTTCTCACTCTTATTGACACCTGGCTACTCCCTGATGACACAGCTTCAATCACTGCCCTCTATCACGGCAGCTACCAGTTCTTCCATTCTCCTCGCACCATTGGCCTTGGTGTTGGTGTTCTATTTCTACTCTCTTATTACTGCCAATTTCAACCGCTCCCTCTACCTCAGTCTCACTCCTTCCCCTCTGAAGTCCATTCCATCTGTCTTTTTAACTCCTTACCTCTCCAGATAGCTGCTATTTATAGACCCCCTGACAAATCCACCTTTACCTTCCTCACTGACTTTGACTCTTGGCTTTCCTTATTTCTGGATTCATCTTCCCCCTCCCTTATCTTCGGTGGCTTTAATATTCCTGTTGACTCCTATGCTTCTAAGCTTCTTTCTCTTGCCTGCTCATTCAACCTCCAGCTTTGCTCTGCTACCACTATTCATCAACACAGTCACTGGCTGGACCCTATTTTTTTCTCTGTTTATCCTCTAATTTCCGTACCTCAATTCTCCCCTTATCTGACCATCACCTGCTAATCTTCACTTTTCATTACTCCCCACCTTGATCTCGCCCAGTCTCTTCCTACCTTTTTAGACATCTTCATGATAACGATCCATCAGTTCTCTCCACTATTGTCTCATCACCTCTTTCCTTCATTATGTCTTCTACGTCCATTGATGAGGTTGTAGCTTCCTATAATACTGCTCTCGCCTCTGCTCTGGATATCCATGCTTTGCCCCTGCCTCATCCTGTGGGGTGCACTATACCTCAGCCCTGGCTGTCTTCAGCTACCCATTATCTATGGTCTTCTGCCTCCTCAGCTGAGGATTGTGACTCAAATCCCACACCCTTTCTGACTTTCTTCACTTCAAATTCATGCTCACCTCCTTCCAGTTAGCCATAGCACTTACCAAGGAAAATTGCTATATCCATCTGACTAACTCTCTTGCCTCTGATCCTCGCCATCTCTTAACTCTCTCCTCAAGGCACCCCTGCCTCCAATGCCTCCTTCTTTCTGCCCAAACCCTAGCCAGTTATTTCCATGATAAAATCCACAAGATTACACTCCAATTCCCCACTAGATCAGCTTCATCCCCTTTTTCCCCTCTTCAATACCAATTCTTTCCCTCAATCTCTACTACACTTTCTTCCTTTTCTAATATCTATGAAGAGGAAACCTCTCCTCCTCTAAACTCACTACCTGTTCCACTGCATCTCCTCCTCTATTATCCCTTCCATCTCTCATATTCTCAACCTATCAATCTCCACTGCAACTGTCCCTGCAGTCTTCAAGCATGCTTTGGTCACTGCCTCCCCTCAAGAAACCTTCATGCAACCCTACTTGTCCTTCTAATTATCAACCCCGCTCCCTTCTTCCCTTCATTTCCAAACTTATCGCCTCCCATGACTTTCAGTACCATTTTTATGCCGATGACTCTCGGATCTCTCTTTACACCTGATATTTCTCTGACACTCCAAGCCTGAATCTCTACCTGCCCATTGTGGTGATGCGGGTACAGCACAGCCCTGGGAAAGAGGAAAAAAGGAAGGTTTTTCTCATAAAAGGGGGATGGGCTCACCTAAACACAGCTCCCAAAGTGAAAGTAACTCTGAAACACACACTTGCAGAGCTAGCCTGAAGCCACACCCAGTCTCCAAGGCAACTGCAGGGAGAGAGAGGGTGGGGCCAGAAAGGGAAGCACGCTGCCAAACATTTAAACTCCGTCACTCAGTAAGGAAGGAGGAGAAAAGGAAGGAGAAGGAGAAGGAGAGGAAACAGCACTGCAGAGCTGAAAGAGCTGGGGAATCCAGGAGAAGTGTACAGAACTGCCAAGGCGAGTGGCAGGGCCAGAGAGGAGCAGGAAGAAGCTTGAGAGAGTTCCAGAACTACAGTTCTAACTCAGAGGCAAGCAGCTCGGACTCTGAGCAGGAAACAGAGCCTTTTAGAAAGCCTGGAGAAGGAAAGGTTTCTACAAGAAAGGTAAACCAGACAGTGCCTTTATATGATTCAATAAGGGGAAGGAAGTCTGATAGCTCTGATATAATTCCAAGGGGAAGAAGGAATGTTCAGTGGGAGAAGCTTTTCATGCTTTTAAAGAAAGTGAAGCTAGAAATCCCTGAACGTGTCCAAGTCCCTGAGCCTTGCAGCACAGAAGAGGAAATGGAGGTTGAGTTTTACAAGGGAGACTCAGATTCCACAGAAGTATCAATGGAATGTGCTTTGTGTATGAGCAGTGCTTAGAAAGCATTTATGGAATACTGTGAAGAAAAGCCTAAGAAGTATTTATGCCAAGTAAATGCTATTGAGAAGTGCTGGTAAAGAGAGAGCCTCATTTTTAAAGCTGCAATTCTACTAATGCTATGAGAATGTTTTTAACAGCCGTTTAGTTTCCATGCTGAGAAGCAGAGTGTAATCTCAGGCTTACTTGAACAGCTGGGAGAAGCTAACAAGGGTAGCTGGACTTTACTTGCAAACAGTGAAATTGAACTGTCTTTGTTTGAATGAAAAGGAAACTTGTTTAGGGGCAAAGAGTGAAGAAACTGCTTTGTTGAAGTACATGTTGGAAAAGCTTTTTGTTGGAGAAAAAATCCTCTTTTTTCTGTTGATGTTTTGGAGCCTTCCACCAAGGTCTAATTGCAAACTTGATGACTAGAAGAAAATAAAATTTATAATAAATTTTCCTGTGTCGGCCTATTCCACTCGGACTGCTTTAATTGCCCCACAACTACACAATAAGGGCCTCAGCCACCAGGCTGAAGCATGAACATGAGTATTATGGCCCGCCGCCCCCACTAGGCAGCCGCCTAGAGAGGGTGAGGCGCCACACTATCTGACATCATTGCCTGGATGTCTCTTCGCCATTTGAAATTGAACACGGCAAACACCAAACTTCTTATTTTCCCTCTAAACCCTCTTCCCCATTTCCACCTTTCTCTATCTCCGTTGATAACTCTACTTCCTGTTTCCTCAGCCTGCAACCTTAGGGTCCTCTTTGACTCCTCCCTCTCTTTCTTCTCACACATCCAATTGATTGCTAAAATCAGTCATTTCTTCCTGTATGATATCAACAAAATGTGGCCCTTCCTTTCTGAGAACACTACTAAAACTCTCATTCACTCCCTAGTCACCTTCCATCTAGATTATTACAGCCTCCTCCTTACTGGTCTCCCTCTAAGTCATCTCTCTCCCCTTCAATCTGTTCAGAATTCCGCTGCATGGCTAATCTTCCACCAGACCTGTCATACTCATATAACCCCTCTTCCAAGTCACTTCATTGGCTCCCCTTCCATTTCCGTATGCAGTTCAAAATTCTCCTTCTGACCTACACATGCATTCATGGAGTGGTATAGTGGCCTAATGGTTAGAGCTCTAGCTTGAGAACCAACAGACCAAGGTTTGATTCCCACTAGCACTCCTTGTGGCCTTGGGCAAGTCACTTAACCCTCCACTGCCTCAGAAAAATCCAAGTTGTCAATGTCCCTGTTTAATGTACATTACCAAGTTTAAATTACACTGTAAACCGCTTTGACTAACATGATAAAGTGGTATAAAACCTGATAAATAAATTCTACTGCTCCTCACTACCTTTCCACTCTTCCTATACCCCTCCTCGTAAATGCCGCTCTTCTACTGGCCTGCTTCTCTCTATGCCCTTTTCTTCCTCTGCCAACTCTAGACTTCATTCCTTTCACCTTGTTGCTCCATATGCCTGAAATAAACTACCTGAGTCTGTATGTCAGACTACAGGCAGCCCGGCCCGTATAATGATCTCCCCTGTGACTACTTCCATTACTACACATGCTGCATTGTTTCCTTCTCTGGTACCCCGGGAAAGCATTTCCGGTAAGTCTGCCATTCCTATCTTTTCTGTCCGACTACTCATCACCGGTGCATTGTTTCTGGTAACTGCTAGGCTTCCTTTTAAGTGTCCTGTGTCTGCCATTGGACTTGGTGTCCTCCTCCCTGTTCCACCTCTGTTCCTGGTAGCATATCCATGGTTTCAGATAACCTTATTTCATGTGCCCTGCTATCTATCACCATCACTAACTGCCTTCCCTGTGCTTCCCCAGCTTGGCCTGACCTAAATTTCGCTCTACTAAACCGGCAGCCTATACTTTTAAGGCAAAACATGTGCATGACGTCCTTCAACAGTACTCACTCGATGCCCTGTTTCTTACAGAAACCTGGCTATGGAATGGTGAAGACCCTCTCCTTAATTGCTGTCTTCCTCCTGGCTACTCTGCTCTGTCTGTGCCCCACCTAAGTTGGTCGAGAGGGGGGGGGGGAGTTGCTGTTCTCTACCACTGTTCCCTGTCACTCCGGGAGGTGCCCTCCCCAGTCGTCCACTATCCTGAGGCATTGCTGCTACGCCTAGAATCTACTCCCTCTAATTACTACCTTCTTCTCTATGCTCCTCCTTCTCTGCATCATGATTTCTGGGACTCTCTTCTTCTTACCCTTTCTGAGGTCTCCTTCGCCTCTACACATCTGATGATCTTAGGTGACTTCAACATCCATGTTGATTTGTCCTCCACCCTCAGAGACAAACTTTTCCTTTCATTCATGTCTGATTTCTCCCTCTGCCAGCATGTCCACATCCCTACCCATATGACTGGGCACACCCTGGATCTCATCATAATGCCCTCTTCCTCTGCTGCTCCTTCCCGGTCTCAACCCTCCCTCTTCCTTGGACAGATCACTCCTGTGTGTTTTTCTCTCTCCCTTGTCTATCCAATCCAACTGCTGAGTCACCTGCCCTTAGGCAACCATAGCTGTGTCTCCACAATCTCTTAGGTGCCCTCCAGCAGTTTCCTGTTGCTGACTCATTATTCCCATCTGATTTTGCATCACTATCAACTGACATCCAGGTAGAAACATGGCATACAACTCTCAGTACCCACCTTGACCGCCTAGTGCCCCTTGAACCTTTCCATCCTCGCTGACTGTACCAGCATCATCCATGGTTCAGTGCTGACCTTTCTCTACTTTATGGCTACCTTCACAGAGCTGAATGTCTCTGGCACCACAATTCCTCATCTGCCACCCTATCACACTTCCATCACCATCATCGCCACTACAAGCAAGCTGTCTGCACAACCAAGAAATCCTACTACTCTGCTCAAATCTCATCTTCTACCAATTCCTCTAGACAGCTCTACTCATCTTTTGTTCACTCTCTTCTCCCCATTTCTCTCCACTCATGTCTGCAAGTACAAGATCTCCTGACCCTAGTCACCTACTTCTCAGAAAAGATCTCCATGCTGTGCTCCAGCTTTGTGGGCATCTCACAGCAATCATCTGAGCCCATCATCTTGTCTACAGACACTACCCTTTCCCTCACACATGTCTGGTCCTCATTCCAACCCATTACCTCAGCTACTCTGTCCAAGGTTTTCCAATCTTCTCATAGAACCACATGTTCTGCTGACCCCATCCCATCATAGTGGTTCACTGAACCATCACTGGCACTAATTCCCCTTATGCTCACCATCTTCAACTCTAGCCGCCTCACTTCTGGGACATTTCCCTCCATACGGAAGCATTTCTATCCTCCATCTGAGCCTCTAGAATCCCTCTCTACCCCACAATGTCCTAGCAAACTGGTGTCCTGTTTCTAATCTCTGTTTCTTATCTAAAATACTAGAGAAACTGGTGTTTGCACAACTTTCTTCCCACCTTGATTCTACCTGCACCTTGCACCCCCATCAGTCAAATTTTCATAATGGCCACAGTACCGAAACAGTTCTCCTCTCACTACTTAATGAAGTCCACATTGCACATGACAGGGGGGATATCTCAAATGCAGTTTCTTTAGACCTAGTGGATCACTCTATCCTGCTCTATTGCTTTCACGACTTTGGACTCCGGGACTCCATTCTTTTGTGGTTTCAGCCTTTCCTATCCTGTCGCTCCTTTGCTGTGACCTGTGGAACAGCCACCTCCCCAACTGTTCCTCTCACGTGCGGTGTCCCCCAAGGATCTGTGTTGGCCCCCTCCTCTTTAATATCTTCCTGGCCCCTCTTGCCCTCATAATCCAACAGTCTGGCATCTCTGCCTATTTCTATGCCAATGATATTATCCTTCTACATCACACCAGCTCTCACTCCCCTGATTTATCTCTCCTGAACGCCTGCCTATCAGATGTCTCCTCCTCGCTTACCATGAATCATTTGCACCTTAACCCCTCCAAGAGTGCTGCAATTTGGCTCACTTTTAATCTCCTGTGTCCTGCTATGGCTCCCCTCTTGGCCCATTCCCCCATCCAACTAGTGCAATCGCTCCATTATCTCAGAGTCATTATTGATTCCTCCTTATTATTACAGAGCCCAGCAGAAATCCATCTGTCCTGCTTATTGAACTCCAGCCTAATTGGGGCTGTCTGAGAGGGGGAGGAGTCAGCTCCATTTCAAAAGCAGCTGCCTTCAGGTGGGCCCACGCCTGGTGGGCCCGCACCTGAGGGCCTCGCCAGAGGGCCCTTTGGCGTGGCCCTTAGGCTGTGGTCCGTGGCCACTGTGGTTCCACATCCGTCACTTTGTCTTCAGCGAAAATAGAAGAGCTCCAGTTCCCTAAATACCATGAGAAGGAATGAACCACCATCAGTCTACACATCTCCATCAATCAAGTTGGTAACATAACTCCACAGCGTCTTGCTACCCTTCCACATGACTCTCACCCCAACGATTTAGTTATACAACGTATATATTAATCTATGCTCTTCTTCAACCAATTGCTTGCAAACTACTTGCCATCTGGCCTTTGGGCCTATCTTATTGAATTACTCTGATGTTCATATTACCTACCACACAGTTGCCTAGCAGATATCCGTACATACCACACTGTGCATATTTCATTACCTTATTGTGAATTACTCTGATGTGAATATTGCCTAACCACACAGTTCTTAACAGATATCCTTTACCTCCACTCTGTGCAGATACCACTACCTTATTGTGAATTACTCTGAGTACATATTGCCTCATTACACAGATGCTTAACAGATTTCCAGTACCACCACACTGTGCACATTTCACTAGCTAACAACATTCCTGGATCTACTATATACATTAGTCATCATGTTATCTCACTGGGTATTCCCATACCCCCTTACCCTTGCTATGTGCTACATTTTAATAGGCCTGACCTTTTACACCCTAGCCCTTACTTCACCTCAGAACACTATACCAGTCCTCCATAGATCTTGTTGGAGATTTCCTGACTCCCCCAACCATCAATACGAAACACTTCGGCGCACACCAGGCCCACATGTTATCTATGTGGACCTTCAGCAGCAAAATCTATCTCGACGATTACAGTCCCACCATCCCCCTGACCTTAAATGCGCACTAATAAATGCACGATCAATAAGGAAAAAATGGCCAGCACTAACTGATATGCTCTCAGCTCATAACCTTGATATCCTATGTGTCACCGAGACATGGCTTTCAGCCGCTGACGCCGTGATCCTTCACCAGTGTGTCCCGCCTAATTTCTCAGTCCACTCTTGTCACAGAGCTGACCGTCGTGGCGGAGGAGTACTTATCCTAACGAAAGCCAACCTCAAATTTCGGCTTGCCGCCTCAAGCAGCACCTCTACCCTTGACTCTGTTACCATTACAAATAAGCAAATCACTATTAACTTGCTCTATAGAACTCCATCTTCATCTCCAGATGACTTAGCAACAATAATTGATCTTGCTTGCAACACCACGAATTCGCATACTCTAAACTGGATATTAGGTGACCTCAACCTCCCAGTCATTCAGGACAGCCACACCAATGCCTTTATTGATGCTCTCAGTGATTTAGGCTATGTTCAACTTGTTGATACTCCTACCCATATAAAAGGCAACTCACTTGATCTTATCTTTGCACCACAAACAGCCCTCACACATTTGCACCAGTCTCACCTAAACGTAAGAGCGGTTCCCTGGTCGGATCACTTCCTGATAAGATTCCAGATTCCAATTTGCACCAACTCCTCCAAATCCATACCTGAAGATAAACCCATATCAGAACATTTAAAGCACTTCCACCCTTTTAACAGAGAAGATATTCTAAAGAGGACACAATCTATTTGACCCTCCTCTTCAAAGCCTCGATGACATGGTCGCCGCTTGGAACTCAAGCCTAGATGCCGTGATCCACTCACCTACCACGAACAAAGCACCACATAAGAAAAAGAATGCCCCATGGTACTCCCAAGAACTACGTAATTCGCTCCTTCAACTCAGACGACTTGAGAGACGCTGGCGACGATCAAGAACAGCTGAGAGCCATGAGGCATTCACAGCACAATTAGGAAAACATCGGTTATCTGTAGCATCAAGTATGAAACAATATCATGCAAAAAGACTACAACGCTCCTTGAACAAACCCTACGAGCTTTTCCAAATTGTGAAATCTCTAGCAAAGGAGCCATCTCAAGAGAACTTACCCTACCCAGACTCACAAGAATATGCTTATTACTTGCGTAAGAAAAATAATCAGCTTGCCCACACTGCTAAGCCCCCCATACCAGCCAGCCTACCTTTCTCCATCCCACAACCTCCTCTTGGTCATTTCTTGAGTGGGTCCCAACACATTATCACATCATTTTCTACTCCATCTGACAGAGTCATTCAAGACACTATCCTAAACATAAACACTACAACAGCACCCTCCGATCCGTGTCCAGCTCCCTGGATAAAGGCCCTGCGTGCCGAGCTCAGCCCATTCCTATCCAAATTGATTGATGTATCGTTCTCTACTGGAACATTTCCTCGAAGCCTGAAACAGACGGCTATCAGACCACTCCTAAAAAACAGTAAGTTGGACCCTTCGATGATGGAATCCTACAGGCCTATCTCCAGCATACCTCTCCTATCGAAAATCATTGAAAAGATTACCCAACGCCAATTACAAGATCACATAGATACTAATGCACCCTGCATCCCTACCAGCATGGATTTCGCGAAGCACATGGTGTTGAAACATTACTCACAACCTTATTCAACACCATAACCTTAGGTCTCGATAACATCAGACAAGGCTTTGCACTGATCTTCATGGACATTGCTGCCGCATTTGACACCGTAGACCACGAAGTTCTCCTGCTACGCCTCAGAGAGAAGGGAGTTCAAGCTTCAGCTTTGTCATGGTGCACTTCATACCTCACTGATCGCTGGCAACATGTCCGTTCTGGCCCCTCCAACTCCGATTCCTTCCCCCAAACTAAAGGTGTTCCACAGGGCTCATCTCTATCCGCCTTGCTATTCAATGTCTATATGCAACCCATTTGTGATCTCATCCAATCATTTAATATCAACTGCCTGGTCTATGCTGATGACGTCTTGATGTACATGCCAATTTCGACAGAACATCTTGAACTATCCCCACTTATCAGGTGCTTTGACGCTGTCACAGACTGGCTAAATGCACAAATGCTTAAGTTAAATTTCAAAAAGACAGAAGCCCTCTTTGTAACCAGGAATCCGGCTTTTACTCCACCCCTGTCTATCAAGGTTCGCGACGCAGAGATCATATGCAAGACTACAGTAAGATACCTAGGTGTAACGCTTGATCAGCAACTTAAGATGAAGGCTCATATCAAAAACATAACAAAGTCGGTGTACCATAAAATCCGGACCCTCCGCAATCCGCGTCAACTGTTAGAACCTGATGACTTCCGAACTGTCTTTCAAGCCTTAATAATGCCTCACTTTGACTATGCCAATGAGATCTTGTATGGTCTACCTAAGTGCACGACTAACCCCTTACAACTTGCAATGAATTCAGCTGCAAGAATCCTTCATGGAGCCTCAAGAAGTTCTCATATTACCCCAATACTAAAACAATTGCACTGGCTACCCATACAAGCCAGGATCTCATTCAAGATCCTAATTATGACCCATAAAGCCATCAATAAATACCCTGCTACTGCCATTACTGATCTAATTTCAATCACACCTCCCAATCGAGCAAGGAGATTGAATGCTGCAAATACTCTCATATTACCTAAGGCAAGCACGAAGTGTTCTCAATTCACTAGATCCAGAGCCTTCTCCTTCTTTGCTCCATCCTGCTGGAACGCACTACCAGCAACTATCAGAACCATCAGTGAACTCTCCCAATTTAGGAAGGCACTGAAACGGCACCTCTTTCTTCATCACTACGATGATGCAGTCTTCTCCCCACACTCACCCACTCTCACATCTCAATGCAGCACCTCAAACTCATGCAGGTCACATTCCCAGACTGATCACTCGCAATCACACCTTCCCCTCCAACCACCATGAGAAACTTATGCAGTGCCGCATAACTCATTATATTGTTGCATAAAGTAGACTGTATTTATTCATCGTGTCTCCTTGTTAAGGGACTGGTTATTTATACCCTATTTTACCTGTTATACCTGCTTAATGCATACCCAAGTTTAATTTTCCTGTTTAATGTATACCCAAGTTATTATACCTGTTTCACTGTAAGCACAAATCACGAAATTGAGATGTGCAACTCTTATGTTCATTGTAAACCGCACTGATGTCGAATAGCGCGGTATAAAAGAGACTGCAAATAAAAAAAAATAAAAAATAAATTATTCCACAACCACTTGGCCTCCTAAGTTCAACATTCCTTTTTGCCCTCTGCCAGATCCATGCAATATGCCCTTTTCTCGATACTCATTCCCTCACAACCCTTCTTTTGTCACTGGTAATATCCAGACTTGACTATTGCAGCTCCGCACTTGCTGGCCTCCCTCACCTCCAGCTTCGCCATCTCCAACTCCTACAAAACACAGCTGCATGGTTATATACCTCCTCCTCCCGCCGTGACCATATCACACCCCTTCTCATCAACCTCCACTGGCTACCCCTTAAGTACTACATTGACTATAAAATTCTTACTGTGGTTCACCGTGCTGACACACCCCAATATCTGGCTGACCTCCTTCAGTTCCACACCCCTCCCCATCTCCTTAGGTCGCTCCATGTCCATCGTCTGGCACTTCCCTCAGTATCTTGGGCACGCATAGAACAAACACGGCACTCTGCCTTCTTTTTTCTTGGCCCTACTCTATGGAACTCTGTGCCACTCACCTTATGCTCCGAACTGTCATTCTCCGGATTCAAATCCATGCTAAAGACCCACCGATTCCAACTTGCCTTTGACCTTCCTCCCTCCAGCTCTAGCTGATTGCCCTCTATCCTGTTTGCCTACACCCCTCTGCTTCTCTCCTCACTCTGTCCTGCCTGATTATGACATTCTTTTCTATTTTCTATACAGCCGTTTTTGGAAATTGTAAACTGCTCTGATACCTTAAAGTCTAGGGCAGTATATCAAGTGTTAATAAAGATAAAGACATTTCTGCCCCTTTTCAAGTCCATGCTAAAGCTCACCTCTGAGGCTGCTTTTGGATCCTGATCCCTTGCTATCCTTCCTTTCCTTATTTGTACCCTTGTACTCAGCTATTATATTGTCTGTCTTGATTAGATTGCAAGCTCTGATGAGCAGGGACTGTCTTTTATATGTGTCTGTTTAGCACTACATATGCCTTGTAGCGCTATATATATGATGAATAGTAGTAGTAGTGTAAAATCTGTGATTTTTATACAAGTGGCAAATACTTCACAAATATGTTTGCATCTGCTCCAGAGCAGGTCTAAATGCGCATATGCATGTCTGCCAGTTATACACATATACAGTACTTTTGTAATTATAAAGTATATTTGTACAACCATATTCTGCTCAGCTTCACTCCTGGGAATGCCCACTTTAAATACATATAAAAGCATGCATGGGATCTCTCCCTGTATATACTTTCATATGTGTATATAGCAGCAAATTGTATTAAACTCTTTTTCCACGGGTTAATCCCAGTTTACATGTAGCAAGCTGTTATAAATTCACCTCCTTGATATCTCTAATCTAAAGGAGTAGATATAATAGTCCCGAGACCACTTCCAACTGCTCTACTAACAAGCTGAAGGAACATTTTTTTGTGCAGTGTTGATACAGAAAATTAAATAATTCTATGATTAATTAAAATACCATGATTAATATAATTTAGTGTCTGATTCTAGAGGAAGGTATATGACACTATTACTAAACTGTGGTAACTGCACACAGGCCTATTGTTTTAAAAGGAAGTCATAAAAACTAATAATCAAACCGACATTTTTAAGAAAAAGTCATTGCAAGTGTAAATAGATATTAATTAATACAATAGTTCCTCTTATAAATAGAGAAGACAGTTTTCAGCAGAATATTATGCAAACTGTAATCTAGGCATTTCAAATTCTTCATATATTCAGTGGCCCTGGAGTGGTAATTTTAGAACAAGCCGCCTAAGCGTTTGTGTTTTTGCGCCTTATTCTATGAGGCCACTTAACGTATGTAAATGACCTATTATCAAATACTGACTGTTGTAAAAGTACGCATATTGTTTGAATGGCACATGCTTTCACTATGGACATATACATGGGTGGAGTTTACATAGAAACATAGAAATATGGCAACAGAAAAAGACCACATGGCCTATCTAGTCTGTCCTTCCATATCACCCACTACAACAGTCCCCTTTTTTCCTTTAGAGATCCTCTGTGTTTGTCACATGCTTCTTTGAATTCAGATACTGTCCTCATCTCTACCACTTCCACTGGAAGACTATTCCACAGATCCACCACTCTTCTTTCCATAAAGAAATATTTCCGCATATCACTCCTGAATCTACCCCCCTTCGCCCTCATCCCATGTCCCCTCATAGCAGAGTTTGCTTTCCATCGAAAGAGGCTCTCTCCCTGAACATTTATGCCATGGAGCTATTTAAACTTCTCAATCATATCACCTCTATCCCGCCTTTCCTCTAAGGTGTACATATTAAGATCCTTAAGTCTGTCCTCATATGCTTTATAATGAAGACCACTAGCCATTTTAGTAGCTACCCTCTGTACTGACTCCATCCTGTTCACATCCTTTTGAAGGTGCGGTCTCCAGAATTGCACACAATACTTCAAATGAGGTTGCACCAAAGACTTATACAGAGGCACTATCACCTCCTTTCTTCTGCTAGCCATTCCTCTCCATATGCACCCAAGCATCCTTCTAGCTTTTGCCGTCACCTTTTCTACCTGTTTAGCTACTTTAAGATCATCAGACACAGTCATGCCACATGTTTGTGCAGTGGAACTGATATGTATGTAGTCACACATTGGGGCCAGTGAGCATGGCATATACCTGCTGGTGCCATGACATTGCAAAATATACACTGCTGCCTTGGTGTACCTACTGCACATGTATGCAGATGGAGTAGGTACACCAGGGCAGCAACTTATTCCAGCAATTACAGTGTGATCAAAGACTACATATCAACTGATGGCAGCCCTCAGTGATGGGCATGGGCTGTGCAGGGGATGTAGATGGAACAAGGATGTCAACAGGGCCTGAAGCAGGATGCAGGCAGCATATGGGAGCAAGTGTGGACTGCAGACTTCCATTCAAGAATGCAGGCACACCAGTGCATGGAAGGTCCCTTTTCCCCAATTCCCCCCCCCCCCCCCCAAAAAAAAATGCCACACAGTCAGGTGCATAACATACAAGGTTGAGCAGGCAGGAATTATAAATGATAATATGTATTCTCTCCACTTCCCAGATGCTTGAAATGATCAAGGTCTGGTACCGTGCCATGTGGCAGATCAGACTCCATTTGCTGCAGCAGATATGGTGGTAGATCCAGCCTGATATATTGGTTCTCATTGAGAGAGGACTCTCCATGCTGCAACATCAGCACAGCACATGTACAAAAGATGCATGCCAGTAGCAGGCAGGAACATCAGGGACTGACACACAGGTCCAGCAAATGCAAAACCACAATGTGCACAGCATTTGTAGGATAGCTAAAACACAGACAGAGGCCTGAAGAGCTGCAGCAGTGGATGGAGTATGGAGTCAAAGAGCCAAACATCAGTGAATGTATGCTTAAAGATATATGGCGGGGATGACACATGTAGATGTGGAGTTGTGTTTAGAGGGGCTGGGGATAGAGGTCAGGGAAGCAACATGGGGCAATGATAAACAGACTGTGTTACCAGGACATAGAGTGCAATTGTAAGAGCTAAGGAGGGAATGGATGTGTACATGACAATGGCAAGAAACGTTAGTACATGTGAGAGATGTGCATATGCTTTAGTCTGTACGCACACGGGCATACATAAAGTATGCAGAGTGACCTGTCTCAGCTTTACATGAGCATCACCAATGGGCAGTGGAGCCCTGGCATTTGTAAATGAACGCAGTCTGATGTTGTGTGAAAATGATCTCCTGAGACAGTCTATTAGCAGTGCCTAAAGAGTTACATTTATCTCTCACAATGAACAGTAGCAGCAGCAACAGCAGCAGGGGGACAACCACTACACCACCAGATGTGCACTAGCAGCAACCGCTGCCTCCACCACCACAAGAGCCTCCACTACATCCAGAGGCAGAGAAGCAACATCTGGTCAGTGGAGATGCACCAGGAACCTCCCCTCCACACACACCAGCCACTGTAGCCACCACCATAGCAAGTATAGGGCCAGGTGTAGGAAATACATTGCTAGATTGTTGGCTACATCATCAGAGGAGGAGATGGTGGTGGAAGTAACAGATTTACTTAATAATGATATGATCCTCATCCTACAGTAGGATAAGGGCTCAATGGAATGGCCTCAGGACTTTGGTCAAGAGGGGTAGGAGGCAGCCTTCTCTACCCTGGCTGTAGCACTTGCAAGGATTGGAACCAATAAACTGGCTAGATACCTGCCTGAGAGTGGCAAGAGTGCAGCTAATAGTGGATTTGGCAGTAAGCATCAGCCAGAATTTAAGGAAGGGGAATTGTTGGAAGAGGGGACTAAGGATTTGTGGGAGGATCAGAGGAAGGGGAAATGTGAGATAGGGAGAAGGGGAGTGTTGGGGATGGAATGTAAGAGCATGACAGGTTTAGGATGGGAGGGGGAGGTGCAGTAGGGAAAGGGGAGGGGGTGCTAGGTGCATCAAATGCACATGTGGATCACATGGATGTGCAGTTGGTGCAGCCAGGTACCCAACAGGAACAGGTGTCTGCCCATTTATTAGTATTTAGCTCAGGCCTTTCCAATGGTAGCTCAAGGTAAATTACATTCAGGTATGCAACTCAGGTCCCCAGAGAACTTACAATCTAAGTTTGTACCCGAGACAATGGACTTGCCCAAGGTCACAAGGAGCACCAATGGTTATCAAACCCAGATCTCTTGGGTAGTAAGCTGTTGCTGTAACCACTAGGCTACTCCTCCATTCCCATGAGGTCCACCAGCCCAGAGCAGACAGTGAAGTCCTGCTGTGCCTAGCTGTTATTGAATAGATGGTGCAATAGGGTTTCACTGTAATTCCAAGGCTACTGGACCTCATGGTCAGGCAACTTGAGGGCCTCAGAGCAGATATTCAAGTTTCCAGCAGCTTGGAGCATACACCTTCCTTTTAAATACTCCATTAGGCAGGGAGGTAGGGCTACAGTAGGGAGGGGTACTGGGATATATGTTCATACATATGTGAGGGTTCCATACATTTATGGTTATAAATAAATGGGGAAAAGAATTGTTATTTCTGCAGCCTGTGTTCATATCAAATGGGGAGTGGAATATGTTATGGCCATTGGGGTTGAGTCACATGGTCCATAATTAGAATATAACCAATGTCAACATGCAGAAAATTGCAGCCAAAAAGGCTACTCCCTCATCGCTTCAGCATTGTTTCTACAATTGAGCCTCAAACCTTCAGTCTTTACATCTAAAGATAGGAATTCTGCTAGTGGAGCCATTCAGATCAGAGGCTGGTTACTGTGCTCATGGAAACTGCCCATGCTCTGTCCATGGCAGCTGCTAATTCTGTCAAGTGCTCTGTGTAGTTGTCTGCATTTCACCACAGATGGCACCGTGCTGATTGTGGGACTCTTGAAGCCATAGTGGTATGCAGAGGACACTATTTCAAATTTGCTATTGCTGTAGTCCATTGTGATGCTTGCACAGAATCCCTGTGCACATAAAGAACATTATCTTACACACCTGGCCAGTACAACAGCAAAGCCTCACAACAAGGCATGTGACATTGATTCACCTGTCATACATTGCATGTAGATGTGTACAAGTTGATCAGTGGGCAGTAACCCTGCATACACATAGAGGTCTGGAGTGACAGAGCAGCAGCCATAGACAGAGAGTGATTGGGTGGCAACATAATACCAGCCACCCAGAGATTTGAATGGAAATACCAGCAGGATGCATACCTGTGGACACAAAGGTTACCAGGTCAAGGGACACCTGTGTGACCATTCCATCAGGAAGCCTGGTGAATTATTGACTCTTCTAGGACAGATAGGATTCTATGAGGAGTACTGTAGCTAGAATCCCACAAAGCATCCCCTAGCAGGTAGCACCTACTTTGCTAGCAGTAGATACTATCACAACATGTGCTGTATGTGTATTCCTAGACTGGGTTTACCATCAGAAAAATACATTCCCCTAGTCTTGGGGAAAAAAACAGCAGCTTCTCAACATTAAAAGCACATGGGCAATAGGCGGGCACAGCAAGCATGCCACAAATGTCACCAACCCATACCAGGCTTGTCAGAGCACTGGCTTCTACATGGCTTCTACCAGACCAACAGGCCTCTGGAGCTATGTGTTCCCATCATGCTATCCTTCCGCATGGATGTATATTTACAGCCATCTAGGTGTGTGATGAAGTAATGGTCTCTGCACCGCTCAGCAGCCCCCTTTTTGTCACACCCATCACAGGGCCAACAATGGCCATCTTAATGCCCCATATAGGTCACTACAGAATACGTAAGCATGTGCTCACCACCCACAAATGGTTTCCGATATGGCATCGGTGACTATCCACTAATTCCAGACCTTGTTACATTCAGCTATGATATGCAGTGTGATAGATACATGTGTGTCTACATGATGGTTACTGCTCAAAGTATAATGAAAGTTCTCTGCCTATGAAACCTCCTTTTGGAGGGAGGGGTGCACAAGACCTTTCCACACATCCCCCTGAGGTCAAAATCCTAAACTAAATACGTTTACCAAGATGTTTACCAAGCTTAATCATGTTTACCAAGTTTGATCATCACTAGATTAGGTTTGATAAATGTCTCTAATAGCTTACTTAGACATGGTTTCACAGAAAAATGGGAACAGAAAATCTTTGGAGTAAATCTCTACATTAGGAGTCAATAGATTCACAAGGCAAAATAAATCCAGTTAGCACTTTCCATAGAGCTGCAGACCAGACAAACCTTAAGCTAATCAGGAAATAGGAGGAAGGTCATCAGCAGAGTTTAGAGTAGGCTGGTTAGAACCAGCTTCCATGGAGATGTGATGGCTCTTCTGCAATATGCCTGCTTTCCAGCTCCAAGATTCCTTCTAGCCCAGTTATTAGTTTGAGGCTGGTTTATGATGAAACTGGAGGGGAAAACAAATTCTGGATCTTTTAGTATCCTTTTTTGGATTAAAAATGATATGAATTGAAATAGAAAATGTTATTGATATTTTCCATGTAGTTTCAAACAAATGTACATCAATACAGAATACTGAGAGAACTTAGGTTTTGAAGGCACTTTTAAAGGATGTGTTTAATAGATCCTTGGAGAAGGGGGAGGTTCCTTGGGATTGGAAAAGGACTGATGTGGTACCTCTTCACAAAAGTAATAGGGAAGAGGTAGCAAATTATAGGCCCAATAATCCTTACCTTGGTGGTGGGAAACATAATGGTGGCACTGCTGAAAGAAAGAAGAATGGACTTTCTAGAATCCAATGGTTGCATGATCCAAGGAAACATGGTTTTACCAAAGGATGATCATGCCAAATGAATTTCACTGATTTTGACTGAGTGACCAGGAAACTAGATCAAGCACATGTGATGGATGCAATCTACCTAGATTTCAGCAAAGCCTTTGATACTTTTCCTCATATGAAGCTTATGAATAAACTGAGCAGCCTGGTGATGGGTCCTAAGGGGGTTAACTGGATCAGAAATAGGTTGACTGATAAATGGCACAGGTTGATGGTAAATGGAGCTCACTCAGAAGAAAGGAAAGTGAGTAGTGGAGTGTCTCAGGGATCAGTCCAGCTACCAGTACTTTTCCCATATCTTTGTGAGTGATATTGCTGAAGGATTGAAAGGAAAATTGTGCCTTTTTTTGCAGATGATATAAAGAGTTGCAACAGAGTGGATGCCTCAAAGGGAGTAGATAACGTTAGGAAAAATCTACAAAATTAGAAGATTGGTGCAATGCTTGGAAGTTAAGATTTAATATGAAGAAGTTCAGAGTGATGCGCTTGGGAGGCAGACACCCAAAGGAGTTGTATGTGATAAGGGGTGACAGGTTGATGTGCATGGACCAGGAGAATGACCTTGGGTGAAAGTGTTTCAGGATCTCAAGATGGCAAAACAATGTGATAAGATGGTAGCTAAAGGCAGAAGGATACTAGATTGCCTATAGAGAGAAATAACCGGTAGAAAGGAGAAGGTATTAATGTCCCTGTACAAATCACTAGTGAGGCCTCACTTGGAGTATTGTGTTGAATTCTGGAGACTCTACTTCATTAAGGATATAGAAATACTTGAAATGGTTAAGAGAAAGGTGTCCAAAATGATTTGGAGCCTGCACCAGAAGACATATGAGAAGACATTTGAAGACCTAAATATGCATACCCTAGAGCAGTAGTTCTCAACCTAGTCCTCAGGGCACAGTTGGGTTTTCAGGATTCTCACAATGAATATGCATGAGATAGATTTGCATACAATGAAGGCAATACATGCAAATCTATCTCATGCATATTCATTGTGGGAATCCTGAAAACCCAAATGGTCAAGGTGTTCCCTGAGGGCTGGGTTGAGAACTACTACCTTAGAGGAGATAAGAAATAGGGAAGATATGATACAGACATATAAATACTTAAAGGTATTAATGAACAAACAAACCCTTTTCAAAGAAGGGATTGCTCTAAAATGAGAGGGTATGAAATGAAACTGCAAGGAAGTAAACTTAAAAGCAAAGTCAAGAAATACTTTTTCATGTAAAGGATGGTGGATGCCTGGAATGCCCTCCCGATGACAGTAGTAGGGGAAAAACCAGTGACAAAAATCAAAAAGCCATGGGGCAGGCACAGAGGATCCTATATAGCAAGAGGATGGAATCAAAGCAAACGTAAATAACTTTTAACTTTCAATCTCTTTATTAACAAGAACCAGACACAACACAGCCAACATACAGAAACCTCTGGTGTACACTGATGAGGAGGAAATCCCCCAACACAGAGATCTTCCATTTTCCAAATGCTTGAAGCCCCCATTTCCCACTTCCCATCCCCTCCCTTTTAGTCCAACAACAACACAGAAACATCAATTTGCCCGCTCATACAACAGAAACCGAAATGTTCAACAAGTCCACCGCCCAAAAGCATGGCAACTCCAGTACAGCAAATTAACCCAAGTCCATCTGCCCCTAGAATCCTCCACTCCCATATCCAACTTCAGAGCAGCAGATACCCCTAGTCAAAAAATAGAAATCCAACAAATATCTCATCCCATACAAAACGCAAAAAGCAAAAAGGTGGGCAACAAGAAGAGAGATAGAGAGAGCACATGGATCTTGATCCACCAAACCATTAATAATTCAAAACTAGACTATGGGCCCAGTGAGGAAGGCAAACCCAGTAGGGTTCGCAGATATCCTGAAAAAACCTTCAATGAGCCAAGTCAGTATTACCCGCAGCCCGCTTTTCAAGTAAAAGCAAATCAAAAGTCACCAAAAATGGCTCCAACCAAGAAAAAAGAATAGCTTGCTGAGCAAGAAACAACAGCTTACTGAAGAGAGTCTATTCCACACCACAAAAAATTAAAACACGAAAAGTCAGAAAATAAAAGGAGCTCCGGTACCAATGGCACCATTTCATCTACCACTCCTTCCAAAAATGGGAGACTTGTTTCCAAAACCCACCACCCTCAAACATGCTGAAAACATAAGGCCCACATTTGGAACAACTGCCTGCTTCAGCAAAGCCCCTCTGAAAAGCCCTCCAAGGCAAAATAAAAGCCCGCATAAGAAACTTATACTGAGTCTCCTGATGCACCATGCTGTCTGATATCTTCCAGAGATGACTCAAGCCCACCTGCAACAAGTCAGAGGAAATCAAGACCCCAATCTCACAAGTCCAAGACATGGGCAATGTGTCAAAGTCAAACCCTTGCTGTGGCTCTAAAAGCAATGCGTAATAAGTGGACAGTTTAATTTGCGCTGTCCATCCAAGACCCAGTCAGGATTCCAAAAGCTCTCGCAGATGTTCTGGGACAGCCACCAATCTGATTGCATGGATATAATGTTGCGCTTGCATATAAGCATGCAAAATGCAATGTGTGCCTTTGAGTCCTGACTGCATATAAGCATAAAGGGTCCAATATTCAACATCATTTACATGCTTTACAGACCTGTAAACCGTGTAAATGCTGCTTAGAGGCATATTCAGTGACACTAACAAGGTTAGTATAGCTGAATATCTCCGATTAACACCGCTATATGCCCCGATGATAAATGCTTAGCACCAGGACATCTCCGGGGCAGAACAGAGGTGCTGCCAGTTGCTAACCAGGCAGCATTTGATATTGAACTGCTGCACGGTTAGCAACCTGCAGGTAAAGATAGGCCAGATTTTGCCGCGTCTATCTTTACCGGCAGAAGCTAACCAGGCAGTGGCTCAATATCGCCGCTGCCCAGTTACCGTAGCTTCTCCACTGTTGGAGGCTGTGCAGCAAACCCCGGATATTCAATGCCGGGGCCAGACATGACTCCGGCATTAAACATCTGGGTTTAATGTTCAGCGCTAGCGGCCCGCCTCTGTAATCATGCTAACCGCCGTTGCTGAATATCAGACCCAAAAGTCCTTATTTGACAAGTCATATTCCGTAATTAACGCTTGAAACATTTGAAGCTGGCCCTCTTCACCAAAGAAGTCAAAAAGGAACACCAGCCCCTGTCACTGCCATTTCTGAAAAATGCCACCACTGAGCCCTGCCTCAAAAGCCGAGTTGCTGCACAGAGTAAGATGAGGAGTAACCCAAGACTCCAAGTAAAGCCGACCACACAGGCCTTTCCCTACCTGCCAAATATACCCAGCCACACACTGTTGTTTAAGGACAGCATTCAAGTCTTCCACTGTGCAGGTAACATACAATCCCCTCCAGGAGCCATGATATCCACATCTCCTCAACATTGGTTGGAGGGTACTTCCTATTATTCTCCCTGCCTCGCACATCTTGCACACCACAAGCCAAGTTATAGCTGTACAAATTAGGGATCTTAGTATCTCCCAACTCTCAAGGGAGAGCGTGGGCAGGACAAGCTGGAGCCAGTGCCTCCTCCCTAAGTACTGGGACAAAGCAGAAGACACCTGATGCAAATCCCCCTGGCTCACAAACAGTAAATAAGTTTTATACTTCAACAAATAGAGAGGAAACCTGCATGGAGCAGCAGGTACATCCCTAAACAAAGGCATCGAGAGGGGTAACCTACATAGAACGGCGGGTAAAACCCTAAACAAAGGCACAGAAGGGGTAACCTGCACAGAGTGGCAGCACCATGTGAGACACCTTAATGGGAATATTACATGGGCCATACTGGTCTTTATCTGCTGCCATTTACTATGTTACTATGTACCTCTTTCCCCATACAAAAACATGAAGCTTCTCACAGAGTATTGGTGTGCAACAAGTAGCCTCTGGGCCAATGCAGCCTGCCTGACCTCAGGATGCAGCCTGTTTCAGATTTTTATCAATATTTTAGCCTAGCTAGCACATATGATTTTGCAAGGTAGCAAAACTTTTTAGTGGATATAAAATCATAATTTCAGAAGAAAATCAAAGATTTTGATGAGTATGACTCATGCTATAACAAACTAAAGAATGAATGTGACCTTCATACATATGAATTTCTGATCATGTGGCCCATGTTAAAAAAACATAGACCACCCTGTCATAGGTGGTACGAAATCTGTGCAGACAGCAAGACCAACTATGTGTGAATTGTCATTTGCTGCTACCAATCATAAATGAGCGTGATGGCTTGGCATGCGACCTGACATGGATCATATGTTCATGATGATGATGTTGTGATGAATTAAGGCAGCAATATAAACTTGGGGGAGAAGGAGGAGGAAGAAGGTGAATGGGGAAACTGTGATGAAAGAGGCATTAGTAACTAAACATGTGCAGGCAAAATCCTTTCATTTTGCTTAGTTTCTTTCCTTTGTTTGCAGTTTTGTTTTCATTTTGTTTTTAAAAAAAATTGTTTCATTTTCTTTTATAAATTTTCATTTCAGATCAATTTTGTTAATGAAGAGGTATCTGTGGTTGCTGCCCAAACAAAAGACAAATGTCTGAAAGGTTACTAGAGGTTTTTAGGCAAATGAAAAACCCAAAATTTTGTTTTTCTTTTTTTTCCTTTTGTATTCAGCTGTCATGGATTTGCCTTGAGTTAGGAGGCACGGGTTATCAAGGATGAGCTATGTCTTGTATATTTGGTAATATTAGCTCCTGTTTACTGATTCGCTTAAAGTTTGTCTGGTCTTGAGCTCCCTGAATAAACCTTCCTATTGTGTTTGCCTTGTAAATCGAATGACTCCTGCTTTATACACTTACTCCAAAGACTTTTCTTGGGTCATGTTCCTTGTTCTGTAAGTTCTAGGAAAAGTATCCTGGAACCATTGTTAAAATGTTTTCTTGTTGAATTCTTGGATTTAGAATTCTGAATCCTTGTTTCACATTCCCCATTACTATTATACTGCTAGAGAAAGTTACTAAGCCTATTCCAGTTCATACTGCTAGACCAGTCCAGACAAACAGGTTATGCACCCCTGCCAGCAGATCTTGGAGACAGAGAATTCTACCAGAGCTCTGATAGGCTGGAGCCTGGTGATATAATCCTACCCCTAGGGGTCTCCCTCAGTTTTTCTCTGTCTCCAGCAGATCTGGATGCTTTTTTTTTTTGCTCCTTCAAAAAAATTTAAAATGCTTTATTTCTTTGTGATTTCTCTTGGAGAGATTATCCCCTGAGTTGCCAGTGTACTTATCTGAGCACCAGGATGATTCCAGCTGAAGCTCCTGTGTCCTGTCACAGTAGAGATCGCTGATGTGCAGACTCCCCAGCACTAGTCATGAGGGCTATTTAGCTGGATGGTAAGCCTCCTAAAATCCAGTCCCTGGGGCTGATTTTAGTGGTGAGGCAGCTGGCAGTGGTTTGAGCAGTGGTCCGTGGCTTCTCTGCACTTTCGGTACTGTGAGTACAGAAACTGTCTTTCTCCCACTGCTGTCTGCAACTCTGTGGTAACTTGATTTATTATTCTTGATTTTTCAGCGATTTTAGGCATTTCTCTCATGCCTGCAACCCTCCCACCTTCTCCTTTGACTTTTTAAGTTAATTCCTTAGCTTTTGGGGGTTTTAATTCACTCTTTTTGAGGTTTATTTTTGCTGGCGGCCATTTTGAATAGCTAATGAGCCCCAGTTTTTGGCGGGAAGCCAGATTCCTTCTCTACTGGCTTCTAACAGCTCTATTGCTGTTTAAGTTTTTTTCCACAACACTTGCTAGCTGTGAGTTGTGAAGGTGTTCCTTTTTTTCTCTGCCTATGTATTAACATAATGAATAAAAAGTACAGAAGGCATGGATAGAGAACAGGATGCAATTCAGAGCCACAGTACAATGCTAAGACACTGACCAATGGTGCAGGGCTCATGGGTTCCATCCCCCACTGTGCCCAACAAAGATGGCAGGCTGAGGCATTACCTATTATGGGGAATATTGTTAAATGCCTGTTCCTGTGGGACAGAGTTTTTTTTTTTAGTTCTCACTATGCCTTATTCAGGTTTACGCTGCATAGGCTGTCCGAAGAAACACAGGGACCTCATGAATCAGCTGTGCTCTTCCCCCAGCATCTTGCTTCCCCAGATGAACTTGGGTACTCCTGAGCCTGGCTTCAGTGGAGCTCTCCCTTGGCTTTACGCTGCGCTGAGTCTTTGCCACGAGAGTTTGGACATCCCCACGAAGTTCAGGTATCATTTTCTGAAAGAAAACTGTGAGTAGCCTGTTTTTTTTTAACTTGCCTCAGCTGCTCTGGGATGATTTCAACTGCATCCGGACCGGCTGCCTCTGAGTTTTGAAGTTCCTACTTTAAATTTTTAATCCACAAACTGCAGCCGGGTTACTTTGTACGTCTTACTGAATATTGTACCTGTCTTATTCAATATACCATTTGATTGGAATTTTAAGTCAGTGTTTTGGATCCTGACTGTTTTGGGCTCGGCCTAATTAAGCATACTCACTGTAATCTTCATACAGCTGGGTTTCAGCTTCTACATCCCTCCCCAGAAACACCTTTCAGCCCTACCATGGAGGTCTGAGTGGCTGCAGAGGGATCACACTCTAATTTCCCTACTTTCAGTCACTGTAATTGCCTTACCCTGACTTTGAAAGTTTCTCTGTACCAGCACAGTGAATGACTGACAGTTCCCTTCTCAGCTCAGTGAATACCTGACAGTTTTTCTGTGCCAGCGACCATTTTGTTTTTCTCTTCAGTGTTTTTTTGGAGGGAACAGCTCTAGACAGCAGTTTCCACACATTTAAACATGCTGTGGAGGCACATGGAGTTTCAAAATCCTTTTCTTTGAAGAGTCTTGGGTTTCCCTGAGCCTACCTTGCTAAAAAAAAAAAAAACAAGAAGAGGAAAGGTGGTTTAAGTCTCTACAATGCTTGTTTCTCTGGCTGTATTATATGTGATATGTAATCAGCCGAAGGGGGAATTAATAGATTGCTTGTGTTCCACCTGCACGCTGCATCCCGGAGACTCTTTCCCCATTCCCACTGCGCTGCTAGATGGGTTCATCAGCACCTTATCTCCTCCCTCCTCAGAGCCCCTGCTGCAGGATCTTCCTGCAGGAAAGGATTCAGTCAGCTCCCTTGTCGCTTCAACAGCCGCTGGAGGCCACAGCAGCCTTGACTGACAGTGCCTTCCTCACACTCTTCCATCTGACATGACGCCTGTGCCTTTTGGAGTCTTTTGGAATATCTCCTACGCCTGCCCAGTAGCAGGCGAGCATATGGCGTGGTCTCGCAAGTGGTCCCATAAGTCCTCAGACCTTAGAGCAGTACGTCCTCCTTGGGGCGTTGCATGTGCCTTGCGGGGTACTATGGATATTCAAGAAGACTTTAAATCTTCGGAGGTCAACCCTGACTCGTTGGAGTACAGAGATGGGGAATATTCTCTGTGTGTTTTCTTCGCTGACGGTTCTCAGCCTTTTTCGGTAAGAGGAGTTGCCGGCTCTAATCACACAGGTGATCTAGTCGCTCCCCCTAGCCGACACGCCTGCTCCACCGGATCCCATTTTCCAGAGCATTCGTACGGCACGCGGTATTGGTCAGTTATACCCTTGGTCTCCCTTTCACTTGGACTGTTGGCTGACATACCCGACAGTTGATTCATTCTGACCAGAGTCATCAGGCATACCACACTTCCGGTTGAGGGCAGAGAGGCGCTCCGCGACCAGCAAGACCTAACGAGTTGGGAGGCTGCTAAAGACCGGTTTTCCTTCGCCCGCTATTTCCTTCTTGCAGGTGTGCGGAGGTCTAGCAGCTCGGGCCTCCCTTCGATGGATTCAGCAGCTTCCCGGTGTTCCCGAGTTGGTTCATTTCGAATCCATCGCTGCATTCCGGGCAGAAGCATTCTATGATCTCTTGCGGCTGTCAGCTCGCTTCCTAGCACCGGTGTCGGTAGCTCGGAGATGGCTCAGCCTGAGTCAATGGGCAGCAGATGTTGCTTCATTTAAAGGCTCCAGCGTTTAGATGCCATTCGTCCCGGTCCACTGTTGGATGGAGGACTGGGCCGTTACTCTGTCTATTTTGGGATGCTTCAGGTCCTGGATTTTCTAGGGGCTGGGTGCGACACTCGTAGGGGACGGGTGTTTCTACCTCAGGAACGTTTTCAGAAGATCTCTCTTCAGCTCCGCCGCTGCTTGGATCAAGCGGCGCCTCGGCCTTGGGGCTACCTTCAGCTCTTGGGGTCCATGGCAGCAACGATAGCCCTTGTTCTGTGGGCAAGAGCTCTCATGCGCTGCTTGCCGACGGCGCTTCTATCTCATTGGTCGCCGGTATCGGAGAGTTATCGAATCCAGTTGCTTTTGCTTCTGCCGGTGCACCGCAGTCTCCGCTGGTGGCTTCAGGCACACAATCTTCTACGGGCGGTCCCTCTGGAGTCTCTGTGCTGGATCTTGGTGACGCCAGTCGCCGACCTCTCCGGTTGTGGAGCGCCTTGCGGCTTGGCCTCGGCGCAGGGGAGTTGGTCACCTTGCGAAGCCCAAGGGTCTATCAATCGTCTCGAGACGCGGAAAGTGCACTTCGCCCTTCTTCAGTTTCAGCCTCTTCTGCGGCGGCGTGCGGTTCGGATCCTGTCCGACGCCATGACGGTTGCTTACCTAAGCCGCCTAGGCGGCACGCAATGTCCGGATGTCTCACAGGAGAGGCGTTTGCTCCTCCCGTGGGCGGAGGAACTTCTTCAGGCTGTCGGCGCAGCACATCGCAGGCGTGAACAATGTGTAAGCCAATTTTCTCAGCCGGCACTCTCTGGAGCCCGGGGGCTGGGCTCTGCAGCCGGATGCGTTCCGGTCCATTGTTCACCTGTGGGGACTACCGACCATGGATCTAATGGCTACGGCGCAGACTGCCAAGGCTTCGCTGTACTTCGGCCATTGGAGGGACGAGGGAGCGCACGGCATGGATGCTCTCTCTCAACCGTGGCCGATTCATCTTCTCCTATGTGTCTTCCCTCCCTGATCCGTGATATGCATGGTTCTCCAGTGGCTCCGAGACCGTCGCGACCCTGTGCTCCTGCTGGCTCCGAATTGGGCTCGCGGACCATGGTATGCAGATCTCTTCCGTCTGTCTTTGGCATCGCTGCTCCGCCTCGAGGTGTTGCTCGGCCTTCTGATTCAGGGACCGGTGGAGATGGAAGACCCGGCTCCTTACTCGCTTATGGCCTGGCAATTCCACGCCGCCGGTTTGCTCGCTACGGCTATTCGCCTTGCGTGGTCATGACGCTTCTCGCGGCGCGGCGGTCTACCACGACGCTGACTTACGCTCGGGTTTGGTGTCTCTTGATGGTTGGTGTTCGCGAAATAACCTCTCACCCTGGCGTTGCGGTGTTCCGGACATCCTGTCCTTTTTACAGGCCGGAGTGGATAAGGGATTCCTTGCGAGTTCAATTGGTCGCCTTAACTTGTTTTCGGGGTCCTATACCGGGGCGATCGATAGCTTCGCATTTGGACGTGTCTCGGTTTCTCCGCGGAGTTAGGCCTTCCGGCCTCCTCTGCGTTCGCCTGTACAGGCATGGGCTCTCGTGCTTGTCCTCTGTGCCCTCGTTGCTCCTCCCTTTGAGCCTCTGAGGGCATGTTCTCTTCTAGATTTGACTCTGAAGGCAGTCTTCTTGGTGGCATAACTTCGGCACGCCGTGTTTCTGAGCTCCAAGCTCTCTCGTGTCGACATCCCTATCTCTCGTTTTCCTCCAAAGGCGTTTCTCTGTGAACTGTCCCTTCCTTTGTTGCCCAAAGTGCTGACGCCATTCGCTGTTGACTAGCCTCTTTTCTTTCCGTTTTTTCCAAAGGCGCAGTGTGACAGTGGTCGGTCTCCGTTGCGGGCGATGGACCTTACGAAGGTTCTTTTTCGGTATCTGGGGGTCGCGGGACCCTTCCATATGACTATTGCTCTTTTGTCTTGTTCGCGGGTTCTCGTCGGGGATCCGCAGCCTCCGAATCTACCATTTCTAGATGAGTTACGGAGGCCATTGAGGCGGCGTACCTTCTTCTGGGAGATCCAGCTCCACCGGGACTCTGTGCTCACTCCTCTCCGGCGCAAGCAACTTTGTAGGCCGGGAGGTCTCATGTAGTTCCTCTCGATATTCGCCGGGCGGCGACTTGGTCGTCGCTGTCCACCTTTGTCGGTCATTATAGGTTGGACGTTCATGCCCGTCAGGAGGTCCGTTTTGGAGTTGCTGAGCTGTCGGCGGCCTTACCCCCCCCCCCCCTTGAAAGCAGGTAGCTTGGGTACTGCCCGTTTGTCTGGACTGGTCTAGCAGTATGAACTGGAAGGAGAAATTTCACTTACCGTTAATTTCCTTTCCTGGAATACTGCTAGACCAGTCCAGGACCCGCCCTGCTGTTGGTTGGAGTGCCGCTGGTGCGGTGCAGCCGCCGACCGCGGTTCTTCTCTTTGCCAGTATGCCTCGCCATGGGCAGTCCATGGGTTCGTAGGTGGATACTGTTTTCAGCTCTAGAGAGTTCTTCGGCTCCCTTGTATATAGTTCACTTGAGACCCTCTGGGGTGATGTTACAGTTCATGTTGCATTAGCTTGTGGACGTAACTGAGGGAGACCCCTAGGGGTAGGATTATATCACCAGGCTCCAGCCTATCAGAGCTCTGGTAGAATTCTCTGTCTCCAAGATCTGCTGGCAGGGGTGCATAACCCGTTTGTCTGGACTGGTCTAGCAGTATTCCAGGAAAGGAAATTAACGGTAAGTGAAATTTCTCCTTTTAGATCCCGGCTATCCAATTAGTGATTCCATTCAAAGATTTTGTGAAAGCATGTCTAAGAAACATATGCATGGTTTCAAGAATTTCTGGTACAAGAACCTGACATAAGAAAAGTCTTTGGAATAAGTCTCCAGATCAGAAGTCAACAGAGTCCCAAGGCAAAAAAATCCAGTAAGAGTTTTTCAAAGAGCTCAAGATCAGACCAGGAAACTTGGTCCAATCAGGAAAGAGGAGCTAATATTACCAGAAATAGACTGACTAGATCCAGCCCCTCCTTCCCCCCAGGAGACATAATAGCCCCTCCAGAAAAAGCAGTGTCTTCCAACCCAAGGACACTGGTTTGGGGTCAGTCCATGATGACACCATGAAAAAGATACAGATTTCAGGGTATTTTCATGTTGTTTTCCAGTGATGCAGCCAGGATTGATTTTTTGGTGGGGCCTGGGATTAACATGGATGTGCATAACACAGTGCAAATGTTGACACTGCACTTTCCCTCTCATTCAGCTCTTCTGTGGGGTGGTCCTACCACTAGAATGGAGGGGCCATGGCCGGTCGAGATCCACCCTTGGCTATTACACTGGTTGTTTAAAATTAAAAACGATATGAAACAACATGGGAAATTTTGTTGCTATTTCACATGTTAGTTCAAATGACTGCAGATTCCTATTAGTAACTGCAAGTAAACAGGAGGCTAAAAGTGAGTTTATTATGACAAATTGCTGCATTAAACATTTTAATGTATTCAAGATCTAGAGCTGCTATTTAGGCATGAAGGGTATCTGATCTATGCTAAAACACGCCTTACAACAATTTTAAATGTATATAGTGTTGTAATGACACTAGAGTACAAAAGCCTCCTACACAGAGTACACAGACAATGGGCTGACTAGTGAGTCATGAAATGAACTCCATAGAACGTTTGGAGCAATTGCTGCTTTTGATCAATTCATCTTTGCAACATAGCCAGAAGGAATGAAAAGGAGAAGAAAAAAAACCTACCACACCTCCTTCATCTTAAAATATGAGATGCCAAATAATCTTTTCTCAGGTTGTGTTTGTGATTAGCAGGGCATGAGCCCCTTCAGACAGACATATATCAGCTTCTTGCCTGTATTAAGCAGTTGATGTGCCATTATGGGAACAAGTGCTAATTGCACAACTAATAATGTTTCTCCTTGACCTGAAGAGACAGAGAGACCCTACTGCAACCCCATCAATTGTCAATGGCCTAAAAGGAGGAGGACATATCTATTTATTGTATAGTAATAACCCTGTATTATTTCCATACAACAGAAACGTTTGGACAGTAATCTGTAAATTTTGAGAAATGTTGCAGACTTAATGCATCCTGCATGGTATTAAAGAGAGGTAAACAGATCCAAGTAAAATGGGGACGTAGTGTCTGGCTCTAATAGGTGGACAAAAGCTTTGGGCTGATGTGAAAGAATCCTTGAAGCACACAAAGTAGAGTTCCCTTTCAGGAGATGGAAGGGGAACCTAGGGAGTTCTCAGGGCCAGACTTTAGATCAATTGCATAACAGTGATTCAGCAAAAATCCTGGCAACAGCATAGCAGATAGAGAATGAACAGTTCCCCTGGGAACATATAAATTATTTCCTAGAGCCTAAGAGGGGAAGGGTGTGTCCTATAGCAGTAAGGTTACCAGACGTCCCTGATTTTCGTGGATTGTCCTTGATTTTAGAGCTGTGTTCCTGACTCCCACCTGTTTGGCATCCTCCTGTCCCCGATTCCAGCTATGGGGACAAAGGGGAAAAAATATTTTCAGTTTAGTGATTTGAATATGTCAGTTTTTTAAATCTATATCCATTATAGATTTACCGAGACCCAGGACCTATACCTAACAAAGCAAAAACAATACAACGAATGCATCAACCAGACAAAAAGGGAATACCATACAAACATCATATGCAACTCCAACAACAAACCCAGAGAACTATTCAAAGTCATAAAAACCCTCACCAAGGATCACAACACCGAAGACAAAGTGCAAATCGACCCACAAAAATTTGCGGACCACATCCAAGAAAAGTTCCACTCAGCAGTACAAAAAAGACCCAGCCCAGCCCCAAAGACTAACACACCCTTGAACACCTGGACAACATTCAACACCCCATCCACAGAGCAACTCTCCCACATCATAACAGCAATCAAGACAAGCACAGCCCCCACAGATCCCTGCCCAGTGCCCTGGATCAAGGCCACCAAATCAAACTTCATCCAAACCATCCACAAAATGGTGCACTCCTCTCTAATCCAAGGGTGCATGCCAAATCAACTGAAGCTTGCGACAATAAGACCTATCCCGAAGAAATCCACACTCGACAAGAACAATCCAGCAGCATACAGACCCATCTCCAGCATACCACTTTTAGCAAAAATAATCAAAAAGACTGTACAGCACCAACTACAAGAACACATAGACAACCACGCTCCCCTGGACAACAATCAACATGGGTTCCGACCCAACCATGGGGTAGAAACACTTCTGATATACCTCTTCGACAGCGTCCTTTGCCTCATAGACAACACCAAGAAAGGCATCCTAATGATCTTCATAGACATCTCATCTGCATTTGACACAGTTGACCACAACACCCTATTTGATAGACTGCAGAACATCGGTCTACACGGTGCCACCCTGAACTGGTTCCGCTCATACCTGACTGACAGACAAATACAGGTCAAGGTAGGACACAACACATCCCGACCCATAAAGGTCAAACAAGGAGTGCCACAGGGATCAGCCCTCTCAGCCCTTCTATTCAACCTATACATCCAGCCAATATGTGTCATCATGAAAGAGCACCACATACAATATACAATCTATGCAGATGACATCATGATCTACACACCCATCTCAGTCCACAACCCGGACTACACCAATATAACAAACTGCCTCACACAAATGGCAAACTGGCTTCAAAAAAACAACCTATCAATAAACTACAGCAAGACGGAGGCACTGATCATCACGCCAAACCCGGAATTTATCCCCCCACCCGACATCAAGATAAAAGATACAATCATACCTATAAAATCAGAAGTGAAATACCTCAGAGTCATCTTGGACAAAGAACTTAACCTCCAAGCACATATAGGAAGAACAACCAAAAGCGCATACCACAGAATGTGACTCATCAGAAGACTCAAGCCCCTCCTCGACCCAGAGCACTTTCGCACAGTTTGTCAGGCACTAATAACCCCTCTACTAGACTTCTGCAATCCAATATACACCGGGCTACCAAAGCAGACCCTCAGACCTCTACAACTGGCACAAAACACAGCTGCCCGCATTATATCCGGTACAACAAGACAAGATCACATCACATCCACACTGAAAGAACTACACTGGCTCCCAATCATCTCACACATCAAATACAAAACTATCATAAATATATTCAAGATCAAACAACACTCTTCTGCCATAAGCCTACACACACTCATACAACCTGACACAAGCACAAGGCCAAGAAGAAGAGGCACCTCCAATCGTGTAAACACTCCAAAAGACTTCACTAAGACCTGCAAAGACACCGCACAACGAGCACTCTCCCTGGCTGCTCCATCCATCTGGAACTCTCTTCCAGATGAACTGAGACTAACCACAGAAATCAAGGACTTCCGAAAACATCTGAAGACAACCCTGTTCATCGAATACTATGGTCATACCCCTTGAGCCAACAGAAGTGACAGAACTGCAGTCCCTCCCACCACCCCAAGACTGTATATAAGAATGTATAATAGCTCATGATGTATAATAGCGCACTATGTAGATAAAACAACGCTAATCATCTCCCCACCCACACCCACACACCACATGCTCCACTGCATGAAGACACTTGCCCTCCCCTTGATTGTTTGCCGTGGAAACCGTCTTGATTGAATGATAAGGCGGTATATAAATACCATTAAATAAATAAATAAATTATCTTTTTATTTTGGATAAAGAAGTGTGGAAGCTGTGTTAGTCCATTATAATGGTATTTTAAAGTTAAAAAGGAAAATAAGGCAATACCCTTTTATTGGACTAACTTAATACATTTGTAGACTAGCTTTCAAAGATAAAACAGATGTTGATCCTAAACTATATCTACAGGAATCTATACAGCATTATATAGGCAGAAAGGAGGGGGATGAAAGGTTTATCAGAGGGTGACCAGGCTGTAAATGTTTAGAGATTATAATGTGTCAGAAAGTACATGTATTGGTTGAGTCCTGTTGACGATCAGGTTGTAGACAGTAGTGCGTGGAAAGGTGGTTCTGGAATCCTGGATAAGGATCATTGGTGCCCACAGGACTTGGTGTCCCAGGCAGTTGCTCACGCCATCCATCCTTTCTAGAGGTAAACTACCTGTTATTATCTATTTAACTGCTCAGGAGCTTGAGGGTTGAATTCCTTCCCCTTTATCTCCAGTGTTCTCTCAAAAAAACCTTGTAACAACTTGTAACAACTTTCTAAGCGAACATGCCTATTGGGCAGGGTCCGTTTATCTTTCAGTTTATCCGTCCATTTATTAGCACCTGCTTGTTTTCCAGACAAACACGTACTGCTTCACGTGCATTGCACAGTTGGGGCACAATTCACTAGCGGGATTCGCCAGATCTTACCAGCAAGAAGAGAAAAGAGTCAGTGGGAGTCCCTGGAACCTGCTGGGTAGCAAGAGAGTAGCAATGGTAAGAAGAGTTAGTGAGAGCAGTGGAGCATAAGGGAAGGGGTGAACTTAGAGGAAAGAAAGGAGATGAGCATATTTCTTTATTTTTCTATTTATTAAGGAAAGGAAGTGGGGGAAGGAGCATGAGGAAAGATGTGGGGTTATAGAGGAGGAGAGACGTGAAGGTCAGAACATAAAGGAAGGGTCTGGCCTGTCCATTAGGTGGGCTAGGCAGCACAAATGGCCTGCCGCTTCTGATCTCCCTCCAACTTCCTGACCTGCTGTTAGAGGGGGGTTAGAGGTGGCAGACTATGTCTGCTGAAGCACATGTCCTGTTGTGGGCACCAAAGCGGCGACCAAAGCTACCACTTTTAAACTGCCATCGCTGCCGCTTGGCCCCCCCCCCCCTCCAGAAGATGAAATCGGCAATGGAGGCAGCAGTAGCAGGGGGCAGAGCAGCTCATTGAGGCGGGGGGGGGGGGTAGCATGGCTAGGATTCCTGCCTGGAGTGGTAGAAACCCTTGGGTCAGCCCTGGGCATGGATAGAGGAAGAAGGAGATGAGATGGTGAGTGCAAGAAAGGTGAGAAAAAAGGAAGGATGAAGGTAAAAGAGAGAGGAAATGAAAGGCCGATGGCAGGGAACAGAGAGAGAATACATGGTTGGGTCGCAGGGCAAAGAGTGGAGAGATTGCATAGGTGGGTGGAAGGAGAAGGGATAGTGCAAGAGAAAGAGGGTTCAGGAGGACAGATGCAAGTACAAGAGAGAGAAAACTATATGCAACAGCCACACATGTACAGCGCCCCCGAAACACACCCACACATGCTCACAGTCCTACCAACATGCATACATGAACACACAGAGACCCATTGACATTCACACATAAGTACATGCATACATGTATGCAGCCCCCTGACACACATGCACATAAACACAGCTCTCCCAGCTACACATACCCAAGCATTCATACACACAGGGCACCTGACATAGGCACATATACACACACATGCAGCCCCCCAATATATGCAAGCACACATGCATAGACTCTTGACACATGCATATACACAGAGCCCTCTGCACATACATACAGTTCCTGATACATGCACACAAACATACCTTCACACACATAGAGCCCCTCACATAAACCCACAAGCACACAGAGCACCTGATATACATGGACATGCGCACACACAGAATCCCTGACACCAGGGCCGTACCAAGCGTGAATCGTGCCCTGTGCGACTTGCACATAGGGTGCGCGCCCCCATCTAGCTACTTTCTGGAGGCCGAGGGGAGAGAAGAGGCACGCTCGATGTGGAAGTCACTGGTGCGCTAAGCAGATCTGTTCCTCCCTGCTCTGACGCTGCATCAGAGGAGGGAGGGACCAGACCTGCTTAGCATGCCACGAGAAGGCTTAAGGGGCACATTTCAGCTGTCTGCCATTGCCTGCCACTGCTGAGAAAAGAAAAAGTGGCGGCAGCAGGCAACGGCAGACAGCTGAAATGCGCCCCTTAAGCCTTTGCACCCTGTGCAGCCGCACAGCTCGCACAGGGCTAGGTATAGTCCTGCCTGACATACACACTCACAAACACACATGCAAAGTCCTGACACACACTGCCAACACACACATCCCTAACACACATGCTCATAATACGCCCACTTAAGTACACACATACACACACATTGCCAGCACACATAGTCATCCCCAACACACATACTCATAATACACCCACTTAAGTACACACATACACACACACTGCCAACACACACAGACATCCCCAACACACATACTCATAATACACCCACTTAAGTACATACATACACCCTGACCCAGCATGCACTGCTCTTACACACTGACATACACACATACACATTCGCCCATGACAAAGACCGCCAATGCATACACACACATCGCCTGACATCCCACCCTCACATCTCCAGAGATAAACAGCTAAACTCTTCCTATGGTAATAAATATGCGCATGATACCTCTGATTCACAGATACCTATGCACCTCACCCAGACACCCACCAACCCACCCAGACACCCACTCACACCTTTCCTACTACTCTGCTGAGACATACTTTACCATGACCGTTTCTACCACTTCTCTATATAAACATTCCTGGGTCTGTGAATGGAGGAAAGGGAAAACATGCCATGATATCACACTCTAAGGGGAATGTTTACTACACCGCAGTAGGCTTTGTCCCTGACATGCATTATGAGTCATTAGGTGCAACCCCATTGCAGTAATTGTCAGGATCATGGCCGTCATATGCCCAACAGTTACAATGCAGGCAAACCTCTTAGAGCATATTCCAGCCTTTGGCAATTACTGTGGGTGCACCTAATGCCATCTTTTGAGGTGGCCTTGTGCACCCACACTAGCAGCAACATTGGAGATTAGCACGTGTTACTGATGGCTGCGCTACCTATAATGTACAGGCAACACCCACTCTCTGCTCAACCCCACCCAGACCCCGCCCCATCACGTTATGTGCAGTTAGCATTTCAGTGCATGCTAATTATTAAGCCTGCACAGTAACATTTACCACAAGCCCGTGGAAGCCTTTAAAGTGTAATAAAATGCACACTAACTGCATGGTGCACTTCAGTAAACATGCCCCTAAGTGGGCACTTTGTATAAACATTAGAATCTACTTTCATGAGATTGCATTTGCATGTCCCATTCCTATCTTATATACATGTACACTACAAGAAACCTGCTGCAGAATGAAACTAATGACAAAATGATCTTCAAGCTCTAGTGCTATCTTACGCAACTGCTTCCTGTAGCCAGTCTCTTATGATATCTGCTTGTAATCGGTCTATAATTATTTGTGGGACCTCATTCAGTAAGATCAATGATGGCAGCAGTAGGGAAGTATTTTCATGACTGACCAGAGTTGTCTTTGGTAGGCACTGAGGCTGTCAAGCTACCTTAGACTACCAAACCAAAATCGGAGGCAAGAAACCATAAAGCAATCTCAATTCCCTTTGGTAAGGATTCAGCCGGTTAATAGTCTTACTAAAGGAATGTGTACTAATATCACACACACCAATTAATGCTAGCCATAAGTCATTAATTTTTTTTATTAGTAGATAGCTCACACCTTTCCAGTGGTAGTTCAGGTACAGTAGGTATTTCCCTGTCCCTGGAGGGCTTAGTCATCAGTATTCCCACTGGAAAAGGGTGTTTTTTAAAGCAACTGTATAGCACTTTGAAGGATAGTGATATAATACAAAATGCTTTTTCTCTATTGAAAGACAAAATGCTTACCCAAAGTAGAGCTTATTAATGCATTTCTTTATTTTCCTACTGTGTTTCATATTAACCATGTGACTGGAATGAGAAATCACCAGCATAGCACTAAGTGAGATAATTAACCAACTAAGCTGCTGCTTCTGAGACTAGAGACAGCAGCAGAGCTGTGTTCAACAGACATAGCTACATTGCCTTCGAGACGGGAACACAGCCATACAGAAAGGTTAGTGACCTCAAAGTGGCAGATGCAGAAGGACAGAGAGATTTTCGATGGGAAAAAAGGGATGAAATTTTATAAAGAAAGTAAACATTATTGTTAGCATTTAGGATCCTATTTACTAAATTGGGTTAGATGTGCCAGACATTACGAAGTAATGCAGAGGTAAACATTTAACAAGTCTTAGGGGAGTTTTTACTAAAGTGTGCTAGGTAGTTAATGTGCAATTTTGTGCATGTAAAACTGTGCGCTCAAGCCTGCGGTCAAAGGTACCATGGGGCATGACGGTTAACGCACAGTGATTTTCACACTAACTGCTAATTGCATTTTAAGGCGCAGAATGGGCAAAGTGGGCGTGGTGAGTACATTGCAGTTAGCCTAGGGAGGACATATTGTGCACTGCCAATGCTGCAATTTGCATAGACTCATTTAGCACCATCTCAATAAGCATAATAGCACCGTGCGTTTGGGTAGCCATCTGCGTGTTAACTGCCAGAAACCTGCTAGCCATGCACCAACAGTTCATGCAGAGGCTTTACACTTAATATACCCTGTTTTTCATTGCAGTCTTCCCATTTCCTAGCTACCTGCTGCAGGCGTTCTACTTCAGACACCAATTACACAGGTACACTAAAAAATTTTTTTTTTAAACTGCCTCTAATGTTTCGATTGATTTTTACGTTTTTTGGTGCGCTGAATCCAAATCTGGTAACCAATTTGCTCCATCACGTACAGATATTTTGCTACATTGGGTTAGCAGTTTGAGGTGAACGTTTCAGATTGAGTGCGATCGAGATAAAAGTTTCTTGGATGAATTCTTTATACTAATTGTTTAGTAGTTATTCAAATAAGAATAAAGAAAATTGTAACAAGGCAGCACATAAGAATAGAGTAATGTCAACAAAACACACTGTGATGGTAGCAAAATTGTCTGCACTTAAAACAGCCACATACATGTGCACAAACATTGAGCATATAAGAGCGAGGTTAGACACAAAGCAAAACAAAGAAATGTGCAAAAAATGTTGTACAGGTATGTATGTAAGAATAGAAAATGCAAACCGCACCATTGCAATACATGAAGACAAACACCCGATGGTGTGAAAATAAAATTCTAATAAATGAGATCCGACACTGTGGTAATAACTAGCAAATTTTTATTTCAAAGTTTAGTAAAAACATGATATTTGTCAACACAGTTTAGATTTTAAAGTCATTCTTGGGTCAATCAATCTCCTGGTGGGCCCGTTTCTTCTTCCCCCGAATGCTTCTCTTGGTGCGCTGCTTGGCGTATTTTTCATCTGGGGTTTCCCGCAGCAGCAACCAGCAGAAATCAGCCATCATAGTGGTGTTCCATCTTCCTTGGTACCTTCTCTCTGCGTCCTTGATGTCCTGGTGAAACCTTTCACCTTGTTCTTCACTGTACGCCCCCAAGTTTTCAGGGAAGTAGTTCACATGGGAGTGCAAGAAATGGACTTTCAGGCTCATGTTACAGCCTTGTTCTTTGAAGGCATTGAGCATCCTGGCAACAATATCCTTATAGTTCTCATCCCGCCTGTTCCCCAAGAATTTGAGAACAACATCCTTGAAGGAATCCCAGGCTTCTTTTTCCTTCTCAGACATCGTTTCAGTGAATGCTCCATCTGAAATGAGTTTCCTTATATCAGGGCCAACAAACACTCCTTCCTTTAGCTTTGCTTCAGAAAGTCGGGGGAACTTTGAGCAAAGGTACCGAAAGCACTCACCATCTTTTGGAAGGGACTTGATGAATTGCTTAATGAGACCCAACTTAATGTGGAGAGGTGGTAATAGAATTTTATCACGAGGTACCAAGCTCTCATGAAGAACATTTTTCTCACCGGGTCTCAAATACTCCCGAATTGGCCAGTCTTTTTTCCCCCAGTGTAGGTCGTGGGCCCGGCTATCCCACAAGCAAAGGAAGCAGGGATATTTGGTGGAAACCGGATTGCTGCCCTAATAGCATGGATAGAATTTTAAAGTCTCCACAAATCATCCACTTATGCTCATCATAACGAATCTTCTGAAGAATCAGGGCCAAATTCTCGTATTTTTCTTGGAGAATAACAGAGTGAGCAATAGGAACTGAAGCGAATGTGTTGCCATTATGAAGAAGAACACCTTTTATGCTGTCTTTTGATGAATCAATGAACAGCCGCCATTCAGCAGGATCATACTTGAGTTTAAACTTTTCCATCACTCCGTATATATCGTTGCAAAATACCAAATCTTCCTCTTTGCTGAAATACTTCAAAAATTGTGTCTCGCGGTTGCGGTACCAATAAAAGGTTGTTCCTGGTGACAATAGATTTTTCTGTTTAAGCCGAGAACCTAGCAGTTGGGCAGCATCTTTTGGGAGTCCTAAATCCCGGACTAAATCATTCAATTCAGCTTGAGAGAAAAGTTCAGGTTTCGGATCTGGTTCAGTTTCAAACTCGGAAGTACTGGACTCATCGGGAAAAGCCATCTGATGAGTCTCATCATGATCAGAACCGTCCACACAAATATGATCCAAAGATTTTGGTGGTTCAGGCACAGGTACTTCGTTACTATGAGGCATAGGCCTAATTGCTGAGGGAAGGTTGGGGTAACTTATTACGTTCTTATTTTTTAAGTTGTTTCCCTTCACAATGCAAGAGCAAAAATAGCAGTCACTGCTGTGGTCTCTTTGTTCACGCCACATCATAGGTATTCCGAAACGAAATGCTTGTTTTTTACCTTTCATCCATAAGCGTAGATCTTCCTCACATTTCTTGCACACTTTGTGAGGAGCCCACGGTTTGTCTTGATCGCCTAACTTCAAACCGAAATAGGCGAAATATACTTTTTTAATAAATGCAGAAATGTTCCTCTGCCGCTTTTTCACGGTATATTCCCCACAAATAAAACAAAAACTGTCCGGAGAGTTGACGCAACCTCTGGCTCTGTGAGCCATCACAAATACACAGCACTGCAAACTACAACTGTAGTGAACCACTTCGGAATAAAGCTGGATTACGACTGAGCAAACAAAAGGTAATAATGAACTTGCAAGAAACTGAAATTTGACAGGAACGTTCATGTCGCAACCACCGTGTTTGAGCGAGCGAGCGAACGAGGCGAGGCGAACAGGAAAGAACATGCGCCAGCGCGAGTACTGGATTTAGCCCCCCGCCTCCCAATTGTCCTGTTAATGTATAAAATGAATACAAAACACTCTAAAATATCATGAGGGAGTGTTTCTAGTTAGTTAACCATTACAACCTCTATTTTGGGCCAAGAAAATAAACTGCAGTCGGCTAAAAAGAAATTATGTGAACATTCCTTATATGGGTAAGAAATCTAATTTTGCAAGAAAACGTGACGTGATGGAACATTTTGGCTATTTTTCCTGGATTCAGCACCCCAAAATCTATAGGAATCAGTTGCAAACCTGGAGGCAGTTTTTTGGTAGTGTACCTGTGTTATTAATTCCTCACAAATTATTAGACAACCAGAAGGCATACTCAACTGGTTATTAGCCCACCTATGCATAGCTCATCCAGGAACCATACACTAAGGGGGTCATTCCGAGCTAAACACCAGGACCGTATCCCCTGCCCAAAGCTTTCCGCATATACATAGGAGATGTGCGGGGAACTCTGGATGGAGGGGGGGAGGGGGTAGGCCAAGGGAGGAATGAGTGCGGGTGGTGGGCGGGGATGTGACCCTGGACGTACAGAGGTTGCCAATATCAACAGGGACTTATTCCCCCTCAGAGGTGGAATAAGTCCCCCTGGATGCCGGGGGATGGCAGCACAGGACCAGGCCAGTTGGGCGAGGGGTGGAAGAGCTTCCCGGCAGACTGATCCTGCCTTTGGAAGGCTGCATCAGAGGTTGGGCTGCAGGGAAAAAAAGTTGTTGCGTGCAGATGGGGATCGTGGCTCCTTAATGTTTATGTTTATGCAATTTCTTGATATACCGCCCAGGCTGAAGGGCATCAGAGCGGTTTACAATCACTATAAGCAGGTACTGGATACATTAATGGATACATTAATGGAGCCACAGTGCCATGGAAACATGACGCCATGGCACCACGGCTCCATTAAGGAGCCTGGCTGTTAGCCGGGAAGTGGCTGGATGTCTCTAGTGCCAGAATCAGGGCACCCCCCAAGACATCCAGCCACTGTCCTGCGATTCCCGCGGGAGCAGAATTGGGTGTGTTTCCGGGCCATCCAGATTTCTAGACGTCCGATGGCCTAGACGTGCACCTTCAGAATGTGCCTCTAATTGTACATACAGAAGTTACTAATAGTCATGTTAAATTTCACACACAGCATATCACACTTGACAGATTAGTTACATTCCTTGTCACTATTCCATATGTAAGTACATTGTTGACTAATCTCGCATACTGTAAATATGTTATGTGGAAATAGTGCATGTTGTTACTCTACATTTTATCCTAGTTTGCTTCACTATGTATTACTTGACATGTTACCCAACCAGGGGCTTCCCAAGGGGGGTTCGGGGCCATGTGCGGAGATTCATTGTGTGGCCTCATTTGCATAAGGTGCCTCATTTGCATAAATATTTGCATAATGTGCTTTTAGTAAACATGCCTCTTAATGAGTGTCTGGATAAAGAAAGACTACCAGATTTTTAAATTTACTATATTCCAGTGCCAACCATCAGGCTCATTAGGAAGTATTATAAACACTGACCATTTAGAACCCATAGCAAATCTACCGTATCATTACAGCATTACCAGGACTCACAAAACACCAAACCCTACCTATCAAAAAGGCAACACTTCAAATATTAAACCAATACATCTCAGAGAATACCAATACATCTCACTGGGTGAAGGAGAACAAGCAGGACTTTCAAATAGAAACTACATGAACAGAATACCTTAGCTTGGTTACACATGCAGAATATAGATCGTCACCACACAAAGCACAAGGAATCACAATTTAGAAAAAGGAAGATAATAATTAAATTGGGAACCCCAAAAGCCAAACATGAAATGTACAACACTGGAGAAATAAAACTATAAATTAATTTCCTCTTGCATTAAACAAAAATGCAAAGATGTTAGCGATGCACATTTCCCAGACCTGACATATTCCAGTTAATAAATTCAAAATAAAGAGTATTTTCTACCTTTTGTTTGTGCATTTTATTTTTCAGTTGCAATTGCTCCAGTCACTTTCTTCTGGTTTCTTCATGTCTTCTGTGAGCTGTCCATTTGTCCTTTCTTTTCTCTTCTAGATTTTTTTCCATTCTCTCTCTATAACATACTGATCTTTCCCCTTTTGCTCTTTCCCCCATTTCTTTCTTTATTCCTTTATCATAGTAACATAGAAACATGACGACAGAAAAAGACCACATGGCCTATCTAGTCTGTCCTTCCATATCAACAACTACAACAGTCCCCTTTTTACCTTTAGAGATCCTCTGTGTTTGTCCCATGTTTTTTTGAATTCAGTTACTGTCCTCATCTCTACCACCTCCACTGGGAGACTATTGCATGGATCCACTACTCTTTCCGTAAAGAAATATTTCCGCATATCACTCCTGAATCTATCTCCCTTCACCCTCATCCCATGTCCCCTCGTAGCAGAACTTTCTTTCAATTGAAAGAGGCTCTCTCCCTGAACATTTATGCCACGGAGGTATTTAAACATCTCAATCACATCACCTCTATCCTGCCTTTCCTCTAAGGTGTACATATTAAGATCCATAAGTTTGTCCTCATATGCTTTATAATGAAGCCCACTAATCATTTTAGTAGCCACCCTCTGCACCGACTCCATCCTGTTCACATCCTTTTGAAGGTGCGGTCTCCAGAATTGCACACTATACTCCAAATGAGGTCGCACCAAAGACTTATACAGAGGCATTATCACCTCCTTTTTTCTGCTAGCCATTCCTCTCCGTATGCACCCAAGCATCCTTCTAGCTTTTGCCATCGCCTTTTCTACCTGTTTAGCTACTTTAAGATCATCAGATACAACCACGCCTAGGTCCCGCTCTTCTTTAGTGGACAAAAGTACTTCACCTCCTATACTGTATTGCTCCCTTGGATTCCTGCAGCCCAAATGCATGACCTTACATTTTTTAACATTAAATCCCAGCTGCCAAATTCTAGACCATTCTTCAAGCTTAGCTAGATCCCTCCTCATGTTATCTACACCTTCCTGGGTGTCTACTCTATTGCAGATTTTGGTATCATCTGCAAAGAGGCAAACCTTACCCGACAGCCCTTCCGCTATATCACTAACAAAGATGTTAAAAATAATCGGACCAAGGACAGATCCCTGGGGCACACCACTGGTAATATCCTTCTCCTCAGAGTGAGTTCCATTTACTTGTACTCTTTGTCGCCTCCCACCCAACCAATTTCTAACCCAAGCAGTAACTTTAGGGTCCATCCCTAGGGTGTTCAGTTTGTTTATAAGTCGCCTGTGAGGAACAGTGTCAAAGGCTTTACTGAAATCTAAATACACCACATCTAGAGCTCTCCCTCGGTCCAACTCCCTGGTCACCCAGTCAAAGAAATCAATCAGATTTGTCTGACAAGACCTGCCTCTGGTGAATCCATGCTGCCTCGGATCCTGTAATCCGCTGGACTCCAGAAACCTCACTATTTTCTCTTTCAGCAGCGTTTCCAATCATTTACTCACCACCGAAGTTAAACTAACCGGCCTGTAGTTTTCAACCACATCCTTACTTCCGCTTTTGTGTAAAGGCACCACCTGAGCCTCTCTCCAGTCCTTTGGCACCACTCCCAACTCCAACGAGGCATTGAAAAGGTCAGTCAGTGGAGCTGCTAGAACGTCCCCAAGTTCCCTCAGTATTCTAGGGTGTATCCCATCCGGTCCCATCGCTTTGTCTACTTTAAGTTGAGCTAGTTTCTCATGAACACAGTCTTCTGAAAATTGTTCAAGATGCCCCTCGCTCCTGTTCCTATTTGTGGGTGTTTTCTGAGGTCCTGCTCCTGGTTCTTCATCTGTGAACACAGAACAAAAATATTTGTTAAGCAATTCCGCTTTATCCTTATCAGCTTCTACATATTCCCCCCCTTCAGCCTTGAGTCTGACAATACCACTCTTGCCCTTCCTTTTCTCACTAATATATCTGAAAAATGTCTTATCCCCCCATTTTATTGCATTGGCTATTTCCTCCTCCTTTTGAATCTTTGCCTTCTTGACTACTTTGCTAGCTTCTCTAAGTTTTTCCAAATACAGATGCCTGTCTTCCTCTCTCTGTGATCTCTTGTATTTCATGAAGGTCTCCCTCTTTTTCTTCACTTTTTCAGCTACTTCCTTAGAAAACCATAGCGGTCTCCTTTTCCTTTTGCCTTTATTTACCATTTTAACAAAAAGGTTGGTTGCCCTTAAAATATCCTCTTTCAGTTTTGCCCACTGTTTTTCTACATCCCCCAGCTGTTCCCATCCCACTAACGACTCCCTGAGGTATTGGCCCATCTTCACAAAGTTAGTCTTCCTAAAGTCTAAGATCCTCACCTTGGAATGGATTCTAACAGCCCTAGTCCTAATACTGAACCACACCATCTGGTGATCACTGGATGCAAAATGATCTCCCACTACAACATCAGAAACACTTTCACCATTGGTAAGCACCAAGGTCAGTATGGTCCCTTCACGTGTGGGGTCTGTTACCAATTGCCTGAATAGTTCTCCCTGTAGAGAATCCAGGATCTCCTTACTTCTAGATGATACTGCAGCAGGAATGTGCCAATCAACATCTGGCATATTGAAATCTCCTATCAGTAGCACTTCCCCTTTCCTAGCAATGCTGCGTATGTCTTCAATTAACTCTGTCCACCTCTTCCTCTTGTGAGGGAGGTCTGTATATCACACCAATGCAAATAGATTTCTCTTTCCCTCTTTCTAGTTTAACCCACAATGCCTCCTCTCTCCCTTTTAAGCTCTGTAATTCCAAAGCTTTAATAGTAGTTTTTACATATAGTGCCACTCCTCCTCCCCTTCTTCCTACCCTGTGCTTTCTGAATAAAGTATAGCCAGGTATAGTTACATCCCAGTCATGGTTTTCTGTGAACCATGTTTCTGTAACTGCCACTAAATCCAAGTCAGCCACTCCCACCAAAGCTTCAACATCAGGGATCTTATTTCCCATGCTACAGGCATTTATACACACTGCTTTTCATATGTTACCCCTGTTACCCATTTCCATAAAGGTATTTAATGTATCACCTACCTGGGGGCTTTCACTTACCTGAGGGCTTTCTTCACCTATCCCCAATGAATCTAGTTTAAAGCCCTCTTCAGTAGATTAGCCAGTCTACTACCGAAGATGCGTTGACCTTTCTTGGACAGATGGATGCCATCTCTGCTCTGCAACCCTTGGAACAGCATCCCATGGTCTAGGAAACCAAAACGCTCTCGATGACACCATCCATGCAGCCATGCATTCATCTCCAGGATGCGAGCCTCTCTGCCGTGGCCTTTACCCTCAACAGGGAGGATTGAAGTGAACACCACCTGTGCACCTAACTGCTTCACCCTCTGTCCCAGAGTCATGAAGTCACTTTTGATACGTTCCGAGGTATACCTGGCAGTATCATTTGTTCCAACATGGATTAGCAACATTGGGTAATAGTCAGTGGGCTTGATGAGTCTTGGCAAACTCTCCGTAACATCTTGGATTTTGGCACCAGGCAGACAGCATACCTCTCTGGACATCAAGTCTGGTCGGCAGATTGACGCCTCAGTACCCCTCAGAAGAGAGTCTCCAACCGCCACTACCCTTCGTTTCCTTCTGGTCACTGATTCTGCAACTTTGGAGTACTTGAACTCTGGTTCTTCCCTTTCCAGGGATGCTTTCACCTCCTCCACTTCCAGGGCTGCATAATGGTTCTTCAATTCAACATAGTAAATGACGGCAGATAACGATCAGCATGGTCCATTCAATCTGCCCAGCAATATGGCAAGAGTAGGCGCACCTGTCGCTCTGTGCAGGCCACCCCTCCCCATGTCTTTGCTTAGGGGTGAACCCACCACTCTATGTAGGACACCCCTATTTGTTGAGAAGTTAGATGGTTCAGTTAATTTTGTTTTTATCCTATTGCAGTAAAGGGATCCGCTGTGCTTGTCCCATGCCATTTTGAATTCCATCACCGTGTTTGCCCCCTCCACTTCCATCGGGAGAGCATTCCAAGCATCCACTACCCTTTCAGTGAAAAAATATTTCCTGACATTGCCTTTCAATTTTCCACCTTGCAGCTTCATGTTATGCCCTCTAGTTTTACAGCTTCCCCGTCTTTGGAAGATGTTTGTTTGTTCATCGTCCCTCTTTAAGTATTTAAAGGTCTGAATCATATCTCCCCTATCCCTCCTCTCCTCCAAAGTGTACATATTTAGGTCTTCAAGACTGTTCTCATAAGGTTTCTTACGCAGGCTCCAAATCATTTTGGTCGCCTTCCTCTGAACAGTTTCCAGTCTTTTTACATCTTTTGCAAGATATGGTCTTCAAAACTGAACACAGTATTCCATGTGAGGTCTCACCAGCGACCTGTACAGTGGCATAAGTACCTCTTCCTTTCTGCTGATAATCCCTCTTTGTATGCAACCCAACATCCTCCTGGCTTTTGCCACCGCCTTGTCACACTGTTTTGCCACCTTCAGATCATCAGAGATAATCACACCAAGGTCTTTCTCCTGAACCATGCACACCAACCTCTCGCCCTCTGTCACGTACATTTCCCTTGGATTTCTGCTACCTAAGTGCATGACACTGCACTTTTTCGCATTAAATCGTAATTGCCAAGCATTAGACCATTCTTCCAGCTTTTGTAGATCTTTCCTCATGTTATCCACTCCCTCGGGGGAGTCCACTCTGTTGCAAATTTTTGTGTTATCTGCAAAAAGACAGACTTTTCCATTCAGTCCTTCAGCAATATCACTCACAAATACATCCACTCAAATTTCACCCTTCCATTCTCAATCCCCACTTACTCTCCCAATACCTGGCCAATCGTAGATTTTTCTTCCCTCCCACACAAAATATCTTTTCCCCTCTCCATCCTCATTCCCCATCCCTATCTCCTTCTAGTCCTCCCCCAAAATCAGCTCCCTTCTAGTTCTAGATCCACCCAGCATCCACTCCCTTCTAGTCCCATTCTCCCATGCCATCAGCCCATTTCCAGTCCTAGCCCCCCCGTATGCTCCTTTCCAGTCCCATTCTAGCCCCCCATCAGCCCATTTCCACTCCACATGCCCCATCAGCTAATTTCCAATCCTAGCCCACCATCAGCCCATTTCCAGCCCTATTCCAGCTACCATCAGCCCACTTCCAGTCCTATTCCATCAGCCATTTTCAGTCTTAGCCCTTCCCATCAGCACATTTCCAGTCCTATTCCAACCCCCCATCAGCCCATTCCAGTCCAAGTTCCCCATCATCCAATTTCCAGTCCTAGCCCCCCATCAGTCCTATTCAAACCCCATCAGCCCACTTCCATCTCCCCATCAACCCATTTGCAGTCCAAGCAGCCCCCATCAGCCCATTTCCAGCCTAAGCTCCCCCCATTTCCAGTCCCAGCTTACCCACCATCACAGCCCATTTCCAGTCCTAGCCCCCCCCATCACAGCCCATTTCCAGTCCAAGCTTTCCCCCATCACAGCCCATTTCCAGTCTTATTCCAGCCCCCATCAGCCCATTTCCAGTCCAAGCTTCCTACCCTTCAGCCCATTTGCAGTCTAGGCTTCCCCCATCAGCCCATCTCCAGTCCTAGCCCCCCATCACAGCCCATTTCCAGTCCCAGCTTACCCTCCCATCACAGCCCATTTCCAGTCCTAGTTCCCCCATCACAGTCCATTTCCAGTTCCACTTACCCTCCCATCACAGCCCATTTCCTTTCATATTCCAGCCCCCATCAGCCCATTTCCAGTCCAAGCTTCCCCCATCAGCCCATTTCCAGTCCTAGCCCCCCATCACAGCTCATTTCCAGTCCCAGGTTACCTTCCCATTACAGCCCATTTCCAGTCCTAGTCCCCCCATCACAGCCCATTTCCAGTCCAAGCTTCCCCCCATCACAGCCCATTTCCAGTCCTAGCACCTCCCTTCTGCCCATCGATGCCCATCGATGAGCCCCGCGGCCGTCTAAGGGGCTTCAGAGGGAGCTGGGAAAGCACGCGCGAGGCCCCAGCTCCCTCTGCACAGCCTCCAGTGTGAAGAGTGTTTTCCCTCACGCTGGCGGCTGTTTCAGTAAAGTGCACTGAATGCTGGGAAATGTTAAAGGTCACTTCCTGGCACTTGCGCGCTTCACTGAAAAAGCCGCCAGCGTGAAGGACAACACTCTTCACTCTGGCAGTTGTGCAGAGGGAGCTGGGGCCTCGTGCAGGCTTCTCTGGTTCCCTCTGAAGCCGTCTATCTGTGTGAGAATGAAGTTCGCACGGGGCCCTGTGTGAACAACATTCTCGCACAATGGACAGGCCGGCCCTGTACCCAACTGTTCTATGTAATTCTTCATTGTAAACCACTTTGATTTCTAGAGAAAATGGTATGGAAAACCCATAAATAAATAAATAAGTACATAAATAAATAATACCTTAGTTTTTTGTGTTAAATGCACATTACGTGCAAAAAACGAATGCACTTTAATAAAAGGCCTCTTAGTGCGCATAAACACCTAACATGGAAATCTTATTAAGGGATGGAAAGGGGCAAGGAATAGGCAGGGAGTGTTTCTTGCAGTTCACAGGTGCCATTAACGTGCATTAACTGTGAACCCGGATGATCATTTAGAATAGTTAACACCATTTCTAAATATGTAGCGAGCTGCATTCTGCATTAACTGCTTTGCCGCGAATGTACAAGAATGAGCATTGCCTGCGATTCGCAGCCCGGACGCATTCACCTAACTGCCAGAAATGTTTCCTGGACTTACTACAGAGGTTTCGTTCTTCCTGCTTGTGCATGAGCAAACAGATGTGTATGGACAGTGAAGCCTCATGCTGAACCCTTGACAATAGGCCCTACACCTTAGCAAAATGTGCCTAAAAAATAAAATGATGTGAAAAAATGTCTGTGCTAACTTTTGCACCTATAATATGTTCTGGTTAATTTGTTCATTGACAGAGACAGAATTGAAAATGCTAGAATTCTTTGGGATGGCATAAACTAACCAGTTCAGTGAGTCTCAAGGCTCTGAAACTAGCTTGTCCCTTTCTTATAATAGTTAGCCACAGGGCCTTTTTTGGGAGGGATTTCTCAGTGGTAACTTTTCATTGCCTGCTAAAATTGACCCATGGTCCTCATGTATTTATGAAAGAGCCCTGCATATTTATTTATTATTTATTTATTACAATCTTTTATATACCGCGCTATTTGGTATCAGCGCGGTTTACATGGAACAAAATAACCAGAACAAACTATTCTGATTTTACAGAGAACAGGTATACAAACTTGGGTAAGATGGGGAATTATATACAAAAATTATTTACATACAGTCGTTATGGTAATGACAATGGACACTGATCATGATATCACACTGAGAAAGTTGATAAGATTGACTGATAATTATGGTGTAGCTACTTTGTTGGTGGGATTTGGCTTGGTGTATTGCTGGGTGGATAGTATTTGAGGAACAGGTGATATTTGAGTGCTTTCCTGAACTGGGTTAGGTCAGTAATTGCGCGTATGTCTGATGGGAGTGCGTTCCAGCATCTTGGGGCGTAAAATCTAAATGCCCTGTTTGCCGTTGTCTGGGTGCATTTTGTTAACGCTTTCGGGATTATTAGTGTGTTTGTTGCTGTCGGTCTTCTGGATCTGTTAGGTGGAGTGACGTGAATGAGCTCCGTTAGTGAGGAGGATGAGAGACCATTGATAGCCTTGAAGGTAAGCAGTAAGGTCTTGAAAACGAGTCTTGCATGAATGGGGAGCCAGTGGAGCTGCTTAAGGATGGGGGTCACGTGCTCGTTTTTGGAGGCTCCCTGAAGGACCCTCGCTGCAGCATTCATGGCGAGTTGTAGGGGGTTAATGGTAGACTGTGGGAGATGTGTACCGACATCTTTTTCCCTCGGAAAAATGCACTGGTTAGCCATATGTAGATTATCCCTCCAGTATAATTTCCCTTTTATGGAATAATATTATTAGCAGAAGGCAGAATGTTCCCACTGCAGCAGCATCAAAATTCTGCAGTTATCACCTTACGAGTGTAGGCAGCAATCTTTCCCCACCTTCATTAAGATGTGAGCTCAGCCCTCGTCCCAGCTTTTACTATGTACAGGGACTCGGCTTTGTAGTTGCATTGCTTGGTTTTGAAGTTAATTGCACAAAGCTACCGAGACAAATATACTCCATTTCACTTGTATGTTATTCAACCATGTTTGATAGCAAAGTAAAATGATAAACTACCTCCCCGTCCTCCTCCTTTCAGATTGGCTCAGTTCTTGCTCTTTATTAGAGTTAAGGCATGCATAGGAATGGATTTTATGGGCAAGCCTAACCCAAACCTGCATCAAGCCACGGTGCGAGTCTGGTTGTTAGAAGGTAATGCAGAGTTCTAGTTGTAAGTATTAGTCCTGGCAAATACTGGACTTGGTGTTATTTAGTGATACTACCGGATAAAGAAATAAACAAAGATAGATATAGAAGCAAATGAGTTTTCAAGATCACACGACAAAAGATGCCATTGGGCCTGAACAGCACTTGTATGATATTACCTCTTGGTTATTATCATGTTGGCTCAATAAAAATTATCACAACTTAGAAGCAATCTGCCATTGTCATTTACAAGATGACTGGAACATCTATGCCCTTATTGATCGACTGATTGATTTATAGACCTATATATTTATTACAGTATACTAACAGTCAATAATCAAACACCATGGTCAGTACTTTATTTGTTAACACTGTTAATATTTAAATTATTTACATATAATCAGGAGCACTCTCCCCACAGCGAATGGAGAGTGATGACTGTCACTGCTCTGTGCAGAGTGATGGTATTCAGCCTGAAATCTATATAAATAAGCAGTTAAATTTAGGACAGCTTTTCTCCCGTCAAAAGCTAAAGTGCTTAGCTAAGCTATTTGGATAGTGGTTGCATATTGCCAACTGTCTATACAGTTAGAGAGAATGCCTCGCCTAACCCTGAAACCATCTGGAGAATGTTGAGGTGGTCTGTGAGAATAGTCAGTGGCATCATCTATATAGGAGGAGGGTGGAGGAATAGCCTAGTGGTTAGGGCAGCAGTATAGAACCAGCAAGACCAGAGTTCAAATCCCACTGACACGCCTTGAGCAAGTCACTTAACCCTTTTTTGCTTCAGGTACAAACTTAGATTGGAAGGGACAGGAAAATACCTACAGTACCTGATTGGAATTCACCTTGAACTACTGCTGGAAAGGCGTGAGTGAACTACTACCACTAAAAATATATATATATATATTTGTGATGATCATCAATCTGATATTCAGTGGAGAGGTACCTTTGGAATAGTACAATCTCCCTTCAACCCCGGGAAAGCCCAGATCCAGCAAGTTCAATAAAGCCCTGGCCTGGCCTCTAGAGGGAGGGCTGTATCCTTCCACATCCCCTGCTGGGCAGGAGCCAAGCCAGTCCACTGATTCGCTGCAGGATCCAGAGCTGCTTCAGTATCCCTGGCTCACCAGGAACTATACCTTGGAACCAAAGAGAGGCTGGAAAGGGAGGGAGTTGCATGGTCATGCCCTAGAAAAGCTCCCAGTGTTTCTAAGGGAAGGGGGCAGAGGACTCGAGGAGGAAGGTTAGGAGTATGAAGAGAACAAGGACCTGGAACCCAGAGCCCATGGAGGTACTTTTGATGAGGCAGTGAAGGCTTTAGTCCTGGGGCAGGTTCAACCAGTTGACAGTGAAGCCGGAAGGGGGAAGGGAAGAGAAGGGCTGCTACACCATTGCTTACTGTGTAGTGGAGTAACCCTGTTTTGATCTGGAAAAAACTGGGGGTTTAAACCCTGCTGGTTTAAAAGGACTACTTGTAACTTTGTTTTCATTAATCTCCTGAACTGCTTTGCTTTGAGAGAGAGAGAGAGAGAGAGACTGCAAGAGGTGTGAGCCACTGGATTGTTTACTAGAAATTACTGTGAACCCAAGGGAACCTGCTGTAGTGTTTCCTGCAATACCCAAACAAGACTTGAACTTTGGGGATCCGGGTCAGTGGACCGAGTGCTTAGTTGTCTCCAGAACCTGCTCCATGGCTTCACATATGATAAAATTCCTTAATTTATGCATGCACTTGCAAACTTTAAGCATTTTCATTTACACCTACTTGCAAGCAGGTGGATGTGATCATGCTTGCCAGGCGCATACCCTGCTAGGTACCTATTTGATTTTATGCAACAACACCTACTCAGGTGCTTCTGTAGATGCCTACCTGCAGCAGTCTCCTATAAAATTACCCTTCATGTATTACTGAGAACTCATGGATAGAGGCCGCTGCTATACGGATAAGTCCATTTGAATAGTGACCTGTAAGGTTTTTCCGGCTAGCACGCATTAACTGCAAACGTTAAAGTGCATTTGATACAAAACATTTGAGGTAACCACGGAAGGCCTTCCTAGTGTTTGGGAGAGGACAGCCATGCAATTAATGCACAGCAAAGTTCTCTGTTGCGTGTTAATGACACAGCGGATAATGCTGGATACATTTAGTTACACCAGTAAAAATGCTGCAATAACTTCCATGCTATCTTCAAAGCGCAGTTCCCCACTAATTCTCTGCCCCTAATAGTGATTTCTACATTGGTGGGCCAATTTTAAAAAGAAGTTATATGTTTGCCGGCCACTAGTGAATATGTAACTTCCTTCTCCATTGATTTGTAGCACTATATGGAGTGAAAAGCCACCAAACTGCTCTGTCGCTGCTGTTAGATCATGGCCACACTAAGAGTTAATGAGGCTGCTTGACATGTAGCATGAGCTAATTCATGCATTAACTGCACAACATGGAAAGGGGTAGAAAACGGGCATGGACTGTGCCTTGCAGCTAATGCATGGAAACTGACCACATGTTCACTAGCAATCCAGCAAGTCGTGCAGAACATTTAGTGCCTGTACAGCGAACATGTGCTAATTGTATTTTCCCTGTGTTTACTAGACAGGTAGATTCTGGGAACACCCTCAACAGTTAATGCAGGGGCTTTGGACAATCACCATGTGGTAACTGCATCACATTTTAGTAAAAGGGCCTCCTAACTGCATCTCTCATATTCAGCTGGCACTACCTGGACCAAGTTGACAGAAATGCAACTGAGCATCCAGAGAAATCTAAGAGGATGAGGCCTGGATGCCCAGTGTATGCAAATCTCTCTCTTGCATCTTCCAGACTAGCTTAGGGGCCCTTTTACTAAAGTGCACTAAGCAGGTAACACACGTTTTTGCACACGATAACTTCATATTCGGGCCCTGATAACTGTTACCGAGGCGTCATGACAGTTACCACATGCTGATTCACAAACTGCTACTCACACATTGGGGTACTGAATGGGTGGGATAGGGCAGAGAGTGAGCATAGAGAGCATAATGCAGTTAGCACAGGGGGACTTATCACATGTTGCCATTAGTGTAGGTGCACCTAAAGCATCCACACATTAGCTGCAAGGTCTCCCTCAGAGTCATCTCTCTCCTCTTTAATCTGTTCAGAACTCTGCTGCGTGGCTCATCATCCGTCAGCCCCGACACACTCACATAACCCCTCTTCTCAAATCGTTTCACTAGCTTCCCTTCCGTTTCTGCATCCTTTTCAAACTTCTCCTTCTAATCTATAAACGCATTCACTCTACTGCCCCTCATTACCTATCCTCTCTTCTCTCTCCCTGCACCCCTCCTCATGAACGCCTCTCTTCTCTGCCCTTTTCTTCTACTGCAAACTCCAGACTTCGATCCTTTCACCATGCTGCTCCTTATGCCTGGAACAAACTTCCCGTATCTTTACGTCAAATCTCACCTCTCTCCCTCTTCAAATCCATGCTAAAGACTTACCTCTTCGAGGCTATTTTTGGATCCTAATCTCTTGTTCTCTTGCGTCTCCTCTCCCTGTTGAACCCCTTATTTCTTTTGTTTTGTGCTGTCTGTCTTAACTGGATTGGAAGCTCTATGAGCGGGGACTGTCTTCTATACGTGTTTGTACAGCGCTGCGTCTGCCTTGTAGCGCTATATCAGTGATAGCTGTAGGTATATGCTGATCATGCTCCTGACAGTTGCCACTGAATTTTGTACTGTTGCATGCTAGGTTTTTGTACTGAACATATATTAGGTGCAAATATATTAGGTAAAGCACTTAGTAAAAGGGCCCCTACCTGTGCCTCCAGGACTGTTTTTTGGGAACTGCTTTAGAGCATAGTTATTCATTTTACGTCTAGATCATATAATTTACGGCTTCGCTGCCCTGAATGTCCCTGATCTTAGAAGCTAAGTATTGGCTAGTACTTGGATAGGTGACCACCTTGGAATACCAAGTGCTGTAGACTTACTGCATGGAAGAAACATCTGGCAATCTACTTTAGGTCATGTAGTGCCGAGAAAGCTCAGTGGCTGGGTCGCCAGGAGTCAGTATTGACTCGATAGCACACACTTCACTTTACAATTATTTCTGAAGGAGTCGTAACTTTTCTGTTTCCACAAACCATAGGTGGGCTTGAGATGAGCATTCATTTCCACTATGAAGAAGGCAGCACATTTGCATGTCCTGAAACTATAATTCATTTGATCTCTTCTTAGTGGAATGTAAGGTCTTGTCACAAAAAGGGCGATTTTTCCATGAAATCTAGAAAATACAATGGTCGCCTTACAAAGAATGGAAGCCTTACAAGTCAGGTTTTGATGCTCTTTTTTACAACACTCTCTGGAGTTAGAGAACAGAAATTGACTCATTAGTATGCAAGCCAATACACTTACACATCAAACAGCATTGCCTTCTAGAATTAGATCTGTATGGTGTAAAGAGGAAAAATGAAGATGCACAGTGGAGAGTGAAAGGGTGGTATGACTACTAAAAACAAGATGGGGAATACCCCAGAAGGTTGTAAAACAGAGATAAAGAGCAAGCTTTTGAAGAGACACAAAAGAACATCAAATGGAGAAAAACAGAAGGCCTCTGAACAGTGTGAAAAACAAGCTTCTAAATGGGCGAGCAAGGAAAGGGCTATTCTTCAGAGAGTAGAAAAATAGCAAAAACAATTAAAAAAAGAGAAAAAGAAAGCAAGAGGGAGGGAAAAAAGTAGCAAAAGGCATAAAACAGATTTTATCACAAAAAGAAGACATTACCGAGATACTGGAGGCATAAAGGGCACTGAGAGAAAAAGAGCAGCAATATGTTCCAATTTTTTATCAAGATTATAGTGTTCATGTCAGGGGAGGGAACATAATTTCTTAACAGGGTTCCTATGTGAAATGTTCAGAACTGCACCGTTTTTATAAAGATAACATGGGAGTCTATATGACTTGATAAAAGAGGCTGTCAGTACTAGACCTAATAGCGGACAAATGCTTTCACATACATTTACGCCTGCCTTAGAATAGGTGTAAATCTGTGTGTACGCGGTACACATGTATTTTAGAAAATATGCCCTTATATCACAACTCTTTCTTGCTCTGCTCAAATATCATCCTCAGAGATGCCCAAGTGTGTATTTGCAAAGTAGATGCTAGGTTGTTATGTGTGTATATTCTCATGCAATTTGAAAAGAGCCATCATCCATGTGCAAATCATATTTTATAGGAAAATGCTTTATGAAATTAGAAGATGATTTTATAAAGTCATGTTTGCATGTATATGACAGCTTATATAAGAACATGCACACTTGTATGTGACTCTATAGCAGACATGTTCATGGCTTGCTTTAGAGCATGGTGCAGGCAGTCATGATTTACTTGGCTACTTTTAAACTTTGCACATTTCAACATGCTTTGACCGTGAATATTTACACTTCCATCCTGTGCAAGTGTAAATGTCTGCAGTTTCATTAGCCATCATTTCTGCAAATTTTCTTAGACAATTTTAACAAGGCATATAGTCGCCCAGTTGGCCTCTCCATCTAGGTGACTTTTTATAAAATTACCCTCAAAGTGTAGTACTTAATGTCAAAGAGTGAGGGGAAATATGTCTATTATGAGATAGAGATTAGTTGGAGACATTTGTATTTGTTTATTGTTTATTACAGACTATTAACTGCTTTTTGCAGCATGCACCAAAGCAATTTACAAAAAAATCTAACAAAGTATAAAAAACATACAACACCAAAACAATATAACAAAAGCACAAACAGAACAACCAGAATAGTAATAAGCTGTGCACCCTATAGATCTTAACTAACCGACGACTCACCAAAAGCTTTTTCATAGAAAAAGTCTTAAGATGTTTCTTAAAGAGCTTCAGGGACTCTGCCTGATGTACATACACAGGAATTGAATTCCACAACCAAGGAACCACAAAATAAAATGCCAACCGTTGAGTAGATTTTAATCAAGTAGCATGAACTGAGGGAAGTACCAAGCGACACTGAGTTTACGACCAAGTAGCCCGAGAAGAAACATATGACACCAGCCAGGACAAGCAAGACAGTATGCTTTAAAAGCCAACCAGAGAATCTTAAATTTAGTCCAATATAGCACAGAAAGCCAGTGGTAAGCCTTCGATAATGGAGTGACATGATCAACAGTTGAGATCGAGTCACAATCTTAATTGCCACATTTTGCATCCGTTGCAACCAGCACAAAGTCATAGCTGGCAACTCAACCCATGATAGAGGGAATAGTCTAGCCGACTGATCACCAGAGAAAAAAATCAAAATAGGACCGTAAGGCCCAAATCACACACAAAAAAATAAAAACAAACCTTGACTGTACTGGACACCTGAGGATACAATGTAAGCTGAGCATCCAAAATAAACCCCAAAACCTCAAGCTGGGAAACTACCTAGAGAGACTGACCTTCCAGAATAGGTGGTGTAACCTCCAATGGTGACCTTTGGTAACCCATAGAGTTTGACACTTGCAAGGATTCAATTTTAGACCATGTACTTGCAGCCACTGTGAAACATTAGCAAAATAAACATTAAGAGACTGCAAATCCATACACCAAGCATCAAAAAAGGAAATAAGTTGGATATCATCTGCAAACGTATGCAGAGAGAATCCCAAGGTCTGTGCCAATTCAGCCAGAAGAGCTAGAAAAAGATTAAACAAAATCAGAGACAAAATAATTCCTGTGGTAGACCACAAGACAAATGATGCTCGATCGACACCTGCGAATTAGAGGACACCACAAAAGATGAGCAGACAAAAAAGATGAAAACCATGTCTAAACCGTACCTGCCACCCCTCTATCTAAAAGATGCTGGAGTAACAATCCATGATCAATCAAATCGAAGGCCATTGATAAATCCAATGAAATAATCAGGGCGACACGAGCCGCATCAAGCTCCTGATGCAACTCAATAAACATAGCAGTTAAGCAAGTCTCCATACTAAAATGCAATTGAAACCCTGATTGATGCAGCACACCCTGTCATTCCACATAATCCCTAAGCTGCAGAAAAACCCATCCCCTCCACAAACTTCACCATAAACGGCAACACCAAAACAGACCTATACCTTTCTGGACAATCAAGATCCTTCATACCCTTCTTCAAGGTGGGTCGAACAACTGCCCTCTTCAACATACCTGGCAAAACACCGAGCTCAAGGATTAATTAACTATAAATAAATAAGGGTACAAACACTGCAATCTAGTACTTAACAGCAAAATGATAGGATAGGATCTTGAATGGAGGTAGTAGGGCGAAGTTGTCCAACAACATTTGGCCAATATAGAAGCAATACCTCTGAGAATGTAAATCACAGTGAACCTGATGGCAGCGGGATTCTCCCAGGCACCAAAGGGGCTATAGAAGACAACTCAACAACCATTAGGCAAAAAAGTCACCACCCCAGATAGCAAAGACTCACGAATAGCAGATACCTTTGACCAAAAAAAAAAGATGCAGAACGGTCCGCTGATGGATCCTCAACCTCCCTTAGCAGTGGACGCTGCTCCTGCACAATCTGGAAAAGCTCCCAGCCAGATTAGCGCTAACTGAAATGTGGGGTGAATAAAACATTTTCTTAGCTAACTCAACCTGAGAGGAATAAATGCAAGCGGCCGCCTTAAACTGGAGAAGCAATTCAGGAGATCTATATTTCCTCCACAGTCTCGCTGCCCTGAGTATCTGCCTCTTCAACAGTCGCAAGCCCCCATTATACTAGGACTTTGTCTCGCCCGATTTTGTAATTCTCTTCCACAGAAGAGCCACCAGATCCAAGGCACTGTGAAAGGACCTATCCCAATAGACAACCTAGTCCTGCAACCTAAGATTCACAAAATCAGGTGGAAAGGAACAACTCTCCAAAAATATCTCAGTATCAAAATCCCTAAGAGTATGTGACCACAAAACAGATGGCCCCAGAGACTTAAGCTTGAAGAAAACAAGTAAATGAAAACTAAGGGATATGTTTACTAATCGGCGATAGCGGGTTCCGTGCGATATCAGAGCTGTGGCCCCATTGAATTCAATGGGGCTGCAGCTCTGATATCACACGGAAACTGCTACTGCCAATTAGTAAACATACCCATAAGCAAAAAATGATCCATGGTAAAACTGAGGATAATACACCTGAAAAAACTGGTTTAAATAAATTTGGTGTAAACAAAAGATCTAAGGTATGGGCCATCGAATATGTTGGAACCAAAACTCTCTGGACCATATCAAGCTCCATCAGAAGGGACAAAAAATCCTTATCCCTAACCAGGGAACCTCAGCATGAACATTAAAATCACCTAAAAGAATCAAATTAGGATACTGAATCACAGTATCAGAACTAAAAGTAAAAAAAGCATCCCACTGAGGCCCGGACTGGGTAGGAGGACAATAAAACAAAAGTACATACAAAAGAAATTCCAAATGAATCTTTAAAAAAAAGATAATCCTCCCAAACTATGACAGAGCTGTCATAAATGACCCCCCCCCCCCCGCACTTCTGCAGATGATATCCCGCCAAGAAAGAAACACCCAGAGGAGAAGCATCTGACAAAATGGGGAAAATCCCCTGAATGAAGCCAAGTTTCCATCACATGCAACAGATGAAAATGATTAGCTAAAATAAGTACATGTTCCACCTGACATCAGATCCGTCAAATCTAGCACTAGCCGCCGAGCATACTCTTACTCTGCCCCGACCCTCTGGAATCAACTGCCGCCTGAGCTCAGAGCAACCAAAGACCTTAATGCATTCAGGAAAAAGCTGAAAACTCATCTATTCCAGTGCTATTACAATTTGATGTAAATCCCAGGGGAATACAAGATGTCACAATTTGCAACAGGAATCCTGTTAGGAAAAATGTACATATGTAAATCTCTGTCTCCTCTCCTATGACCTTATTACTGTGTGCCGTGCTTTCCTTTCAAATCAATGTAATGTTACTACGAAATTTCTGTCTTGATTTGGCAATTTTCAATCTGTAATCAAACCGCTGCTGATCGCTGGAAGCTGCAGTATACAAATGTATTCTAAATAAATATATAAAATAAATAAGCAAAGTCGCCTTACTCTTCAGAGAGCACACATTCATAAGACCCATTGTCAGCAGCTGTCCAGTCGCCTCAGAATGACGTCACACTAATGGGGACCTATTAACAATAGAACACGCAGAAATATAACAAAATTCCCGGCATCAGGCTAACATCGAAGGCAAAGATACCAAAGATCTATGGCCCACAAGAACAGAAATTAGCCTAAGATCCAGAAAACTGCACTCAAAGCCCAAAAATAACCACACAAGCTAATACCAAACCAAAACATACACATACACCATGCAAACAAAATCCCATCTAAAAAGACTGCTCCGCAAATCCTCTCAAAGAGGTGTTCCAAGGAGACACCCAAAAAAACGCATCCAAGGAGGGATATTCTCCTTGGATGCGCTCCGTCGATGCATGCCCACGGCATGTATGCCACAGATGTCTTTAATTTAATGTTGAAAATCTGGCAACATTACCTCTAATTTGGGGCTAATTCATCACTGCCGAGGCATGGAGGGCAAACCCCTAGCCTGCTGTTCTTAACACTGTAAACCAAGCAAAAAACAAAACACAAGGTAAAATGACTAATACACACACACAACACTTATACAAGAAAATTAAAATAAGCAGCACGAATGCCACAGAAGTCTTTAGTTTAATGTTGAAAATCTGACAACATCATCTCCAGGGCGGGCTAATTTGTTACTGTCGAGGCATGGATAGTTTACCACAAGCATGCTGTTCTTCACTCCGGGACGGGGCTAATTCGTTACTGCCGAGGTAATTTTATAAGGCATTTACGAGTTTAAAACAGAGGCTTACATGTACAAATAGTCACTTAGGGCCTGATTTTCAGCTGGATCGGCCACTTTGTTTTGTTTTTGTTTTATTGAGCTTGGTATACTGCCCTGCATCAGGGCATTGTACAATGTAAAAAATACACAGTAGTATTAAAAAATAGAAAGGAAAAAGAATGCCAAAATATGACAAGAAAGAGCAGAACATTCATACAAGGGAGAGGGGGGGGGGGGAGGAGAAAGTAGAGGGAGGTCAGAGGTCAGTTGGGTGGAGGTGAAAGGCCGTTAGGAAAAGGTGGGTCTTGAGCTTGGACTTAAAGTTGGGGAAGGAGTACTCAAGGCGAAGGTCAGAAGGCAAGGAGTTCCAAAAAGTGAGTGAGAAAGTAGAAGAGCAAATGGTTTCTAAACGGGGGCGGGAAGCATAGGGAGGGTGAAGGTGATTGGCGTGAATAGTCTGGAGTACTTGTGGAGGGGCATGAAGGTGCAGAACATCAGAAAGAGGTGGGGATCCCGGTATGCAGGACCTTTTGAATAATCATTAGGAGCTTATATTGCATATAGTATTTGAGGGGGAGCCTGTAGAAGTGAATCAGGAGAGGGCTGATGTGATCAAAGTGAATGGTATGAGCCAAGAGACGGGCAGTGGTACTTACAATAGTCTAACTTTGACATGACAAGGGCCAGGAGAAGGGTGGTGAGAGAAGAAAGGGAGAGGAGGGGACGAATGGCACGGATTTGGCAAAGCGAGATAAAGGAACAGCGGATAAGAGAGGAGATATGGGAACTGAAGGTGAGAGAGGAGTCTAAGATTACACTAAGGTAACGGAGAGAATCTACCAGGAGAATAGGACCAGAAGGAAATGAGGGGGCCATGGAGGGAGGAGAACCAGATTGCTGCTGCTTTTGAAGGATTAAAATGAAGAAAGTTCTGTGCCAACCAAGATGGTAGAAAGATGGCGATTAAGAGTTGAAGACTGGGAAAAACAGGGTTAGTGTGGTACAAGAGAATTATATTGTCTGCGTAATAATACGCCGAGATGCAGTGCTGCTGGATGAGGAGAAGAAGTGCAGTGAGAGACATTGAAAAGGAGCTGGGCTAGGACAGAATCCTGGGGAACACCACAGGGAAGTGGCAGAGGAGATGAGGAAGAGCAGCCGACCTGGGCAGAGAAGGATCTGTGACACAGAAGGGGATGAAACCAGTTAAGGACAGTCACATAGATCCCAAGAGTGGTAAGAAGGGTGGCGTGATTGACAAGGTCAAATGCGGAGGAGATGTCGAGGGAAACAGCAATGGAAATGTCGCCGCAGTTGTGAGGCTGATGGATTTCATTTAGGAAGGAGAGGAGGACGTATTTTGTACTTGACATGAAGTGCTGGCTCCAGTGCTTAACTTTATGATCATATTTATTGGTACTATGAGGGTTCTTTTAGAGACCCTCCTCATGATTTTGACATATGAAATCTCCCAGTCACATATGTAAATCACTTCCTTTTCCAAACAACTAATTTATAAAGGCCCAAATATACATGTCTCTGCCATGATCATGTCGAAATTATACAGGGGCGTGGTGGAGGCATGTCCAGGGCAGGACAAAAAAATCATGTGTATCTTCAATTTCACAATGGCTCTGCACATTTAAACGTGCCAGCAGACGCATTCATATTTAGACTTTCTCCTCAGCATGTACAGACAGTGGGGAGGAGGTGCAATGCGATGATGATTAGGGTCCTGAGGCACAGGTCTGGACTGGCCTATCCCTCGGGATTTGCCTGTGCCTCGTAATTCTATATGTGACCACATTGCCCAACAAGCAGGAATGCCAGTGGAGGACTCTCATGCAGCTTCAAGCTGCTTAGCTGGAAATCTGCTTCACTCCACTTAGGTCCCCTAGGGAATACCTGGTGGTCTAGTGTTACTAGGCAGGAGTGATTCCCAGGCACTTCTGCCCCATCCAGTTCTGGTTTCAAAACAGTACCTCCTGACCCCTAGCAGTAGTCTTGCAGCACTATCTCTAGGGGTCAAGCTGCCCTATATGGGCATTTTGGCATGTAAGCTGCCCAATGCTTCTTGGGAGGAAAAATGATGTCAGCTTTGATCAGGGATTATTTTTCCAGGAATAACATAGCTTATGAATTTCAGTGCAAGCTGCATTATTTGATTTGCATAATAATTAGGTGTTTTGCATTTGCTAATGCAGATTGCCCTCACTTGGTCTGCAGCTTGTCGTGCTGTGAGGGCTTGTGTGCATCAGTGATGCAGAGAGCTAAGCTATCAGTAGTTTAGCTACTGGCTGGGTCTCCCAAGATAGACAGGTCTCAGCTGAGATGCCAGACTAAGACAAACCACCCATCTTAGCAGCAGCAGAATGGGACGGTGTTGTAAGCGGAGGATCATTTTTCTGTGACAAATACAACACTGGAATTAACTGTGTGGAAGAAAGGCCTGGCAAATCTACTTCTGTATCTTGCCTCAAAAACCCAATGGATAGTCACAAAACAAATTGAACTATAGGGCTGGAAAATGAGACCCCCAGGTTGGAAGGCACTCAAATGGCTACTGGGGATGAACTGAAGACTTCTCAGAGTAAAGCCAGCATTTATGATGTGGTTGGATCTGCTGATGTAGCTGTGCATGAAAAGAGTCAGAAGTTGCAAAGATATCTTATATATTATGACATGGAACATATGAAGCATGAACCAAGGGAAGTTGGAGGTAGTCAAGAATGAAATGGAACGTGGACAACTCGATCTGTTGGTCGTCAGTGAACTGAAATGGACTGGCTTTGGTAGAAAAAATATACAGAGTCATTATACCATAAAGATTAAGTGGATCAACAGCCGTTACAACCTATACCTTATGATCAGGAACCATTGGTGATGAAAGAAGAAGTTGAAGCAGCATTGAAAGTCTTATCAAAGAACAAAGCACCAGGCATTGATGGCATTCCCATTGAGTTATTACAGCAATCAGATGAAGCTGTTACCATACTTACAAGGCTCTGCCAGGAAATTTGGAAGACAACATCATGGCCAACTGACTGGAAAAGATCTGCGTTTATATCAATACTGAAGAAAGGTGACCCGACTAACTGTGGAAATTAACGCACAACTGCTCTGATCCCACATGCCAGCAAGATTCTACTCAAGATCATTCAACAAAGACTACAACCATACCTGGAACGAGAACTGCCTGAAGTGCAAGCAGGGTTCAGGAAAGGGAGAGGAACAAGAGACATTATTGCAGATGTGAGATGGATCCTTGAAAAGACAAAAGAATACCAAAAGGATATTTATTTGTGTTTTATTGACTACAGCAAGGCTTATGACTGTGTAAACCATGAGAAACTCTGGGCTACATTAAGAAGCATGGGTATACCAGAACACCTGATTGTTCTCTTGCACAGTCTTTACACTGATCAAGAAGCAAAAGTTCAAACGGAACTAGGAGAAACAGAATGGTTTAAAATCAGCAAAGGGGGGGGGGCGGAGCCTGATGTCCAGCGGGTAAGACGCTTCGCGCTGAAGCTCCCGAGAGGCCTACTTAGAATCCTGACTTAATACCTATACAAACTTACTATTTCGCTCCGGGCTGACCGGGGTACCTCGGGGGGGATGGCGGCCCATAAACCAGCGCGCTTGGACTTCGGGTCTCCTTCTTCTTCTCACGGAAAACGCTCCAAAACAGAGGTGTCCTCCCCACAGAAGATGGCTCCATTTCGGGAAAACCCCGAAATGCACCTGGAGATTTTAGAGGAAATACGCGGCGTGAAGGAATTGGTGCAGTCCAATGGAGAAGCGCTTAGAGCCATGCGAGAAGACTTTGGAGTGCTCCAGGACCGACTTGAAAGTCTCTCATTACGGCAGGACAATATGGCGGGGGTCCTCGACTCGCACGCGGTGCGCTTGGGCACACTGGACAAGGCTGAGCGCCAGATACAGAATCTTCAAAAGGAGTTAGAAGATAGCAATAATCGAGCCCGTCGCAACAATGTGAGGCTCATTGGAATACCGGAGGGGGTGGAAGCGGGAGATATGAGAGAATTCCTGCTCAAAACTCTTCCCTCCTTGCTGAAGATCACCTTTCATAAAGAACTGGAAATCGATCGTGCACACCGTGTTCCTACCCACATGGCGCTCAACCGAACGACCCCCCGGCCTATTATCTTTCGCTTGCTACGATATCAACAAGTGGAACAAATTTTAAATGCTGCCCGGGCGAACCATCATTTGGAATTTGAAGGTCACAAAGTCTCCTTCTTCCCTGATTTGGCAAAGCCTACCGTTGACCGACGGAAGAAACTCCTTGCTTTTCGCCCTCGACTTCTACAGCTACAGGCTCGCTTTGGCCTGTTGTATCCCGCGAAGCTCCGAGTGACTCTCCACAACCAAACCAGGACATTCGAAGATCCTGATCTACTATCAACATTTTTAGACTCCAAAGAAGCAGAGCAGATGCGCTAATCCAACGACTTGGACTTTTATTTGCCGGCTCTGTCCGCCATTTTGAAGGGCCCGATGCGGCGGTCATAGTCAAGCACAGAGACTACCTGGACTTTCTTTCTTTCTTTCTATGACTTTTGTTTTTGGTCTCCTATCCCTCCATGATGTGTGCCTCGGTCGGATTCGGAGCACGCACAGTCCTACAGGTTATGTGTTTTTTCAATTTCGGCCTTCTCTGGGGCTTCTCCCCGCAGACACATGGTCGCCAGTAATTCTTGGGGTTCTGCTTCTTCTCTACCGCGCTGCGGTTTTTCTTTTTTAATGTGGGGCGCTTCATTGTATTATCTAAGCTTATTTTCTTTTATGCCATATGTACAGCCAGATACAGTCAATATGAGGGACATTGTGAAATTATGTGCGCTATCATGCTCAGAATTTTTAACTTGTCTGAATGGCCTTATGTAAAATCTTATCACTCAACGTAAAGGGCATTAATAGTCCAATCAAAAGAAAGAAAATCCTTAGCTATCTTAGCCATGTGCATGCTGATTTAGCGTTTCTTCAGGAAACGCACTTAAACTCTGCTGAAACACTGAAACTCAATGTTAAGCCTTACATGGTGGCTGCCTATTCTCCCGCCGTTTCCAAACGGTGCGGGGTAGCCATTCTGGTTAAGAAATCTTTGCAAGCTACTGTAATTGATACTAGCGCTGACAAGGAGGGTAGATGGGCCCGAGTACATCTTAAGGTTGGAGATAGTGAATTTACATGTATTTGCATTTATGCCCCGAATGTGGACAACCCTGCTTACTATGCAAGTATTGCGCAGTTGGCACAGGCCTCTGCCAATACTCCATTAATACTTGGTGGTGATTTTAATCAAGTGTTAGACCCTCTGATAGATAGACAGCCGCCTAGAACGAGTAGTCCACCCAAGAGTCTTGCTACCCTTACAGCTCTGATGCAAGATCTTGCGCTGGTAGATATATGGAGGCTGCTTCACCCCTCCGACTTAGAGTTCACTTTCTTTTCTGCCCCCCATCACTCCCAATCTAGAATAGATTTCTTTCTCATTTCCAAAGCACTGATTTCTCAAGTAGACACGACTAGGACTCATCCTCTCCATATTTCAGATCATGCTGCCATATCTTTATCATTACATGTCACTGCGCGGGACGATTCTCCCCGAGCTTGGTTTTTTGATAGATCCCTACTGGGTCAAAAAGATTTTCAGGTTGATATAAAGGCCGCTATCCAAGATTATTTTCATTTTAACTCACCCCATGACACAGCGAGCTGGGCTTGGTGGGAGGGTTTTAAAGCATCTATCCGCGCAACTATAACCAGCTATCAAATTCGGCAGGGGAAACAAAGAAAGCAGCATTTACTGATTCTAGAGCAGCAGATACAAGCTGGGGAGCGTCTCCTCACGTCCCGTACTGACCCATGTATCTTACTCCGTTTACAACGCTTGCGTTTTCAATACAATCAGCTTTTGTACACTGCTGCTGTTAAAAATATTGAATCACAACAAGGGCTATATTATCGGGAAAATAATCGTGCTGGCAAATTATTAGCAAATGCCCTAAAAGGTCAAAAAGAAGCCAAGCGTGTTACCGCCCTCCGTAATCCGTCGGGGGGGGGGCTTGGTCACTAAAGATACCGAAATCTTAGAACTCTTTCGTGATTTTTATACTCGGCTTTATCAATCTGAATGTGATTTTGAGCCAGATGTATTTGAACGCTTACTTTCAGGGGTACAAAGACCGACCCTATCTGACGAAGATAGAGTGGCCTTGGACACACACCATTTACTGTCTCAGAAATTCATTCTGCTATCAAGAAATGTGCCTCAGGTCGAGCCGCAGGCCCAGACGGTCTCCCTGCTGAATTCTACAAAACCTTTCACGCTGACTTAGCTCCAGTTTTGAAACTTTATTTTTCTGCTCTGGCCGAGGAGGGTTCTCCTTCTGGGTCCTTTTCAATGGCAAATGTAGTAGTTTTTGAGAAAGAGGGGAGAGACCCGCAACTAACAGCTAATTATCGTCCAATTTCCCTCCTAAACGCGGACTATAAAATATTTGCCACCATTCTCTCTACCCGGCTCTCTGATAGGATGCCTACCTTAATACACCCAGATCAATGCGGTTTCATTCCTGGTAGATCAACTGCTGACAATGCTCGGACTCTATGCCATGTACTGACTACCGCAGTCAATCTTGATCGCCCATTTGTTGGCCTCTCACTTGATGCTGAGAAGGCCTTTGATCGCTTAGAGTGGCCCTTCCTATTTGCAGTCCTCCGCTGGTACGGATTCGGGGAAGGTTTTCTCCGTTGTCTTCGCACCATGTACGCACAGCCTACAGCCAGTATATGTGCCAATGCTTTAAAGTCTCAGCCTTTTCCTCTTCAACGCGGCACTCGCCAGGGATGCCCACTGTCTCCACTTCTCTTCGATCTTGCACTCGAACCCTTGGCTTTACTAATCCGGCAATCGGAGGAGATTCATGGAGTCCCCTTCACCCATAGGGAAATCAAAATTTCAGCGTATGCTGATGACCTTATGCTTTTTGTCTCTATAGACTCAGTACCGGCTGTCCTAGAGCAAATTGGTAAATACTCACAACTGTCCGGTTATAAGATAAATTGGACCAAGTCGGTAGCCTTTCCATTAAATCCTTTGCTTCATCAGGCAGATATGCAATCCTTCCCCTTTTTATGGCAACCTCGCATGGTCAAATACCTTGGGGTTCACTATTGTTCTCCTTTGGAAGACACTATCTCCTTCAATGCCAAAGACTTAACCTCTAAAGTCCGGGCGCTTACTCATCGCTGGACTCCTTTAACACTTACCTGGTGGGGTCGATTAGAAACCATAAAAATGATGATTGTTCCGAAAGTGAATTATATCTTAGAAATGTTGCCCTGTCTTTTACCTCGACGTATATATAAAGATATAGAGGGCCTTCTGACTAGATACTTGTGGCAAAACAAGACACCTAGGATAGCGAAACATAAGCTGCAAGCAGATAAGGAAAATGGGGGTGTCAGATTCCCTGATTTCCTGAAGTATCATCAATCTTTTCTTCTCAAACAAGGCGCTCGTTGGCTAGAAGATCCAGTACCGAGTAGACCTGTGTGGCTAGACATAGAAGAGGACCTTTGCAAACCGATTCCTCTTACTTTTCTTCCTGGTATGACTCTCCCATCAGACTCCCACTTTCCACCAATGCTTTTAGACACCTTAGGTGCCTTTAATAATCTTATGCAATCTTTAGACTCCCGACTCTGTCCGTTAGACAAGCTCCCACTTTGGTACAATACTCGATTTCGAATACAAAATAAGCCGATGGCGTGGAGCCCCTGGTACACTAGGGGCATTTGGATTCCTAGTCAGTTGTTCCATGAAGGTCGCTGGAAAACTTTTAGTGAATTGCAAATTGAATTTGGTCTCCCAGCGAAACATTACTTTCAGTTGGTGCAACTTCAGCATTGCCTTCGGAGTGCTAAGGTGCTCCCGCCATCGGCCTCCCCTACACAAGGTTGGTTGGAGACTATCCGATCTATCGGTAGTTCACCGGGTGTAGCATCCAATTTTTACAAAACCTTATGTAATGCTATAACGAGAGATACCCCTATAGCGCAGAAAGCATGGGAGAGAGAATTGCATGTAACTTTGACCCCGGAGCAATGGAGCCTTGTCTGGAGTAGAGTGACACGGGTCTCCCGATCCGCCTCACTCACTCAGACACTCTTCTTTCTAGCCCACCGGTGTTTTTACACTCCTGACAGATTAGCCAAATGGAACATTACTCAGGGCAATAGTTGTTGGACATGTCATGCGGCCATTGGTTCACTACCTCATGTTATGTATGAATGTCCCGCACTACAGTATTACTGGCGTCGGGTCTGGGGTCGTATCCAGTCTATTTTGCACTTTCAAGAGCCCCTTTCTTGGAGGATAGTGGGACTTCGCTCAGCTGCGGGGATCCCCTCTCTTCCAAAAACGGCTTACTTCCTTTTGGACTTTATGCTTGGCATTGCTATTTCCCTAATTACGAAATACTGGAAAAATAGCTCCCATCTGAGCCCCAATGAATGGTGGAATCATGTCTGTCTCTACAGTAAATATGAACAAATACCTCGTATGTTTGCTTCCCCCATTCAGACTCCTCATCATCGGTCTAAATGGAAGATGCTCAATGACTATGTACATTCTGCTCAATGCTCTCATCTGACTGTCTAAATTTGTATATATCTTTGTCCCATGATTATTCTGTATCGCAGATACTCTTTTGATTGTTTTGATGTATAATCACTGTTGTTTGGAAGCGCCCACATGCTGACATAATCAGCTAGAGAAGAAGCGTGGGGGTGGGGGGTAATTGGGTTTACTTTTCTTTATTGTATACTTGTTTTGTCTCCTTTGGTGTGTTGTTTCTTTTGTTTGTTGCAAAATGAAAATAAAAGTTTAAAAAAAAAAAAAATCAGCAAAGGGGTACGACAATGCTGCATACTTTCCCCCTACCTGTTTAATTTATATGCAGAACAAATCATCAGAGAGCAGGACTGTATAGAGACAACAGAGGTGTAAAGATTGGTGGAAGACTCATCAACAACCTTCGCTATGCTGATGATACCACATTAAAAGTGAAGACGATTTGAAACGTTTGCTTTTCAAGATCAAGGAATATAGTCTTAAAATGGGTCTGCCCTTAATGTTAAGAAGACAAAGATCCCGACAACTGGCAAAATGAATAAGTTCATCGTTGATGGAGAAGAAATTGAAATAGTTGACAACTTTAACCTACTTGGATCAAGTAAAGAAGCAACAAGCAGTCAAGAAATCCAATGACACATTGCTCTTGACAGAATGGTTATGAAGGACCTAGACAAGATTCTCAAGAGCAGAGATGGCTTTCTCCATACAAAGATTTGACTAGTTCAGGTCATGACATTTTCAATAACATCATATGGATGTGAAAGTTGGACAGTGAGAAAGATAGACAGGCAGAAAATTGATGCCTTTGAGTTATGGTGCTTCAGTAGATGGACTGTCCAAAGAACAAGCCAATCAGTACTAGAGGAGATCAAACATAAGCTTTCTTTAGAAGCTCAGATGACAAGACTTTGACTTTCGTACTTTGGAATCATCATGCGAAGAGAAAGATCATTAGAGAAAGACATCATGAACATAAGAACATAAGATATGCCATACTGAGTCAGACCAAAGTCCATCAAGCCCAGTATCCTGTTTCCAACAGTGGCCAATCTAGGTCATACGTGCCTAGCAGTTTTCCCAAAAGACACAGGTTCCACAATGCTTGTACTGGGTCAAGCATTGATATCCTGGGTCCCTTCTTAATAATGGTTTATGGACCTTTCCTCCAGGAACTTGTCCAAACCTTTTTTAAACCCAGCTACACTAACAGCCTTTACTACATCCTCCGGTAACAAATTCCAGAGTTTGATTACACGTTGAGTGAAAAAATATTTTCTTTTATTACACTTAAATAGTTTACCCTGTAGCTTCATTGCATGTCCCCTAGTCTTTCTATATTCTGATAACGTAAACAATCGATCTACGTTTACCCGTTCCACTCCGTTCATTAACTTATAGACTTCTATCATATCTCCCCTCAGACGTCTCTTTTCCAGGTTAAAGAGCCCTAACCTTTTTAGCCTCTCTTCATAGGAGTGTCTTTCCATCCCCTTTACCATTTTGGTGGCTCTTCTCTGAACCTTTTCTAATAACGCTATATCCTTTTTAAGATACGGCAACCAGAATTGCACACAATATTCAAGGTGCGGTCTCACCATGGAACGATGTAGAGGCATTATAATATCCTTTGTTTTATTTTCCATTCCTTTCCTTATGATACCTAGCATTCTGTTTGCTCTCTTGGTCGCCATTGCACACTGGGCCAATGGTTTTAACATGTTATCCACAATGACACCTAAAACTTTTTCCTGGGTGGTGGTTCCTAATGTGAAACCTTGCACCTTGTAACCATAGTTTGGGTTGTTCTTCCCTAGGTGCATAACTTTGCACTTGTCCACATTAAATTTCATCTGCCATTTTGATGCCCAGTCTTCCAATTTATCAAGATCCTCTTGCAATTTTCCACAATCCTCTTGGGTTTTAAGAACTTTAAATAGTTTTTGTGTCATCTGCAAATTTGATAACCTCACTCGTTATTCCCCTTTCCAGGTTATTTATGAATATGTCAAAAAGCAGTGGACCCAGCACAGATCCCTGAGGTACACCACTATTCACCTTTCTCCATTGGGAAAATTGTCCATTTAGCCCTACCCTCTGCTTTCTATCTTTTAACCAGTTCCTGATCCACAATAGTACACTGACTCCTATCCCATTTAGTTTTGCCAAAAGTCTCTGATGAGGGACCTTGTCAAAGGCTTTCTGAAAGTCCAGATACACTATATCAACTGACTCACCTTTGTTTACCTGTTTCTTCACACCTTCAAAAAAACATAACAGATTAGTAACACAAGATCTTCCTTGTCTAAAGCCATGTTGGCTGTCTCCCATTAGGCCATGACTATCTACATGCTGAGTAATTTTGTTCTTTATGATGGTTTCTACCATTTTTCCCGGTACTGACGTCAGGCTCATCGGTCTGTAGTTTCCTGGATCACCCCTGGAAAAATTGGCGTTACATTGGCAATCCTCCAATCTTCAGCTATTGCAGATGATTTTAATGAAAATTCACAGATTACTAATAGCAGGTCTGCAATCTCATATTTCAGTTCTTTCAACATCCTTGGATGTATACCATCCGGCCCAGGTGATTTGCTATTCTTCAGTTTATCTAATAGTTGTAATACATCTTCCCGATGTATCGATATTTCCTTCAATTCTTCCGCACCTTTATATACCACTTCAGTCTTGGGTAACATCCCTACATCTTCCTCAGTAAAGACCGAAGCAAAGAATTCATTCAGTCTCTCCACTATCGCCTTGTCGCCTCTTAGTGCTCCTTTAACCCCTCTATCATCTAATGGACCAACTGACTCTCTCACAGGTTTTTTGCTATGAATGTACTTGAAAAAGTCTTTATTTAGTGTTTTTGCTTCTGCAGCAAGCTTCTTCTCAAATTCTCCCTTTGCCTGCCTTATCAATGCCTTGCATTTGACTTGCCAGTGCTTGTGCTGTTTCCAGGTTTCATCGTTTGGCTCTTTTTTCCATTTCCTGAAAGATGCTTTATTGGCAACAACAGCCTCTCTGATCCCACCTTTAAACCATGCTGGCAGTTTTTTGGACTTCCTTCCACTTTTCTTAAAGCGTGGAATACAGCTGGTCTGGGCTTCCAAGATAGTATTTTTCAACAACACCCAAGCTTGATATATAAGTCTTTAACCTTTGTAGCTGCTCCTTTTAGTTTTTTCTTAACTATTTTCCTCATTTTATCATAGTCTCCCTTTTGAAAGTTAAAAGGTAGTACTGTGGATTTCCTTACTATCCCTCCTCCACTAATTAAATCAAAGGCGATCATGCTATGATCACTATTGCCAAGTGGCCCTAACACCCTTATCTCTTGCACTAGATCTGGAGTTCCACTAAGGACTAGGTCCAATATGGCTTCCCCTCTGGTCAGTTCATGAACCAGCTGCTCAAGAAGCAGTCATTTATTCATCTAGGAACTTTATCTCCCTAGCATGTCCTGCCGTGATACTGACCCAGTCGATACCGGGGTAATTGAAATCACCCATTATAATTATCATTACTGCCCTGTAACTTTTGTTAGCTTCCTTGATTTCTTTGAGCATTTCATCATCCATTTGTTCATTCTGGCCAGGCAGTCAATAGTACCCCCTCACTGCCATCGCCTTCCCCTTTTTACATGGAATTTCAATCCATAGAGATTCTACAGCAAATTTTGTTTCCTGCAAAACTTTAATCTTTTCTGACTCAATGCCCTCTCTAACATAGAGTGCAACCCTTCCACCAATTTGATCAGCTCTATCATTACGATATAGTTTGTACCCAGGTATCACAGTGTCCCACTGGTTGTCCTCCTTCCACCATGTCTCTGAGATTCCAATCATATCTAACCTCTCATTTAGTGCTATATATTCTAACTCTCCCATCTTATTTTTTTAGACTTCTAGCATTTGCATACAAGCATTTTAGAGACTATATTTTATTCATATTAATCTGGCTATTGGTAGACATGGGTAATTTGGGATCTTTAAGCTCTGTCTACTCCATACTCAAGGGCATTTGGGCTACTTTACTCTTTTTTGGAACATCTCTGCTTTTGATAGTATCCTTCAAGGATACATTCTTCCGAACCATGCGCTCTTGGGCGACTGTCGGCTTTCCCCTACTATCTAGTTTAAAAGCTGCTCTATCTCCTTTTTAAAGGTTAATGACAGCAGGCTGGTTCCATCCCAGTTAAGGTGAAGCCCATCCCTTCGGAAGAGCCCTCCTTTCCCCAGAATGTTCCCCAGTTCCTAACAAATCCAAACCTCTCATCTCTGCACCATTGTCTCATCCACGCTTTGAGACTCCAGAGCTCTGCCTGCCTTTTGGGTCCTGCACGTGGAACGGGAAGCATTTCGCAGAATGCTACCCTGGAAGTTCTGGAGTTCAACTTCCTACCTAAAAGCCTAAATTTAGCCTCCAGAACCTCCCTACCACATTTTCCTATGTCATTGGTACCGACATGTACCAAGACAGCAGGCTCCTCCCCATCACTATCTAAGACCTTATCTAGGTGGCGCATGAGGTCTGCTACCTTCGCACCAGGCAGGCATGTTAACAGGCGATCCTCATGTCCACCAGCCACCCAGCTATCTACATGCCTAATGATCGAATCACCAATTATAACGGCTGTCCTAACCCTTCCCTCATGGGCACATGGCCCTGGAGAAACTTCCTCGGTGCAAGAAGATTTTACATCACCTGGAGGACAAGGTAGAAGGTCAACGCAAAAGAGGAAAGCCAGCAATGAGATGGATCGATACAATAATAGCAGCTATGGGTGCCATTCTGTCAACAATGAGCTGCTTGACTGAAGATTGAACACAATTTAGGACAATTATGCAGAGGGTCGCCATGAGTCGACACCAACTTGATGGTGCTTAACAACAACAATGCAGATTGTTTGAAACTACCATGTGTTATAGTAAAATAATGCAAAATTTTGGCCTTTAACATCCATCAAGAAGCAAACATTGGGGCGTATTTACTAAAATACAAATGCCTTCTGTGTGTTCGGCTCCAAAAAGAAACTCGAGTGGCGCATGACCCGTACTAAAAAATGGGTGCCCAGCATATCCCCATAAATCTTATGCAGGTTTTGCACAACCCCTGCTCTCATTCTGTTTGGTGTAAAGTCCAACCAAAGAAGCAACGACACTCGCAAAGATATGGAGATCAAATACGGAGCAAGGCAGAACAAATCATAGAAGGCTAATTTGTAGAATCCAAACCTTTTTAGCATCTCAATAGGTTCTACCCTTCATGGGCCATGTTTCAGCAGTAGGTCTTCATCAGGGGTATAAGAACCCTTAGAAACTTAATCATAATATACAAGCAATTAAAATCAAATGTACAATTGATAAATAATAAATAATAATAACGCAATTAAACTCATAAATTAGCTGTAATATATGAGAAGACTAAAAAGATAAACCTCAAAAAAATCAAAGTAACAAATGGAACTCAAGGAACATAAAAGCATGTAGCATGAGAGTTCTGGAGTATATATATAAAAATTGGTGGGACTACGAGTGTTATATTAGATGAAGGGTGAAAAACATATAAAGTCAAGTATCATTAAAGGGTAAAAAGAAAGTATTAAAAATCATATATATATAAAAGCTATCATATATATCTTTGGAAAATGTTATTAATGGAATAAAAGATGGTAAAGTATAATCATGATATATGTATATAAGAGCATAGGCACTAATTGGTTATAGCACGTATAGGAGGGGACAGAGAAGGAGCAACACATTTTTATGCAATTATGTTTTTATATACTTCCCCTTTCCTTCCCTCCCTTCTCCTCCCCCTTTCCTCCTTACCCCCTCTGTAATTTTTTTTGTAATTCTACTACAGTATGTTTCTATTCTAGATACATTGTTTCCTGTGTCACGGTCATAGATACTTTCTAATCAGTCTACAACAGTAAGTTCCATCTTCATACCCCTAACGAAGGCCTATCGCTGAAACATGGCCCGTGTAGGGTAGAACCTATTGATATGCCAGTAAAGGTTTGGATTCTACAAATTTGCCTTCTATAGTTTGTTCTGCCTCACTCTGTATTTGATCCTCATTCTGTTTGGTGCATAATGCAACCCATTGAGGTACTGGTAAGTATCCCCTCACTAAGTGTAACATTGCGGTGAGTGCAAACCAAAGACACTTGCAGTAACCACAATGTGCACGATCCACCCCTGAATTGTTCAGACTCTGCCCAAATCCATGCTATTTGGACAGTGCAGAATTGTTAGCAAAGCCACATATTTGGAGAGCAATATTCCCTGTAAGTATTAGTGTATGTGTCTCATATCTCCTTGTGTTAAATGTATCCCCCAATTGTGTTGTGACCACTTTGATTGAAGGATAAGGTAATATACAAAACTGTCTAAATAAATAAATAAAATAAATAACGTTTAGCATGGCACATTTGGTGAAAGTCGAACCCTGCATTACCTGGTAGTGCAGTTTAATAAACATGCTCCATTGTGTGTTAGTCTCTTAGATGCCAGTTCTATTCTGGCCATCCAGCCCCTGTGCGGCTCCTCAGAATCGGGGTGTACAATGGTAGCAGCTGATTCTGATCCCATGAAGGCTAGATGTGCCAGCGGGATCAGAATCGGGACTATTGATCTAGATGTGCAGGCTGGGCCCAATTTTGATGGGCCCCATACCCAGCAGATCCCCGGCCAACTCAGCCAGGCTCCTGAATGGAGTTGCAGTGCCATGGTGTCCCGTCGCAATGACACCGTGGCTCCATTTAGGAGCCACGATCACCGACCGCAAGACCCAACATCCTTTCCCCATAGCCCGACCTCCAATCTGTCCTCCAATGGCCAGGGTTGGGCTGCGGGGATCCCCCTGTGCCCCTCACCTCGTTGCTGCCCCCTGGCTCTGGCGTCCACTGACGCCCAAGGTGACATTTTTCACCTCCAAGGTAGAATAAGTCCCCTGTCTACATGGCCGACCCTGGACGTACAGGGCCGACCTCAGAATTGACCCTGTATATCTGAGGGCATGGACTGCCATACCCCACCCTTGCTCTTCCTCCACTTGCCCTCCCGCCCCCATCTTAGGCTCCCCGTAGAACAGTGCTGTTCATACGAGGAGCCTTTGCAACGGGAGTGGCAGGGGGAGAAATAGCAAGGATGTACGTCCAGGCAGGACAAACATCCCCACTATTCATGATGCAGAATGATCCCCTTAATGCATATTAGTAAATACCCCCTTTGGTGCAATTATTTTGTGGTCAATATGCACTATCTGTAAATAGCATGTGTGAAAGGACAGCAGTGGCATAAAATAAAACTCAAAATGACACATAATGACATAAGAAAAGCCATTTCCAATGACTTTATACATCTGTAGCCTAAGCAGGTGATTTGGGTGGCTCTATTTTAGCAGAACAGCAGAAATAAAATCAGTATATTCTTTTAAGCATATGCAGAGTATCTTATCTATTTTTATTTCTGCAAAAGAAAATAAAATTGGCCCATTATCTAATTTTTGGCTTATTTTTGAGTATATTTTCATTTTGTTTCAGAACGAATGTGTAGAACTTGATTAATGCATTCAAATATTTTTCAACACATGGAAATTATCTTTACATGTATTAATCATAGATTTTAGCCACACAAAATTGATTTAATAGGCATTCTGTACATGCCAGCATTTTCCAAACCTAAAACCAAATGTACATCTCCAACTTCTGTCAATAAAAAACAAAAGAGATTTGTAGTCAAGCAGTCATAGGCCAGGAATGCCTCTGTGAAGGGGTATACAGAAGAGATCCTTGGTTTTCCTTAAATTTAAAAAGTCCATAGTAGGGAAGACCAAAGGCAAGAGCAAGGCTTGAAGAGGAAGTTTATAAGCTTAGGCACAGAAAGGAGTAGGGAGGCCAGAATGGAGGAAGGCAGGCCCAGGTATACCTAAAGAATGGAGGAGTAGCCAAATGCCTAGAGCAGTGGGCTAGAACCTGCAAAGCCAGGGTTTGAATCCCTCTGCTGCCACTTGGGTGAGTTACTTAACCCTCTATTGTCTCAGGTACAAACTTAGGAGTATGTCTACTAAAGAGCATTAACGGCAGCAGTAAGGGTGTTGTTGTGCAGTAAAGGCCGGTGTGGGGAGTAGATGTTCCGGTGGTAAGGGCACTTGGCTCCACTTATCAGGCGTTAATAGGACACTGGGTGTTAAGGTGCCAAGCGTGCACCTTAACACCCGAAAATGGCAGTCACCTTAAAGCAGGATAAGGGAGCCCTTGTGAAGGTCACATTTTAGGTAATGGATGGAAGGAAAGGTAAGAGCTGACGGACATGTCAGATCCATATGTATCTTATGTATTAGTCAGAAAGTGGGATGAGCATATGGAAGACATCTGTACTCTATCAGTGAGGGGTGCCCATGTAATCTGCTGTAAGTCAATGTGTGGCATAGGATTGGGAAAAAGTGTTCCCTGGCAGAGCCAGAATCGCCACGATGTGGGCATCAAAAGGATGACTGAGCAGGAGTGGTGACATGTAGATCATTCACAGGAGAGGTGTGAATGACACATCCTAATGGTTAAAATTCCTGTGTGGGCCATGGTATAACTGGTAGGAGAATACACGACTGTACATGATGGGCAGATGCTGATGGATGGGTTGAAGGATGGATGACAGTAGATGAGAGTGCGGTATGGCCTTGCTGCCCGATGTACCTGATGTGACCACACATGCAGTTGTAGTGGCTGTGAAAAAATATTAGCTGTGCCACTGGGAAGTTCTAATACCAGCTATTTGGGTATGACAGCTCCTCTCAGCTTTGATAACCACCATAGAATCTTCTTGACACATGTGCAAAGAACAACTGGACAAGTGTCTCTCATATTGACCATAGGGAGCAAGTAAGGATGTGTGATGATCCCTGCAGGTGGCCATTCCAGGAGTGGGATGTGCCTGTATGTATTACATATAGGTGATGTAGCCAAAGATGTTCAGTCACAGTTATGATTAAATATTCCAATCATGTAAAACTCATGTGTCATACAGCTGCAGGATGAACTTTGTGATGGGCTACAACAGAGCCAATTAAGACATGCTGTCAGATGGACATGACTACAGTGTGCATGTTTGCAGATCCAATGTGCTATCATAACACATAAAGTAAAGAATGTGTGTCCTCCTATCAATGAAGGCCCCAGACTGTTTCTAGCAGTATATTAAAGTGAGTTTCCCACAGCCACAAAGAGAACAAGTGGGATTCAAACTCTGGTCTTTTGCTTACTGAGCCAGTGCTCTAACCATTAGGCACCATCTCCACACTTTTCTGCACAGAAATGTCTAAAATCAAAGAGACTGCAGGTCCCTGCCTGCAATGGCTGAAACCCAGGGCATGAAACAACATGGCTTGCACATTTTGAGATAGTGGTAAACTACTCCTAGGGCATGCCTACAGCGGCACACATGTAGTACATACTGTACTGGACACTCAGTATTGTAGTTTGTGATAAGGAAGCTTATCATAGTTCAGGAGGGAGCTATAATAGAGGTGAATTGGCTCTGAACAAGCAACCTGTCTTTGCTGGTAGAAATACTAAAACAGAATGTTTTCATAAAAGACTACCAGTTCCAGAATGCACCAGGTTTCAAACAGCCTCTAGAAGAGCTGAAGTGGGGAAACGTGTGTTCAATCAGGAGAGCTATGAGGTAATCCCCAATCACTCATCTCCAAGGGCAGGGCTTGATTCAGCACAGCTGCGCTGTGCTAGGGTGGAGCATCCCTCTCAGCAAGTTAAAAGTAAAACATATTCTACACAGAATCAGTGGAGGATCAGGAAGCAACAACAACGTGGAAGCAAGAAGAAAAAGACATCTTGGAGGTCTAAAGAAGGAGCCCACAGCAGTACGTGTGTTGGGAGTCATTCCAGAGGCAAGCATACTCCATTGGACTGGAGGAAGCCAGAGGAGTGGGGTTACAGAGCCAGGAATTCCCAGACGGCAACTTTGAGGGAGACGGCTGCATTTGGAAGGGGCCCTAAGACCAGTGCAAGAAGGTATGTGAAGAAAGACCCAGTGTCCAGGGATCTTGATTGGAAGGCTGGACATAAAAGCTGGATTACTTACTACCCAGGATATCTGAAGAGGAAACCTAACAGCAAAGGAGGCTCAGGTATGAACTCTGATCTATGCCCTAGCTCTTCAACTGGAAGACAGCAGGGAAACAAATATTATCTTGAGAGTGCTCCATTAAGGAATTCCTCTGAGCCAGACCATGATATTGATTCTATGATATTTGAAGAGGAAGGAGATATTTCAAATGATCAGTTAGAATACATGGATTGCTCTCTGTCTAGGCTTTTGTTTTAAAATACTTTCACAAATACAACAACCATCAAAAGGAACTATAACTTTTTCTTTTATCTACCCAGAAAAGTCTGCAAGAAAGCTTTTAGGGTAGGATTTGAGCCACGTAGAGAAAGTGAACCAGCAAAGGGGTTTGCTGCTGGCTAATTATTGGTAATTGAGCCATTCACAATTGCACGTGAGCTCTGAAAGGGAACTTCTGTTTGTGTGTGAAAATAGAAGAAAGTTATCCTTGAAAAAGAACAGTTTTTGTTACTTTTGGGTTTTGTTTTTGCTTTTGGAGCACTGCTAAAAGTTATTAGCAGGAGCCCTCAAAAAGACCTTTTCTGTTTCCCATCAAGGTCTTTATTGTTTGATTGCTTAAGAAGTTCAGTTGCTTATATCATGATTTGTTTTTCCTAAGTACAATACTGAAGCAAGTGTCCTTTTGTGTTACCAAGTAAATCTGTGTGGGAGAATTAACCCCATGAATAAAATATATTTTCCTTTGCTTACACTCGAGCAACACAACTCATTATTTTGTGAACGGCTGATTCTGGTATGAATGGACTACATCCCCCACAATCCTTTGCAAATCATAATAGTATTTTGCCTTTGCCAAGACTGTGGACATTCACGCCCAACGCCCCCGTTTACAAGTTGCATAACAGACACACAGCTGCAGAGTACATCTCTTGTCCGAAGGCCAAGCCACATGTGAAGTCAAGGTGCCCATCCCTCTACTTTACCTCCAACGCCTAACAGTTGCACGCAGAGGTTTGCTGCACTGCAGTGTGACACTAAAACCTGAGGCTGCACATGTGATCTTTCTATACACTGCAATATAGGTACACATGCACATACACCTAATTCAAACCACATTTATGACTCATGCAGTCCACTGCAGATCATCCTAACCTCCTTGGGGGGGGGGGGCTATGCACGTCTTCCACCATCATAGAAGAGAAGCAGGTACTGAGCAATGTTCCAGTGATCAGTCACCACTATGGCTGCAACTGGGGCTCTGGGTGCCAGTATTGGTTAGCCCTTCCATTACCCATGATGCACCACACAATCTGAGCAGAAATAGGTAACTGATGTCCTTATGAAGAATGCAGTGATCCATCACATCAGCTCTGTAAAATGCAGGAGCATTGTGTGCTTCCTGCATATAACAGCTGCCATTTGTGCAAATGACCTGTTTCAGCATTACCCTGAATGTGAGGAAGGGCACACATCACCTGGTCCCAAGAGCAAGTACTTTAGTAGATGGACTCTACAGGTTCTGGAGCAGATCTGTATTATTGCTAGTGTACTTCAGGTATTGTCTGCAGTGTGTTATGCTAGTCACTTCGTATTCTGTTCAGTTGCAGCATGCCAGAGTGGCCTGTCTTATCTGGGCCTTGTGTCCTACTCCTGTTGGCCAGGGACTCTCCTATAACAACTCATATCAGTCTCTAAGGTTGAGGCAGCTGTTTCCAAGCAACCCAAATGCACTGAGTGTGTCTAGGCACCAAGCAGAAGGGCCTGCCAAGACCATAGTTATCAGCAGGTTACCAGCAGCCCAAGAACATCTGCTAGCCTCAATTTCTGGGAATTTCAATCAGCGAGATCAATCACAAGCAGCCTGCATATGTTGGGCAACACTGGGCTGTCAGCCACTCACATACCATCTGTGCCAAGTCTGCTAGTCACCACTACCTGCATGTACACATAGCCACAATGAAAACATTGGCTTTGTACAAACAGCAAGGACAGCCAGCAGCCTGTCTAGTGACTGGACTGCCAAAAAAGAAACAGCACCCATATTATTGCAGCTTAACCTTATATAGCACCATGTGGCTAAATAGATATGACATGGTCACACTCGGTCAGAGGGAGAGTGGCCTCTCAGCATGAACAGATGTGAGCACCCAGGCCATGACCATGGCAGACTCATGCTAAGATGACTTGGCCATTTACCTTACCTCCGACTCATATACTTCCAGTGCAAACCGCTTTGTTTGAGGCAATACCCAGAATTCTCTGCTCCTCATTATGTACCCTTTTATTCTGAATTTGGAGACAACTTATACAATGTGAGGCACAGTAGAAAGTGGACCAGAGACAGGCTGTGAGTGCATGCTGGCCCACAGTGGCCTACGTCTGTCACATACCCAAATATGGTACATGCTTGTACTCCCATATAATGTCATGTCCCTAGCCATAGACACTGCAAAACTGGCCAATGTAGCACATGCACTCTCTCATGCTGCAGATGCAGTGCCCCTCTCCCCTCCCCCCCCACACGAGCGCATGGAAGCATGGCAGGTTGGATGTGGGGTTGGATGTTAGACAGTTGCTGGCGAAACATACGTGGCGTCCATGCCTCTTTGTACTCTAACAATATCCTTGTGACTGTCACACTCAATGCCCATGAGAAGCCATTGAGGCTGTCATGCAGGTCCTCTGATGTAACACATGCAGACACTGAGTAGGCCCGCATAGCTTCTGGGCATATGAACATAGGCTTTGGTCAGCAATGCCACCTATGAAGGGCGCATTCTAAACATGTATGGTACTGTTCTCCCCCCACCCCAACATTCACCTCTAGGCACTGCCTTCCCATATGGTGCCAGGCAATGCAGAGACTAAGATGACATCCTGTTCCACATTTCGGCAGCTGGAATTGTGCATGCATAATTCAGAGGTCAGTGTCCCACAGTCACAATCAGGCACACAGGTGCATTTGGACTCTCATTTGGGCTAATAGGTAATGTACTGCTGAATGCTTTGGGCAATGATCATTTAGACAGTGTTGAGATGGGGTATATTGTGTGCAAATTTGCCTGATAATGGAGCTGCCTGCATATGCATACACTGCATAGAGCAAAGAGTTCCCCAGATTGCACTCTGTGACTGCAGCATAGGACAAGAGCAATATGCATGCAGGTAAATCGCAGAAACTTTCCAGTGTCACCAACTAAGTGACTGAATTGGACATGCACAGAGGCCAGCCCTCCACTCGAACCTAGTTCCCTATAGGCTGCAGCTGCACCAAGTGGGCTGACACTGTTGCTATAGATACAGCTGTTATGGCCTCTCACCTGTGCAAATTTGTGTGTCCTGAGGCTTGGAGGCTCAGTCAGAGGTGAGGATTGCAACACAGACACATGTGTCCCACCTGCTCATTCCAGTCAAACCAGCAGGCGATTTGGGAGCTCTACAGCACTATCATATTAGGAGGTAAATGTAGGGGAATGCTGTGGGGATGGGCCTTGATGATGGTGTAACTGCGAATGCAATACAATGTAACAGCCACAGGTTGCAACTACCTACTAAAATCTAACCTTTTGCTTGTAAATGGTGCCTCACACAGTATGTGGAGTTGCTCTATAGCTGACCTGCAGCATGTTATATGCACAGTCATAAAGTCTGGGCACTGCATGCATGCACAGTGCAATGCTGCAACTCACACTCCTCTGGAGACACACACACACACATGCACACACACATACATCACTCTGCTGTCCAAAAGTGATGCAGGTTGGCATTCTTTAATGCTCCATCATTGGCAATGCTTTCTCAGTGTGCAGGCTCTATTAGCACACTCTGCAATACTCAGATGCCATCAATGCCTGCTCAGTGTGCCAGTGCTATTAGCATGCTCTGCCATCCAACAATGGGTGATGCAGCTTCTCAGTGTGGCAGCTGAGTGTGTGGACTCATGTTAGATTAAATGTTAAAGGTTGCACATGATGATACAGTTCTAAAGATGTAGGTTAGAGTTAACACACCTGGACATAACATTCCTGATTTATAGGCTGGTCTTGAATCCATGACGCTTTTCTCATTCACACATGGCCATATGTTTGGAGGCACAGAGCAGCTGTGTGGGTTTATCAATTCATGGGTATATATGTGGTCACTGTCAGGATGCATGAAAGCATGAGTTATGCTATGCCTATGTCTGTTTAACTCTCTGCAGGCTCTGTGCCATACTTATCTGGCAAGGTATGTTTGGCAGGTGTGGGAGAGGGACATCTTGTTAGGTCTGAATGTTGCACTGCTTTGCTATGCTGCTGGTTCAACTGAAATTCTTGTCTTACATATAGGATCTGTCTAGTCAAAGGGGCAGGCCATGATACATGAACACACACATTCCAGACCATGGGTGTCCTAGCAGAATGACCAACGTACCCATTTCCTGGTGTGTGCTTGTGACGCAGTCATGGAATAATCTCATATTTTGCAGACTATAATAGCTAATTTAGATTTACATGTGGTTCCGATGGTTGTAACTGACTGAATACTTGCTTATGGAGGGTTCACCGATTTATGCGCAGATTATGGCCATCATTTGGCAGGTGAGAGGGCAGGGTGATCACTTTTTCTCTGATATGGACTGCTATCATATTGCATAGTATTCCTGCCTCCATGGCATATTTTTGCCCCCACATGCACATATCCACTCAATATGTGCAAGTTGGGGGGCATCCTGATCCCAGAACCAGCCCATCCATGAAGACAACTAGCCGTGTGATAGGGTCCACCAATCTTTCCCTCTGCTTCAGTGTTGCAGGTGGCCTTATTGAAATTACACACATGCAGATAGTTACACCACGCCGCTCCTGCCCTCCTCCACTGGGGGATGTGGGCATGCATGCTGCTGCCTTAGACTTCGGACGGGTGGGATCACCATGTGCTCCACTTTACCTGCTGCTGACAGGCTTGCCATCCCACTGACAGTGGCAACTGCAGTGTTGCACCTGACACACAGGGTCGGGACACAGATTTCGTCTGCAGCAGGTCACAGCCGCTGTGACCTCCATCCCCACCCTCACATTATGTGACATGCAGCATGGTGGCAGTGGGGATGACGTGACTCCTTTTTGACTGCGGCAGCATGTATGTGGACTGCCACCGTCACAGTGGAGTCATACCAAACATCACAGATATACACTCTAGGCAGCAGCCTTGTCATCCCAGTGAACCAGCCAACCCCACGGCATCACTCCCATGACACTTCCTTTGCCAATTTGGCACCAACAAGATAGTGCCTTTATTAATAGTGCACCATGCTGTTGCTTTGAATAGAGCACTACTGTCACTAAATTGAAAATTACAGTGGGTGGAGCACATTGCATATATTTAAATAGGCTCTCTCCCCTCAGAAATAGCCCTTTCTGTGAGCTTTCAGATGGCGTTAGGGTTCCCAACACCGGGAGCTCTAAGATATGGTAACACAAAGTGGCGTTAAGGAGCACAAGCTATCCCTGCCCAGTCTCTGTGCCATTAATGCCCACTCTCCACCTCCTTTTACCTTAAGGCTATGTGCCCAGCTTCTGCACACAAATCCAGTGTTATCGTGCTTTCCGTGGCATTAACCGCTCATGAGCGCTGATAACACCCGTTAATGGCACCTTTGTTCCTTTATTGCTCTTTAGTAAACATACCCCTTAGATTGTAAGCTTTTTGGGGACAGGGAATTCTCTAACATACCTGAATGTAGCTCACCTTGAACTTTTGAGAAAAGACATGAACTAAACATAGATATCCTTGTTTATATAGCTACCGGTCGTAATGCTGTGACACCTGTAAGGCAACCCAGACATTTACTTTTATGTAAATAAGTTCTTTCCCCCTGTGTTCAGCTGTTTATTGTTCATCTTGGCACCTTACCATAGGCCCAGAAACTCAGCCGCTTAAACACATTATTACAGCCTCTTCCAGATCAATGCTGGACTCTGATAATGTTTACAGCACACTTTTGGCTTAGTTTTAATTACGGCTTTTGTTGAAGGGTACACAATGGTATGGAGCACCAGCACCTTTTTTATTCCCTGCTAAAAATGACCCATGGTCCTCATTTGTTAATGAAAAGACCCTGCATGTGAGTACCGGCACCTTTTCTTCTAGGAAAAATGCACAGTTTAATACTGTTTGGAAATTTCTTTTTAAAATTGAAGGCATATAATTATTCATCTATGATCCTTCTTCCAGTGTCTATAAGCAGGGCCGGATTTACGTATACGCCATGTACGCCATGGCGTAGGGCCCACAGCCGGCAGGGGCCCACAAAAAAAGAACCAGTTTTTTTTTTTAACTCAATTAAAAAAAAAAACCTGGTGGCTGCCGCCGCAGGGCCCCCTCTGCTGCCGCGGGGGCCCCGTCTACAAGCTGGTCGGGTCGGGTCGGGTCTGTCCTGTCTGTCTCTCTCCCTCCCTCCCTCGCTGCAGGCTGCAGGCTGCGAGAGACGCGAAGATAGAGCGTCTCCTCGCGTCTGTGTTAAGCCCGCAGGGGCTGATGGGATTTCCCATCAGCCCCTGCCGGCTTAACACAGACGCGAGGAGACGCTCTCCCTTCGCGTCTCTCGCAGCCTGCAGCCTGCAGCGAGGGAGGGAGAGAGACCCGACCCGACCGGACCGGACCGGACCCGACCAGCTTGTAGACGGGGCCCCCGCGGCAGCAGAGGGGGCCCCGCGGCGGCAGCCACCAGGTTTTTTTTTTAAATTAAATTTTACTTTAGGCCGGGGGGGGGGGGGTAGGACTGGTAATGGGCTATGGGGGGGGGTAGGACTGGTAAGGGGCTATGGGGGGGGTAGGACTGGTAAGGGGCTATGGGGGGGGGTAGGACTGGTAATGGGCTATGGGGGGGGTAGGACTGGTAAGGGGCTATGGGGGGGGGGTTAGGACTGGTAATGGGCTATGGGGGGGGTAGGACTGGTAATGGGCTATGGGGGGGGGGGTAGGACTGGTAAGGGACTATGGGGGGGGTAGGACTGGTAATGGGCTATTGGGGGGGATGGGGATGGAAATGGACGGGGGGGGGATGGCTGGTAATGGGCTATTGGGGGGCTGGGGCTGGAAATGGGCTGGGCTGGGCTGGGGGGGGTTAAGGCTAGAGGTGGGCTGATGGGGTTAGGACTGGTAATGGACTGTGGGCTGTTGGGGGGGCTTAGAACTGGCAATGGGCTTTGGGGGGGGTTAAGACTGGTAATGGGCTGTGGGCTGATGGGGGCTGTCTGGTAATGGGCTATGGGGGGGGCTAGGACTGGAAATGGGCTGGGGGGTTAAGACTGGAGGTGGGCTGATGGGGTTAGGACTGGTAATGGGCTGTTGGGGGGGTTAGAACTGGTAATGGGCTTTGGGGGGGTTAAGACTGGTAATGGGCTGTGGGCTGATGGGGGTTGTCTGGTAATGGGCTATGGGGGGCTAGGACTGGAAATGGGCTGGGGGGTTAAAACTGGAGGTGGGATGATGGGGTTAGGACTGGTAATGGGCTGTGGGCTGATGGGGGGGGTAGGACTGGCAATGGGCTATGGGGGGCTGACTGGAAATGGGTTGATGGGGTTAGGACTGGAAGTGGGCTGATGGGGGGTTAGGACTGGTAATGGGTTATAGGGGGGGCTTAAACTGACAATGGGGTGATGGGGGTTAAGGACTGAAAATGGGGTGATGGGGGGTTAAGGACTGTAAGTGGGGTGATGGGGGGGCTAGGACTGGTATTGGGTTGGGGGGTTGCTAGGACTGGAAATGGGCTGATGGATGGCTAGGACTGGAAATGGGCTGATGCAGGGACTAGAAGGGAATGGATGCTGGGTGAGGCTGGAACTAGAAGGGAGCTGATGTTGGGGGAGGATTAGAATGGGATGGGGCTGGAAGAGTAAAATGGAGAAGGGAAAAATATTTTGTGTGGGAGGGATAAAAAATCTACAATTGGCCGGGTATTGGGAGAGTAAGTGGGGATTGAGGATGGAGGGGTAAAATTTGAGTGGATGAAATAGGAATGAGGAAAGAGCAAAAGGAGAAAGATTAGTATGTTAAAGCAGATGTAGAGAGAGAATGGAAAAAAATCTAGAAGAGAGAAGAAAGGACAAATGGACAGCAGACGATGGAGAGTTAGCAGAAGACACGAAGAAACCAGAAGAAAGTGGCTGGAGCAATTGCAGCTGAAAAAAATGCACAAAAGGTAGAAAAATATCTCTTTATTTTGAATTTATTAATTGGAATATGTCAGCTCTGGTAAATGTGCATCATTAACATCTGTGCTTTGTTTAGTACAAGAGCAAATTAATGTATAGTTTTATTTCTACAGTGTTGTACATTCCAAGTTTGGCTTTTGGGATTCCCAGTTTAATTATTGTCTTCCTATTTCTAAATTGTGATTACTTGTTTGGTGATGGTCTATGTTCTGCATGTGTAACTGAGCTGAGGCGTTCTGTTTATATAATTCCTATTTGACATTGCCACTTGTTCTCTTTCCCCAGTAGGTCATGTATTGTTGTTCTCTGAAATGTATTGGTTTAATATTTGCAGTGTTGCCTTTTGATTGGTAGAGTATGGTGCTTTGTGAGTCCTGGTAGTGCTGTTAGGATACGGCGGGTTTACTATGGGCAGTGTTTGTAGTAGTTCCTAATGTGTCTGGCAGTTGGCACTGGATTATAGTAATGTAGAAATCTTTTAGTCTTTCTTTATCCATACACTCATTAAGAGGCACGTTTACTAAAAGTTAGTATATGGTAACATTATGCAAATATTTATGCAAATGAGGCCCCTTATGCAAATGAGGTCCGCACCCCCCTTGGGCCGCCCCTGCTGGGGGCCCACAATTTTTGTTGGCGTAGGGCCTCACTCAAGGTAAATCCGGCCCTGTCTATAGGACATGTTTACTAAAGGTTAACATGCGTTAAGTGCTGCCACTGCCTATTCTATGTGCTGTTGCAGCACTTAACGCACATTAACTTTCATTAACATGCGTTAACCTTTAGTAAACATGCCCTTATGTGTGAGTACTAGTCCTACTTCAGGCTTGCTTGTTGATAAACATCATTTAGTAAAATTCTTGCCAAATGTTGGGCCAGCAAATGGATAACATTTGGTCTTAGTCATGATTTTGCTGAGGTGGGGCGAAGATGTCACCCACAATATACGAGTATCATATTTGCTTCCTAAAGCATCTAAAATTGTCTTTGAAGTGTGTGATAGTTACATAGATTGTACACAATGCAGTATAATGAAGCTTTCATGAGGGTCTCAATTCTGTAAAATTCTAAGATGCTTAAGTGCCTGAATACCAGGAGCTATTCAGGTCTGTGGCTTTTTTCTCTTGGCTAAAATTATATTGAGGGTTACACAAGGCTGGGGGGAGATGCAAATCTCAACTCTGTCCTCTATATTTTGTAAAACTGAAGCAGGTAATTGTATCAGCTTGTCACATTAACATCTAAGATTTCCATAGCAATTCTGTGGATCTGACTGACAATATACTGTATTACAGTCTGTTAGTCAGGTGGTTTATTATGGGAGTCCCATATTATCATATGTCATCTTATGACACATATTTGAATGTGAAGCCCTATGATGTAACATTTTTAGTACAGTCTCCTTCTACTTTGCTCCTTCTGCAGTAACTCCATGTCTACGTGCCTGTCACGAAGATGCAGCTAAAATACTGTTTAATTGTGGCTTCCTGAATCCTGAAACCTGTAGCCCTTATCTGCATGGCTGCCTCGGCCTGTCATTTCCTCCATAGGACTGCCCAATGCCCCTGATCACATGATTCTAAGAGCCAATTGTAACACTGAGGAGGATATGGCCAATCAGAAACTGAAGAAGACCAAGATTTTAGGAGTTCTGTTGAAGAAAGTAGAGAAAGAGAGCGTTTGTCACTTTACCTAATTAAATTTGCTGTCCCCCTGTATGGATTAATCAATGAGTATTCCAGTTAAACTGGGCAGAAGGAGATAATCTGATGGTTTGCAATAAGTGTTTCAGTTTATTTCTGAGACCTATTGTCTGGTCCCTATGAGCTGTGACTAGAATGCTATCTGCCACAGCCTACATGTAGACGATTATGGCCCCACAGAGTGGAGTATGGAAGACTACTCACAAGAGGTCTTTGGGAGCATGTACACATATTGGGATAGAGGATGTCAGGCTCGTCTACTAGTTAGTGAATCCTCAGGCTTTGATCCACTGAAGCTCACTGACATCCATCACTACTTTAAAAATGCAGTTATTCATCTATACCATACAAGAGGCTATAGAGAACATGGAAATAAAAATGGAAAGACACATAGGAATATTTGGAAAATAATAAATAACTGTATATGAGTAGTAAAATAGTAGATGGCGCATGCATAGGGAGAATAATTTTCAAGGACGGTTCCACAGTTAAAGCAATGCTTTTGTCCAAAATTGCCTGTGTAATATGTAGTTTAGCCCAGGCATGTGCAGGCTGGATACACATAAGCCTACCAGCTGTTTGAGCAGACATGCCCCACTTACCTGCATACTTTTAAAAAATCAAGCTTATATATGCAACTTTGTCCAAGAAGCTTTGTGTGTCCTAAAGATCAGGTGTATATATAAGTGCATAGGAGATGATATTCAAAAGGCTTTATTCAGTTTATTTACATAGTAACATAGTAAATGATAGCAGATAAAGACCAATATGGTCTATCTAGTCTGATGCCAGTAAGATGGCAAGAGTAGGTGCACCTGCTGCTCCGTGCAGGCCACCCCTCCCCATGTCTTTGTTTAAGGGGTAAACCCACCGCTCCGTGTAGGACACACCTGTATGTTGAGAAATTAGTTAGTTAAGTTTATTTTGATTTTATCCTGTTGCTGTAAAGGAATCCACTATGTCTATCCCATGCCATTTTGAATTCTGTCACTGTATTTGCTTTCACCACTTCCATCGGGTGGGCATTCCAAGCATCCACCACCCTTTCAGTGAAAAAGTATTTCCTGACATTGCCTTTCAATTTACCCCTTGCAGCTTCATACTATGCCCTCTAGTTTTACAGCTTCCCAGTCTTTGTAAGAGGTTTGTTTGTTCATTATTTCTCTTTAAGTATTTAAAGGTCTGAATCATATCTCCCCTGTCCCTCCTCTCCTCCAGAGTGTACATATTTAGGTCTTCAAATCTCTTCTCATAAGGCTTCTGATGCAGGCTCCAAATCATTTTGGTCGCCTTCCTCTGAACGGTTTCCAGTCTTTTTATATCCTTTGCAAGATATGGTCTCCAAAACTGAACACAGTATTTCAAGTGAGGCCTCACCAGTGACTTATACAGTGGCATTAGTACCTCTTCCTTTCTGCTGGTAATTCCTCTTTGTATGCAACCCAACATCTTCCTGGCTTTTACCACTGCCTTGTCACACTGTTTTGCCACCTTGAGGTCAGCAGAAATAATCACACTAAGGTCCTTCTCCTGGTCCGTGCACACAAACCTCTCGCCCCCTATCGCGTACATTTTCCCTGGATTTCTGCTTCACAAGTGCATGACACTGCACTTCTTCGTATTAAACCTTAACTGCCAAGCATTGGACCATTCTTCCAGCTTTTGCAGACCTTTCCTCATGTTATCCACTCCCTCAGGGGAGTCCACTCTGTTGCAAAGTTTCGTGTCATCTGCAAAAAGACAGACTTTTCTATGCAGTCCTTCAGCAATATCACTCACAAATAGATTTAACAGTGCCGGGCCCAGGACCAAACCCTGGGGCACCCCGCTAATCACCCTCCTTTCATCCGAGTGAGCTCCATTTACCATCACCTTCTGTCGTCTGTCAGTCAACCAATTTCTGATCCAGTTCACCACCTTGGGACCCATCCCCAAACTACTGAGTTTATTGATAAGCTTCCTGTGAGAAACAGTATCAAAGGCTTTGCTGCAATCCAGGTAGATGACATCCATTGCATGCCCCTGATCTAATTCTCTGGTCACCCAGTCAAAGAACTCAATCAGATTTGTTTGGCAAGATCGTCCTTTGGTAAAACCATGTTGCCTCAGATCATGCAACCTGTTGGTTTTGAGAAAGTCCACTATTCGCTCTTTCAAAAGCGCCTCTATTACTTTTCCCACCACCGAGGTAAGGCTCATGGGCCTGTAGTTTGTCACTTCTTCCCTGTCACCACTTTCTTGAAGAGGTACCACATCCGCCCTTCTCCAGTCCTGAGGAACTACTCCTGTTTCCAAGGAGCTGTTGAAAACATCCTTTAATGGCCCTGCAAGAACCTCTCTGAGCTCTCTCAGTATCCTGGGATGTATCCCATCCGGTCCCATGGCCTTGTCCACTTTCAGTTTTGCAAGTTGTTCTAACACATCATCTTCTGTGAATGATGTGGTATCTACTTCATTCCCATTTTTATATTTCGGAGTCACAGATGGTCCTTCTCCAGGAGTTTCTTTAGTAAAAACAGAGCAGAAGTATTTGTTTAGCAATTTTGCTTTTTCAATGTCACTTTCCACAAATCTGTTCCCAGCACTTCTGAGTCCTTCAATTCCAACTCTGATTTTCCTCCTCTCCCGAATAAACTGTACCTGAAGAAAGTTTTGTTGCCATTCTTCACATCTTTAGCCATCTTTTCCTCTGCCTTTGATTTTGCTTTCCTTATTTCACTTTTTGTCTCTTTTAGTTTGATCCTGTATTCCTTACTGTGTTCCTCTGTTTGCAAGCTTTTGAATTTTGTGAAAGCTGTGTTTTTTGCCTTTATTTGAGCAGCCACTTCTTTAGAGAACCAAATAGGTTTCCTTCTCCTCTTGTTTTTATTTACTTTCCTTACATATTTACCTGTTGCCCCTTTTATTGCCACCTTTAGTTTAGGCCATTGCAATTCCACTTCCCTTATCCCCTCCCACCCTGCCAACTCCTCCTTCAGGTATTTGGCCATTTTACTTAAGTCAGTGTTTTTGAAGTTTAGGACTTTGAGCTTGCAATGATTGGACTGCACCTTGGCTTTTATCTCAAACCATACCGTATGATAATCGCTGCTGCTCCTAGGGGCACCTACCCAGACATTCGACACACTATCACCGTTGGTGAGCACTAAATCCAGCATTGAGCTTTCCCTGATTGGTTCCATCACCATTTGTTTAAGTGATGCATCTTAGAAAGCATCCACAATTGTTTTGCTTCTTGCCAGATTTGCAGAAGGAGTACTCCAATCCACATCGGGTAGATTAAAGTCACCCAATATGATCACTTCCCTGTTTGTGGCTATCTTGGCAATATCTATAATCAATTCATTATCTATTTCTTCAATTTGAGTCAGAGGTCTGTAGACTACAGCAGTATGGATGACAGTGCCATCTCCTCTTTCCAACACAATCCTGAGCGCTTCTTCTTTTCCCCATGCCCCCTGCATTGCAGTAGCTTTAATATTGCTTTTTACATATAAGGCTACTCCTCCTCCTTTTCTTCTTTCTCTGTCTCTTCTGAATAGATTATAGCCAGCTATGGCTATATCCCATTCATGTGATTCATTAAACCATGTTTCTGTAATGGCCACAATGTCCAAGTCCATTTCCACCATTAGGGCTTCCAGGTCAGGAACTTTGTAGGCTAAGCTTCGAGCATTTGTGCCCATTGCTTTCCAGCATTTAAGTGGCTTGCATGTATTTTGCATTTATTTTGTTCTGCCCACTTCTTCACACTTAGAAAGCTTAGGTTTGATCTCTTCTAGTACTGGCTGGTTTGTTCTTCGAGCAGTCCATGGTATACCCAATATTCATCTCCAGCACCATAATTCAAAGGCATCCATTTTTCTTCCTGTGTATCTTTTTCACTGTCCAACTTTCACATCCATATGATGTTATCGAAAATACCATGGCTTGACAAGTCAAATCTTTGTATAGAAAGAGACATCTCTGCTCTTGACAATCTTGTCTACATACTTCATAACCATTCTGCCAAGAGCAATGTGTCATCAGATTTCTTGATTTGCTTGTTGTTTCTTTAATGTTTATTGATCCAAGCAGATTAAAGTTGTCCACTATTTCATTATCTTCTTCATCAATGATGAATGTATTGATTTTCGCAGTAATCAGGATCTTTGTCTTCTTTACATTACATTACTATAATTATATTTTTTTTTTATAAATTCTTGTAAATATTTTTTGCTCGGTCTATTATAACTTTTACATGCTATACTTTTATTTGTAAAGAAGCAGTAATTTACCCACCATGTAAATAGTTAAAGTATTGTTTTCCCTGTAATATAGTTACTATGTGCCATTAATGTTCTATGTAATACAATATTCCAATGTTTTTGTTATATTGTTCTAAAAGTTCTCTGTAAACCGCCCCTGATCTCTGGAAGGGGCAGTATAGAAAAGCACACAAATAAATAAATTAATTAATTAAGGTGCAGGCCCAATTTAAGACTACGAGGTGTGATAAAAAAGAAATGAGACTGTGGCAGCCATGCCCATGACTCAATGCCAATTGGCTAACCACTTATGTCACTGTTGTGCAACATCTCACCACTATTCTGCTATAATATTTTTCATCTCTCTCACTCTGTTTTTCTTTTTCAGGTTTCTTTGTAGCACACTGCTCTATCACTTTGTCATGCAACTGGAGGAGGCAGAAATATGGAGCAAAGAATCAACTTGAAATTTCTGGTTAAGTTGGAGAAGGGCCCAACTGAGTGTCTCCAACTTCTCCAAAAGGTTTATGGAGAAGATGCAATGTCAAGGCCACGAGTCTTCGAGTGGCACAAATGCTTAAAGACTGGCCGTGAAGAGGTGGAGGATGACCCCAAGTCAGGACGGCCTTCCACAACAAAGACGGCTGAGAACATTGACAGAGTGAACCAGCTGGTGCGGAGTGATTGCAGATTGGCGGTGCGGATGATAGCTGAGGAGCTCAGCCTGAACAGGGAGTCAGTGCGGACCATCTTAGTGCAGGAGCTGGGAATGCGGAAGGTGTACGCCAAGATGGTGCCCAAGCTTTTATCGGATGACCAGAAGGAATGCCGGGTCAATGCTTGTCGAGACTTGCTAGAGAAGATCGTAGAAGATCCAGAGTTCGTTGGCTGAGTCATCACAGGATACGAGACTTGGGTCTTCCAGTACAACCCTGAAAGCAAGAGACAGAGCCTGCAGTGGAAGACTCGACTGTCACCCTGACCCAAGAAGGCATGCATGTCCAAATCAAGGATCAAGGTCATTCTGATTGCATTATTTGACCAGAAGGGAGTGGTCCATCATGAGTTTGTGCCTGAGGGTCAGACAGTCAACCAGCACTTCTACCAGCAGGTTCTCAATTGCCTCCATGACTGGGTTTGGCAGAGTAGGTGGTCTCTGTGGAGAGATAAGTTGTGGCTACTCCACCACAACAAGGTGCCCACACACACACTTTACTTTCTTTGTTAGTTACTCTTGCACTACTACCCTCTGATCGGGACTGGTTGTTAAAAATGTACTTTAAAAAGCCCTTTATAGGTTCTTTAGTCTGTATTTCCCTGATTTATGCAGGGAAACACAGAAGAGATGGAGGGAGTTTCTACTCTTGAAACCTGGAGTGTTACAGTTGGGTGGGCTGTTTTTCTTGAAATTTCCATATAAATGCATGATTAAGGTTCATTCTGTATGTAATGCTCTGGTCCAGAAGGGGCACAGTGAGGACTAGGCAGATGCCTAGTCATATAGGAATGCCTAGTCATATAGGAATGCCGAAACTGTAAAGCAGCAAGACAGCAACTGATGAGGGTCCAACATTGGCACGAATGTGTGTCCCACAATGTCACAGGGGATATTACCCAGCAGGTACCCCCAAGGGCACATAACTTTGGCAGGTGGTGCTGGGGGGGGGGAGGGAAGTGTGCATGTCCATGTATACACCCCTACCTGAGAACACACACCATAGGCAGCTGCCTACCAGCACACTGGATGGCCTGTGACTGCGCAACACGAGCACCACTGGCATAAGGACATGTCAACATGGTGGCGTAGGGTTGCTGGTGGCAGAGGGGGCAGTGGCATCTGCCCACAGCAAAACCAAGGCCAAGCCCTGTTTAGGTGGGTGCCGTGCGGTGCAACAGACAAATGCTGTCGAACAAACACTAATGGTATCCCCAGGGAATGGTCTGCCTCTATGGCAACAGTATGGTGCAGTACACACAGCCAGTGTGTTCAGGCGAAGAAGGTCACAGGTTCAAGCCCCAGCTGTGGCTCCTGCAAACCATGTCTCCATATTTCACCCAGTACTAAACAGTGGTACTAAAGACAGAACTGTTATTGCAGATTAAATAAACAAGCCATAAACGCCTATATTTTACCCTACAGGGCACAGACACAATAAACATGTGTAATCCCCACAGCAGAGTTTCATAACTGCAGTCCTGGAGGGCCAAACACCATTCAGGTGTCATGCTGTCCCTAATAAATATGCCTGTGCTGCAGTTGTATGCAACACCCCCATTGTATGCAAATGTATCTCATGCATATTCATTAGGGACAACATGAAAACCTGAACCGTGTTTGGCTCACCAGACCCGGAGTTGGGAAATGCAGCCCTAGAGCAGCAGCCAACAGGGGCACAAACACCCACACCCACATGCTCCACTATCCAAAGCCTCATGGAGAGTCAGGCTGTTGGGCCCTGTGCGGAGCAGCATCTCCCAATACTAGCACTTGCATACCTTAGCAGTGCCGCCCTAAACTTGGGAACACGTTACATATATATCGAAAAGTTGCTATGATTAATGGCAGATAACAAATCCGAACTTAAACACAATTTGTTGACAAAGCTGCATCATAGCAACCTGTCTGATATCTGTGGAGTGTGTCTCAGTTGTGGTTTCTGACAGTGTTTACCACCCCGGGGAGTGACCCCAACAGTATTGCATACCATAGCCATGCCTGCACTGTGTCCAGGACTGGTGTGGTGGCCAGGGCTGCCAAAAGCCTCTATATTTGCACAATGCTGGCATAGGTGTGGGAGTGTGTGTATGTCTATCTAGTGTGTTGTGGCTGCCTACACCTTACTGAGCCCATACTGCTTGCACTGTCTCCAGTGTTAGCCTGCCAATGTGCATAATGAGGAGCAAGGTACTGTGAGTATGGCTAAGACAGGGTGGCTTTGGCAGGATGCATCTGCACAGGGCATAGGACAATGTCTGGGACATTGTAGTGCCTGACAACCACCTGCACGGACAGGGTGGCCACAGCATGTCATTCTGGGAGGTCACTCTCACCCTGACTGAGCAGTGACCACGGAATGGCTAGGTTCCCCCATAGTGTTATATAGCATTTCTCTCAAGTGATATTTATGGGTTCCCTTTTCTGGGGTCCAATCACTGACTTACGTGCTTGGTGTGTGTGCCAGATCCCACGCTTGGGTGCACATTGTTACTTTTGGAACATGCACTCTGTATGTGCTAGCACACTGTCTGCAGCTAGCATGTGTATGGCTGCAACACCCTGCAGGATGCAGCAGGTGCACACTGACTGCCCTCTGCTGGTGCATGTCAGAATGTAGTGGGGGGCAGCTGAGCTGACCAGGTGCACTGCCAGTGGTCCAGTTCCATGTGCAGATCTGCATCAGCTCTCTGTTTGTCAGTTGGCTGGGGGTTGTTGATCCCACAGTCTGTCATCAGTTAACTCAACTGGCCCTATTGCAAACAGTGATAGTGTGTGTCTGTTGTTCACAGATCATGTTCCCTACCATGACCCACAGAGGGTGGGCTTGCTCCATATATCTTCATCATGTGAGTCCAGACAGACCCTTGCTCTAAAAACAGGTGTCCATGGCAACCTCACTCAATATGCATTATGTTGCAAGCATCATGGTCCACATGGGCTACACATCATTGGCATATAGAAACGGACATAGAAAACATCCAAGGCTCTCTGCAAAGAATACCCCACACACTGGCAGCAATGGTGAACTGTAGCAAAACCTACCGCAAGCAACCCGGGTACTGTGGACCTGGTGCTGTCCCCAAGACTTTCCTCCTCATGTGCCTCCATGGTCCTGTAGTCACCTGGGGGTTGGTAAAGGGCACACAGCACAGATAAGTTTGCGCAGTGCACCTCTGTATACCTGTGTAGTACATCTCCGCCAAAAAAAATGTGTTGTCCGCCTGTGCCTGCTGTTGCTTGGATGTGGCCTCAGCAATACATGTGGCCGTGGTGCATGTGGGAGTCCTGAGTGGGATTGTGTGCCATCATTGTGTGTGTGAGCGATGTGCTTGTATTGCCCTGAGTGGTATGCACATTAGGTGTTGCAGGATGTTTCCGTGTCAGCCAGACATGTGTGGGGGCCCTCCGCTTTGCAAGACACTGTGCGGTGTGGGTGGACAGCTATCCCATACTCCATGGGTGTGATGGGGTGTCTAGGGGAATGGGTGGAGTACTGCTGGGTATGGGGTTGCACCGTGTGTGTGGGTATGGGAATGTGTGTGTGACACTGCGGGACGTGCATAAGGGCTGATCCCAGGTGTTGTGGTGGTTGTGCTATGTGTATTTGGTATGGGTGTGGCAATGTACCTTCCAATGTCTGGTGAGGGTGGGTGGGGTATCCCCACTGTATGTGGGCCCCGACAGAGTGTTAAGTGTGTGACGTGTGTGATGTGTTTGCTGCCATTTATTTGTGTCTACGTCATCATCCCTGTGTGTTAGGCCCTTCCCTGTCAGTGGTCTGGGATATGTCCCTGGATAGGTAGGTGCATACAGACGTCATATATGTTTTGGTGGTGTGTGTGGGTACCCACAGGCCACTGTGTTCTGGGCTAGTTGTATATCCCTCTTGTATGTATCCCCCTGTCACAATGTGCTTGGTGACTGGCTGCAGAGGTATGATGACTGGCTGTGACCTATATGCCAGGTACTATTTTAGCAAGTAGACCTCAGGGGGACAGAGAACGCAGGCTGGTAATGATGAACACACCCCAAAATGAGTATGCACAAAAAAGTGTAAGCCCCCATAAGCCATATGTGAGGAAGGAACGCTAGACCAATCTGGGTAGGATAACTCCAGTAGTAGAGGAATCAGACCTCAGTTAGTCCCGCAACCACATATCCTTAGGAGGAGGAGTACTTCGAAGGACAGACAAGCCCTGTGATCGCATGAACTCTGCATACATCAATGGCCAAACACACCTATATGAAAGGCCCAGAGGGTCCAGCAGCACAGGCAAACTTCACAGCAGTAGAGAGCAACAATGTAAACGTGATACAAGGAGGTTATCTGAATACTGTCAAATGATATCCCAATGTGGCTCTTTACTGTTACATTGCTGCTCATGTATGCTGTGATGCTCTTTGATTATAGTGGGATATCATTAGCCACTCCTCAGATAGGTCCTTTACATCACTGTTACATTGCTGATCTGTAGTGCTGTGAATTGTTGCTATGCAGCTTAACCCTCTGGGCTTTGGATGTCTGTTTTCTGGACCATTGTGTATGAAGTGTTCAATCAGATATGGGCCTTGTCCGCCATGCCTCCTGTTTCTCCACTGCTTTGCGGTCCTCAACTACGTTCAGGACTGTGTCTATCATGCACACAGGCCCAGGTACCTGTCTCACACACCCTGTACCTACCCTGCCATGTGCTGCTGTGTCATCACCCCACAGTTGCCTGTGTTAGGGCACGCCTGCTCTCAGGACATAGTCCCCCAACAATCCCTCCATGTGCCACATGTGCTTGGGCGTGCCCTGTACATGTGCTGCATATCTACTACTACTCCTCCTACTACTACTAATAAGCATTTATAGGGCACTACCAAGCGCACGCAGCACTGTAAACGTGAAAACACAAACGGACAATCCCTGCTCAATGGAGCTTATAATCTATAAAGACAGAGCACTAACAGGTGTGGAAAGAGGTTTGGAACAGGAGCAAAGAGACAAGAGCAGGGGAGACAGGACAAAGGAAGGAGGTAGGAACAAGTGTGAGAGGAAGACAGAAAGATGAAAAGAAAAAGGGGAGGATGGAGAACAACACACTCATGAGCCAAAGGCAGAGGCAAATATATGAGCTGTGAACTCAAGTGTGAGGAGGGGCAAAGAAGATGCCTGATGCATAGACAAAGGACGTTTATTCCAAGCATAAGAAGCAGCAAGGTGTAAGGTGCATACTGTCATAGAGCGGATGCTAATGAAAGTGAAGACTTAGAAAAAAACGCTGTCTTTCACAAAACAAATGATGTGCAGAAGATGCAATTGCCCTGCAGCACAGCTAGAGGGAGCAGGTGAAAACTTACAGAGGCTGAGTTAACATACCCGGCTGATGATTCTGCAGAAGGTAATCAGCTGCACCTGAAAAATAGCCCGGGGAACTCAAACGTGGAATGCCTTTATAAGCAGAAAGCTAGTGCAGGAGCGGGAAGAAGGAGGAGAAGGGGAGCTGAGACAGCCAAGAACAGCAGCCCAGCCAGGTCAAGCAGTGCAGCCAAGACAAGGACAGCAGGAGCTGGAAGAGGAGCAGAAAGAGCCAGAGAGAAAGTCGGACCGTGGAGAGTTAGTCCGGAGAAAGACTTGGTAGCAGGAGACCCCAGAGGTAAAGAGCTCAGAAGGAGAGAGCCCTACCTGGAGAGAGGCCTACACTCACCAGAAGACTCTGAAACAGGATTGAAAGGCTCCAAAAGGAAAGGTACTGATAGCAGAGTTACCTATTCCAGGAAGCAAGGAATTCTGAATTCCTCACCAGGTTTTCCTAGGCTACAGAAGGGTCAAGCAGTGCCTAGAAGCTTCCAAGAGAAAGTCTGCCAAAGAGACTGTGTCCTGAGAGCAGTGCCTGAGAAGTTATACCGGCTACAGGAAGCCAAGGTATGGTGACACTTTATTCATAAAGAGAAGCTCAGCTCCTAGAAGATCTTGTAAAGCAGATATCCAGTTTGAAAGGAAAAGAAGCAGGCCAGAGTTTTATAAGCCAGGACGTAAGGGCATAGGAACAAGCCATGCTTATTTGAGAGCCCTAGAACATCCTTACTGGAAACAAGGGAACAGAAACAGTGACTGGCAAACTATAACGGCCAGGGAAAGCCCCAATTCAGAAGGAGATAACAATGACCCAGAGCCCATGCAGATAGCGCTTGAGGATCCTATTCCCTTATCTCTAGATGAATTAATGGATTGTTCCATTTGTATTGCAGGCAGTTTGGAATCACTCCCTGAACTGTAAGTTATACAGACATTGATTTGAGAATACTCATGTTTGTGCTGAATGAAAGAGGAATGTTCACTCCTTTGTTTTGCTCTAAAGCTTGAAAGAATCCTGGGTTAAATCCTACAAGTAACTGTGAAGTTTGTAACAGTTTACCTCTTTACTTATGTTGTGGTGGAAGCCTGAAAAGAAGGGCTTTCTGTATTTCTGTATCTCAGCGAACCTTTTGCTTTAAAAGGGAAATAAAAGCCTTATTTACCCTCTACTTGGCATACACAATTTATTCACATAAGGAGCAGGACTACAAAGACCAAGATACCCTTAGCCTTAAAAGAGCCCTCTACTCCCAGAAAATAATAATATGCTCAACCTACCGTTACAGCCACTGGCCACCAGGGGGGGTTGATGACAATACCCACCTGCCTGTGGATGGGCGGTGTCCAGCGCTTCTGGCAGTCCATGCAGGTACATGGGACCAAGACGGTCTGCGAGCTCCTGCTCCAGGGGTGTGAGAGTTGGGGCAGAGGGGGCACCCCCACCGGTGCCCATGGCATGTTGCCTCTCCGCCACTATGTGTGCACGGACACCATGCTTAATGTAATTGAATCTCTTTCTCAGTCTGTCCAGGTCCCTGGTTGGTCCCTCTGCCTGGGCTACAGCCTCCTGTACCTCCTCCCACACGTATGTACGTGTTGCCACAGTGGTGCTGTTGCTCAGCCGGCCATAGAGCACCTCATACCGCTCCAACACCCTGGCCAGCAGGATGTAGTTTTCTTGCTGACTGAATCTCACAGCCCTCCTCTGTTCCTCAGCTGGCATCGATATACACCTTGGCACTAGGTGGCCCCTGTGTGGGCTGTGACACACCCGATGGGCCTGCAGCCACTACCACAGGCCCAACACTCCCTGCCGGCTCTGGGCCCTGATGAACAGGTGCCCCCCTCCCCTCCTGCCATGTCCTGCTGCTTCATCTCCCTGCCCTCTGTGCCCTCTCCCTCCCTGTCACACATCCCTGCTCCTCGTCTCCTCTGCTATACCTCACATCTCTTCGCCTCACCTTCTCTCCCTGATGCCTGCTCCTCAACTCAGCTCCTATCTCTCTTGGCTGCTCCTCGCCTCCCCTCCTCTCTCTCTCGCCTGCTTTGCCACACACCTCTCCACACTAAACCTGCCTCTGACACTCTCCACCACCACTCACCAACACAGCCACTCTCCACGACACACCTGCTTCTGACACTCTTCACCAACAACAACCAACAGTGCACGCCTTCTCTCCCTTCCCTACACAAACCCCTCAATGTGTACCAGGTGTGCATGTGTATTTATAGTTTTTTTTACATTGCGCATGCGCAGTGATGCAAGCACGTTGGCTGCGCGCGTTGCGCATGTGCCGCAGAGATGCGGAAGGTGCGTGCATGGGACACCATGTTATACATGCGCTGTGCGTGAGCGTGAGGCTTGGTGCATGCACGTAATGTCACACAGCACATACACCAAGCCTCACGCTCACACACAGCACATGCATAACATGGTGTCCTGTGCACGCACTTTCTGTGTCTCTGCGGTGCATGGGCAACGCGCGCAGCCAATGCGCTTGTGCTACTGCACATGCGCAACGCACGCAATGTAAAAAAACCCATAAAAACACATGCACACCTGGTACACGTTGAGGGGTTTGTGTAGGCAAGGGATAGAAGGCATGTACTGTTGGTTGTTGGTGAAGCAAGGAGAGTGTCAGAGGCAGATGTGTCATGGGGAGTGGCTGGGTTAGTGAGTGGTTGTGTGGCTGGGTTGGTGTGTGGTGGGGGAGGTGTGTGGATAGGTTGGTGAGGTGGGTGTCTGAGTTTGAGTGAGTTAGAGGAGTTGAAGGGGGTGGAGTTTATGGCTGGCTTTGTGGTTGCTGCATGTGCAGTGGGAGGTGAGCAGGGGCTGTGGTTTCCTGACGGAGGAGATGGTGTCCATGGGGCTGAGGCACAGGGCATGGGTATAGTCCCACTGCAACACAGACCTGCAGCTGTGGGGGCAGGTCAGGCAGGGGCTGTGCCAGCACGGCGCAGGAGGCGTGCGGAGTTGCAGGCTCACCAGCCTCGCCTCTACAGGCCCAGGGCCCAGCTCCAGGGCATGCATGAGGAACAGGACCTCTCCCTATACCGCCTGAGCATGAGGGTTATTAGGGAGCTCTATGAGGATCTAAGACCTGATCTTGAGCCCCTGACTGTCGGTCACATGCCATACCGGGTTTGATCAAGCTCCTTGGTACTCTACATTTCTTTGCCTCTGGCTGTTTCCAGTCATCTGTGGCCGCAGTGGGTGGCATGAGCCACCCCACAATCTCACGCTGTCTCCACCAGGTACTGCGTGCCATGATCAGCCGGGTGGGGAATTACATTGCCATTCCCAACACTAGGCAACAGTGGGGGACCCTGAACCAGGTCTTGAGGCATTTGCCGGGATACCACACGTGATGGGAGCTATTGATTGCACACATGTTGCCCTGGTCCCGCCCAGAGACAGGGAGGTAGTGTTCCGCAACCACAAACACTACCATTCCCTGAATGTTCAGGTTGTATGTGATGCAAATATGCATATGCTGAATGTGGTCCCTAGGTTTGCAGGGTCCATCCGTGACTCCTATATCCTGCATCACTCAGCACTATTCAGACAATTTGAGGCAGCCCAGTATGAGGACTGTATACTGCTGGATATGTATTTCACATCTCTGACATGCACATGGTAATCCTGTGACTAACCGTATGTGTACATGTCTGTCTTTGAGGTGTATCTCTAGTTGTGTGTGTGTCTCATCTGTCTGTGTGTGACCTAACGTGGGTGGGGGGGGGGGGTAGTGCCCTCCAGCTGTACCTTGCTACGGTGCTGTGTGATGATGGTAGAATGGACGCTAGCATTTGTGTCGTGGTTACAGATTATGTTGTTTGCAATCCGTACACCTACCCCTTGTTTTGTGTGTCATAACTTCACATGCTGATGCATAGTTGTGGTGTCCCATCATGTGATGTGTCATATAGAAGACCCTTCTGAGCCTATGGAGCTAAGCGAAGCAGAGGAATTTGCTTCAGAAACTGACAGGCAGTCAGAGCACATGGCTCAGGGTTTCCAAGGGAAACATAAACAAAGAGAGTCACGAGATGAACAAACAGGCCCATGCTGCAATGTATCCCCAAGCTCAGGAGTTAAGGGAAAACACCTGGTTGGGGGAGGGGCGGAGTTGAGCCCTAAGAAGCAGGGATATAAAAAGTGGTCAGTAGATTTGACCAGAGAGGAGGCAGAAAAAGAGAAGGAGAAGGAAGAGAAAGGAGAAGAGAAGAACAAAGAGGAAGCCAGAGAAAGAAGGACACAGAGAGCCAGTGCCCAAAAGCCAGGTGGGAGCAGCCCAGGACCGGTGCCGTCCATTGAAGGCAGCCGGAGGGAGAGACTGCCTGAGAGGCTAGTTTGGGAATACTCAGAAGCTCCAGGGAGAGAGAAGTGCTGGCCAGAGGATATTTGCATGTCTGAGGAAAAAGCTGAGAAGCTAAAAGGCAGGAAAACACATCCAGTGTTTGGAACCCTTGCTGGCCCAGCAGTGCTGAGAAGTTCTTCCTTTTTAAAACCAAAAGGTAGGCTTCACAAATTATACAGAGGTGAACCTAGGTATAAAAGTTTTCCTTGTGCTTGCCAAGAAGCATTGGACTCTCCTTATAGTAACTCCCATATATGCGGTACTTTACAACCCTGCTCATTAGAATGCTATAAAGAGAAGCCTCGGGAAGGCAGAGAGGGAGTGTATTCTGAAATGCCGTGTAGCAGTGTGCAAACTCACCCAGCTGGTAGTGATTCAGAAGAAATGCAGATAGAGCCTGTTATTGAGGATGTAACAGATGATCAAATGGACTGCACGTTATCACTAGCCGACCACATTAAATCACTTTGCTGACCAGGTTATTAAGAAGGCTGCCTAAGCAGCAGAAGAAAAGCAAAGTGTTTCTTTTTGGTATAAGAAGTGATTGTTACTTTTGTGTTTATATTGAGCACTGCACATTTTGAAGCTTGAAGCTAAAGAAGCTATTTGTCCTAAGTTCCTGAATGTTTTCTTTATGCCAGTTGCATATGGCTATTTTGTCCTGAGTTTTCACATGCGTTTAATCCGCCCGGAAGGGGAAATAAAATCCTTGTCATTTGCCTGAAACCACTCGACTACAAGCAGGGCCGGATTTACCTTGAGTGAGGCCCTACGCCAACAAAAATTGTGGGCCCCCAGCAGGGGCGGCCCAAGGGGGGTGCGGACCTCATTTGCATAAGGGGCCTCATTTGCATAAATATTTGCATAATGTTACCATATACTAACTTTTAGTAAACGTGCCTCTTAATGAGTGTATGGATAAAGAAAGACTAAAAGATTTCTACATTACTATAATCCAGTGCCAACTGCCAGACACATTAGGAACTACTACAAACACTGCCCATAGTAAACCCGCCGTATCCTAACAGCACTACCAGGACTCACAAAGCACCATACTCTACCAATCAAAAGGCAACACTGCAAATATTAAACCAATACATTTCAGAGAACAACAATACATGACCTACTGGGGAAAGAGAACAAGTGGCAATGTCAAATAGGAATTATATAAACAGAACACCTCAGCTCAGTTACACATGCAGAACATAGACCATCACCAAACAAGTAATCACAATTTAGAAATAGGAAGACAATAATTAAACTGGGAATCCCAAAAGCCAAACTTGGAATGTACAACACTGTAGAAATAAAACTATACATTAATTTGCTCTTGTACTAAACAAAGCGCAGATGTTAATGATGCACATTTACCAGAGCTGACATATTCCAATTAATAAATTCAAAATAAAGAGATATTTTTCTACCTTTTGTGCATTTTTTTCAGCTGCAATTGCTCCAGCCACTTTCTTCTGGTTTCTTCGTGTCTTCTGCTAACTCTCCATCGTCTGCTGTCCATTTGTCCTTTCTTCTCTCTTCTAGATTTTTTTCCATTCTCTCTCTACATCTGCTTTAACATACTAATCTTTCTCCTTTTGCTCTTTCCTCATTCCTATTTCATCCACTCAAATTTTACCCCTCCATCCTCAATCCCCACTTACTCTCCCAATACCCGGCCAATTGTAGATTTTTTATCCCTCCCACACAAAATATTTTTCCCTTCTCCATTTTACTCTTCCAGCCCCATCCCATTCTAATCCTCCCCCAACATCAGCTCCTTCTAGTTCCAGCCTCACCCAGCATCCATTCCCTTCTAGTCCCTGCATCAGCCCATTTCCAGTCCTAGCCATCCATCAGCCCATTTCCAGTCCTAGCAACCCCCCAACCCAATACCAGTCCTAGCCCCCCCATCACCCCACTTACAGTCCTTAACCCCCCATCACCCCATTTTCAGTCCTTAACCCCCCCATCACCCCATTTTCAGTTTAAGCCCCCCCTATAACCCATTACCAGTCCTAACCCCCCATCAGCCCACTTCCAGTCCTAACCCCATCAACCCATTTCCAGTCAGCCCCCCATAGCCCATTGCCAGTCCTACCCCCCCCCATCAGCCCATTACCAGTCCTAATCCCATCATCCCACCTCCAGTTTTAACCCCCCAGCCCATTTCCAGTCCTAGCCCCCCATAGCCCATTACCAGACAACCCCCATCAGCCCACAGCCCATTACCAGTCTTAACCCCCCCAAAGCCCATTACCAGTTCTAATCCCCCCCCAACAGCCCATTACCAGTCCTAACCCCATCAGCCCACCGCCAGTCTTAACCCCCCAGCCCATTTTCAGTCCCATCCCCCCCCATCGCCCATTACACGACAGCCCCATCAGCCCACAGCCCATTACCAGTCTTAACCCCCCCCCTAAAGCCCATTGCCAGTTCTAAGCCCCCCCCAACAGCCCACAGTCCATTACCAGTCCTAACCCCATCAGCCCACCTCTAGCCTTAACCCCCCCCAGCCCAGCCCAGCCCAGCCCAGCCCCGCCCATTTCCAGCCCCAGCCCCCCAATAGCCCATTACCAGCCCTACCCCCCCCAGTCCATTTCCAGCCCCAGCCCCCCCAATAGCCCATTACCAGTCCTACCCCCCCCATAGCCCATTACCAGTCCTACCCCCCCCGGCCTAAAGAAAAATGTAATTTAAAAAAAACCTGGTGGCTGCCGCCGCGGGGCCCCCTCTGCTGCCGCGGGGGCCCCGTCTACAAGCTGAAGCGGTGCGGTGCGGTGCGGTCGGGTCGGGTCCGGTCGGGTCTCTCCCTCCCTCCTTCCCTCCCTGCAGGCTGCGAGAGACGCGAAGATAGAGCGTCTCCTCGCGTCTGTGTTAAGCCGGCAGGGGCTGATGGGAAATCCCATCAGCCCCTGCGGGCTTAACACAGACGCGAGGAGACGCTCTATCTTCGCGTCTCTCGCAGCCTGCAGGGAGGGAAGGAGGGAGGGAGAGACCCGACCCGACCGCACCGCACCGCACCGCTTCACCTTGTAGACGGGGCCCCCGCGGCAGCAGAGGGGGCCCCGCGGCGGCAGCCACCAGGTTTTTTTTTTAATTGAGTTTAAAAAAAATTACCTGGTTCTTTTTTTGTGGGCCCCTGCCGGCTGTGGGCCCTACGCCATGGCGTACATGGCGTATAGGTAAATCCGGCCCTGACTACAAGTACTTCTTTCTTGGAGAGTAAAAAGGAACTACAGCTCCCATAAGGCAGTGCAGGAATAAATACTCTGCCATACTTTCTAAGTTAGAATACCCAGGCAGACCAACTCTACGTGCCCTAGGCACTGGGGAGGTTCCCAGGTGACAGATGTCATATGTTTCTGTCAGGATGTTTTGTGCATTTGGTTTGCACGTACATACTTGTGTCCATTTGGGTAGACATAAGCTCCTGCTTTAATGTTCCACGTTTCTTTCTGCCGGTGATTCAGGATATGGGTGTCGCTCCTGGTTGCTGACCCCTGTGCATCAGCCACGGACACGTGCAGAGAGGAGTTACAATGAGGCCCATGCCTCCAGCCGCTCTGTCATAGAGCGCACCTTTGACGTTTTAAAGAGTCGCTTCAGGTGTCTGGATAGGACAGGCGGGGCCTTACAATACAAACCACAGACTGTGGCAGAGATCATTATAGCCTCTTGCATCCTGCACAACATTGCTCTCTGGCACCATATCCCTGTCCAAATTAATGAGGATCTAGAGGATGATCCTACGTGCCCTCCTGTACGTGGCCGTGGTGACACATGTGAGGGCACAGCAGTCAGGCGGCAGGTGATTGAGGAGGTCTTCTCATGTAAGTACTGCATATGTTGCCACACACATTTGTTTAGATATGTGTATAGTACTACTGCTAATGAACATTTGTATCCCAATAGCAGTAAGATGCAACACTGCACTGACATATAACAGACACTGCCTGGCCATCCCAGCTTACAATCTAGTCATGACTGAAATGCAGACGATGTGAGCAGGGTACAACAGTGGGTGGAGGTGGATTATGTGTGTCAGGAGTAGTAGGCTTGTGGGAGGTGGTAAGCTGACACACATTTATTTAACATTTCTTATATACCGCCTTTCATGATATCAAGGCGGTTTACATTGAACAAACTGAAATTACATGATTTGTGGCTGATTGGGATAGGGGCTTCTGTACAGCCACAGGTAGTTAGTTTGGGGCTTTGGGTGCAGCAAGGTGAAAGGCGTGTAGTATGGGGTCAACAGTTGGAGAGCGGCCAAGAGATGGGACCAGTTGCCTAGACGTGTGTGTTCACATTTTGTAATATGAGCTGTTGATTGGTTGGTATGCTCTGATGAGCAGGGACTGTGTGTTAGTTGTTTCTGTATAACGCTACATGTGACAAGTAGCACTATATACATGCTCAGTAGTAGTTGGATTACTGGTACTTGAGATCAGTAAGGGAAGTTACTGCAACACCACAGTGTGCCTGCATGTATAGGTCAGCAGGAGAGCCTTGACATGGATGCGGAGACGGATAGGGAACCTGTGAGGTGTCCTGATAGGGGGAGTATTATTGCCATTATGTGTGTGGCTGTAGAATGGCCATGCAGTGCAGTGTTGCATATTTTCAGGCAGACAGAGATGATTCAAAGCCAGATCAGCAAGGTGTAGGTTACAGTAGGCAAGCCGGGAGCTGATTAGGAGGGGGATTTGGGTTTTAGTTGTGTGTTCAGGGAGGACTAGGGAAATATAGCTGATGACATCTAGACAGAAACCACAAGCCTCAACTAAAAGCTGGGTATGTGTGTAGAGGAGGAGAGTGCAGTCCAAGACAACACCTACATTGATGACCCTGGAGAAAGGAAGGTATGGCCACACACACAAGGACGCTTTGATGGGAGGGGAGGGTTTAGGTGCACATATAGGATATACATGCTTTGCCATTATCAATTTCACACAGTGGGATGACATGCAGCCATCAATGTCAGGTGGCAAGGAGACATGGGGGTGTGGTTTGGCAGACATAACTCAGGCGCGGAGAGATATATTTGCAACTCATCAGCACACAGCTGATAATGTAAGTCAAGGGATGAGATAGCCACACCAAGGAAATGTATATTGACAGAGGATAAGGAAGAAGCCCCTGGACATTTCCCTGTGGTACAGGAACTGACAGCGGGGTAGCAGAGGACATTGAGACACCATAACACACACTGAAGGGGCAGTGGCTGCAATATGGGGGACACAGGACAGTACTGCGGCCTTAGAGCTGAGCAGGGACACAGTAGCAAGGAGACGGTTCTGTTCAACAGTGTTTATGGCAGCAGAGAGGTGAGGAAGGGGATGGGCAGAGTATGGGCCCTTGTAGTTTGCCACACACACTTCAGTGATAACTTTAGCATGAAGCACATCTGTACAGTGTGATGGGGAACAGTCAGTCTGCAAAGGATCTTGGGGGGTCTGGGAGCTGAGGACATGAAGGTGCAGTGTGTGTTGCACAGCTACAACATGACATATGTATGTTTATCTTGTATTCCTCAGTCCACAGGATATACTTGGTGACTCTCCTAGTGCTGTGGTGCATTGGCAGCTGACTGTACGTCATCCAACATGCAGTAGTCTGTGGTAGGTGGACCTACAGCTACTTTGTCTGTGACGACAGTCAGGGGGAGCACATGTCTGCAGTGATCTGTCATATTGAACATATGTTGTTCACCTCTTTACCCTGCACCCCCATACCCCATATGTTGCTGTTGGCACACATATCCACATGCTCTCCTGGCCAGTTCGTCTTCTCCAACACTGTCTCTGGGACACGTCCAACAGAGCTGCAAATGTGTGCAGGTCCTAAGTGTTTGGGTGGTGGGCTGCATGTACACCCTTCCCTGACTTTGTAGCATCAGCCAACAGCAGTGTATCATTGCATTTGACAAGCCTTTATCTCCACTAATCTCCAATTGTGCACATACAGGCCATATGCTACTGCTGGCATGCTCACCTTAGCATACTGTGTGAGTATTGTCACGGCGACCCTGGGTAGAGCCTCCGTAGACCCAATAGGCCACTGCCTAGGGTATTGTGGTTTTTACTAACTGGTGCTCTCCTTTGAACAGAGTCAGTCAGTCAAGTGGTTAAAGCAAAATTAGGGTTTTATTCCCTTTCCCGGACAGATAATATTCCTTGCAAAAACACACAGAACAAAACAGCAACTAAACGAAAACAGCTAGAACATCTTTTCTTCTTTCCTTGTTTCTCTCACAAGGTCACATTGGCTGAAGTTCAACACAAAGAGGTTATGTCATCTGATAGACAAATCGTACAGTCCATTGGCTCAGGATCTGTGCAAATGTTATCACTCTCCCACTGCATTAAGCCTGGACCACTCCCAATACTCTCCGTGTCACATTCCTTACATGTGCTGGAGCATGGCTTGTTCTCTTGTGGCTGGTAAACCCCTTTCCTTCCAAGGTGTTTATCCCAGCCCGGGTTACAGAAATCCGGTACAGGTAATGTCTCTTTCTGGTTTGCCTCTCTTGGCTTTCTTAGTAGGAAGTCTGAGTATCTGTCTGAGTTATAAGACTGCTCAGGGTTGTGCTCATTAAAACTTCTAGCCTCTTCTCTATACAGATAAGGTTTCAAACTTGTTACCTTACTGCAGGCTTTGAAATCAGCTTTGAGCTTCCTCTCCCCTGGCACAGTTCCTTCAGCTTGAGCTAGGTTCCTCCGTGGCTCATGCAATCCCTCAGAGACTCTGCCCCACTTCCTGTTTTTGTGGAAATCCTTCCTGGGACTGTCGTTCCAGAGACCAGCTGCTCTACTGCTCTGAGCTCTCTGCCTTCTCTGACTTCTCTGCTCCTTCTGACCACGACTACTTCCTGGTTCAGACCAGGAACTTATATATCTCTCCTCTCTGCACGTTACGTCAGATTCTGAGGACAGATGCTCCTGATGAGATTCTCTAATTCTACCTGCGTCATTACTAGAGAAGGGAAACTTCATTTTAAACCCTTTCTGCTTTACTTGTGCTGACGGCACTGGCTGCTCAGCTGTCTTCACACATGCCGAGTCTTCACGTCCAGCCAAGTTTAAGGTAAGCTCTTCCTTTTTACTAGCCACTACCGGCTCTCTATAGTCTACTGTATCACAGTATGTGTTTTTGGGTTGGCTGTGTGATGATACAGCATGCAGGCATTTTGCATTATCATGTGGTGTGAGGGTTCTGTACACCTGGGGAGCGTTGGTGACCGTGCTATCTCTACCTTACTGCTGTTTACCTTGTGCACATTGTGGCCATGTGTTGTGTGTTGTGAGCTGTGAGCTGACCTATCTCTTGTGTGCTGACAGACTACTGCGCAACAGCATTATTGTATCACAGGTATCGCCATAATGTGGACTTGCATCAACAGTGGCTGGACATGGGGACATGGTGATTCTACACATTTCAATGACATCTTCTCCCTTCACCGTGACGTGTTGTGGCCTTTGAGAGCCTCAGGGGATCCCAAACTGACACTTGCTGCAAACACACGGTAGGTTGCACCTTTGGTCTTTTGGGAATGACATCAGCCTTTACATGTTAATGATTTACTGTTTGTTTCATGGGCATTTCATGTTGAGTCTCTGTACACGAACGCTGATGCACATGGGGTGGAACTGTGAAACGCCTGTGTAACATGGGCATGGACATGACCATATCCATGTGACATCCACGTCTGCGGTTCCAATTCCAAATGTCCACAACATGCACTGTGTTCTGTATTGTGATCATGTTATGTTTGCCTGTGTAACGTTTCATTGTGTACATATTGATGTTTGACTCTCTGCAATTTGGGCTGATGTTGCAAGTAGCATACCAATACATTGTTTATCCTCTTCTGACACAGGGCAGAGGACACACAAAGCACATCTACTACAGTGCATCCGACATCACCATCACCCACCTGTTGGAGGACACAACAACACCATTGAACTATCACTGGGAAATGGTGCCATAGGATGTTTGACCTCTGCGAGTGGGACACATGCCTAGGATGGACATTATTGTTGGACTGTTACTTTGGCCATGACAGGCCTGTCCAACACACTGTTGCTGCCGTGCTCTGGCTTGGTGTCATGTTCATCGCAGGAGACACACATGACCTTTCCAGTACTGTGGCATATTGTGATGTCACACTTGATTATGCATGCCCATGGTTTCAAGGACAGTCTTAATGGGACTTGTTGGGTTGCAGACACCCTTTGCACTGTGGACACTGTGTACCGGTCCCCACATGTGCAGCAGGGACTGACATTGTCGCTGTATGTTGTACATCCTTCTGACATTGTGTTGTTGTGTTTTGCCCATGTGTGTGACATGGAACACAGGATACGCTCATTTGTTTGGTTCAACACGAGCATACAGCCATGCATGTGGCACAGGGGAAACAATGGAGAGGTCCTCTTGTCCATGTCCGCCTACCCTCCACTTGGACATGACACAGTATTTGCCATCACACCACTTTACTGCACACCAACATCTTGGATTGATGTTTGCACTCACCAAGGATGTTACAGTGCATGTGTGGCATCACTGTATCATGTTTCAATGTACACGGTGCATGTGCATGTGACTGACTATGTTGGTGCAACACAGCATGTGGCAATATGGCTTCTGTGTGGGTTACTGTAACTTGTTTGACCTTTCTTTCCATCTCTATATACAGGTTATTGTGTTTGTTTACTGTACAGACGTGATGCTCTGCATTGATTTACAAACCTAGCAATGCATGTCTGCACAGTCCTATTTATCCCCTGAGATTCCAGCACTCACATTGCCCCGTTATATTTGGTGTGTTGCAGTGTGGGTGTCCATTTTCTTCCTTCATTTGTGCATTCCATGTACCGTGATATATGTGTACAGACACTGTATCCACACCAACCAGTGCAGGGGACCTTCTGCATAGTGTTATCTCTGCATGTTTCTGCGTTTTGTTTCATTTGAATTCTCTGTGTTCATGTGCCTCTGCTACCTGTTAGCATATCCTCATTTTGCATTTGACTATTGTTTTGGGTTACATTGTTGCTGCTTTGATTCCTATATCAGGCATTATGTGATAGCTGTAACATATATTTCGAGATCTGTGTTTTCACTTTCTTACTTTTAACAACATATGCTGTTTCATTTGTGTGCCTCCTGTGTTGACAGACAGATCTATTTTTATGAACAGATCATGATTGATGTGTGTTGGGCCCTCATCATGCACTGCTTACTGTCTACATGCACACATATGTAACTAATGCATTTGGGGCATGCAGCAGCATGTGGGGGGTGGGGGGGGGGCTAATGCATACTGCACACCATGCACCTAATGCACATTATCTCTCCTGCCAATCATATGTAGATGGGCCAGCGACTTTTCTGTAACATGTGGGTTGCTGCCCTGCAAAATGTGTTTTCAATTTTTCCCCTGTTATACAATCACCTTGATATTATGATAGACGGTATCTACACTATCTCTGATGATTAACCAAAATAAATATATGTGTTGGACGTACATTTGTCTCTGCTGCTGCTTGACCACACTGACACACGTCTTTAGTGATTTCATGGTCATGTAGATGGCCCACCTGTGCTCACATCCTTGTACAGTGCCAGCTGTCTATCTGCTAGCCATCTGCCACATCACTGGGTGTTACGGGTTCCCATACACACATTCCCTTTGAGGTAATATCTTTGCAGTGTGCTTGCTGTGGTTGTTTGGGATAGTGGTTACGAACATGTTGTAACACCATGGATTGCAGGTTTGATTCCCACATGGGGTTTTCTTTTTTTTTATGTGTGTTATCCATGAGCTACCTGCAGGTTCATTACCTATCCACACACCCTTCCATCTCTTCACTGTACACCAAAGTGTGCCCTCTGTGCTTCCTAACCATCACATATTAGCTGTTACATATGTGTCTTTCTTTGTAGTGTTCATGTAGGCAGTCCACTTGGGGATTGGCATTGCTGTGGTTCAGCTGGTCTGTGACACACCTGTTTGCAGGTTCAATTCTCACATGCTCCTTTTCTGTTCTGTTCCTTATTTTCCCCTGCTCCACAGAGCATCCCCTGCCGCCCTTTGTGTTTAGGTTCTTTCCTCTTTTGCATGCTGTATCCACTGCATAACATTTCATTGTGTATGTGCATGTAGTTATATGTGTCTCTGGTCCCAATTACAGACTGTGATCTGAGCTGTACACACCAGATCTGCATGTGCATTCCATCATGGTTTCTGTTGGAGGTTTGCCTATCCTGGCAGACAGCAGGCTTCTTGTGTGATGCCCTGCAGTATTCTTGTATGCAGCCTTTTGCTAATGACCTCACATTGATGGTGTAGCCTACCAGTTTGTGCTTTGACATTTGTGCTGATGGTCATAGGTTTGATTCCTCTGTGTTCTTTTTCATTTCTATGCCTGTCCTGCACAGCTACTTTTCATTCCTGTAATAGTCATATCTGGCAGATCTGTGCTGTTAGCACATTGTACCCTTATCACAGTTGCCAACAGAGAAAAAATATGCTAGCTGTCCAAAACGGGTTAAATAAATAAATAAATACACAGTATTCATCGCTAGCATCGTAATTCAAAGGCATCAATATATTTCCTGTCTAACTTTTTCACTGTCCAACTTTCACATCCATATGACATTATTGAAAATACTGTGGCTTGAACAAATTGAATCTTTGTATGGGGAGAGACATCTCTGCTCTTGAAAATCTTGTCTAGGTCCTTAAAAGCCATTCTGCCAAGAGCAGCGCATCATTGGATTTCTTGTCTGCATGTCATTTCTTCATTGATAGTTGATCCAAGTAGTTTAATGTCAACTATTTCAATTTTTTGTCCATCAACAATGAACTTATTGATTTTGCCAGTTGTCAGGATCTTTGTCTTCTTTACATTAAGGTGCAGGCCCATTTTAAGATTATGTTCCTTGATCTTGAGAAGCAAATGTTTCAGATCGTCTTCACTTTCAGCCAGTAATGTGGTATCATCAGCATAGCGAAGGTTGTTGATGAGTCTTCCATCGATCTTCACACCTCAGCTGTCTTCATAGAGTCCTGCTTCTCTGATTTGTCCTGCATATAAATAAAACAGGTAGGAGGAAAGTAAGCAGCCTTGTCGTACATCTTTGTTGATTTTAGACCATTCTGTTTCTCCTTGTTCAATTCGAACTGATACTTCTTGATCAATGTAAAGGCTGTGCAAGTGAACTATCAGGTGTTCTGGTATATACATGCTTCTTAATGTGGCCCAGAATTTCTCATGGTTTATAGAGTAAAAATCCTTGCTGTAGTCAATAAAACACATATAGATATCCTTTTGGTATTCTTTGGTCTTTTCAAGGATCCATCTAACATCTGCAATGATATCTCTCATTCCTTGCTTTTTCCTGAACCCTGCTTCCACTTTAGGCAGTTCTTATTCCAGGTGTGTTATAGTCTCTGCTGAATAATCTTGTGTAGAATCTTGCTGGCATGTAGGATCAGAGCAATCGTGCAATAATTTCCACAGTCAGTGGGATCACCTTTCTTTAGTATTGGTATAAACACAGATCCTTTCTGGTCACTTGGCCATGATGTCATCTTCCAAATTTCCTGGCAGAGCCTGGTAAGTATGGTAACAGCTGTATCAGATTGCTATAATACTTCAATGGGAATGCCATCAATGCTTGGTGCTTTGTTCTTTGACAAGATTTTCAGTGCTGCTTTGACTTCTTCTTTCATCACCAATAATTCCTGATAATAAGGTACAGGTTGAAACGGCTGTTGGTCTACTTGATCTTTATGGTATAATGACTCTATATTATCTTTTCACCTTTTCTTGATTTTCTCAGCATCATTCAACATGGATCCTTGAGCATTCCAATTCGAAACTGGAATTTTCTCTTTAATTATCGCAGCTTTAGGAAAGCAGATCTTGTTCTTCCTGTAATAGTTTCTGATTCTATTTCCTTGCATGTGTCAATGTAGTACTTTTCCTTGTCTTGTTTTGCTGCACATCAGAAATCTGAGTTTTGCGGTTGCCTCTCTTTCTCCTCTGGCTTTAGCTAATCTGCATTTCTGGGCAATTTTTAGAGTTTCTTCAGTCATCCATTTTAGAAGTTCAACATAACCTTCTTGATGTCATCCCATAATTCTTCTGGAGCTCTGTCATTTGTATCTAAAGTAGTAAATCGATTTCACAGGCAGTCTTTAAATTCCGGTGGTATATTCTCAAGGGCATATTTTACTACATTCATGAGTCTTACTCTTTTTCAACTTTAGCTTGAGTTTGCATACTAGTAGTTGGTGATCTGTACCACAGTTAGCTCCAGGTTTTGTGTTTGTTAATGTTATAGAGCTTTTCCATCGCTGACATCCACAGATGTAGTCAATTTGATTTTTGTACAATCCATTGGGTGACGTCCATATGTACAGTTGCCGCTTGTATTTCTTGAAGAAGGTGTTTGAGATGAATAGATTGTTAGTCTTGCAGAATTCTGTCAGTCTTTCTCAAGCTTCATTTCTGTTGCCAAATCCATATTTTTCAACCACTTTTCCTTCTTCTTTGTTGCCAATTTTTGCATTCCAGTCACAATTACAATGATAGCAGCAGTGCAATTTGAACCCTGGCCCTAGCCCACTATTCTAAGCATTAGGCTATTCATAATGATAGTTGATAGAGCTCTGAGATGATTCAAGTCCGGCGAGTATTGAGATAATTAACTGGATAAAAAAATCAGCAACTATGGAACAACATTTGCAGATAAGTGATTAGAAATTTTGTTTGGCTATTTAAGCAATTTTGTATCCTGTGATAAGGAAGCTTATCATAGTTCAGGAAGGAGCTATAATAGAGGTGAATTGGCACTGAATAAGCAACCTGTCTTAGCTGGTAGAAATACTAAAACAGAATGTTTTCATAAAAGACTACCAGTCCCAGAATGCACCAGGTTTCAAACAGCCACTAGAAGAGCTGAAGTGGGGAAACGTGTGTTCAATCAGGAAAGCTATGAGGTAATCCCCAATCACTCATCTCCAAGGCAGGGCTTGATTCAGCACAGCTGAGCTGTGCTAGGGTGGAGTATCCCTCTAAACAAGTTAAAAGTAAAACATATTCTACACAGAATCAGAAGGAGAGGGAGATCAGGAAGCAGCAGCAGCAGCCACAACGTGGAAGAAAGAAGAGAAAAACATCTTGGAGGTCTAAAGAAGGAGCCCATAGCAGTACGTGTGTTGGGAGTCATTCCAGAGGCAAGCATACTCCATTGGACTGGAGGAAGCCAGAGGAGTGGGGTTACAGAGCCAGGAATTCCCAGACGGCACCTTTGAAGGAGACGGCTGCATTTGGAAGGGGCCCTAAGACCAGTGCAAGAAGGTACGTGAAGAGAGCCCAGTGTCCAGGGATCTTGATTGGAAGGCTGGACATAAAAGCTGGACTACATACTGGCCAGGATATCTGGAGAGGAAACCTAACAACAAAGGAAGCTCAGGTATGAACACTGATCTATGCCCTAGCTCTTCACTTGGAAGACAGCAGGGAAACAAGTATTGTCCTGAGAGTGCTCCATTAAGGAATTCCTCTGAGCCAGACCATGATATTGATTCTATGATAGTTGAAGAAGAAGGAGATATTTTAAATGATCAGAATGAATACATGGATTGCTCTCTGAATAAGCTGCTGTGGTAAAATACTTTCAGAAATACAACAACCATCAAAAGGAACTATAACTTGTTCTTTTATCTACCCAGAAAAGTTTACAAGAAAGCTTTAGGGTAGGATTTGAGCCACGTAGAGAAAGTGAACCAGCAAAAGGGTTTGCAGCTGGCTAATGATTGGTAATTAAGCCATGCACAGTTGCACGTGAGCTCTGAAAGGAAACTACTGTTTGTGTGTGAAAATAGAAGAAAGTTATCCTTGAAAAAGAACAGTTTTTGGTTACTTTTGGGTTTTGTTTTTGCTTTTGGAGCACTGCTAAAAGGTATTAGCAGGAGCCCTTAAAAAGACCTTTTCTGTTTCCCCATCAAGGTCTTTATTGTTTGTTTGATTGCTTAAGAAGTTCAGTTGCTGATATCATGATTTGTTTTTCCTAAGTACAATACTGAAGCAAGTTGTCCTTTTGTGTTACCAAGTAAATCTGTGTGGGAGAATTAACCCCATAAATAAAATATATTTTTCTTTGCTTACACTCGAGCAACACAACTCATTATTTTGTGAACGGCTGATTCTGGTATGAATGGACTACATTCCCCACAATCCTTTGCAAGTCATAATAGTATTTTGCCTTTGCCAAGACTGTGGACATTCACGCCCAGCGCCCCCGTTTACAATCCTGAAGCAGAATTAAATTATATAGTTTGAAACGCGTTGGTTTCCTATAACCACATTTCTTTTGGAGCACTATCAAATCACATAAAAATTACAAAAAGAATAAAAGGACGAATTGGAGGATGCTTTCTGATAGCTACCTCGGTTTTTAAAGTCTGACATTTTTACCGGTCTCTTGTTTGAGCAATATTTATAGGAAGGTGTGAACGCACTAGATGAAAATTTATTTCTTATTTTTTCATTCAAGTGGATTAAGTTTGTATTCTGTATATGGCAACCCATATCATATAAACCACAACACAATGACAATTCTGTTCCTGAAAACATCTACACACAATGCATATATGAGCACATGCAGTCTTGCCAGCACATACACTTATATGCATGCATTTTGCTGCATAAGAACATAAGAAAAGCCATACTGAATCAAACCAAGCTCTATCAAGCCCAGCATCCTGCCTCCCACAGGGCCAGTTCTGGTAACAAGTACCCAACAGATCCCAAAAAAGTAGATCTGTTTCTCATAGTTCATTTTCAGGGATGGACAATGGCTCTCCCAAGAACTTGTCCAATGCAGTTTTAATCTCACTGTAGTTGGCATGTACAGGGGTGGAATTGGATGGAGCATAGGTGGAGTGTAAATTTACATGCATAAGTTATAAAATTAGAGCAAGCGTAAGTGCCTGTTCTTAGAGTTTTGCATCATTTGCACCCATATTTTGTAAAAAAAAAAAAAGTAGGCGTCCATTTTCCTTTATAAAATAGGCTGAGGATAGGTGCATTCTAGGTGCCTAAAACTAAATGCCCAGTTATAAAATTACCCTTCGAATGTACAGGTATGTGCTGGTTTACACTGCGTGTTCTTTCAGTTGTGAACTAGTTTTCTAAGAGGCCTTTTCACTTATGTTGTTGTTATTAAGTGCCGTCGAGTCGGTGTCGACTCTTGGCGATCCTCTGGATAGTTGACTTAAACTTTGTTTGGTCTTCAGCCAAGTGGCTCATTGTTGATAGAGTGGTATCCATAGCTGCTGTTATTGTATCGATCCATCTCATTGCCGTCCTTCCTCTTTTACGGTGACCTTCTACCTTGCCAAGGATTATGTCTTTCTCCAAGGATCTCTTTTATTTTATTTTATTTTATTCTTTTTTATACCGCACTCTTTAGAATCAGTGCAGTTTACACGTATACTAACAGGTACTTTTTATTCCCTTGCCTCCGAAGGGCTCACAAGGATATGTCCAAAGTATGAAAGTTGAAGCCTTGCCATCTGATCTTCTAAGGAAAGCTTAGGTTTGATCTCCTCTAGTACTGACTGGTTTGTTCTTTGGGCAGTCCACAGTTTCACATATAAAGCACCATTTTGCACATAGAAAACATTTATGAAGTGACGGAGAATTTATAGTTTGGGCACTGCTCCAAAGTAGTGATGATAAACCTTTTCTAAGATGGCAAGATGTCCAAGATCTAGAATTAAAAAACAAACAGCAGCAGACATCAATAAACAATCAGAAATCTGACTGGGTACATTAAAATATGAGTGAAGGACTCTCAGCCAAGTTAGTGATCATGAAAGCTGACTGAAGTCTACAAAGGACTAATAACCAAATTCAAATTCAGAAAATAATAATCAAGTCCTTTTAATCAATCAATTTAAATCCATGTGTTTAGGTATTCAGTGTTTTTTGTTGTTGTTGTTTTTGTTTATTGATGCAAATCACTGTTTGATTCATTCTGCTGTGGCAATGCCTTTATCCCAAATTCTTTTGAATGTAATTTGAAGTATCTAGAATTACCAGGTTGGTGTTGGTGCGGTGTCAATAGAAGTTCATTCTCATTTTTAAAATCATGTCTCTTGAGTCCCAGGAGATTTGATGAGGAGTGCCAATTTAGGGAGTTGTGCTATAGATTTGTCTGTGTTTTAGTGTAGTTATGTATTGAACAACCTGGTCATGGTCCCCGCCACAGTGCTTTTGTTCTATGGCACAGGGGATCTACATTCAGATCCCCCTTCTATTGGGTCACTTAGGCCTAGATATGCCATAGAGTTTATGCAGTTAGTCCTGGGAAAGCAAGTAGGAAGGGGGATGCCATGTGTACTTCCTTGGACAGGCAAGAGTCCCTCTGTTGCCTGGGAAGTCTGAAGAAGAGAGCAGCAGAGCTTACTGAGGGAGAAAAAAATTGAGAAAGTTCTGATCATCACCTCTGAAATGAGTCTTCCACCTGCTGCTTCCAGCTCTGATCAGTGGTTAGTTCTGGGGGCAGGTGCTCCCTATTTCCAGATAATGGGTTGTTCAAGTTTTAGTAATTCCTTTTTCGTTTCTCCGGGCCAGTCCAGGGAATGATATTTTGTCGTTTCTGCAGAGCGGTCTCGATAAAGGGTTAGCACTCAACATGCTCAGGGTGCATTTGGCGGCCTTAGCCTGCTTTAGAGGTTTGGTAAGCGGTCGTCGTTTGACGGCGCATGGTGATGTTCGTCGTTTTTTCCGGGCTGCAGGCATTCTCAAACCTCCCTTGCGCCAGGTCGTGCCGGCTTGGGATTTGAACATTGTGCTAGAGGCTTTAACGCAGCCTCCCTTTACGTCACAGTTGTCCGGGAAGTTAAAGGAATTGTCCTGGAAAACGGCGTTTCTGGTGGCTATCTGTTCTGCTCGTCGAATTTCTGATTTGCAGGCTCTGTCTTGTAGGGAGCCTTACCTGCAGTTTTTGGCGGAAAAGGTGATTCTGCGTACAGTGCCCTCCTTTCTTCCTAAGGTAGTGTCTGCTTTTCATATGAATCAGTCGGTGTCTTTGCCTGTATTCTCGGAACTCTCGGGCTCTCTGATGGATAACGCGCTCAAAAGCTTGGATATGGGCAGAGTGTTGAAGAAGTACCTCAGGGCGTCTCAGAGTTTGCGTAAACCAGATCGCTTATTTGTTCTGTTCGGGGGTCCGCGTAAAGGGCAGGCGGCGACGAAGGCGACTATTGCCAGATGGGTCAAGCAGGCCATAGTGACGGCTTATGAAGTACAGGGTAGATCTCCCCCAGAGGGTCTTAAAGCGCATTCTACGTGGAGTCAAGCAGCGTCCTGGGCTGAGTATGCCGCAATTCCTCCAGTGGATATTTGTAGGGCCGCCACCTGGTCTTCCTTACATACTTTTACAAGACACTATCGGTTAGATGTTCAGGCCAGGGAGGATGCGCCGGTCCCTCCCAATTTTAGGTACTGCTTTGGTACTACCCTATTGTTCCCTGGACTGGCCCAGAGAAACGAAAAGGGAAGGAGAAATTAGGTCTTACCTGCTAATTGTCTTTCCTTGAGTTTTCTCCGGGCCAGTCCAGGGCCCACCCCGGGGTTCTTTTCCCTCTGTTCGGTCTTTCAGTTTGTGGATTTCACACGAGACATGTCCCAGTATGCTACAGGTTTCTAAGAGTGGGACATCTGTTAGTGTGGTTCTTGGGGCTCCCTTTCCTTAGCCGTAAGGGCAGTTCTTCCGAAGATGATCGTTTCCGAAAATATTAAAAAAAAAAAAAACCCCAAACGGGTTCCACAGGTTTTCCTAAGGCATTTGTGAGCTTTTTGTCTGGGGAAATGTTCAAAGTTAACAGGGGTTTGTTATTTTCTAATGTCACAGATATTTTCTAGGCTGCTTTGACAATAGGAGACTGGAGCGGAGTGGCAAGGGGAGGGGCTTAAGCTGCTAGCAAAAGTTTGGTTTACAGTCCTCAGCTGCTGGAAGGGATTGACAACCGCCAAATGCACCTTGAGCGTGTTGAGTGCTAACCCTTTATCGAGACCGCTCTGCAGAAACGACAAAATATCATTCCCTGGACTGGCCCGGAGAAATCTCAAGGAAAGACAATTAGCAGGTAAGACCTAATTTCTCCATATAGTTTACTGTACACATTTTGTAGATTTCAAAGTTCTTTGCCAGAAGTAATTAGCATGTGCTACATTTTGGTTAATAGACTCCAAGCCTTTCTGAAGTGATTGCTGCAGTTGGTTTACCACTTTAACGAGCTCTCATATTTGACTTTCTTGGCAGTGAAGCTTGCAAAATACTGAAAGAAGATTAGCTGTGAACTTCCTTTTCTTTCAATATTTAATATAAGCAATTTACATCTCCAAAGAGAGGTGACACTAAAAGTCTTAATGAAAGGAATTAATGTAAACTCATTTTCTTTATACATTTCTCTTTTAATACTAGATTTTCAGACAATGATTTCTTTTATTTTGTTGTTTCAAAGTGAGAACTAATTATTTCCTTTTCAGAAGTAAGAGACCTTCAAGCTGAACTTAGTCTAGTACAATTACTATGGATCTCCAAACTTTTCTCTAAGTCTCTTTATAAAGTTCATATAAAGTTTCTGATTGACAAACCTTTCAGACTGTATCACAGCTACAGTTTTGGTAGATGACCTATTACATAGTACAGTGGCGTGCAAAAGTCTGGAATCACTTGTGAGTTTTACATTTTTCGTACTTTCTAACGTTTTTTTTTTAAATTTTGCATTAGCCCAGCATATTCATCTTTCTACCACATTAAAAGGGATACATTTGGCTATTAGAGTTGACTTTTTTGCATTCCTTGCTTCCAATTTAAATACTTTGCAGAAATTGGGAGATAGCTACTGCAATTTTTGTGGATCCTGCGTCAAAACTGGATCGAGATTATCCAATATGCACACGTTATTTCTGACCAATCAGGAGGCTGGTTTCACTAACCAATCTCAATGCAGATATCTAGCCAACAGTGGCAGTCCATAGAATAAAACGTTTACTAATAAAAACCTGTGCATGTTATAAAAAATATGTAAAACCGATGTATACAAATCTAAAAAGCCCATTGGCTAAAACTGAGAAAAAAAATGAAAAAGGACAGAGTAGACATCCGCAAAGTGTATAAATGAAGAATAAAACAAAAAATAGTGACTATGGGAGAGATCATATGCTTCCTACAATAATGCCAATATTGAATTCTTGACAGAGAAGGCTATAACAGCAGCATAATTCCTATGCTGCATGGTGATCAGAGTATGAGGGTAAAGAGAGACCATGTTTAGTGTGACCCTCATGCATATGTGGAACTCCTATATAAGCGAGTGCAATTACCAACAGATATATATGAGAAAGTAATCGTGCTCCAAGTATCAGCCCAAGCATAATGGTGGCTAATGCTGTGTAATACTCACTAGCTCCACAGTAATTCTATTGTGTGGAGATGATCTGTGCCTAATAGTTCTACAAAATTTAAAAATTTTGTTCAATAACCGGTATCAAAGATGCATGGGGATATATCACAAGTAAGCAGTGTAAAAGGAACGACAAAAATTTGCCTTAATATTTGTTAGCTTCCACAGCGAGTAAACGCTATTCTGAAAAGGGAGATACTAGTGGCGGTTCACTCTTTAAAAACGCTAACCTGTGCGCCAAAAAAGGGGGTCAAAGGTACCAAAAAAGAATCATGTCCCTCAAAGCTGAAATAAATTAGATCAGTAACCCCAGCCCCAAAATAGCATTCCTAAATCTAGTCACATGAAACATGACATGACAGCAGAAAAAGATCACATGGCCTATTTATTTATTTATTTATTACAAGTTCTTATATACCGCACTATTCGGCATCAGCGCGGTTTACATTATAACATAAAGACCATAACAACAAGCTGTTTGGTTTACATCGAACAGGAGTACAAACTTGGAGAACCGGGGTAAACTATATACATGAGATAATTACATAGAACAGAATAGAGTCTTAGTAATATAAAGAACGGTATGGTGTGTTCATGAGTGGGTCACTTCCTCTGGTTCAATTGCTGGTAGGGTAGTATTGAAGGAAGAGGTGGTATTTGAGTGCCTTCCTGAACTGGAGTAGGTCAGTAATGGCCCTTATGTCGGAGGGTAGAGCGTTCCAGCATTTGGGGACATAGAAACTGAAGGCTCTGTTTGAGGTTGTCATGTTGCACTTTGTCGACGCCTTCGAGGTAGTCAGTAGGTTTACGGCTGTTGCTCTTCTGGATCTGTTGGGGGGTACAGTGTGAATCAGATCTGTGAGTGAGGAGGATGAGATACCCTTGATTGCCTTGAATGATAGGACTAGGGTTTTAAAGATGATCCTCCCATGGATGGGGAGCCAGTGAAGCTGTTTAAGAATGGGAGTTACGTGGTCGCTTCTGGAGGCTCCGTAGAGGACTCTTGCTGCGGCATTCATGGCCATCTGTAATGGGCTAAGAGTGGATTGAGGGAGACCTTGTAATATGGCATTTGCAAAGTCGAAGTGTGGCAGGATTAGCGCTTGGTATATGGTTCGGAAGTCGTCCGGGTCCAACAGGGAGCGCATATGCCTGAGCGAGCGTATTTTGAAGTATACAGCTTTGACTATGTTATTTATGTGATGTTTCATATCCAGACGTTGGTCCAATGTAACTCCAAGGTATCTTATTGTTTCTTTAGCTTGTAGGTCAGCTTCCTTGACACTGACGTGGGCTGGAGGGGTGAAGTTGGGGTCTTTTGGAGATGAAGAGCACCTCTGTTTTTTTATGTTGAATGCGAAGGTTTTGTGATTGGAGCCACTCTGAGACCGAATTGAGGCAGTCTACCAACGGTGCCAGGTCTAATTGAGTTGTAGAGAAAGGCATATATAAGAGAATGTCATCTGCGTATATCAAGCAGTTGACTTTGAAAGATCTTATGATGTCGCAGATGGGCTGCATGTATATTAAATAGTAGGGAAGACAATGAGGAACCTTGAGGCACACCTTGCTTTTGCTGGAAGCGTTTTGACTCTTCTGTACCGGACTTCACATATTGCCATCTTCCATCCAGATAAGAGTTACACCATTCTAATGCACTGTCGCAGATACCTTTCTCTTTCAGTCGTCCGAGGAGAATTTCGTGGCTTACCGAGTCGAACGCCGCAGCGATGTCTAAGAAGACGAGTACAAATCCTTGTCGGATGTTGTTAATGCCTGTGATAATGTCGTTGAATAGGTTAGTGAGTAGGGTCTCGACCCCATGATATTCTCTGAACCCATGTTGGCAGTGATCTAGGGGAGCTGTGGTGTCTATATGATCTTGGATTTGCCGTTGTGCCTCCTTCTCAATTATCTTGGCTAAGAGGGGAATGCTAGCTATAGGCCTATAAGATTCGACCTTTTGCGGGTCTAGCTTGGGGTTTTTCAAAAGTGGCCTGATGGAAGTCTGCTTGAGTGCTGCAGGGAAGTACCCTGTTGTGAATGAGAGGTTCATTAGATTTGCAATGAAGGGGCTGAACGCACAACGTAGCTCCTTAATCCAAAAAGCTGGGCATGGGTCCGTTTGTGCAGTGGAGGTATTGAGAGATGCTATGGTGTCCTCGATGCATTTAGTGGATGGTGTAGAGAAATTATTTAGTGGGGTTGCATTCGTTGGTTCTTGGAACGGGACTGTTGACACCTTGTTAGTTTGCACTATCTTGGATTGCATGTAGTCAGCGAATTTCTGTGGATGAATCTCACTGTGTTGTTCGGGAGAAGGTTCCTTTGAGAGGGATTTGACCAGGTTGAAGAGGTCACGTGGTTTATTCAGTGATCTCTTTAGGGTGTCTGTGTGATATTGTTTCATTGTGGTTGTGATTGCTTCACGGTGTGTGGAGAGGTGAGTACGGTAGGCGATCTGATCTTCAGTGGAAAGTGATCTGCGCCAGCGGCGCTCCAGTCTGCGGAGTTGAGTCAGAGAGGATCGCAATTCAGGAGAGAACCATGGGGCGGTGTGCTTCTTTTTCTCCTCTTTGTGTTATTGGAAATTGGAGGTTGTGATATGGCATGCAGATTGGAGTTCCAGGAGGTGATTAGTTCGTCGAGGTCTGGTATGGTTTTGTTGAGGAGTGATTGGGTCTCAGTCAAGATGTGTTCCCTGTTAAATGGTCTAAATCTTCTTGTGGGCGTCCGTGATGTGCTGTGCATGTTTTGGCTTCTGTGCAGCTTCTCATTGATGATGGGGATCTGGAAAATGATCAGTTTGTGGTCTGACCAGGGTACATCAACGATTGATATTGGTAGGTTGTGGTTTTGTTCAAAGACTGGCTGAGGAGCAAATACCAAATCCAGAATGTTTCCCTTTATATGAGTGGGTTTATTGATAATTTGCTTGAGTCCCAGGTCTTCCATAGCACCAAGGAAGGCAATTGCGTGGTTTTGGGATAACGATGGGAGATTGAAGTCACCCATTATCCAATTTGGTTTATTGGGATTGAGGGTGCTGGCAGTAAGGTCAATAATGGTTGGGAGGTCATCTGGAGACGTGGACGGTGTCCTGTATAAGAGGTTGAGGGAGATTTGCTGGTTTGTAATGGAGAGTATGTCTAGATTGTTTGAGCTAGAGGAATCTGTTATGTGGAAGTTAAGGTCCGATTTGGAGACTATGAGCACCCCTCCTCCTTTTTTGTTTTCTCTATGTCTTGTGTGTATGGCGAAATTGGGTGGTAGAAGTTGGTTGATGAGAACGTTATCTTCCGCTGATAGCCAGGTTTCCGTGATCATGAGTATCTCTAGGTCATAGCGGGAAATTGTTTCAAGAACCACAGGCCATTTTTTGCGAATAGAACGCGCATTTATGATGGCACATCTTAGGGGTCGGTAGTTCGGAGGTTTTTCCTGGGTGGGTGTATTGGGCAGCTGGAGTGCTATGTGTATCAAATGGGAGCGGCGTGTGTAGGTGTCACTTCCTGGGTGGGAGTATGGGGGTCCAGACCACCTTTTTCCATGGCTATTTAAGATGGGGATAATTCCATGAGATATGTAAAGGGCTTGGGAGGTTCCGAGCCAGTGAGTAAGTAGGAAAAAGCTGATAAGGGCGAAGAGCTGGAGGGCCATTTTGCGAGTTCCTGTTGTGTGCGAAGTACTGTAGATATGCTGCAGTATAGTGCAATAGCAGGACAGAGAGTGCAGTAGTGAGACACAAAACAGTATAGCAATGGACAACGGTATATGATGCTACTGACAACAGTATAAGAAGCTATTGACAGTGTTATATAGGCTACTGACAACAGGATAGGTACTATCACAATGTTATATAGGCTACTGACAACAGTATAGGTACTATCAACAATGTTATATACAGTATAAGAAGCTATTGACAGTGTTATATAGGCTACTGACAACGGTATAGGTACTATCAACAAAGTTATATAGGCTACTGACAACAGTATATGAGGCTACAGATCATAGGATATGTGTGACCATAGGAGAATACTGATATCGGCTTAGTTGGGTATGCTGGAAGACTCATTTATAGCCAGTGTTTTAGAAGTGGTATACTTGCTGTGATCGATAGGTGGCTTGGTTCAATGTGAGAGCGAGGTCTGCCATAGGTGCGCTCCAGCTGGAGGTTTGAAGAAGACGGAGATCTTTTTCAGATGATGTTGATGAGGTTAGTTTCAAACCCGCCAGGCAGTCGAGACACTGCTGTGCTTATACGGATTATCTGTGTTTCTTGCCGTACCCCGCCTAAGGGCCACGCCAAAGGGCCCTCTGGCGAGGCCCTCAGGTGCGGGCCCGCCAGGCGCGGGCGCGCCCGATGGCGCGCTGCTTTTAAACACCTTGTGCTGCTCCAATTGGGCAGGGAAAGCTACGCGGCCCCTCCCGCTGCTGGTGGCTCGATCCCCGGGAAGGGGAGAGCTGCTGGTGGTGGCGGGGGTCTGAAGAGGCCTGCGCCCGATGGCGTGCTGCTTTTAAACACCTTGTGCTGCTCCGATTGGGCAGGGAAAGCTACGCGGCCCCTCCCGCTGCTGGTGGCTCGATCCCCGGGAAGGGGAGAGCTGCTGGTGGTGGCGGGGGTCTGAAGAGGCCTGCGCCCGATGGCGCGCTGCTTTTAAACACCTTGTGCTGCTCCGATTGGGCAGGGAAAGCTACGCGGCCCCTCCCGCTGCTGGTGGCTCGATCCCCGGGAAGGGGAGAGCTGCTGGTGGTGGCGGGGGTCTGAAGAGGCCTGCGCCCGATGGCGCGCTGCTTTTAAACACCTTGTGCTGCTCCGATTGGGCAGGGAAAGCTACGCGGCCCCTCCCGCTGCTGGTGGCTCGATCCCCGGGAAGGGGAGAGCTGCTGGTGGTGGCGGGGGTCTGAAGAGGCCTGCGCCCGATGGCGCGCTGCTTTTAAACACCTTGTGCTGCTCCGATTGGGCAGGGAAAGCTACGCGGCCCCTCCCGCTGCTGGTGGCTCGATCCCCGGGAAGGGGAGAGCTGCTGGTGGTGGCGGGGGTCTGAAGAGGCCTGCGCCCGATGGCGCGCTGCTTTTAAACACCTTGTGCTGCTCCGATTGGGCAGGGAAAGCTACGCGGCCCCTCCCGCTGCTGGTGGCTCGATCCCCGGGAAGGGGAGAGCTGCTGGTGGTGGCGGGGGTCTATCTAGTCTGCCCTTCCATATCAACTACAATAGTCCCCTTTTTACCTTTAGAGATCCTGTGTGTTTGTCCCATACTTTTTTGAATTCATAGTAACATAGGAACATAGTAAATGATGGCAGATAAAGACCAGTATGGTCCATCTAGTCTGCCCAGCACAATGTCAAGAGTAGATACACCTGCTGCTCCATGCAGGCCCCCCCTCCCCATATCTTTGCCCAGGGGTGAACCCACCACTCCATGTAGGACACCCCTATTTGTTGAGGAATTTGATGATTCAGTTTATTTTGATATTTTCTTGTTGCTGTAAAGAGATCCACACAGGACCACCCACACAGCACGTGTTGCCCAATCGGGGCAGCCTAAGGCCGGCAGATAAAAGCCACGCTGTTCAGGTGCGCCCGTGCCTGTCGGGCCCGCACCTGAGGGCCTCGACAGAGGGCCCTTTGGCGTGGCCCTTAGGCGGAGGCCCTATGGAGCCCTAATCTTCCACTGAAGTTCTACTGCATTTCAAATGGTGTCCTAAAGAAACCTCCCCAATCACCAGCTGTTCATTGCAGAACCTAAGCGGAAGCCACAATCCTCCTAGTTTGCACTCAATCCAATAGTGGAAATTGAACCCCCCTACTACTTGACTGAACTCCTCAACTTTCGCAGTCACTTCTAACAATAACAATAGCAGGAACTACATCAAGACCGGACTGTCGTACTTTGGACCTTCACCACTTTGGAACATTAAAACGGCAGAGATCCATACTCAGCTCCTCACTCTCAGGTACTTGCTGCTATATATTTGAAACAAAAGATATCATTTAGTAACATCCGAATTGATAAATGTTTAAGAACTCCCAAAATGTTTAAAACCGAGGCTTAACATAATTAACTGTGTTATTGATAAAATACCTATCACTGCATTTACTAAAGAGTTATTGTGTTACCTTTACCATTGATTCACTGCCTTTTATTAAAGAGCTATTGTGTTACTAAAGTAGATACATTAGTCATTTTATTCTAAAGTAGATACAATACTTGTATTTGATACAGTTTTTGGCTTTACACAGTAACACTCAGGAATATCAAAGCCCAAAACTATCACACACAGATCCTACAAAATACCACGCCCATCTCCCACATTCTCACAACACATAGGTACTATATTACACACAAAAAACTAAAGATGGAATTTCTGAACATGTTTCTAATCATCTTGCTATGTGCCTTCCTGTATGCAAAAACATCTTCAGCTTACCTAAACAATTATCCTATATATTCACCCCCAAGCCTCATGCACATATATCAAATAACACAATGCACCCAATGGATACCTAATAAAACCAAACCTAATATACATCAATCTAAACCAAAAGCATTTAAACCTCGCTCAAGATTAATTACAATCAAAACAACCCCTACTACTACACCTTATAAAGCCAACACGCTAATCCCCCAAACATGCCTACTAATAAATGCAAGGTCCATTAAAAACAAAACACATATTATACAAGACCTAATTACTGATGAAAAGCCAGATTTACTATGCATCACAGAAACATGGCTTGCAGAGGCAGACACAGTCCCCCTCAACACATTAAACGCACCAGGATACAATCTATTTAATTGCCCCCGTACTAACAGAAGAGGAGGAGGAGTGCTATTAATAGCGAGAGACAACCTAAAATTAGCCTACTGCACCCAGAAGTCATTTGAAGGCATAGACATCCTCAAGGTGGAAAATAAAACTTTTGCTATTTCCCTCATTTACAGACCACCTTCTGTAAAACATGAAACCCTAGCATCAGCTCTTGAAACAATATGTGATGATATTAGGGGATATAAACCTTGCTTCACTTAGCACCACACACACTAACGCATTCATTGAGGCCATGGATCAAATGGGTTACCAGCAAATAATCCAAACACCCACACATGACAAGGGAAATATCTTAGATATGGTATTCCTTCCTAAAAAACACTCAAACACCATAATAACAAGTACAACACCAAAAAAAACACAGGTACCATGGTCTGACCACCACCTTATACAATTCACGTTTGAAATGCCAATACAATCACCCAATATAGAAGCTATTACCAACACACAAAGAAGCAGGTTTAAAAAACTAGATAAAGACATACTAATAAAATCGATTTTTTTTCTCATGTTAAAACAGAAATTTCAAACTTGGATGACTTAATAAAACAATGGAACAATGGAATAGAAACAGTTTCTAAACAATCACCCCAAAACGACTCAAATGAAAACAATAAGCTAAGGAAAAATACCGAACCCTGGTACACAGCAGACCTAGCCAAAGCAAAGAAAGATCTCAGAAGAATGGAAAAAAAATGGAGAATTAAGAAATCAAATGAGATGAGATACCAATATCTAGTACTACTTAAATCCTACAAAGAAATAATCAATACAGCAAAAAAGAACTATCACACCAAACAATTATCTAACGCATTAAATAGACCAAGAGAATTATTTGAGATTGTAAAATCCCTCACAAAACCCCCAAAAGACATAAATACAAAATATCCAATAAATGCACAAGCACTGGCAGATCACTACTCTAAAAAATTAAACCCTATTGAGGAGATAATCTCCCACGTAATTGAAAATGACACATGTCAAAAGATAATACAAAATACTAATACCACAGTAGTGTGGGAAAACGTTTACTCAATAGATAGCAGACAATTACTAAGCACAATATCAAACATAAACACCACCACATCCCCCCTCGATCCCTGCCCGGTAGACTGGATCAAGGCTATAAAAGAAGAAATTGCACACATAATACTAAACATAGTAAACAAATCCCTACTCCAAGGTAACATGCCAACAGAATTAAAAAGATCCCTTATACGACCTATACTAAAAAACAAATCTCTAAACAAAGCAGACCCTTCTGCTTACAGACCCATATCAAGTATACCTTTCCTGGCCAAAATCATCGAAAAAACCGTACAATACCAATTAAAAGATCATATAGATAGCACTAATGCACTTGATGCTCAACAATATGGTTTTCGACAATCACATGGAGTAGAAACACTTCTACTCGTACTATTTGATAAGCTCTACAGAGGCATTGAAAACTGTAAAAAAATGTTTATCTTAGGGGGATGTTTACTAAAAACCGGAAATGTGCGCGCCGCAAAATAGCGCACGGAAACGCGGCACTGAAACGCTAATAAACGCGTTTAAACGCCCCGCACACGTGCGTGTCACCCCCGCAAAGGTGCGCGGCACACTAACGGGCCCCGTACAAGTGCGGGCCCGCAAATGTCCGATAGAGGCGTGGAATGGCTAAAGGAGGGCGGAGGAAGGCTCCGGAGGGGCGGAGGGACGGGGTCAATGGGTGGAGAGTGGGAGGGGAGAGGCTCCCCGCACAGTATCGGGCCCGAATTTGCATGTAAACACGGTAGAAAGCATTTAAAGGGAAGAGAAACCATTTCCGTCAGCAATGTACAGGAAAACCGGGGAAACCAGAAAAACGTGAGCAGTGTGATACATGTGCACAGCACAAAAGTGCAAATAAAAATAGAAAATGACCACAACAGAACTATTAAAAATAGTAATTCAGCTGGGGAACAGTTATAGTGATGGGCAAATACAGAAAACACACCCAGCAAAGCTCCAGAAAAAAGAAATGAATTTTGGAAGGGTTTACGGAGCGGAGACTCTTCCAAAAAACATTTCCTATTGTGGAGCTTTCCTGGGAGTGTTTGCTATGGTTGCCCATTAATATCACTGTTGCCCAGACACCCCTGTATTGCAGGGGACATAAGCATGGGGAAAACACCCATATTTTACCCAACAACGCACACACACCACAACAATGGGCATTACCCACAGCCAAGTACCCCAAATGCAGTCCCGTACTGCCACATTCCAATCAGGTCACCTGCCTTTTATGGGAGAAGCTCATGCCAGCTTGTTGGCGGACGAGTACATGTGGTGCAGGGGGCAGTGGCTGCTAGCGACAGAAGACAGAGGCCTAGCCATGTGCAGGCTGGCACAGTCCACAGCAACAGACAGGCCCTGTCGGATCCACAGTCATGGACTATCCAGGGAATTCAGCCAAGCTGTGGCTACACGGTGGTGCAGTGCACACAGACAATGCATGCAAGAACAGAAGGTCACAGGTTCAAAGACCAGCTGGGGCTACCAGAAATCCTGCCCACATATTTTCCCCACAAATAAACAGTGACAGTAAGGACACACCTTTCGTGACGAGGACATATGCAATGGTAATACGTCTATCTTTTACCCCACTGAGCACAGACACCATGAACAGGGGCAGAACCTACAGCAGAATCCCCCAAATGCAGTCCTGGTGGGCCACACACCAGTCAGGTTCCAAGCTGCCACTCATACAAATGCCTGTGCTGTATATCTATGCACGGTATGTAGATGTAGCTCATGCATATTCATGAGGGACAGCAGGAAGACCCGAACAGTGTGATGCAAAACTGGGCTGGAGTGGGGAAGCGCTGCCGTAAAGCAGCAGCCAACAGGGGCAGACACACCCACACCCACAGGCCCCATTGGCCAATGTCTCCTGTAGAGGCAGAACATTGGACCCTGCGTGCATCTCCCAATACCAGCACCTGCATACCTTAGCAATGTCACCCTACACCTGAGGTACACAGCTCTGAAACGTTTGCTAAGAGTACAGGCTGATAGATATCCCTACGTTACGCACATACTGCTAGTTGACCCCATCCGAACAATCTGTTTGGTGTCTGCGGTGCGTGCTCCAGGCCTGGCCTCTGATGGTGTTCACCACCCTGGGGAGTGACCCCCAGCAGTACTGCGTACCATATCCATGCCTGTGCCGTGCCCAGGACCGGTGTGGTGGCCAAGGCTAATCACCCCCTCAATAGTAGCACAATGCTGGCATAGGTGTGGGAGTGTGTGTCTGTCTATACAGTGTGTGTTGGCTGCAAACACCTTCCCCAACCCACACTGCCAGCACTATTGCCAGTATTGGCCTGCCAATGTGCATAATGAGCAGCAAGGTACCATGGGTATAGGTCAGACATGGTGGGCTGGCCAGGATGCATCTGCACAGGGCATAGGGCACTGGCTGTGACATTGTAGTGCCAGGCCACCACCTACACAGACAGGGTGACCTCTGTATGTGCTGCTGGGGGAGCACTCTCACCCTGAGTGTGCAGTGATGACAGCATGGCTAGGCACCCCCATAGTGCTGTATTGTGTTTCTCTCTTGTGATATATATGGGTTTCCTGTTGGGGGTCTCCTCACAGAACTCTCTGCTTGTGTGTGCTGCCACCCCAGTTTTGGGTGCATGCATTTCCATCAGGGCTAACCAGCAGACTGTTCACAGCTGGTATGTGTCTTGATGGAGTGCCTTGCAGGGTGCAGTGGCTGATGGCTTGCTGCAGGTGAATATCTGATAGTGCTGGGGTGCATCTTTGGATATCCAGGCCTAAAGTCTGTCTGATATTGTGTTATGGATGTGTGTGGAGCTGCTTGGACTGCCCTGTAGGGTGTCTGTTCCCCAGCAGGACTGGGGTTGATGGTTGACTCTACTGCCGTGGGGGGTGGGGTGGGATGGGATGGGGATCTGTTGGTGGTGGGGGGGGGGGGTCCATGGGGGTTTCCACTAACTGAGACAGACAGAGATATCCAACATGTTTCTGCAGCACCTTCCTATCTCACAGGTTAGTACTGTTTTGGAGCTCTGTCATGGCCTCATCCAACCATGGCTGGTGTTGTGGACCTGGTCCTGGCTGCCACATCACACCCTCAGGGTGAGCACAGTACCCGCACAATGTGACAGTGTGTAGCTACTCTTTGCTGGTAGTCCACCCGCTCAGGACCCCCTACCAGGCCGAGGTGCTGTGTGGGTGCACATGGACAATTCCCCCTACCAGGCCGGGTAGCTGTTGGGATGCATTCCCCATCTTGTGTGCATCTGTGGACAGCTGATTTGCATGTGCAGTGCATCATGGGTACGGGTGGCCTAACCTTATCCTGTCTACAACAGCAGACTGTCTGTGGGGTGACGTGCAGGCTCTCTGCAGCCAGCCAGGCGCTTGCTATCAGCTATAGAGCTGTAGCCCAATGGTTACATCACTCCCTGTACAGCCAGAGGTCATGGGTTCAAACCCACAGTGGGGCCCTTTGATAGGGCCATCCACAGCTTTATTTTTATTTACTGTACATATGTCTATGCCGGCAAAACCACACACAGCTTACTATACCCATTAGGTGCCTCTGAGGGTGCTTTATAGGGCGCCCTATAGGCCACCTTATGGTTGCCATCCATATAGGGTGCACTATACATTATCCTGTGTCACAACATACATGGTGCCCTATAGGGGACATTCTAGGGTGCCTTGGCGGACAGTGCACTGTAACATGTGCCTTATGGGCATCTGTATGTTAACACACTGTGAGAGCGGGTTTACTAGTGGTGGGAAATAAAATATAAATGGAAGGCCTCCTACAGCACTCCTCACCATGATACATACTGCCCCAGCCAGCCTTGTTCACTGGGCACTGTGAGGGGTTGAACCCCTGGCCCCTGCACCATTGGTCAGTGTCTTAACCATTGTGCTGTGGCTCTGTTCCTGTGCTTATGCATCCGCGCGCAGCCTTGTAGCCATCAGCGCGCCATCTTGTGGCGCACTAAATTAACAGCATGCCGCCTTATGCTGCACAACATGGAAATGCCCCTGCCAGCTGTCTTCAATGGGCACTGTGGGGAATTGAACCCATGATCCCTGCATGAGTGGTCAGTGTCTTAACCATTGTGCTATGGCTCCGTTCCTGTTATTTGCACATCAGCGCGCCACTTATCCCTCCCACTATTGGACTGCCCCCTCACACATCAGCGCGCCGCCTTCTGCCCACCGGCTCGCCGCCTTCTGTTGCCCACATTTATCAGCGCACCGCCTTCTGCCGCCCAAACTTAACAATGCTCCGCCATCTGCCGCCCACACTAAACAGTGCGCCGCCTCATGCCGTAATAAAAATAACAGTGCGCCGCCTTCTGCTGCCCAAAATTAATATGCCTCCTAACCACTTTTGCCCATAAATGTTGGTGCCTCAGCTGGTCTTTTTTGTTGAGCGCAATGGGGGTTTGAACCCCTGGCCCCTGCACCATTGGTCGGTGTCTTCACCGTTGTACTACGGCTCTGTTGTTTGGTTTTGCAGCAGCGCCCCACTTAGCCTTCCCACGCGCTAATGTGGGCCCCGCACATTAGCGCGATGCACACACGTACGGTCCAGTTTTTTGCTTTTTTCTGCCTGGCCCGCCCACTCCTTATATGGCACCAGCACACTAACGGGAACCCGCACAGCAACGGTGTTTAGTAAACATGCCCTTTAGTCTTCATTGACATAACAGCAGCCTTTGATTCAGTGAACCATAAGATCCTCATAGAGAGATTAGAATCAATAGGAATAATTGGAACTCCCTTAAAATGGTTCTCTTCTTATATATCTAACAGGATACAACAAGTATACTTTGATGGAACTCTATCTAATACCTTCCCTCAAACGCAAGGTATTCCACAGGGCTCTGCATTATCTGCCACACTATTTAACCTATACCTGAGACCTATTTGCACAATATTCCAAAAACACAAAATTGACTATCATCTATATGCGGATGACATAATGCTTTATACTCAATTAGACATATGTAACCCAGACTACAGCCTCAAAGAAACACAACTATGGCTCCAGCAAAACAATATGTTCATCAATCATAAAAAAACAGAAGTAATGTTTATATCCAAAAACCCGGAATTTAACCCCCCCCCCCCCCACAATCATATTAAATAATACAACCTACAATGCTAAACAAGAACTAAAATACCTAGGTGTCACACTGGATACGACACTTAACATGGAAACCCATATAAGACTATTAAACAGAATTATATTCTACAAATTAAGAATCCTACAACCCTTACGTAATATCATTGAACTATCAGATTTTAGATCAATAATACAAACAATTATAATTTGGACTATTGTAATGGCATATTACAAGGACTTCCCAAAAAAACAATAAACATACTACAGATGGCACAGAATGTCACAGCCCGAATCTTGATGAATGTACCTTTTTCAGATCACATCACACCCATCTTAAGAGAACTTCACTGGCTACCTATACATGCACGCATAAGATATAAAATAATAATTACTACCTTCAAGTTAATACACAATATTGACCCGTCCTTCCTTACCTCACTCATTAAAGCACAACCCCCTAATCGGAAAAGGCGTACGCACAACCAGTATACACTACAAACCCCCTTCTCCTTTTGCAAGGTAAAAGTAAACACTAGTAACAGAGCATTCACATACATAGCCCCCACTCAATGGAACAAACTCCCTGACACCTTAAGAGCTAACACAGATCTCTCATCATTCCGTAAAAAACCTTAAAACACATTTATTTCAAGAATATTACAACCAGATAGAAATAACATAGAACAAATCTATACGTTGAAAAATCTGCTGGAGCTCAACCCTCCGCTAACATATGAAATTTCAAAAACACAAAGAATTAATTAAACCATAAACCTACCTGCCTGTACTTTATCACAATATTGTATATAGTTAAATTTATAATATGTATTTGTAACATGTTCCCTTTATATTATGTAAATAGTTTGAGTTATCTGAGTTATTTAATTGTTACCCTCCAATGTTCAATGTTATCTTCTTACTGTTATATGTAACTGCTCACTACTAAATGTGCAGAGTTTAAATTGTTAAATGTAAACCGCAGCTGATCACTGGAAGGAGCGGTATAAAAATGTGTTCAAATAAATAAATAAATAAAGATCCACTGTGTCTGTCCCATGTCCTTTTGAACTCCGTCACTGTGTTTGCCCTCACCACTTCCATCGGGAGGGCATTCCAAGCATCCACCACCCTTTCAGTGAAAAAGTATTTCCTGACATTGCCTTTCAATTTACCCCCTTGTAGCTTCATGTTATGCCCTCTAGTTTTGCAGCTTCTCCGTCTTTGGAAGAGGTTTGTTTGTTCATTATTTTCCTTTAAGTATTTAAAGGTCTGAATCATATCTCCCCTGTCCCTCCTCTCCTCCAAAGTATACATGTTTAGGTCTTCAAGTCTCTGTAGATACTGTCCTCGTCTCTACCACATTCATTGGGAGACTATTCCACGCATCTACCAATCTTTTCATAAATAAATATTTCCACATATTACTCCTGAGTCTATCCCCTTTCACCTCCATTCTATGTCCCCTCATTGCAGAGCTTGCTTTGAATCCAAAGAGACTCTCCTCCTGTGCATTTGTGCCGCAAAGGTATTTAAATATCTCTATCATACCTCCTCTATCCCGCCTTTCCTCTAAAATATACCTATTAAGATCTTTAAGTCTGTCCACATATGCTTCATATCGAAGACCACTAACCATTTTAGTAGCCACCCTCTGCATCGATTCCAACCTGCCTATATCCTTCTGAATGTGCGGGCTCCAAAACTGCACACAATATTCCAAATGAGGTCACATCAGAGACTTGTACAGAGGCATTATCACCTCCTTTTCTGCTGGCCATTCTTCTTCCTATACACCCAAGAATCCTTCTGGCTTTTGCAGTCGCCTTTTGTACCTGTTTAGCTACTTTAAGATAGTCAGACAAATTACACCCAATCACGCTCTTCTTTTGTGGACAGAAGTACCTCACTCCCTAGACTGTGCAGTCCCTTTGGATTTTTGCAGCCTTAAAACATGACCCTGCATTTTATAGCATTAAATTTCAGATGCCATATTCTGGACCATTCTTCAAGTTTAGCTAGATCCTTCCTAATGTTGTTGACTCTTTCCTGTGTGTCTATTGCACAGATTTTGGTATTGTCTGCAAACAAGCAAATCTTACCCGACAGTCCTTTCGCAATATCACTAACAAAGATGTTAAACAGAATTGGACCAAGTATACAGTAGATCCCTGTGGCACACCAACGGAAACCTCTTTCTACTTAGAGTGAGCTCCATTTATCTGTACCCTTTGTCACCTCCCACTCAACCAATTTCTAACTCAATCAGTAACTTTAGGGTCCATCCTTAGGGCACTCAGTTTGTTTATAAGTCATCTGTGTAGAATGGTGTCAAAGGCTTTACTGAAATCTAAATACACCACATCTAGGTCTTCCCTTGGTCCAACTCCCTGGTCACCCAGTCAAAGAAATCTATTAGATTTGTCTGACAAGACCTGCCTCTGGTGAATGCATGCTGCCTCGCATCCTGCAATCCATTGGACTCCAGAAACCTCACTATTCTCTCCTTTAGTAGCCTTTCCACTAATTTACTAATCACAGAGGTTAGACTAACTGGCCTGTAGTTCTCAATGTCATCCTTACATTTGCTTTTGTGTAAAGGGACCACATGTGCCTCTCTCCAGTCCTCTGGCACCACTCCGAACTCCAAAGAGGCATTGAAAAGGTCAGATAGTGGAGTCGCTAGAACGTCTCCCATGTTCTCTCAGTATTCTGGGATGTATCCCATCTTGACACATGGCTTTGTCTACTTTTAGTTTAGCTAGTTTCTCTCGAGCACTGTCTTCTGAAAATCATTAGAGAATTCCATAGCTTCTGTTGCTATTTGTGGATATATTCTGAGGTCCTGCTCCAGGCCCTTCATCTGTGAACACAGAACAGAAATATTTGTTAAGCAATTCTTCTTTATCCTCATCAGTTTCTGCATATCCCTCCCCTGCACCCTTGATTCTGACAATATCACTTTTTCCCTTCCTCCTCTTACTGACATATCTGAAAAATGTCTTATCCACGCATTTTATTGCATTGGCTATTTCTTCTTCTTTTTGTACCTTTACTTTCCTGACTACTTTGCTAGCTTCTCTAAGTTTCTCCAAATATAGAGGCATGTCTTCCTCTCTCTGTGATCTCTTATATTTCATGAAGGCCTCCCTCTTTTTCTTCACCTTATCAGATACTTCTTTTAAGAACCATAGTGGTTTTTTACATTTATTTACCTTTGTAACAAAAAAGGTTTCTTGCCTTTAAAATATTCCCTTTCATTTTTGCCCACTATTTTTCTGTATCCCTCAACTGTTCCCATTCCGCTAGTGTCTTTCTGAGATATTGTCCCATCTTTGCAAAGTTAGTTTTCCTGAAGTCTAAGACCCTTGCTTTTGAATGGATTTTATCAGCCTTAGTACTAATTCTGAACCACACCATCTCGTGATCACTGGATATGAGTTGATCTCCCACTGTAATATCATAAACATTTTCTCCATTGGTAAGCACTAAGTCCAGTATGTTTATTACATTTGATATACTGCCCTTCATAACATCAAGGCGGTGTACAATCAATAAAATGGAAAGATGGCTGAAGGCCGGAAAAGGAAAGAGAAATTACAATGTAAGATAGGACAGAGAGCAGAGCAATCAAGCAGACCAGACAGGAGAGATGGATGACACAAAAAAGGTCACAAGGGGTGGGGGTGGGGGGGGCAGGAAGGTCAAAGGCAGAGGAGAACAGATGGGTTTTTAGAAGGGATTTGAAGGTGCGGTAGTTTTTCTCCAGCCTGAGGGTGGCGGGAAATGAATTCCATAGTGCAGGGCCAATGAAGAAAAAGGCAGTTATGGATGGATTGCAGACGGGCACGGGAAGGTGAGGGGAGGTGAAGGCGATTGATGTGTGCTGACTGGAGGCTGCGAATGGGGATGTGAAACTGGAGGAGATCTGCCAAATATTGTGGGTTATGGGTGTAAACAGCTTGATGGACCATAATGAGAATTTTAAAACAAATACGGTATTCTACAGGAAGCCAGTGAAGGCAAATGAGAAGGGGAATGTGTGAGAATATGGGCCGCTGTGTTCTGAACAAGCTGTAGTCTGTGTAGTTGGACCTGAGGAACTCCGGCAAGGACAGAGTTGCAGAAATCAAGACGAGACATGACAAGGGACAACAAAAGAGTGGTGATTGTTTGTGGAGTGAGGAAGGGGAGGATAGCTCAATTTGGCGGAGGAAAAAGAAAGAGTTCCTTGTAACATGGGAAATATGATCCTGAAATGAAAGATCAGGATCAAGAAGAATCCCTAGATAATGGAAATATGACACCAGGGGGATGGGGGTACCTGTCAGGATTGGGGCCACTTGGGGGGAGAGACTGCCATGAATGAACAAAGTGGCTAGTGTTTTCGCTACATTGAGGTGTAAACAGTTGGTGGTCAGCCAGTTAGCAACAGAGACAAGGCAAGAATTGAGGGGGGAGAGGTCAGGCTGAAGGGGACAGGTCAGGCTGAAGGGGACAGGTGTGATGGAGGAGGAAAAGGTCATCAGCATAATAGTAGGCAGATATTCTAAACTGTTGAACCAGAAGGGTGAGTGGTGCCAGGAAAATATTGAACAGAAGAGGTGCCAATACAGAGCCCTGAGGAACACCACAGTGAAGGGGGACAGGGTCAGAAGAGACAGCTGGGGTAGTGCGAGAGAGGACTGCATAGGACCGTGAGAAGAGATAAGAATGGAAGCAACAGTAAACTGTGCCACAAAGGCCAGCTTCACGCATGCAAGAAAGGAGAAGTGAGTGTTCAATGAGATCGGATGCCGCTGAGAGGTCCAGAGATACCGCCACCAAGATATTACCATGGTCATGAGTAAGACATATCTCATTGAGGAAGGCAAGGAGAATAGTGTGTGTTCTGTTACCAATTACCTGAATAGTTCTCCCTGTAGAGAATCCAGGATCTTCTTACTACTAGATGGCACTGCAGTAGGGATGTGCCAGTCCACATCCGGCATATTGAAATCACCTATCAGTAGCACTTCTCCTTTCATGGCAGTACTGTGCATGTCTTGCATTAAATCTTCGTCCACTTCTAACCCCTGTGATGGGGGGAGGGGGAATCCAGTGCAAATGGATTTCCCTTTCCCTCTTTCTAGTTTAACCCACAGTGCCTCCTCTCTTTCTTTTAAGCCCAGCAATTCTATAGCTTTAATATTATTTTTAACATATAGTGCCACACCACCTCCCCTTCTTCCTACCTTGTCCTTCCTGAATAAAGTATAGTCCAGTATAATTATATCCCAGTCACAGTTTTCTGTGAACCATGTCTCCGTAACCGCCACTAAATCCAAATCAGCCTCTTCCATTAAGATCCCAGATGTTGAGGTATTATTTCCCGTGCTTCAGGCATTTATACACACTGCTTTCCAGATGTTGCCTCTGTTACCCATTTCTACGGAGATATTTGATGTTCCACTTACTTGGGAGCTCGCTTCACCCATCCCCATCAAATCTAGCTTAAAGTCCTCTTCAGTAGGTTAGCCAGTCTGCTGCTGAAAACGCTTTGATCCTTCTTGGACAGATGGACACCATCTCTGCTCTGCAGCCCTTGGAACATCATCCTATGGTCCAGGCAAAATGCTCTCAATGACACCATCCACGCAGCCATGCATTCATCTCCAGGATGTGAACTTCTCTGCCTCGGCCTTTACCCTCAATAGGGAGGACTGAAGAGAACACCACCTATATACCTATCTGCTTCATCCTCTGTCCCAGATCCATGAAGTCATGCTTGATATGCTCAGAGGGATACCTAGCAGTGTCATTTGTGCTGACATGGATGAGCAACATAGGATAATAGTCAGTAGGATTGATGAGTCTCGGCAAATTCTCTGTAACATCTTGGATTTTGACACTTGTCAGACAACACATCTCTCTGGACATCAAATATGGTCAGCAGATGGACACTTCAGTCACCAATCACCACTACTCTTTCATTGTGATGACTGACTCTTTAACTTTGGGGTGCTTGAGCTGTGGTTCTTCCCTTTCCTTGGATGCTTCTACCTCCTCCATGTCCAGGGCTGCATACTGATTCTTCAATTCAAGGGCTGGAGGAGTTGGAGTACTGATATTGTAGGCTCTGGTGACTCGTGTTCAACCTTCTTCCTTCTGTAGCATCCCATCTCCACATCTTGATGTTTCAAGAAGCATCTCATCAATGTACTTCTCACCATCTTGAATGCTTCTCAGTCTTGCCACCTCTTCCCTGAGCTCCTCCACTTCTTTCCTGAGAGTCTCAGCATGCAGGCATCCTGCCCATGGAACCAGTCCCTCAACTGGCATTGGGATCTCTGTCTGGACAGAAGTAGAAGCTGTAATGAGGGCAACAGCTTTAGCAAAATGATTTTTCCCAGCCATTGCTTAGTTGGTGGAGCTTTGATACCTGTTGAAGTAAAAGAGAAAGAACTACCAAAGTTACTACTAGTTTCTCAGTTGTCCTTTAGGAAAAAAATAAGATAACCTCATTTAAGTGTGTTCTAACAGTGCTTGTCTATGTCCCTGTGTGTAGCTAAATGGAGAGTTGCTCTATAAAGCAAGAACACTTACATGGGGTGAGTGGATGGGTGTCGGGGTGGGTAGGGAGGGACTTAACACCTGATGAGGTCAGTGGTTTCAAAGAGTTAGCTGTGACTCAACTGACAAACACAAACACACAAAAAAGTTCCCCTTTGTTGTATAGAAAAAAATACTTTAAAAATGAACAGCAAAACCCCCTTCAAGAAATATCTTTAAAAAAAAGACAGCAAAACCTCTTTAAGAATTAGCTTTTATAAAAGAACACCTTAACTCCTTTGAGAGCTTTCAGGCAGAGTATTACCTTACTTCCCTCACTTGGTTTGCAGCTTGTCATGCTGTGAGGGCTTGTGTGCATCAGTGATGCAGAGGGCTAAGCTATCAGTAGTTTAAGTATTGACAGGGTCTCCCAAGATGGACAGGTCTCAGCTGAAGTGCCAGAACAAGACACTAGTGGTAAGGACAAGGTACTAGTGGTTAGGACAAGGTACTTCAGGCCGGAGGGCCGGGGGTTCAAGTCCTACCTGGGGATAGCAATCTCAGGCCGGAGGGACTGGGATTTCTAGTCCTATAGGCACTCCTTGTGGTCTTGGGCAAGCCACTTAACCCTCCATTGCCCATGTTCCCTGTAAGTATTAGCGTATGTGTGTCATATCCCCTCGTGTTAAATGTATCTCCCAATTGACCGCTTTGACCTGGTGAAAAGCGGGATATAAATACAGCTAAAAAAAAAAAAAAAAAGACAAACCACCCATCTGGGCAGCAGCAGAATGGGACAGTGTTGGAGGCGGAGGGTCACATTTCTGTGACAACAGCAACAACACTATAAAATTAAACCGTGGAGGAAAGGCCTGGAAATCTACTTCTGAATCTTGTCATGAAAACACAATGGATAGTCACAACAAAACAAATTGCACTATAGTGCTGGAAGATGAGACCACCAGGTCGGAAGGCACTCAACTAGCTACTGGGGAGGAGCTGAATACTTTTCAGAGTAAAGCCAGCATTTATGATGTGGTTGGATCAAAACCCTCGGGACATCTGACTGCTGATGTAGCTGTGCATGAAATGAGAGTCAGAAGCTGTAAAGATGTCTTACATATTGGGACATGGAATGTACGAAGCATGAACCAAGGGAACTTGAAGGTGGTCAAGAATGAAATGGAACGTGTACAACTTGATCTGTTGGGTATCAGCGAACTGAAATGGACTGGCATTGGGCACTTTGCATAAAATGATCACATGGTCTACTATGCTGTAAATGAACGACAAAGAAGAAATGGTGTTGCATTTATAATAAAGAAGAAACTTCCAAGAACTGTAATGAAACACAATGCAGTCAGTGAATGCCTAATTTCTATTCGTCTATGAGGAATGCCTATCAACACAACTATAATTCAAGTATATGCCCCAACAACAGCTGCAGAAGAGGATGAAATTGATGAGTTCTATGAACAAGTACAAGCTGAAATTGACAGAACACGCAAACAGGATATCCTGATAGTCATGGGTGACTGGAACGTAAAGGTTGGCAACAAAAAAGAAGGAAAAATGGTTGGAAAATATGGACTTGGCAACAGAAATAAAGCTGGAGAAAGACTGATAGAATTCTGCAAGACCAACGATCTATTCATCGCAAACACCTTCTTCCAGCAACCTAAGCGGTGACTGTACACATGGACGTCACCCAATGGATTATATAAAAATCAAATTGACTACATCTGTGGAAGTCAATGATGGAAAAGCTCTATAACATCAACAAAGACAAAACCTGGAGATGACTGTAGTGCAGATCACCAACTACTAGTATGCAAACTCAAGCTAAATTTGAAAAAGAGCAAACCACTGATGAATGCAGCAAAGTATGACCTTGAGAATATACCAATGGAATTTAAAGACTGCCTGCAAAATTGATTTGCTGCTTTAGATAGAAATGACAGAGCTCCAGAAGAGTTATGGAATGACATCAAGAAGGTTGTGTTGGAAGAAAGCGAGAAGTCTCTACAAAAGGTGAAAAAGCAAAAGCGGCCAAAATGGATGACGGAAGAAACTCTGAAAATTGCCCAGAAACACAGAGAAGCTAAAGCCAGAGGAGAAAGAAAGACAATCGCAGAACTCAGCAGTGATTTCCAATGTGCAGTAAGACATGACATGGAAAAGTACTACAATGACACATGCAAGGAAATAGAAGCAGAAACTATTAGAGGAAGAACAAGATTGTCTTTCCTAAAGCTACAAGAGTTAAAGAAAAAATTCCAGCCTCGAATTGGAATGTTACAAGATGCTCAAGGTTCTATGTTGAATGATGCTGAGAAGATCAAGAAAAGGTGGGAAGAATATACAGAGTTTTTATATGATAAAGATCAAGTGGGCAAACAGCTGTTTCAACCTGTACCTTATGATCCGGAACCATTGGTGATGAAAAAAGAAGTTGAAGCAGCATTGAAAGCCTTATCAAAGAACAAAGCACCAGGCATTCTTGGCATTCCCATAGAAGTATTACAGCAATCTGATGCAGCTGTTACCATACTTACAAGGCTCTGCCAAGAAATTTGGAAGACAACATCATGGCCAACTGACTGGAAAAGATCTGTGTTTATACCAATACTAAAAAAAGGTGATCCAATTGACTGTGGAAATTATCGCACAATTGCTCTGATCCCACATGCCAGCAAGATTCTTCTGAAGATTATTCAACAAAGACTCAACCATACCTGGAACAAGAACTACCTGAAGTGCAAGCAGGGTTCAGGAAAGGGCGAGGAATGAGAGACGTCATCGCGGATGTGAGATGGATCCTTGAAAAGACTAAAGAATACCAAAAGGACATCTATTTGTGCTTTATCGACTACAGCAAGGCTTTTGACTGTGTAAACCATGAGAAACTCTGGGCTACATTAAAAAGCATGGGTATACCAGAACACCTGATCGTTCTCTTGCACAATCTGTACATTGATCAAGAAGCAACAGTTTGAACAGAACAAGGAGAAACAGAATGGTTTAAAATCAGCAAAGGTGTACAACAAGGCTGTATATTTCCCCCTACCTATTTAATTTATATGCAGAACAAATCATCAGAGAATCAGGATTGTATGAAGACAGCAGAGGTGTGAAGATTGGTGGAAGACTCATAACAACCTTCACTATGCTGATGATACCACATTACTGTTTGAAAGTGAAGATGTTCTGAAACATTTGCTTATCACAATCAAGGAACATAGTCTTAAAATGGGCCTGCACCTTAATGGTAAAGAAGACAAAGATCATGGCAACTGGCAAAATCAATAAGTTCATCGTTGAAGGAGAAGAAATTGAAATCGTGGACAACTTTAACCTACTTGGATCAACTATCAATAAAGAAGCAACAAGCAGTCAAGAAATCAGACGACGCATTGTTCTTGGCAGAATGGCTATGAAAGACCTAGACAAGATTCTCAAGAGCAGAGATGTCTCTCTCCATACAAAGGTTTGACTCATTCAAGCCATGGTATTTTCAATAACATTATATGGCTGCGAAAGCTAGACAGTGAAAAAAATAGACAGGAAGAAAATTGATGCCTTTGAATTATGGTGCTGGTGGCGAATACTGCATATACCATGGACTGCCCGAAGAACAAACCAGTCAGTATTAGAGGAGATCAGACCTAAGCTTTCTTTAGAAGCTCAGATGACAAGACTTTGACTTTCATACTTTGGACACATCATGCGAAGAGAGAGATCATTAGAGAAAGACATCATGCTTGGCAAGATAGAAGGTCAACACAAAAGAGGAATATGAGCAATGAGATGGATCGATATAATAACAGCAGTATGGATGCCGTGCTGTCAACAATGAGCCACCTGACTGAAGACCGAAGACATTTTAGGACAATTATCCAGAGGGTCGCCATAAGTCGACACCAACTCGACAGCACTTAAGAACAACAATATTACCTTGCTTTGCAATGGAATTCTTCAAACTTTGACCAACAAGATTCAGGTAAATTTTCAACTATTGAAAATTCTCTTGCTAGTCTTATGACCCCTACTGTCAGTGTCACAAGACTAGCACAGAGTTATCCCAGCACCATTTTCAAGACTGCTTGAGCTGAGGCAGGAGTGGAGGGGGACTTCTCCTGCATTGATCATCCCTAGACCACCAGGAATGATCCATTTGGATACTGGGTAAGTTCTGGAGGGTTAGAGTGCAGGTGTGTTGTGGGGGGGGGGGGGTTACCTGGGGGAGTGATCATGGGGGTGCAATCATGACAGAGGCCAGATCAGAAGTGTGGCACCAGCTGTGGCCATGCTACTACACTGCCAGTAGCACAGCTGCACTTACCACCATGTCTTTGGGAGGCAGTGACTGCAGCCGCGCTTTTGGCAGTCATGACAGCTAGCATGTGGCATCGTGGAACGTGCTAGCTGTAATGACTGACATGCCCCCTTTGTGTTCCCATCCCACCCCCATCCCACCTACCTTCATCGAGTGCAGTGTTTTTTTTTACCATGCTGTCTGCACCTGTTCTGTGATAGTTGTAATCATGGGGGTTTAGTGCATGCTAAACTCATGGTAAGCACTACAACAGTTTAGTAAAAGAGCCTCTTAATTTAGATTTGTCTTTATTCTGTTACCTTAAAAAACTCCCCGAAGGATTGAACTGCTGATCATACAAAGTAGAAAACTAATTTATGTGTTTGGGTGCTTAGTTATCCTCCGTGTTAGAAAAAACACAAAAAATGAGATGGATATATATTTAATGAGAGTTTCCTTCCTATTCCAGCTATGAAAAATCTTTCTGACACAGGATTTCATTTTTAGGGGGTGGGGATCCTACAGTTCTTGCAGCTTTAATCCCCCAAGTTCTACATTGTGGTTAAGAACCTGGGTGACATTAGCTTCAACTATACAACCACCCAAAACACCCATTAGCCATGTAACTAGCTTTGATTTATAGCCAGGATTCAATAATGCTGCTGATATTAGAACTGCTATTAGTCTAATGAGATTCTTGCATATTTTTCAGTTAATATTCTTCTACTGCTCCGTTAAAGATTTCTTCTGACTCTATCTTAAAAAATGTTAACAATCATCATGGTAATGATGCATGACAACATTGTCCTAGTGCATCAACATGTAAGGAACTAAGCTGTCACTTCTTCCCATATTTATGGTCGCATTGCTGACACATTAAATTTACCTCTATTGTAAAATCAAGACAGGATCCATGTCTCGTATAATAGACTAAGAAACTCCCGGAAACATTTGTCTCTTCATATTCAAATACTTTTCTTCCCCTTTTGCCATCTGCTCCTCTCTCTTCCATTTTACATGTTTTTCTGGACAATTATGGAAGGTTGAACTTTTAGAGGGCAATTTTATAAACTATTTTCCTATCTAAAACATGCTGAAAAACAGGTTAGGCGTAAAGTACACATGATAAAAAATACATGCGCATTTTTACGATAGGCGTGCATGGGGTAGATTTTGGGTGGAGTTGCAAAGTATGCCCGTTTTTTTTATCAAATACAACTGCTCTTGAGCAGACCTAATATGCATGCTGGGAATTTAGGCATGAATTATACAAGGATTTGAACTAGTGTTTTGTAAAGACAAGTAGGCATCTACTTGTCTTTACAAAGCATACCTAAAATAGGCACCTTGCTGTCCACTTAACCTAGGCCCCCTGTTCTAACATCACCCCCTTAGGGGCTTATTCTGCACAACGATTAGCAGGGATGTACATCCAGTTTGGATGTACATCCATCGCTAATCTCTTGGGGCTGATTCTGTTGCCAGAGCTCCCCGCACATACAGAGGAGATGTGCAGGCAGGGCTGGCCCGTCCATTGTGTGAGAATGTTGTTCACACAGGGCCCCACGCTTCAGGGGGCCCCATGCCAACAACATCCTGCATTGAATACCGGCAGGCAGGGCGGCTTTAGAGGGAGCCGGAGAGGCCCCGGCTCACTTCTAACAGCTGCCGAAGCGAAGAGTGCCTTTTTTCTTCACTTTGGCAGCTGTACTGTAGTTTAAAATGCTGCCATGCTGAGCGCCAGGAAACAGGAAGTCCCTTTTGACCTCAGTGTGGCAGCGTCGTAAACTACAGTACAGCTGCTGAAGTGAAGAAAAAAGGCGCTCTTCACTTCGGCAGCTGTTAGAGGTGAGCCGGGGCCTCTCCTTCCCCCTCTAAAGCATCTTAGATAGCTGTGGGGCTCTTCGGGAGGGGAGGGCTTGGACTGGAAATGGGCTGTAGGAGGGCTTGGACTGGAAATTGGGGGAAAAGCTAGGACTGGAAATGGGCTGGGGGGGGGGGGAGCTAGGACTGGAAATAGCTGACTGGGAGGGAGGCTTGGAAATGGGCTGTTGGTGGGCTTGGACTGGAAATGGACTGATGGAGGGGCTAGGACTGGAAATGGGCTCATAGGGTGCTTGGATTGGAAATGGGCTGAGTGGGGGGGAGCTAGGACTGGAAACAGCTGATGGGGGGGTCTTGGACTGGAAATTGGCTGAGTGGGGGGAGCTAGGACTGGAAATAGCTGAGGGGGAGGGGCTTGGAAATGGGCTCATAGGGGGGCTTGGAATGGAAATGGGCTGAGTGGGGGGAGCTAGGACTGGAAATGGGCTGATGGGGGGCTCAGATAGGACTGGAAATGGATGGGGCAGCTAGGACTGGAAATGGGCTAATGGAGGGGCTAGGATTGGAAATGGGTTAATGGGAGGCTAGGATTGGAAATGGACTGATGGAAGGACTAAGATAGGACAGGAAGTGGATGGGGGAGCTAGGACTGGAAATGTGCTCATGGAGGGGCTTGGATTGCAAATGGGCTGAGTGGGGAGGGAGCTAGGACTGGAAATGGGCTGATGGAGGGGCTAGGATAGGACTGTAAATGGGCTGATGATGGGGAGCTTGGATTGGAAATTGAATGATGGGGGGGGCTTGGATTGGAAATGGACTTATGGAGGGTCTAGGCTAAGATAGGACTGGAAAGGGCTGATGGGGGAGCTAGGACTGGAAATGGGCTGATTGGGGGCTAGGACTGGAAATGGGCTAATGTGGGCACTAGAAAGGAGTGGATGCTGGGTAGGGAACTAGAAGGGAGCTGATGTTGGGGGAGGACTAGAATGGGATGGGGCTGGGGGAGTGAGGATGGAGAGGGGAAAATACTTTGTGTGAAAGGGAAGAAAAGTCTACTATTGGCCGGGTATTGGGAGAGTAAAGTGAGGAGTGAGGCTGGAGGTGTAAAGTTTGAGTGGATGAGAAAGGAATAAAGAAAGAGATGGAGGAAAGAGCAAAAGGAGAAAGATCAGTATGTTAAAGCAGATGTAGAGAGAGAATGGAAAAAAGCTAGAAGAGAGAAGAAAGGACAAATGGACAGCAGAAAATGGAGAGATAGCAGAAGACAAGAAGAAACCAGAAGAAAGTGACTGGAGCAATTGCAACTGAAAAATGAAATGCACAAACAACAAAAGGTAGAAAAATAATTTTTTATTTTGAATTTATTAACTGGAATATGTCAGCTCTGGGAAATGTGCATCTTTAACATCTGCATTTTATTTAGTACAAGAAGAAATTAATTGGGGGTCGGGCTGCGGGGAATGAGGTCCTACAGTTCGGCGGCCGGCATTGCAGCTCTTCAATGAAGCAACGGTGCCATGGCAACATGATGCCATGGTGCCACGACTCCATTGAAGAGCCTTGACTAAGTTAGCCGGGGACAGTCTTGCACATGCAGACCGGACTGAATCGCAGTCCTGACCTGCACGTGCAGGACTGTTCGTGATTCTGATCCTGCGGGGCTAATCGTGCCCCGTGGGATCAGAATCGTGATCCCTTCTGTATGTCCAGTTCATACCAAATGTACAGAGGGGATCGATGTCTGGGATGATATCGGGCCCTAAGTGTTTAGTGAAAGGGGTCCTAAAATAATTAACCAGTTCATTCAAGGCTGGCGGAGAAATAAGACCATAATATCATCTGCATATACATAAAATTAAAATCCCAGTATTGCAGAAGCTCAACTAGGGAACTAAGACATGTATTAAACAAGAGGGACGATAAAGGTGATCCCTGAGGGATACCACATTTTAACCTCCATGGCTATAAGTCCCCTGTCCACTTTAAATGAAAAAATCTTTTATAAATTTACCCCGTTCAGTAATGCCTAGCGGTAAGAATAAATGTAGACTACCTTCTTATAGAGGCCATTGTCCCAGAGACCAATTATCCTAAAAAGAACCTCAAAAAACATAAAAAGAATATTGATGACTAATTAAGCTAGTGGAATTGTAAACTGTTCTAAGACATAAAAAGATGTTTCCTGAAATGATTGTTTCTTCTGAAGTATATTTTGAGGTGCCAACCTAGAAAATGAATGAAATAAATAGTGGGATTGAAAAACCAGAGTCATTTTGTTGAGTCACTAAAATAAATATCTGCAAAGCGTGAAGCCAAATAGTGTTGAATGAAAAATGGAAGTCAGAGAACTGACAGGAAGAACACATAGACAACAGAACTACCAAAGGATAATCAAATCACTAACCGACAAGGGATAAAAAGTAAACGTGGCAGGAGAGAAGATAAAAAAAGAGGACAGGGTAAGAAGTTAAATATTAGAAAGGAGAAGAGGAAAAGTATTAGAAAGGCAAGAAGATGGAAATCTGATATAAGAATTTTAAATTTGCAGTCATTTGTAGTCGGTCAACATTAATGGCGCAGTTCAACCCCTTAATGTCCAAAATATCCTAAAAAAAAGTAGCTTTGGACTATATATGCACACATATTTGACACATAAAGGGATGAAATAAAACAAGACCAATTGAAAAAGGAAATAATATAGAAACTGGAACATCACCAGGAAATGATTATTGGCACACATAATTCAAATCAGTTTGAATAGAAAAACCACATTCCCATTGCAGTAAAATTAGACACACCTATGATCAATTGTCAGTACACACATGACTTGAATCAAATAATGTTTTAAAATGGCACATTCACTCCCTGTTCCATTTTCACAATGGTGAAGAGAAGAGAGCTAACTGAGACTGTCAGAAAAGTCATTATCACCAAACATCAAAGGGGTACAAGGCCATCTACAAAGACCTTGGGATTTCTGTGTCTACAGTTCACAATGTTATTAAGAAGTTTTCTGCTCATGGAACTGTCAAGAATCTCGTAGGATGTGGTGGGAAGAGGAATCTTAATTCAAGAAGTCTTCAAAAGTTAATGCGAACTGTTGGAAAAATCCCACATACAACATCCAAAGAGCTTAGGGCTGACCTGGAGCAAACTGGAGTGATGGTTTCAAACCACACCATATGCTGCACACTAAACAAAGAAGGACTTCATAAGCGAAGGCCAAGGAAGACCCCATTGCTCAAAGACATGTCTGATCTTTGCCCAAACCCAACTTGAGAAACCACAATCCTTCAAGGAAAATGTTCTGTGGACAAATGAAACCAAACGTGAGCTCCTTGGTTATGCAAACCAGCGATACATTTACAGTTGAAGAAATGAAGTTTATTAGCAAAGAAAACACCCTTCCTATAGTTAAATATGTTGGAGGTTCCATAATGTTATGGCGCTGTTTTGCTACCTCAGGAACTAGAGGCCTGGAACGTATTAAAGAAATCATGAAGTTAGAGGACTAACAAGGTATTTTGGAGAGAAATGTGCTACCTAGTGTCAGAAAGCTAGGTCTAGGTCAAAGGTCATAGGTCCTGTAGCAGGACAATAACCCAAACATACATCCAAAAGTAGAAAAGTAGAAAAGAATGATTAAAAAGGAACAAATGGACTGTTTTAAACTGGCCAGCAATGAATCCCGATCTCAATCCAATCAAAAAGCTTTGGAAAGAGCTGAAATCTGCCATTGGTAAAAGGCATCCTAGAAATATTCATGAGCTGGAACGAATCGCAGTTGAAGAGTGGGAGAAACTACCAGAAGACAGATGTACGAAACTTATAGATGGCTATAAGAAACATTTGGAGGCTGCCATCACTGCCAAGGGTTGTGCAACCCAATATTAATGAAGGGTGCCATTAATCCTATCCAGGTCATATTTTATTTTTTCTCAGAAATTACTATGTCTAAGTTGCAGACATCTTTTCTTGGTTGTGTACCTTTGAACATGCTATTAATATTATGATGACATACAGTTGAAATATTTCCAATTATTTCTCAACATAATGTACACAACATACCTAAAATGCAAGGGTGCCAATAATGTTGACAACAACTGCTTCTATCTTCCAAACCCTGTAAATTACTTTTCCTTGGGTAAGCTGAATACTCTAATTATGGACACCTTGACACAGTGCCTCAATATACTGATCATTGGAGATTTCAAATATTCATGCCAATGACCTACTGAGAACCTGTAATAGCAACTTTCTGTCATCTTTGAATGACTTTATTTTATTTATTTAGACAGTTTTGCATACCACCTTATCCTTCAATCAAAGTGGTCACAACACAACTTGGGGATACGAGACACATACACTGATACTTACAGGGAACATGGGCAATGGAGGGTTAAGTGGCTTTCCCAAGACCACAAGGAACACCTGTGGGACTAGAAACCCCAGTCCTTCTGGCCCAAGGTTGCTGTCCTCCAGTGGGATTTGAACCCCCAACCTTCCAGCATGAGGTAACTTGCCCCAACCACTAAGCCACTTTGGTCTTATGCAATGTGCACACACACTCCTATTCATATATCACGACATTCTCTTGATCTGATATTTTCCTCTGGCTTCTTTGGTCCAGTAGAGGGTACTTTCGTGATCATTCCTGTGTCCTGGTCAGACCATCTTTTAATTCATGTTTAGTGTAGATTTTATGAAGGACCCTCAATAACACATCAATAAATTTTCCAGAAAATTGCATGAGCTGTCAACCAAATGTCAAGTGTTCCTACAAATTCTTCTTCACTTCCACTGGAGACACTTTTAAACCAGGAATATGATCTTCAATCTGCATTTGAAAAAGTTAGTGTTAAAGGAGCATTTTCAACAGCAGGTCATGACAATCTCTGGTAGCATTAGAGTCTGCATCTTCTCAAAAGACAAATCCAGTATGCCTAAAGGAAATGTAAACATAGAACTCAATCCAATCTATACCATTCATTAACACACCAAAGTGCTTATAAGTCATGTATCTGCATACAAAAGAAGAATATCTCACATATCAAATCCTCTCTTGTGGGAATTATCCCAGATATCTGGTTAATACTGTGGCAAAACTTACAACATTCAGAGTGTTTGCAGGCTGTACCTCATTTATCTAATTCTTTTGCAGCTTTTTTCCTGATTAAGATTCCAGAAATTTATTAGGAATTTGCTTCCTTTGACCCATTATCAGATCAAAACAGGTTACCTTCTACAGGAGAGGTTGCAGGTTCCAAGCCTCCTCTTCATATGTTAATAACTCTCTTGCAGTGTTTAACCCCCCAACTATTTTGGAGGTAATTTTTGCAAACCTTTTTCCATATGTAAATCCTTTTTTACACACAGAAGAAGGCTTTTACAAAATTGAATGAAAGAATATGCACATAAAAATATATGCATAAAAAGTGTACCACTTTTTACATAATCTGCATGTAGGCATTCTCGGGGGTATAGTCTTGGAGGAGTGAATGTTGGGTTGTGATGTACATATACAGACTACATGCACCCATTTACATTTATTTTAGAGCTGGTGTGTATTTGTGCTGCAATATATGTATTTATTTACATTCTCTTATATACTGTGCTATTCTGCATCAGTGCAGTTTACATTGAACAAACTGAAATTACATTGAACAGGGCATTATAACTTGGAGATAACTATTTTACAGGGAACATGGGCTATGGAGGGTTAAGTGGCTTGCCCAAGACCACAAGGAGCACCTGTGGGACTAGAAACCCCAGTCCTTCCGGCTCAAGGTTGCTGTCCTCTAGTGGGATTTGAACCCCCGACCTTCTGGCCTGAAGTACCTTGCCCCAACCACTAGGCCACTCCTCCACTCCATGTATGGGTTAAGGGGGATGGATCAGGGAGCCTATTACATAAAGTTACATAGGCATTTATGCTGCTTTTATAAAATAGATTGAAAGAGGCACCTTGTTGGACTTCAGATAGGCATTGTTATAAAATTAAGCCCAAGGTGTCCTGAGAAAATACTCTTCTCTCTGAAGTTATCAAGTTCCTCAGTAAATCCTCTTCCAACTCATTTAGTAAAATACCCCACTTCGGATCTGCCGCCATGTATTCGTTCTGTGGTAAACACCAGCCTCTCACATGGCCAGAAGGAGGTGAGAATGTGCCTTCTTCTTGGAAAGGAAAATCTCAGTGCAGCAAATTTATCTCAGTTTCACCCTGTTCCCAACCTACCATTTATCTCCAAAGTGACTGATAAAGTGATCTTTTCACAGCTGGTGGATTATTTAGGGAAAACCCAAGTCTCACATCCCAGACAGTCTGGCTTTTGTGCTGGTCACAGCACTGAATCAGCACTAACTGCTATGATAAATGAAGTTTTTGTTTAACTAGATAGTGGCAGAGATGCACTGGTAGTCCTTCAGGACATGCATGAGTGCAGCTTTTGACCTTGTAGTTTGCTCTTTTAATTCTCGGCTGATAGGGATTGGTGCAGAGGGCCTGGGCTAAAATGGTTTCTCTCCTTTCTTAGCATGTAAGTGGATGTCAGTTCCAAACTCTCTCTGACTTTTACCCAGTGAGGCGGGGTTTCCAGGGATCCACCTTAGTCCAAGCCCTTTTCAATCTTTACTTCGCATGATTAGCAACATCATTTAACGTTTTTGGATTAGCTGTTTTTGTATATGACAACATCCAACTGACCTGCACGGAGCGGCAGGTGCACCTACACTTGCCACCTTGCAGAGCAGACTAGATGGACCATACTGGTCTTTATCTGCCGTCATATACTATGTTACTAAGTTACAAATGTCCTGACAAACACCAATGTTGATATTTTGAACATTTCTAATTGGTTATCATCTCTCAAGCTGAAATTATACACTAAAAGATCAAAAAACATTGGGATTACTGGACTTTGCCTGACACACTCTTCCCATTCACCTCAGGTACTCGTATCTTGTTACAAGAAGCAGTCACAATCAATATGCATCATGTTTGATCTACAGGTCTCTGCTTTAGTTAAAAAGCTTCTCTTTGTCCTGTGGAAAGTCTGATCAGTCCATTCTCTGCTAGAGGAGTTCATCAGTTCCTCACCCACACATTGCTTCTAAACAGCCTGGATTACTGTAACACTCTCTATATTGGCATTAAGGCCCCACTTCTTAAATTGTTTCAATTAATCCAAAACACAGCAGTCATGTTGCCTCTGTCCTTCTCATGGACCAACACTGACTTCCCTTTCTTTCTCAGATCAAATTCAAGGTTTTCTTAATAACCCATCCAGCTTTCTGGTTGTCTCTTGAATCTGCTTATCTCATATGTCACCCCTTTCACAGGCGCGTGTCATCTTAACAGAACTTTTTGACTATTCCTCCACTGAACAGAATCACGAGTCACGAGTCAAACTTTCTTCATTTTCATGAAGTGTCAACTTCAAAATTATTGGAGTTGACACTTCCTGCATGTAGTTTAAAACTAGTCTAAAGCCACAGCTTTTTCTCCAGACCTTCAGGGCATAGGTGGAGGCCTATATAGGGAAGGCCTATGACTTCTTCTTCCCCCTATCCCGCAGTTACTTTTCTGAAATGAAACAGGAACTTGCTGTAATTTATGTTAATGAATCTATAGGGCCCTTTTACTAAAGTGCGTAATGCAGTTAATTCATGATTTGGCGCATGCTAACTGCACACTCGGGCCTGCGGTAACAGTTACCGTGGGATATGACCGTTAACGCACACTGATTTTCATGCTATCATAGCGCGTGTTAAGGTGCATCATGGAAAGGTTGAGGAAGGGGGTGGACATGGTGAGCACATTGCAGTTAGCACAGGGGAACATATCTCATGCTGTCAATGTTGCAATTAGCCTGGTTGCATTTACCTCCACCCCAATAGGTGGAATTAGGTGCACCCGCAGTAATAGTGCTGTGCATGAGGGTACACATTTGCGCGCTAAGTAGTCCCGCCCCCAATAGTTACCACGGCATGGCTTACACAAGTTTGCATTCATGCTAAATGCATGTTGTGCAAAAATCTAACACAGTTTAGTAATAGGGCCCCTATGTGTGATTGTTCCTCTCTCTGAATGCCCGTCTTTTTTCATTTGTTGTGTTTCATTGTGATTTCTTTCTCTTTCTTTTTGTTTGGACTTAACTTATTTTTTGTACACCACATTGTTGATCATATTGAGAGTCAGTTAAAGCAAATAAGCTAAACTAAACTGGAGGCATTGAAAAGAAAGACAAGTGATAAGAGGAGGAAAATATATCAGACATGAAAGGATTTTGAAGACTAAAGAATGCAGCTTAGAAAGCTGGAAGGGGACATAAAAAAAGAAAGATGTAAAAACAAAATGGAGAGAAAATGAAACAAATTAGGAGAGAGCAAGAGAGAAAGGGAGAAGATTATTGGTATTGTAAATGAGGAACTAATATGAATATGTATTGGAAAAGAAGTGCTGTTCATTTTCAGAACAGTTTTGTTTTTTGTATGGTTTTCGGATATCTTTTAATTAATTTCAGAAATGAATGCAAGTAAAATATTTTAACATACACAAATCAACTTTATGCACATTAATTCAGAAGTTTTCTATGTGCCTAATTGATGTGAAGCTACGGGAGCTAGACATTCCCACGGGTGGAAGATCAGACGTAGAGACAGCCCGGCGTGCCCCTGGATCCCCATGGGAGACATCCACCCTGCAGCCTGGCCAGCCCGCCACAGTGCCGGACACTGCTTCCCCACTGCCCGACTCTCAGCGGGAGGCAGCAAGGCCCAGGATTGGGTGGCGGGGCCTCAGCTTCCACCACTCCATTGCTCCCTGAGGCCTGCCGGGCCAGATCGCATGGGCACCATACGCTTATTCCACTTCCGAGGTGGAATAAGCTGGGCACCATCCTGGAGACCGCCAGACATACAGGGCCATGACCTGAATCAGCCCTGTATGTCCGAGTGCCTGGCCCGCCCCCGTACCGCCCACTCTCTAACCCCGTGCAGCCCCCATCCAGATCTCCGTGTGCGGGGAGAGAGTGTTGTGGCATATGGGCCAGACAGGTAGCATGGCTGCACAGCCCACCAAGACGTACAGCACTGCTATTTGCATCTCAGAATTGGGGCCATAAGGGGCTAATTATTAGTTGTGGTAAAATCTGGCATTTTACTGTATCTTAAATTACAAGAGTCTCACAGCGCTATCAGTAGCACTGTGAGACCACCGTAAGGGGTCTTGGATGATATTTGAACCCAGCACCAGCCCAAATGGGAACAAGTGGGGATTTCTCCTATCTGGGACCCACTAGACTACCAGGAATGTATAAGATAGGCCCAGAGAAGGGCTTTCTAGGGTGGGAAGTTCTGAATTGGAGCCCAGGAACATAGGGGGCCTTGTGAGAGCTTTGATTGTGGCTTGGGGGACTCTGGTCATATGTGTGTGTGTGGTGGGGCATCTTTGAGGGGGGAGGGGGCCTGACTGACTGACTGCTGGTGCCAAGGAGAGAGGACTCTCAAGCTGCTGGTTTATGTTAATAATTGTCAGCCCCTGTAAGGATGTGGCTGGGAGCATCAGACCACATATTAACTGTCCATTGCTCTTGGCCAGGAAAAACAACACCACCTTTGAAACATAGGCAGCAGAATGAGGTGGCCAGCAGGGGCCATGGCCCCACCAATTTGCTTTACAAAGCATCTGACATCAGAGAGCTTGGGGGTGGGGCTTGAGATTGGCTTCATGGCACCTCCGACCAAAAAAGGTGCCCCACTGCCCCTGCTTTAAACTGTTCAACACAAGTTGTGTTATTTCATTTGCATAATAATGATGTGTTTAGCATGCATTTGCATTGTTTGCATCTCATTACTAGGTGCAGGTTGGGATAATTTAATGCGAGTTATAGAAAATAATGCACTTTAATGCGTCCTTTCCATAATGCACTTTGGTAACTACCTCCCTCCCCCCTTATTGTGCATTCTTTTTGTGTATAAACTTTTCAGAGCTTAAAGTGAAAACCAAATGCGCAGTTCTAGGGATTGAAAGATAGAAAGATAGATGGTGAAGAAGGTGATTAAAATATAGAAATGGGGAAAGAGAAAGTGTAAATAATTTCTTCATACCCCAAACAGTCTGTGAAACAAAATAATATATGGAGAAATAACATCTGCTACTTCGGCAGAAGCAGTAATTTCACAGTCTGTAAAAGGCAGCCATATATATTAGTTCACAGAAAATCACCCCAACAGTAGTTTGCGCTTTGCAATTTTAAATCATTATGGTAACGAAAGAGGGACGACTTGTGCAAGGCAGCCGTTATATGATTGTAGGACTGCTGGTACCGACACATGCTTTTAGAAACAAACATTAATTCTGTTGGCACCATCAGAAAAATAAAACTGAGAGCTATTTAATTGTGTGCCGTACAAATTGAAAGATAATACTTAGATATGATTTCAGTTTCTAACATTGATTATGATAGGCTTTTCTCAAAAGATGTGCATCTTTCCTGCTTCATTAAATCCCAGTAGTGAAAGAAATTCAATCATCCCTTCGGGACTCAATATTTGCTTTCTTAGAGTCTAATGAGCTCTTTTAGAAAAGCATTCGAATGGGGCACTGGGTTTTTGTGCCTGCGTATGAAATTTCATTTTTATATTCATTTATTCATTTGTTAGGACGGGGCGGTATTGCAAGCCTTTGCGTATAAACCAGGAAAAGCAAAGGGCAAAATTATGCTATGAAATAAATAAATAAATCACTGCTTATATGCTATGCCGTTGCTTTTGTGCAGCCAGCGTCCGTTTCACTCAGGTAGTCTGCCTTTGTGCCGGCTGTCATTGATGCAGGTGGTGATGCCGGGGAAGCTGTGCGATACTCTTGTACGCGACACACTGTGCTGAGTCCCGTACGCAGAGCGACCGGTGGGGAGCACCAGTACGAGCACCGTGCCTCCTGCCTTTGCACTGGAACAGTGGGACAGACGACAGGCCGTACGATGGATTCATAGCCAGCCCATCCATCAGGCAAACTAGGCAGCTGCCTAGGGCTCCAGAACCCAGAGAGGGGCATGACACTGACTCATCGAAAATGTTTTCAAAGTGGTGATTTTCTGCATACTTTGCATATTTTGTGCATGCACGTACTCACAGCCTGTCAAAGTTGTGTCGAGGGGGCAGGAGTGGCAGGAGTTACACCCGCACACATGCAGGTGCTCTAAGGTCCACCATGGTGCTGAAATGGTGGCAGAAAGCTGCTGTTTGGGAAAATCATGGAGGGGTTGCCATGCCACCCACCTCCCCCAAGTGAGATGATGCATGGCATGGCAATGCATGGGGTTGGGGCAGTGGGCAGACCTACCTAGGGTGGTCCTGGCAGATGATGAGATTGTGAGGTAAAGTGGTCTGAGCAGACCACGTACTAGGTGAGAAAGACAGATGGGGAGGTGAAAATGAGGAGGCTTTCTTAGCCAATGATTCCTGATGGACCTTTACAGCTATTTTTTGATATTGCACTTCATAATCCCTATTTTGGATTCATAGGGCATCTTCAGCTTTACTCTGAAGGGATTCTCATAGGCCAAACTGTACTCCTGAGTACCTTGCTGATAGTGCCAATTTGCTCAGGATAAAGGCATTCACACCGAGAAAAACATTGGCAGTGGGAGGGCAATATCTCTCTCATTAGCTTTCATGCATCAAAGATTCTTCAGAAGCACAGCTCTCAAAGTAACCAAATCAGTCTTTAATCGCAGTCAGGATTCAGCTTGATTATTGGTTAGCAAGTATGATATCTCAATTCACAAGAACAAGGATGGTTTGTCTCATCAGACTGAAAAGTTTCTAAACGACCCCCCTTCCCTCCACCAAAGAAAGGCTGCTTGCCTCAGCAGTTCCAACATTAAACTATTTACTTCAGCTCTGAGTCTCTGTTAGTCTGTGCATCAAGCAAAAGCTCTTTTCCCTTTCGAACACCAGGGTGAAAGATTTCATTTGCTTCTTCTCATGGTAACCATTACAGATACCAAATGCTACCAACTTCCACTAGGCATTTCGCTGAATTTTCTTTTCTGTTGTAACCGAACCCACCTCAAAATATGCAGAAAAGCAACAAATACAACTCTCACAGGTCTGCAAACAGCAGCTGTCTATAATTTCCATTTCTTCCTTTTTGTAAAAAGATAGAACCTAATATGCTGTGGCAGTGGCTAGCTGGGACTATATCCGGCCAATGGCTCTGAAAATCTGGGTCAGCCGGCTAGCATTGAAGCTGAGTGTTCAGCTACTGCCCAGTTATTCCTTGGCATGGGTGCTGCTAAATATCCCAATGTACTCTGCTTGCTCCAACTATGGCTATGCTCCTTAGTTGTAAAAACTGTTGAACTGGCTAAATCTAGACCTAGATCTTGCAGCATCACTTGTGTGCCTGAGATCATACTCCACATACTCTGGCTTAGGAGTGAGGGTCATTACTGTCATGGTATGCTCAAAACGAACTCATTTGGAGAAACTGCCCCCAGAGAAAGCAATTTTTATTTCACTGTATGTTCCTAGTTTGTATTTCTATACATCTCTGAGAAACCTTCTTAATTGGCTATCTGTTGTGCCTCTAAAATTTGAAAGGTAGGGGCACAGGGATTTAAAGTGAGTTCTTTATAGTTTCACAGGAATTCTGCAGACAAAGTAGAGTTTATACTCGCATGATTGTGTCCCAAGAGTTCTTTTGACTTGAAGTATGACTGATTTAAGCATGACCAGGTCATATTTCCTCTATAATTATCCAGAATAATGACATCTCTGTGGAAATGAACAAATCTGGAGGTGCCTCTGGTAAAGAAACCAGTGTGTGTGTGTGTGTGGGGGGGGGGGGGTGTTATTGTTTTTTTTTTGGGGGGGGGGTTGTAAGAACACCACTGATTGCTAAAATGAGCTAAATCTGTTATTGTTTTCCTGCTTGTGATGTAAATCTTTTTTAACAAAACATATAGATGTATTCCAATATACTGTATATATATTAAACCAAAGACCTCCTACTCTATGAACACATTGGCATGTCATCAATTGTCAAAACCTCGCCAACCCTAAGGAGTTAATTCTATAAACATATTTTAAATCCCTCTACACTGTGAAATCACAGGAAATAGAACAGGAAAGAGGAAGCCTGGCAACTTACCAAAGAGCTGATGGAATCTTTTATACAATAGAATGGAGCAACACAATAGGAAATTGGCATTAGTACCAGTTGCCATAGAAATATGCTTAGCTCTGAAGTAAAATCTGCACTCAACAGACAGTCTTGTGCAGTTATTCACAAAAAGACTGAGAAACTCTCCCTAAGACCCTACAAAAAGTGTAAGAAAATATCTCAGACATTCCTGTTTCACACAAAAAAAGAAGCTGAATGGAAGCATCCCTCATCACAACAAATTTGCAACAGCCCTTCATTGAAGTGGCATAGATAAATTATTAACCATTCATCTGTTGTTTGCTCAAATTAATAAACCACTTGCAGTTGTCCTTTCAGCAATTTGGACTACAGAGCCAGAGATCGACTGGGGTCTATGGCATACAGCAGGCAGTAAATCGGGCAGACCAGATGGGCCTTATGGTCCCTCTCTGTCTTCGTATTCCATGGCTTGGTTTCTCCATTATTTCATCTTGGACAGTGTTCCAGATGGTGGTGTACTTTAGAAAAGATGTCTCCTTCTTATATGCATTGAAAATAATTGTAGTAGTTTGCAGTACTTTAAAAAAGGAAACTGAACTCAAAGGCAGCAATCAGAAAAAAGAGTAAGGAAAATAATGTCTCGATGCAACACGCAGCAAGAGTCCAGTGCTAAAATCTGCATTAAAATAAACATCAAGCACCAGATAAGCTGAATGCCCAGCACAGGAAAAGTTTAATTAATAATTGAAATGATCATAACAGTATGCATTATAATGGACCATGCCAAGATGTCAAGCCCATTTCCTCTTCCCCCATGGCCATATTGCTGCCACCCCCTATCCCATATGAGCAGCCTAAAGGTTAGAGCTCTGGCTTGGGAACCAAGAGACCAAGGTTGGATTCCCACTAGCACTCCTTGTGGCCTTGGGCAAGTCACTTAACCCTCCGTTGCCTCAAAAGAATCCAAGTTATCAATGCCCCTGTTTAATATACATTACCAAGTTCAAGTTACAATGTAAACCACTTTGACTAAAATGATAAAGCAGTATAAAAAACCTGTAAATAAAGTAACAGGTGGTTATTTATTGTGGGATTTACAAGTAAAGACTGGAGGGATAGCATAATGACTAGTGTGCAGTATACCAATAACCAGGAAAAGTAGGGTTCAAACTCTGGCTTTTTTTTCCAGTGATGCTCCTTGTGATTTTGGGCAAATTACTTAATCTTCTATTGCCTCATGCATAATTTATATTGTAATCCCATTTATGTACTTCTCTTCAGATTGGATTTGGAAAAGACGTATCTAAATCTAGAAAACCAGTTGTGTAGTTGGTAGCAGCACCAACAGCAGATACACATATAACATTAGCCATTTAAAATGCTAAATAACCAAAGCTACTGTATGCTGTTGAGAAATGGGCATAGTGAGAAGCAGGCTGAGGGTGGGGTTAAAAGTAATGTGTTCCATGGTAAAATTCAGTTGTTGAATGCAGGTCCAGATTTAAACATTGGCAATATACACATCTGCCTAGGGCACCAAAGCTTGAAGGCACCAAATACACATGTTTTATTTAAAAGCATTTATAGTCCACACTACACCCTAGGTGGATTACATAAGACATACATAAAAATTTACAAAAACAAATATACAGTTGTGGTCAACATTATTGATGACCTTGCATTTTAGGTATGTTGTGTACAATACCTTGAGAAATAATTGCAACTTTATGTCATCCTAATATTTTAATAGTATGTTCAAAGTTATACAACAAAAACATTGTCTGTGCAACTTAGATGTAGTAATTTCTGAGAAAAAAAAATATGACCTCGACAGGATTAATGGCACCCTTCACTAATATTTGATTGCATAACCCTTGGCAGTGATAGCAGCCTCCAGATGTTTCTTGTAGCCATCTATAAGTTTCGTACATCTGTCTACTGGTAGTTTCTCCCACTCTTCAATTGCTATTTGTTCCAGCTCATGAATGTTTCCAGGATTCCTTTTACCAGTGACAGATTTCAGCTCTTTACAAAGGTTCTCAATTGGATTGAGATCAGGACTCATTGCTGGTCAGTTTAAAACAGTCCATTTGTTCCTTTTTAACCATTCTTTTGTTTATGTTTATGTTTATTACATTTGATATACCGCTCAGGCCAAAGCATTAGAGCGGTTTACAATACTACATAAATGATACTGAAAATATGAAAAGAACGCCATTAACAAGATAGGACAGAGTAAGAGATAGTGATAGTCAAAGAAATAGAAGAGACAAGAGGAAAGGTTCATTATAACACCAGAGAGGCAGAATATCATACCACCACAGCTCAGTCCTTCGTTGTACTTTTGAATGTATGATTTGGGTCATAGTCCTGCTGGAAGACCCATGACCTTCGGCCCAGACCTAGCTCTCTAACACTCGATAGCACACTTTGCTCTAAAATACCTTGGTAGTCCGTTGACTTCATGATTCCTTTAATATGTTCCAGGCCTCCAGTTCCTGAAGCAGCAAAACAGCCCCACAACATTATGGAACCTCCACCATATTTAACTGTAGGAAGGGTGATTTTTTCCTTATAAGCTTCATTTCTTCGCTTCTAAATGTATCGCTGTCTGCATTGCCAAAGGGTTCAAGTTTGGTTTCATCTGTCCATGGAACATTTTCCCAGAAGGATTGTGGTTTCTCAAGGTAGGTTTGTGCAAAGATCAGGCATGCCTTTTTATGTCTGTCTTTGAGCAATTGGATCCTCCTTGGCCTTTGGTCATGAAGTCCTTCTGTTTTTTAGTGCATGGCATATGGTGGGGACTGAAGCCACCATTCCAGATTGCTCCAGGTCAGCCTTAACCTCTTTGGATGTTGTAGATGGTGTTTTTCCAACAGTTCACACTAACCTTCAAAGACTTCTTGGATTAATTTTCCTCTTCCCTCCGCATCCTGGGAGGTTCTTGACAGTTCCATGAGCAGAAAACTTCTTAATAACATTATGAACTTTAGACACAGGGATCCCAAGGTCTTTGGAGAAGGCCTTGTATCCCTTTTGAAGTTTGATGTTTGTTGATAATGGCTTTTCTGATGGTCTCAGGTACCTCTCTTGTCTTCACCATTGTGAAAATGGTAAAGGGAGTGAATGTGGCCATTTTAAACATTAGAGCCATCATTCATTGGTTGATTTAAGTCCTCTGAGTATGATATTGATCACAGATGTGTCTATTTTACTGCAGTGAGAATGTTGTTCTTCTATTCAAACTGATTTTCATTGTTTATAAGGGTGCCAATAATCATATCTTGGTAATGTCCCAGTTTCTATACTTTGTCCTACTATTTCCTTTTTTAATTGGTCTTGTTTTATTTGTTTTGTTTGATTCTTTTATGTGTCAAATATGTGTGCATATATAGCCCAAAACCATTTCACTGGCCACTTTTTTTTAGGAGATATTGGATATTAAGGGGTTGAACTCCAAGGGTGCCAATAATGTTGACCACAACTGTACCATACACATGCTTATGCATGCAAATCCCATAGGCTTATGGGGTAATTCCAGATCCTGAATAGGCCATTTGCATGTACACAGGAAACATAAATCTTGCAAAAACGTCTATGGGCTTATCTTGGTATACCACGCCTGGAGATGTCCACGGTGCTTGCACAGGGATATCTGCATGCCTCCGGGAGGGGCAGAACGTGGGCATGATTTACCACAGCAATGTCTATATCATATTCCTGAAAGACCTGTATTTGTTTTTGCACTTCCCCGCAGACTTGTCCATTATTCCTACCAGAGACAGGGAAGAAGGCCAGTACTTATTAAATTTTATGCTGTGTCCTACAATTCATCCCTGAAAGTGAGAGTGTGTATGTGTGTGGTTTGAGGGTTGCATGGGAGGATTTGGTGTGCTGATCTGCAATTCAGGGAGGATATGAATGCCTGGCCAGTCACCAAGTTCCAATGTGATAGGGCAGGCATACATCAGCCAAAATTCTTCAGATTGTGCCATGAGGCCTACATCCTTATCCAGTCCAGGATCAATGTAAGTTTCAATAGTGGTGATATATCTGGAGGTTGGCTACTTGGTATGATGATACAAGGGTCCTCTCCTCCCATTCCCACACAGGCCTGACCAGGGGAACATTGCCACAAATCAGACTGTGGGAAGACAGGCAGGGTTGCACCACAGATAGCAGATATGTACAGACCAAAATAAGCCAGGACAGAGAGTGGATATTGTATGGGACAGGTGTAGCCACATGTAGGGAGCTGCTGTTAGAACTGTCAGTATCCAGATATGTGGGAAACAGATGCCATAGCCAGAAAGTTCTAGTTATTAAAGGAGCATACTTTTATAGCTCAGCAATATTATGCATCCTTTGGGGAATTGCAAAGTTAGTTTAGGCTTTTGTGAACTTGGTAAAGGTCCATACTTAGCATTTTAAATAGTGTTTTTAGAGAAGACCAATAAAAGAATAACTGAATCATTTTTCTACTGCCAAATATATATATTTTTAATTTTATATTTTTGCCATTATATAAATACATCCAAGAAAGCTTCTTGTACAGAAATAAAGCAGTGCAGGAAATAAGCAATACAAAAAAAGGAAAAATCAAATAAACAAGAAAATCACATTCAGTAAAACATAACTGCCTGCTTATCCCAGCCCACAAGAAGGGGAAGGAGACCATGGAAAATGAAAAATTGCAGCCACAATATACAGGAAAAGTCGTTGGACACAGCCAACATAATAATTTTATGGAACATCAAATGAGTCAATGGAGGCTTCCAAGCGCAGAACATTCATAAAGGCCAGCAGTTGAGAGGGCTCATAAAAACATATGAAACAGAATGAAATTTAATCATGCATTTACAAGGATACTTCAAGATGAAGAGTGCTCCCAGTTGTTGGACCTTTGGTCAAAGGTGAAGAAACTCCCTTTGGCATCACTGAATTTCCTTAGCAAGATCAGGAAATATACAAATGGGTAAACCTTGAAATAAGAAATCTCTCTTCCAAAAAAATAATTTCAACAACCATTATTTGTGAAAAAAAAGAGCAAATGTCACCATTTTGGTAGCCAGAACCACTGGTTCTTCCTAAGAGCTTTCCAACAGTTCAGTCACATTAACCTGTTTTGGACAGCTCGCATATTCTCTCTGTTCTGGATGATTTATTAGATTTGTTACACTCAAACAACTATGAAATACAGGCAATAATAAAAAATATTAAAACTTTGCAGAAAATAGAAGTTTCACATAGTATATGTTTTTCATACACTGGTCCAATGTCCGTCTTCCAAGTGATCAGAAAAGTTATGATTCAGTATCAATTGACATAAACATACTGTATGATACTATTGAAACTGCAGTTTTCAATTCATTTCATTTATTATGATATAATATAGTTTGTCAACAGTCCATTCTGACGGCGTAATATGATACACGTGAAAACACCTCTGATGCAGTGCGTCGATATTGCACCATTGAAACACCTAGAACCAAACGCGTGACAGCAATTATTCTCACAACATATTAGCCCAGCGTATGAGAAACATACAAGGCCGATATACGCACCAATAACTCTGACACTAAGTAACTTACAGTTATCTAAACCTATTTTCTAAAGTCTACAAATACTATAGACTCTCCGGGCCCATCTGCCCCTCTATTTTCCTCTCAGGCTGCCCCTCCCCCAAATCAACAACATTATCAGAAATGTCAGGGTTTTTCCATGGACGATCTATGGAAAGGGGGAGGGTCGAAATACAAAAAGGAATATTCAAAAACAGAACATCAATTACAAGAGCATCCGCACACATCGAAAGATCCCCTATATCATCAAATGGAATTCCACTCACGCAACAGAGGGAGAGGAAAAGGACGGGGTCACCAACAACAATGGGAACAATAGATGGCATTTTTAATTTATCAAAATATGTTCTTACACCCTTAGAAACCTTGGTCTTACAAAAAGGTTTATCTTTTGTCCCTACTGTTAGACATGATCGTTTCAACACCCAAGTGGAACTTTATAAATTCTTTAGAAAACTTCACATTAAAGATTTTTTTTTAAATCACACAGAGGTAGATTGTGATCCCTCTGTAATTAAAAAACCTTCCACTTGGGTTCCTCCGAAATTAGACAATGCCGTGATTGACACCTTCCAAAAAGTGGTTTTCCACGAAATACAAAATATGCATGAGAAAAAGAATCCTCATACTTTTTTCAATCTCAACAAAGAAGAAAAGAATGCACTCATTAGTCTTAAGAACAACTTTGAAATTATCATAAAACCGGCGGACAAAGGGGGTGCACTTGTAATACAAGACAGAGACGTGTATGTTCAAGAGATCTTAAGGCAAGTCAAAGAAACATCATATTATACAAGGTTGCGGGATAATCCCACCTCTTTTTAAAAAAAAACAAGTTGATATGATGATTTATGTAGGTGAACAGGCTGGTTACCTCACACCAAAAGAAGTTCAATTTCTCACTGTACCTTGTCAAGTTATGCCTACGATTTATGTCCTGCCAAAAATACATGTCTTTAGACAACCCTCCAGGCAGGCCTATAATTTCAGCTATTGGGTCCCTTTTTGAACCTATATCTAAATGCTTGGATGTTTTTCTTCGCCCATTTGTACAGCTAACACCTTCCTATGTGCGAGACTCGTCACATATGATTCAATTATTAAATACATATCAGGGTAGCCATATGGACATCCTTCTAGTAACTCTAGATATAAAATCTTTGTACACTAATATTCCTCAAAATGCAGCTATTGATATTCTAGAAAGTTATCTTATAACTAGACCTAGACCAGTCCAGACAACACTAAGCATTTACTTGTATTATACTACGTGACAAAACTAAGTGTGTTCCTCTTTTCAAATACCCCCTGAAGAAGACTTTGTAGCCGAAACGCGTTGGGGTCCATTAAAGAATTTATTTCGAACTCATTTGTCGCCAGTCCTTGTACCTGCTTGGTTTGTTTTCATACACAGTGTGCAGGTATTTGTTTGCTCTTTTTGGTACTGCTCCAAAATGGGTTAAGGACATCTGCTTGTCATGTCCCAGCTATCGCTGAAGAAGAAGATTTCATGCCCATAGGGAGATAGTATAGTTTAACCATAGGGGGATGTGACTCAATCAGTACAGCTAGAGTTTCCGTTAAATATGCTGTGAACATATCCCTTGCAGAAACTATTGAAGCTCTGGAAAATTAATCAGCCTGGGATTACTAGCTTGAGATAAGTTTTCCAATTTTTCGAATTTGGTATTCACCAAGGCAGAGCTTTTTAATAGAGGCATGAGAAAGTCCTTCCAATTTAGTTATTTTAGACTGTGTCTCTGAAAGAGCTACTTGAGTTCCAGCCACTTTAGTAGCAGTTTTCTCTATTGCAACAGAGTTATTATTAATTTTTGTAGCAAGAGAAGAAAATGGAGATACCAAGGCTTCCCCTAACGAAACGATGGCCGACCAGAGAAAAATAAAGTTAATAGTACATGCAATGTGTGCCTTTGAGTCAGTCCTGACTCCTGGTGACCCAGAAGCTCCTGGGTTTTCTTGGTAGTGTCACTAGAAGTAGATTGCCAGGCCTTTCTTCCAAGGCAATGGAGAGTTAAGTGACTTGCCCAAGGCCACAAGGAGTGCTAGTGGGATTTCAACCCTGGTTGCTTGGTTACCAAGCCAGTGTTCTAACCACTAGGCTATTCCTCCACTCCAATAGTACATACCAAGGAAAAAAAAGCAATTCCTCCAAGCTGACTATTCTCTCCTTCCATCATTGCCAGCGCTGTCCTGCCTTCCTGGGTGACAGCCACACTTGTTTTATTTATTTATTTATTTATTTTATTTAACATTTCTTATATACCGCGCTATTTGTCATCAGCGCGGTTTACATCAAAACAATAGAACACTTGACCATATACATTGGCCGTCGTTTACATAAAACGGGGAGTTAACATGGATGAGAACTTGGGGAACTATTTACATTCAGGTTTCTAGCAAACTTAGGAAACTATGTACAAATCGATTGTATTACATATTAGGTATGATTAGAGTGTTTTACATCATGTAGCGGCTGTATGATATAGTGAGGGTGTGTGGGAGGTAATGGGGTATCGGGATGGCTATAATGTAAGAGAAAAAGGTGGTGTTTGAGGGCTTTTCTAAATTGAATAAGGTCTCTAATAGCTCTAATGTGTGGGGGGAGTTTGTTCCAGCATACGGGGGCATAGTTCCTGAAAGCCCTATTGGTGGTGATCTGGTTGAGTTTTGCGGATTCAATTGGTATAAGTAGCATGTTGGCAGCCTGGGATCTCCTGGATCTGTTGTCTGGAGAACGCGTTATGAGGTCGGAAATGGATGGGGGAGCTATCATATTGAAGGCCTTGAAGGTAATGAGGAGGGTTTTGTACAGGATTCTACTGCTTATGGGAAGCCAGTGTAGTTCCTTTAGAATGGGGGAGATGTGGTCGACCCTTGAGGTTCCGTAGAGCACACGGGCTGCCGCATTCATGGCTAGCTGTAATGGTTTGAGGGAGCTCTTTGGAAGGCCATATAGAACTATGTTGGCATAGTCGAAGTGCGGTGTGTGACTAGTGCCTGGAAGATGGTGCGGAAATCCGCGGATTCCATCATGGGCCTAAGATGCCGTAGGGTTTTTATCTTGAAATAGATGGTCTTGACAGTGCGTTTGATATGATCCTTGAAGTTGAGTTGTTGATCAAGAATTACCCCGAGATATCGTATGTTGGATTTGATTGGAAGTTCCGCGTCTCTGACTTTGAGTGTTGGTGGCGGAGAGAAGGCTTTATTCCTTGTGATCATTAGTACTTCCGTTTTCTTGAAGTTTATCCGGAGGTTCTGAGTGAGTAGCCAGTCAGTTATTGTGTTGAAGCAGTCAACTAGCACTGTATAGTCGGGACAATTGATGACAATGGGTGTGAATAGCAGGACATCATCGGCATACATAAGACACGATATGCCAAATGAACGGGCAATGTCACAGATTGGTTGCATATAGATGTTAAAGAGCAACGCAGAGAGGGAGGATCCTTGGGGTATACCTTGGTGCTGTTGGAAAGGTTCGGAGGTGGTGCTTTGAATCCGGACTTGTTGACATCTGCCTTCGAGGTAGGATTTACACCAGTCCCATGCTTGATCTCGGATTCCCTTTTCATGTAGCCGGGTGAGGAGCTGCAGGTGGTCTACGGAGTCAAACGCTGCTGATATATCAAGGAAGATTAGTGCGAAGCCATTCTTTATACTGTCAGTTCCATTGATCAGTGAACTGGTTAATGTTGTCAGTAGGGTTTCGATACCGTGTGCTTCTCTGAATCCATGTTGAGAGGGATCCAGTGGTGAGGAGGAGTCAATATGCTGCTGGATCTGTCTAAGGGTTATTTTCTCTAGGATCTTGGCCAGAAAAGGGATACTGGAGATTGGTCTGTAAGATTCCTCTTTCTTTGGGTCAAGTTGATTGTTTTTTAGTAGTGGGCGGATGGATGTGTGCTTGAGCGCATCTGGGAAGACTCCTGTTTCAAATGACAACTTGGTGATGTTGGCTATGACAGGGCTGAACTCCGTGCGCATTGTCTTGATCCAGTGCGCTGGGCAGGGGTCGGTTGGTGCGGTCGTGGCGTTGATTGATGCAATTACTTCTTCAATGGTCTTTGTTGATGGCGGTGAGAGTTTGGTGAGTGTGGACTGGGAAAGAGTGGTTTTGGGATTTGTGGTATGGTTAAGATGAAGTGATGATGCCATTGTAGTTACCTTTATTGATTTTGATTGGATGTAATTCGCGTATGCTTGTGGCTGAATACCCTCTTGTTGAGGAGGGGAAGGTTGGTTGGTAAGGGATTTCACCAGCTGGAAAAGGTCTCTTGGCTTATTTAGTGAGCGGCTGAGAATTTCTGCATGGAATTGTTTCCTTTTGGCCCACGTTGATTCGCGATGGGTCTTCAGATATTGTTGATAGATGGCTTGGTCTGAGGTATTTCTAGTAGCTCTCCATTTCCTTTCGAGTTTTCTGAGTCGGAGTAGGGACGCTCGTAGTTCCGGGGAAAACCATGGGGCGGCGTGTTTCCTGGTGTCTCTTCTGTCCGATGTGGTTTTTTTGTTGTTGGCAGGTTGTTGAGCGTAATGGGAGAGGGTCTCGTTCCAGTTGGACATCATGTCATTCAGGTTGGTTGCTGGTTGATCAAGTTTTGGGAGAACGTCACTAACGATTGTTTCCCTGTTGAGTTGCTTGAAGCGTGAGGTTCCTGATGTTTCCGTTGCACTTGGGCGGTGGCTCGTAGAGTGTTGCGTTGGTAAATGGAATGTTATTAGGTTGTGGTCTGACCAGGGGACTGGTGAGATAGTAAGGTCAAATTGGTTTGATGTACTCATGGCTGTATGTGGGATGAATATTAGGTCAAGGGGGTTTCCTCCTTGGTGGGTGGGATCAGTTATAGCCTGCTTGTAGTTGAGGTCAGCCATTGCTTCGAGGAAGGCTTTGGCTAGGGTGGGTTGAGTGGAAGCAAGATTAAGGTCTCCTAGTAGCCAGTTAGGTTTGGAGGGGTCTTCTGGATTACATGCTAGGTCAATGATGTCTGAGAGCTCGTCTGATCCAATTCCTGGGGTTCTGTAAATGAGGTTAATAGTATTGTATTTGCTGGTGATGGTTAGTGTATTCAGGAGTTGCGTGCTCTTGGTAAGGCTAGTCCAGTATTGTAACAATGTTTTTGCAAGGATCAGTACACCTCCTCCTCTTTTGTTTTCCCTATTACAGGTATAGATCGAAAAGTTAGGTGGTGTAAGGTGATTCAATATGACATTGTCGGATTCAGAGATCCATGTTTCTGTGACCATTAGCATGTCTAGGTTGTGCATAGTGATTAGGTCAGTGATTACCGGCCATTTATTACGGACCGAACGTGCGTTGATAAGGGCGCACCTTAGTTCTTGTTGATGCTTTGTGTTTTTATGTTTTGTGGAGTTTGAGGTCTCTATGGCTATATATATTAAGTGTGACAGTCTTCTGTGTGAAGGGTTTGAGTGCCGGTGGTATTGGTTGTTGTATGTGTTACCGTTTGCACTCTTTAGTAGTTGGATGGGGTTGCATCCATCTGCTAATACAACTGATTCATAGAGTGTGCTGACCAGTGTATAGAGTAGGGCAAAAGTAAGTAATGGGTACGCCATTTATGTTTCCGGAATGAGACGTTTCTAGGTTACTGGTGTTTTGTGATGTTGTATGTGTTTTTCTAGTGATGTGTTGTGTTAGTGGAGGTGTTTAGCACTTCAATGTAGTGATTCAGCAGAGCATTACAGTGTAGCAATATAGTATAGCAATATAGTGTGGTAATGAGGTATATCAATTCGGTATAGCAATACAGTGCAGCAATATAATGTATCAATACAGTGTGGTAATGAGGTATATCAATTCGGTATAGCAATACAGTGCAGCAATATAATGTATCAATACAGTGTAGCAATGAGGAATAGCAGTTTAGTAGTGCAGCAATATAGTGTGGCAATGCAGTATAGCAATTAAGGTGTAGCGATGAGGGGTAGCAATATAGTGCAACAATACAGTGTAGCAATACAGTGTAGCAATACAGTGTAGCAATGACAATACAGTGTAGCAATGACGTGTAGCAATTCAGGTATAGCAATGAGGTATAGTAATTCAGTTAGGTAGGCACCATGTGTCGACTAGTTTGTACCTTAGGTCCTCTGAGTTATTCGATTTGCATCCAGTTCTTACGCTCTGTTGCTCTGGTGGTGAGGAAGGCTGTGCTGGCAGTAGAACGTTTGAGGAGAGACAGGGCTGTTGAGAGGGGGCGAGTTCGACCGAGGGGAGCTCAAGCTGCTGATCTGTGAGTACTGCGTGCACTTTGTGCTGGGTCTTATGGTCCCGGCCTGTAGCTGTAGAATTAGGCTGTGAGGTGGCGGCGGCACTCTGTGCCCGATGTTGCTTCGATGGTGTCTTTTTGGTATCGGCAGCTGGCTCTGGTCCGGGTGAAAAACGTGGCTTTGTTTGTGGCTTGCTGGAGTGCCACCGTCTACCGCCCCGTTCCACGCCTAAGGGCCACGCCAAAGGGCCCTCTGGCGAGGCCCTCAGGCGCGGGGGGCGCGCCGGATGGCGCGAAGATTTAAAGTGTTTCGTTGCACAGCCCCGACTGGGCTGTGTGCAGCAGATGGCCCCTCCTGCCTCTGGTGGCTCGATCCCCGGGAAGGGGAGAGCTGCTGGGGGTGGTGGGGGCTGAAGATGAGCAGCGCCGGATGGCGCGAAGATTTAAAGTGTTTCGTTGCACAGCCCCGACTGGGCTGTGTGCAGCAGATGGCCCCTCCTGCCTCTGGTGGCTCGATCCCCGGGAAGGGGAGAGCTGCTGGGGGTGGTGGGGGCTGAAGATGAGCAGCGCCGGATGGCGCGAAGATTTAAAGTGTTTCGTTGCACAGCCCCGACTGGGCTGTGTGCAGCAGATGGCCCCTCCTGCCTCTGGTGGCTCGATCCCCGGGAAGGGGAGAGCTGCTGGGGGTGGTGGGGGCTGAAGATGAGCAGCGCCGGATGGCGCGAAGATTTAAAGTGTTTCGTTGCACAGCCCCGACTGGGCTGTGTGCAGCAGATGGCCCCTCCTGCCTCTGGTGGCTCGATCCCCGGGAAGGGGAGAGCTGCTGGGGGTGGTGGGGGCTTGCTATAGTGCTACCTCCCAATGACACCAAAGAACAAGTGGGTTGAAGCTGTTCTGGGATCAGTAGAAGAACCTCTTCCCTTGCTCCTGAGTCTGGTCCCCAAGCAAAGCCAAACCACTCCCAGACTGGATGGGACTCTGCAGTAGACTTGATCTGGGAGGCTGTTGGAGACATGCTGTCTTTGGAGTTCAATGCAAATCGGGGGAGAGAGAAGATGCACCCAAAGTAGTTGCCGAGCTCTTCAGCTCCAGTGAAACTGAAGCCAGGTAAACTTCCCCTGGGACCGCTGTCTGCTGGAGTGGCGAAGAAAATAATTATCCAGGGGTCCGGAGACCACCGCAAGTAAAGGCAAAGAGGTAGAAGGGGTTTAGGAGGGCTTTTGCTTTCTGCTTTCTGCCCATGAAGCAAACAGACTACTTCACTGAAGTCCAACAAATGCCACCTTAACTCCACCCCTACTGCAAAAGATTGAAGTTAGGGCATATCAACAGAGAGGTTCCAATAAAGACAAAAGTAACCCAAATGCCCTTGTGTATACAGCAGACAAAGCTTAAAAATTTCCAAATTACTCCTGCCTACTGATAGCCAGATTAATATGAATAAATTACAGTCTCTAAAATGCTTGTATGCAAATGCTAGAAGTCTAAAAAATAAGATGGGAGAGTTAGAATATAAAGCAGTAAATGAGAGATTAGATATGATTGGTATCTCAGAGACATGGTGGAAGGAGGACAAACAATGAAGCACTGTGATACTTGGGCACAAACTATATCATAGTGATAGAGCAGATCAAATTGGTTAGAGGGGGCATTGAGTCACAAAGCATTAAAGTTTTGCAGGAAACACAATTCACTGTAGAATCTCTATGGATTGAAATTCCATGTAAAAAGGGGAAGGGGAAGGCGATGGCAGTGTGTGTGTGTGTGTGGGGGGGGGGGGTACTATCGACCGCCTGGCCAGAATGATCAAAAGGATGATGAAATGCTCAAATAAATCAGGGAAGCTAACAAAAGTTACAGCAATGGGTGATTTCAATTACACTGGTATCGACTGGGTCAGTGTCACGGTAGGACATGCTAGGGAGATAAAGTTTCTAGATGAAATAAATGACTGCTTCTTGGAGCAGCTGGTTCATGAACCAACCAGAGGGGAAGCCATTCTGGACCTAGTCCTTAGTGGAACACAAGATCTGGTGCAAGAGATATGAGTGTTGGGTCCACTTGGTGATAGTGATCATAGCATGATCGCGTTTGATTTAATAAATGGAGGAAGGATGATAAGGAAATCCACAGCACTACCTTTTAATTTTCAAAAGGGAGACTATGATAAAATGAGGAAAATAGTTAAGAAAAAACTAAAAGGTTAAAGATTTACATCAAGCATGGGTGTTGTTTAAAAATGCTATCTTGGAAGTCCAGACCAGATGTATTCCACACTTTAAGAAAAGTGGAAGGAAGTCTAAAAAACTGCCAGCATGATTTAAAAGACTATCCAGAGGGTCGCCATGAGTTGACACCAACTCCATGGCACTTAACAACAACAACAGAGAGACCAAAAAAGCATCTTTCAGGAAATGGAAAAAGGAGCCATTGCCAAAAACTGGAAACAACATAAGCACTGGCAAGTTAGATGCAAAGCATTGATAAGGCAGGCAAAGAAAGAATTTGAGAAGAAGCTTGCTGTGGAAGCAAAAATGTGTAATAGACTTTTTCAAGTACATTCATTGCAAAAAACCTGTGATGGAGTCAATTGGACCATTAGATGATAGAGGGCTAAAAGGGGCACTAAGAGGGGACAAGGCTATAGCAGAGAGACTGAATGAATTCTTTGCTTTGGTCTTTACTGAAGAATATGTAGGGATGTTACCCATGACTGAAATGTTATTTAAAGGTGATGCCGCAGAAGAATTGAAAGAAATATTGATACACCGGGAAGATGTAATACAACTATTTCATAAACTGAAGCGTAACAAATCACCTGGACCGGATAGTATACATCCAAGTGTGTTGAAAGAACTGAAATATGAGATTACAGACATACTATTAGTAATCTATGAACTATCATTAAAATCATCTATAATACCTGAAGACTGAAGGATGGCCAGTGTAGCGCCAGCTTTTAAAAAGGGTTCCAGGGGTAATCCGGGAAACTACAGACCAGTGAGCCTGATGTCAGTACCATGAAAAATGGTAGAAACCATTATAAAGAACAAAATTACTGAACATGTAGATAGTCATGGTTTAATGGGAGACAGCCAACATGGTTTTAGCCAAAGAAGGTCTTGTCTTAGCAATCTGTTATGTTTTTTTGAAGGTGTGAATAAAGAGGTAAACAAAGATGATATAGTGTCTCTGGATTTTCAGAAAGCCTTTGACAAGGTCCCTCATGAAAGAGTCTTAGGAAAATTAAAAAGTTATGGGGTAGGAGGCAGTGTACTATTGTTGATCAGGGTTAAAAGATAGAAAACAGAGGGTTAAAAGATAGAAAGCAGAGGGTAGGGCTAAATCGCCAATTTTCCCATTGGAGAATGATGAATATTGGAGTACCCTAGGGATCTGTGCTGGGTCCGCTGCTTTTTAACATATTCATAAATGACCTGGAAATGGGAATAATGAGTGAGGTAATCAAATTTGAAGATGACACAAAATTATTCAAAGTTGTTAAAACCCATGAGGGTTGTGAAAAATTGCAAGAGGACCTTGATAAACTGGAAGACTGGGCATCCAAATGGCAGAGAAATTTAATGTGGACAAGTGCAAAGTTATGCACTTAGGAAAGAACAAGCCAAACTATGGTTACACGATGCAAGGTTCCACAATAGGAACCCCACCCAGGAAAAAGATTTAGGCGTCATCATGGATAACATGTTGAAACCCTCCACCCAGTGTGCATCGACAGCCAAGAGAGCAAATAGAATGCTAGGTATTGTAAGGAAAGGAATGGAAAATAAAACAAAGGATATTATAATGCCTCTGTTTCATTCTATGGTGCGACCACACCTTGAATGTTGTGTGCAGTTCTGGTCACCGTATCTTAAAAAGGAGATAGTGTTATTAGAAAAGGTACTGAAAAGAACCACCAAAATGTAAAGGGGATGGAAGGATACCCCTATAAAGAGAGGCTAAAAAGTTAGGGTTCTTCAACCTAAAAAAGAGACGGCTGAGGGGAGATATGATAGAGGTCTATAAATTAATGAATGGAGTGGAACAGGTAAATGTAGATCGATTGTTTATGCCATCAAAATATAGAAAGACTAGGGGACATGCAATGAAGCTACAGGGTAACCTATTTAAGACTAATAAGAGAAAATATTTTTTCACTCAACGTGTAATCAAACTCTGGAATTCATTTCTGGAGGATGTAGTAAAGGCTGTTAGTATAGCCGGGTTTAAAAAAGGTTTGGACAAGTTCCTGGAGGAAAGGTCCATAAACCATTATAATTATTAAAGGGGACCCGGGATATCCACTGCTTGCCCCAATACAAGCATTATGGAACCTGTGTCTTTTGGGGAAACTGCTAGGTACTTGTGACCTAGATTGACCATTGTTGGAAAAGGACACTTGGCTTGATGGACCTTGGTCTGACCCGGTATGGAATATCTTAAGTTCTTACACTGAGGCTCAGGGAAGTAGAGTGTGTCAGTCTCAGAGCACAGGGCCTATGGGAGGCAGTGGTCATCTCTGAGGAGGGTGGAAGTAGGACTGGTGCAATGAATGGGACCAAAGTTGACTGATTCCAACACGCTTTAATAAAAATAATTCTCTCTGGCTCTTTCAGCCCTCCCTGACATGCTTACCAGACTTATCGGGTAGAGCCGGCCCTGCCCCAGACAGAGACAGGTTTGTTCACAGCACATGATCAACACAGATAAGCTATGTAACAGTAGTGGGAGTGGTGCGTGCTAGCATTTGGAAAGCTGTGCTGTGAATGAAAGCTATGTGAGTTTGGAGACAATCTGTGACAATACACACATGCAGGGTCAATATGCACATTTCAGCTGTCTGCTTACTCAGCAGGCCACCAAAAGCTTTCCCATCCTGTCCAAGAGGCAAGCACCCTTCCAGGGCTTCACAATAGTGTGACCAATGTAACAAAATACAAGCAGGTTAGAATATATAGCCTCCCCCCCCCCTCAGATGGAACAGCACGCCTATACCATATTCATACACATATATATGTTCCTGGATGCTTGGTACGCCGTTTATCAGAGGCTGTCATCATGCTTGTACACAAGGCCGGCACAACACGCTGTGCAAAATGGGCACATGCACAGGGCAGCAGCCATGAGAGGGTGTCACAGTTGGCATAGTGAGCCAGGTAGCAGGCATGAAGTGGTTTTTGCAATGGTGCCAGGCAGGCAGCAGGTGACAGGTAGTGGAGATGAGCAGTAGGCAGGCAGTAGCAGCGAGAGGCAGGCAGACACATTAATGATGGGGGCTCCCGGGGGGGAGGGGTCTGGGGGACCCATGCATACCCACATGCTGCACGTCTGACGTGACTCTCACCCCCTCTGATGCAATGTCCTCTTACTGAAGAAGATCGATTGAAGGGATGCCAAGAGTGTGCTTGTGCGCACATCTCCTCCAAATGCATGTGCAGGCCGCAATGATCTATTCCTGTTTGGCGATAGTAAGGGGAGACCAGAGTTGTGGGATATGCCTTGGGTGGAAGAGAGAGAAAGAGAGACAGAGAGGATATACACTTGGCTCTGAGGGGTGGATGGAGCGAGCAAGAGTGAGAAAGGGGGAGGGATAGAGGCTAGGCTCCCAATGGTGGACAAGAAGAAAGATGGGGCAAGTGCTGGTTCTGACAGGTGGACAGAGAGGGCTTATCCTGGACCACTGGGTGGGGGAGGACAATAGGTGAGTGTGGGGGTAGAAGGCTGCAAGTTGTTTGGTGAGGGAGAGAAGACATAAACATTTGAAAAGAACGAGGGGGATACTTGATAGCAAGGGTGGAGGGATGGATGAGGGGATGGTGGGCCATGGAGAGTCTGTGGCTGTGGGAGAGAAAGGCAAGATGCAAGTCATAGTGGAACCATGTGGGAGAGTCCATTGAGGGTTACACTGAGATGAGGGAGAGGAGGAGGGTGTGTAAAAGGAGTGAGATTGGGGTCTTGGAGAGTGGGTCAGAGGAAATAAGAAGCTAGGGAAGGTGTGAGCTAGGAAAAATAGATGGATTGGAGGTGACAGAAGTAGATGACAAATAGTTGTGAGGTCAGTGGGAGGAGGGGCAAAAGTGGTATTGTCAAACTCAAGCGTGAAAGGGAGGAATATGTATATGCTGATGAGGATGAAGCAAAATTGCTTAACACATATTTCTGTTCTGTGTTCATAGATGAAGGGCCAGAAGCAGGACTCAGGAAATACCCACAAATAGGAACAGAAGTGATGGGGAGCTCAACGATTTACAGGAGATTGTGTTCATGAGTAACTAGCTAAACTAAAAGTAGATAAAGTGAGGGACTGAATGCGATACATCCAAGAATACTGAGGGAACTTGGGGACATTCTAACTGCTCCACTGATTGACCTTTTCAAAGCTTTTTGGAGTTGGGAGCAGTCCCAGAGGACTGGAGAAAGGCACGTGTGGTCCCTTTACACAAAAGTGGAAGTAAGAATGAGGTTGAAAATTACAGGCCGGTTAGTCTAACCTCTGTGGTGAGTAAATTATTGGAAACACTGCTAAAAGAGAGGATAGTGAGGTTTCTGGAGTCCAATGGATTGCAGGATCCAAGGCAGCATGGGTTTACCAGAGGCATGTCTTAGGCAAATTTGATTGATTTCTTTGACTGGATGACTAGGGAGTTGGACCAAGGGAGAACCGTAGGTATGGTGTACTTAGATTTCAGTAAAACCTTTGACAGCATTCTGCACCGGTAACTTATAAACAAACTGAGCACCCTAGGAATGGATCCTAAGGTTACTGATTGGATTAGAAATTGGTTGACTGGGAGACGGCAAAGAGTACAGGTAAATGGAGCTCACTCTGAGGAGAAGGAGGTTACCAGTGATATGCTGCAGGAATCTTTCCTTCGTTCGATTCTTTTTAACATCTTTGTTAGCGATATAGCGGAAGGGCTGTCGGGTAAGGTTTGCCTCTCTCCAGATGATACAAAAACCTGCAATAGAGTAGAAACCCAGAAAAGAGTAGATAACATAAGGAGGGATCTAGCTAAGCTTCAAGAATGGCCTAGAATTTGACTGCTGAGATTTAATGCTTAAAAATACAAGTTCATGGATTTGGGCTGCAAATATCCAAGAGAGCAGTACAGTGTGGGGAGGGGGGTGGGGGGAGACCTCTGTCCACAAAAGAAGAACGTGACCTTGGCATAATTTGTTTGTGATGATCTTAAAGTAGCTAAACAGGTAGAAAAGACGATGGTGAAAGCCAGAAGGTTGCTCGGGTGCACAGTGAGAGGAATGGCCAGCAGAAAAAAATGAGGTGATAGTTCCTCTGTATAAGTCTCGGGTGCGACCTCATTTGGAGTATTGCGTGTAATTCTGGAGTCAGTGCAGAGGATGGCTACTAAAATAGTTGGTGGTCTTCGTTACAAAGCATATGAGGACAGACTTAAATATCTGAATATGTATACTTTAGAGGAAAAGCAGGATAGAGGAGATATGATACAGATGTTTAAATACCTCAAAGGCATAAATGCAAAGGAAGCTCTACAATGAGGGTGAAAGGGGCTAGACTCACGAGTAATATGTAGACATATTTTTTACGGAAAGAGTGGTAGATGCATGCAATAGTCTCCCATTGGAGGTAGTAGAGACGAGGACACTATCTGAATTCAAAAAAGCATGGGACAAACACAGAAGATCTCTAAAGGATAAAAGGGGACTATTGTAGTAGATATGGAAGGGCAGACTAGACAGGCCATGTGATCTTTTTCTGTCATCAGATTTCTATGTTGCTATGTAAGTTTTACCGGTGATGGTTAGTCCCTGAAACCACGTTAGCTGCCGCCGCTGAATATCTCCCCTTACCCTCTAAATCACAAGAAAGTTCAGGTTTAAGACTAGCACTTAGGCATGGAATCCATCTCCAAGAATAGTAACAAAAGTTCCTTCTAGGCACTTTGCAAGTCGTTGATTTGCTTTAAAGAAACACAAACCATCAATATATTTGTCTTCTCTGTTGCATAGATTTTTACTATTGATCTCTGTCTTTGATCCAACCTGTGATGAAGTAATTATCAATGATAATTGGGTTGAACACATTCTGCTTTGACTGCAGAATAGAGTTAAAATCATTTTAAACACAGTCCTCTTATTACAGAAGTTTGCATTTTAGTTATTTCCACCAAAAACACTCTATTTGTGTTCTCTTCAGAAATACTGTGCTACACCTATCAAATTCCCAATTATCACATTTTTTTAAACAAAGATGCAAAGGAGCAAAATTTTTGATGGCATGGTTGCCACCAAGTAGGCACAAAATTTACCAAACTACTTTGATTTAATGAGGATATATATACTATGGGCCCAATACTGCAAGGCTGTAAACCGTGTAAATGCCCCTAAGCGGGATATTCAGCGGTACTAACACAGTTAGTACCGCTGAATATCTTCGAGAAACACCCCTATATGCCCCGATTCTAATCTCTTCCATGGGTGTTCCAGGGGCGATACCCGGGTATAACCGGTCAGTGGTGATATTCAGTCACTGTCCTAACGTTTGCCGCCAAAGCTAATCAGCAGCGGCAGAATATCCCCACTGCCCGGTTGGCTTCTGCACCGTGAGTGGCTGGGCAGCAAATCTGGATAGTCGATGCTGGTAGCCGGATACGGTCATGGCATTGAATATCCGGGTTAACTCTTCAGCGGCTATAGCTACGGCTGTACTTCTGCTAGCCACCACTGCTGAATATCGGGCCCTATATTATTAGTCGGATATAATAAAGCATAGAATATTTGTTTCTGTGATAGGTGACTATAAGAACATTTCATTATTTTTATTTCATTTGGTATGGGAGACATCCATACCTATTGGGGCCTATTTACTAAGCTGTGTTAACAGTAATGTGGGTTAGATTGGGGAGGGGGGAGATGCAGTTAATGAATAATAATTTCTGCATTAATTGCTAAGGTTGACCAAGGTAGAGAATCAGTGGGAAAAGGTTGGGGACTGTACCTTACAGTTAATACAAAGGTAATTAAGGTGCATTAAATGTTAATTGACAGATAATGCAAAATAGTTAAGACCACCTCCACAAGGAGCATGGTAACTAACGTGGCAGATAGCGCTTGCCAAATGTGCTGCATTAACAGCTATCGTGCAACAAAAATATGGATAGCACGGTGATTATCTTCACTATCTGCAATCTGCATGTTAGCTGGGCTCATGGGTGGTATGTGGGGGGGGGGGGAGGAGTGGGGGTGTCTGCAATACGCAGTTATGGCAAGCATCATCACATTTGCAAACAATGCAGGTACAACACCACCATCTCAATGGGTGGCATTAGCTACATCCTAGCTGCTGTCCAATGACCCTCTCTGCAAAGTACGGTGAGGTATCTGCTGGGGAAATGCTCTACACGCCCCCAACAGATGCTGTAAGGCTTTTGCAGCTAACACGGCACTACTTGCACTAATATGCTATGATAGCTGCAAAGGTCCTTATGCAGTTTAGTAAACATGCCCCTAAGTGTAGCTACCTGTATTGCAATATTTGCAATGGAGTTAATGCACAGTAAAGAGCTTTTCTCCATATTCGCTGTACTGCAAGATGTTGGTAATTCCCCCAGCTGTTAACACAAAGGTTTTGCAGTGACTGTATCTTAATTTGGCAATTACCATGTAGTAAATGCAAAACCTTACCATAGTCTCTGTTAAACAGGACCTGTTATGAATTGTCATTATCTGCTTACAGTGTAGCATTTGTAAACATATTTTTGGGAAAAGGGACATTTAATTTCATTTTTAGCATGCAAAAGAATGGGGGGGGGGGGGCTGGACACATAAGGCAAAGACTCCTAAAAATAAGGATTGAAATGCAATGCAATGTGTGCCTTTGAGTCAGTCCATTGAAGGAGCTCACAAAAAAGGGAAATTATTTTCTCATAAATGCTGACATCGATATCTCAAATAACCTGTCTCTTAGCGGGAGCTGACCTGTCTCTCCATCAATTCTTTAATTATGACTTAGTCTGTTTCTAAGTTTGGATTGCATCTGCCATTCTTTCTTTTGTCTGTACCCAAAATGCACAGATATTCCAAGCCCATTTTAAGGTTTTATAGGGCAATTTTGAAATCCCACTTAGCAACATTCATAGGCTATCTGGGCACAGTCTACATCTTTCCTGGGTAAAAGTATATATGGCGAGCAGGAGCATGCACAGTTTTTACTAAAAGAAAAAAGAAAGTGGGCTTAAAGTGGGTTAGACGGGGGGGGGGGGGGCGGCGGGATGCAGTATTAATTTTCAAAACTATACACTGCATTTTGCATGGAAAAAGTACCCTCAAAAAAAGCAGCTGCAAACCTCTGAGCTCCTTTGTAGTTTTAAAAGGGAAAGTTACAAGAACATACAGTAAAATTTGCCATACTGGCTCAAACCAAAAGTCCTTCAAACCCAGTATCTTGTTTCCAACAATGGTCAGTGCAGTTCACAAGTATCTGGCAGGATCCCTAAAGATAGACAGATTCCATGATGCTTATCCCATGCAAAAGCAGTGGATTTACCCCAGTTCAATTTACTAATGGTTTATGGATTTTTCCTCTAGGAACTTGTCCAAACCTTTTTTAAATCCAGCTACACTAATAGCTTTTACCATGTCCTCTGACAATGAATTCCAGAGCTTAATTACATGCTGAGAGAAAAAGCATTTTCTATGATTGGTCTTAAATATGCTACTTTGTAGCTTCATGCATGCCCCCCGGTTTTTGTACTTCCTGAAGGAGTAAATAACCAATCTACATTTAACTGTTCCACTCTACACATTATTTTATAGACCTCTATCATATCTTTCTTCAGATGTCTCTTTTCCAAGCTGAAGAGCTCTAACCATTTCAGACTTTCCTTATAGGGTTATCATAAGACCTGGACAGCATAATTCACTCTTGGAACACTGTGATATCCAATGTCATTAACTGCACATCACGACAACCAATAGTCTACCCAAACCACTCACAATGGTACTCCCAAAAAATCAGGACCAGCAGACGACAACTCAGGACTACCGAAAGAAAATGGAAATGAACACGAGACAGACAAATCAAGGATAACTACAACTCAAAACGATCTGAATACTGTAACCTCATTCAAAGCAGCAAAATGTAATATTGCACTAACATAATTAAGAAATCCCTCAACCGACCCAGAGAACTATTCTCCATAGTCTCTGCCCTTACAAAAGATCCCACTGCAATGAACATCAAACCACAACTTGACTCACAGACCATGGTGAACTTCTTATACAACCAACACTCCCCCCCAACTACAACACCCCACCCCTCTGCCTCACCACACCCATATGATGAACCAACTCATGCTCACAGCTGAGACACCTGCAGACTGATCTCAACTCGGGAACTTACAGACGTCATCAAAGACCAATGCCACCACCTCACCATTTGACCCATGCACAGTCTCCTGGATAAAATCACTTTGAGGAGAGCTATCTACAACAATACAAAAGTTCATCCACCCCTCCCAACAAAGATACCTACCCCCTGCTCTAAAACAAACCTCTATCATACCCATCCTCAAGAAACTGTCTCTTGACCAATCAGACCCAAGTTCATATCGCCAAATAGCAAGCATTCCACTTCCTAGCAGATGTAATAGAGAAAAAGTGCAGCGCCAATGCCAAATCCAGGACTTCGGTCTTTACTGAGGAAGATATAGGGATGTTACCCATGACTGAAGTGGTATTTAAAGGTCATAATGTGGAAGAATTGAAAGAAATATTGATACACCAGGAAGATGTATAACAACTATTTCATGAACTGAAGAGTAGCAAATCACCTGGACCAGATGGTATACATCCAAGGGTGTTGAAAGAAATGAAATATGAGATTGCAGACCTGCTATTAGTAATATGTGAATTATCATTAAAATCATCTGTAATATCTGAAGGTTGGAGGATAGCCAATGTAACACCAATTTTTTAAAAAGGGTTCCAAGTGTGATCCTGGAAACTACAGACCAGTGACCCTGACATCAGTACTGTGAAAAGTGGTAGAAACCATCATAAAGAACAAAATTACTCAACATGTAGATAGTCATGGTTTAATGGGAGACAGCCAACATGGCTTTTGACAAGGAAGATCCTGTCTTACTAATCTGTTATCTTTATTTGAAGATGTGAATAAACAGGTTGACAAAGGTGAATCGGTTGCTATAGTGTATCTGGACTTTCAGAAAGCCTTTGACAAGGTCCCTCATCAGAGACTTTTGTCAAAACTAAAAAGTCATGGGGTAGGAGGCAGTGTACAATTGTGGATCAGGAACTGGTTAAAAGATAGAAAGCAGAGGGTAGGGTAAATGGCCAATTTTCGCAATGGAGAAAGATGAATAGTGGAGTACCCCAGGGATCTGTGCTGGGTCCGCTACTTTTTAGCATATTCATAAATGACCTGGAAATGGGAATAATGAGTGAGAAAATCAAATTTGCAGATGACACAAAACTATTTAAAGTTGTTAAAACCCATGAGGATTGTGGAAAATTGCAAGAGGATCTTGATAAATTGGAAGACTGGGCATCCAAATGGCAGATGAAATTTAATGTGGACAAGTGCAAAGTTATGCACCTAGGAAAGAACAACCAAAACTATGGTTATACGATGCAAGGTTCCACATTAGGAACCACCACCCAGGAAAACGATTTAGGCGTCATCGTGGATAACATTTTAAAACCCTCCATCCATCCAGTGTGCAGCAGCAGCCAAGAGAACAAATAGAATGCTAGGTATGATAAGAAAAGGTATGGAGAATAAAACAAAGGATATTATGCCTCTGTATCATTCCATGGTACAACTGCACCTTGAATATTGTATGAAATTCTGGTCGACATATCTTAAAAAGGATATAGCGTTATTAGAAAAGGTACAGAAAAGAGCTATCAAAATGGTAAAGGGGATGGGAGTCTACCTCTATGAAGAGAGGCAAAACCGTTTAGAGCTCTTAAACCTGAAAAAGAGATGACTGAGGGGGAGATATGATAGAGGTCTATAAATTAATGAATGGCGTGGAATGGGTAAACGTAGATTGATTGTTTATGTCTTTAGAATATAGAAGACTAGGGGACATGCATTGAAGCTACAGGCTAACCTATTTAAGACTAATTAGAGAAAATATTTTTTTCATTCAACGTGTAACCAAACTCTGGAATTTGCTACCAGAGGATGTAGTAAAAACTATTAGTGTAGCTGGTTTAAAAAAAGGTTTGGACAAGTTCCTGGAAAAAAGGTCCATAAACCATTATTAAAAGGGACCCGGAATATCACTGCTTGACCCAATACAAGCATTGTGGAACCTTTGTCTTTTGGGAAAACTGCTAGGTACTTATGACCTAGATTGGCCACTGTTGGAAACAAGATACTGGGCTTGATGGACTTTGGTCTGACCCAGTATGGCATATCTTATGTTCTTATGATACCCATATACCCCTTGACCCCCAACAATATGGCTTCCACCCCTAGCATGGCATAGATACCCTCCTCACTGCACTCTTCGACACAGTAATCAAAGGCCTTGACAAACACATCAAGTTTTTGCAATGATTTTCCTTGACATCAGCACAGCTTTTGACTACATCTCACAAAACACACTACTCACCAGACTGAAGAATATCGGTCCCTGCAATAACACTCTAACCTGTTTTTAGTCATAACTAACTGAAAGACAAGTCCAAGTAAAAACTGGCTCCCTTGAATCCAACCAGTTCAACATAAACCAAGGCGAACCCCTGCCAGCAATTCTTTTCAACATCTACATACGACCCATCAGTGACCTACTCAGAAGATTCAACATGCAACTCCACATCTATGCAGATGACATCATATTCTACACCCCCTTTCATACCGTAGCTCCTGGCTTCTCCAACATCTCAGTCTGCTTCGCAGCCATCACCGACCTCCTCAGAAGTCTAAACCTAAAAGTGAACAACAGCAAGACCAAGACTCTACTGGTCACAAGAATCACCTTCTTGTCCCCACCAGCAAAGTTAACACTTCACAACACTCAAATCATGATAAAAGACGAAATGAACTATCTAGGCATAACCCTTAACAGGAACCTCAACATGCACTCGCACATCAAGAAAGCAGACAACACCATATACCTCAAGATGAAATCACTACAACCCCTATGACTGCTACTACACCACAATGATTACAGAACTGTTTTCTAAGCCATCATAATAACCCACCTAGACTATGGCAACATCCTATACGAAGTGCTCCCAAAACACACTCCCTACCCCCTCCAATTAGCCCACAATACGGCAGCCAGAATATTAACAGGCATGTCAAGACTCCAGCACATCACTCCCACCCTCAAGAGCCTACACTGGCTACCAATAATACAGAGGATAAAGCACAAGATGATAATGATAATACACGATTACACTAGATACTCATGAAATTAATATAAAAAAAGAAGTAAAATATTTAGGTGTGATACTTGACAATAATCTAAATATGAATTCACATATAAAATATTTAACTAAAAATATACATTACAAACTCAAAACACTAAAACAACTAAGACCTTTGATTCTTCTACAAGATTTTATTAACATAATTCATGCTATTATTACCCCACATTTCGATTTTGCAAATACAATACTTAATGGTATTTCGAAACAAAATATTAAAAAGATACAAATAACTCAGAACTTAGCTGCTAGAACGATTATGAATATAAGCCCACTTGAACATATTACACCAATTTTAGCTGAACTTCATTGGCTACCAATTTACTCCCGAATCAAATATAAAATTCTTGTCACTACATTTAAACTTATAAATAAACTTGCACCATCTGCACTAAATACACTGATTAACATTGACATTGATAAACGATCTCAAAGGAGCAGAAACATAAATACTTTAACAATACCAAAAGATTTTACAAAAGCCAGAAAACAAACCAATAAGAGAGCTTTCTCACACTCTGCTCCAATACTCTGGAACAATTTACCTGACAACATTCGCCTACTGTCTGACATAAAAGAATTTAAAAAAAAATTAAAAACTCACTTATTTACATTACACTATAATACACTCCCAAAACAGAATTCTCAAAGGGATACAGGCTAACATTTATTTTTAATATTATATACCCTATTCTCAAAAATAAATAACACTAATACACTAATTAACCATACTACACACTCATTTACATGATGATTAATAATTTAACTAGCAATGTATATATGTTCTAATATGTTATACTTGTAATGTTACAACTTTCCTTGTAAATTATATTTATCTGTTCTATGTAAAATGTCCTGGTATATCTCATACCAATTAACCTACTGTTACATGTAAACCGCACTTGAAACAAGGGAAAGAGCGGTATATAAATAACTGTCAAATAAATAAATAAATAAATAATGACCACCCACAAAATCACACACAATTTATCTGCACCCTGCCTCAACCCCATAACAAGAGAAAGAAGAACAACCACCCAAATTTACTAATCATCCCTACACTCAAGACAAAATGCACTCAGCAAACAAACAATAGAGTCTTCACCCTCTTCGCCCCCACAATCTGGAACTCTCTCTCTCAGTTCTAATACACTCTGCTCAGATAACCCAAGACCTCAAGAAGCTACTAAAGACACATCTCTTCATTGAGTACTATGGCACCAACACTCCAGAAAATAATCTTCCCTATCCCTCTAATAAGTTACCCCTGTTTCTGTTAACTACAAATTATACCCCCTTATGTTCTATGTAACTGTTTCTCAATTGAGATTGTTAATTGTTCTCTGTATAAGGCAGTATATAAAATCTGTTAAATCAATCAACCAATCAAGCCCAGTATCCTGTTTCCAACAGTGGCCAATCCAGGTCACAAGTACTTACCAGTTTCCCAAAAAGATACATAGGTTCCACAATGCTTGTACTGGGGCAAGCAGTGGATTTCCTGGGTCATCTTTAATAATGGACCAAACTCTTAACTATCCACCCACCAAACCTGGACTATGTCCACACTGAACCCCCACTCTACCATGTAAATAGTTCTATTCACATTGTTTAGTTTCATTTACTGTTACCTATGTCCCAGGACTGTACATAGCCCTGTGTGAGCTGTATGGCTGCACAGGCGCAAAGGCTTAAGGGGCGCATTTCAGCTGTTGCCTGCCGCCACCACTTTTTCTTCTCTCAGCGATGGCAGACAGCTGAAATGTGCCCCTTAAGTCTTCTTGCGGCACGCTAAGCAGGTCTGGTCCCTGCCTCCTCTGACTTGGCGTCAGAGCAGGGAGGGACAGATCAGCTTACCGTGCCAGCGACTTGAACATCGGGCACGACTCTTCTCTCCCGCCGCCGTCCAGAAAGTGGCTGGATGGAGGTGCGGAGAGGAGGGGTCGCCCGATGTGCAAGTCACACAGAACGCGACTCACGCTTGGTATGGCCCTGCTATGTCATATGTAATGTTCTTGTTTAATTTGTTTCATGTACACTGTGGTGACTTGTAGATACAGCAGTATTGAAAAGTTGCTAAATAAATAATGTACATGGTTTGTGAACCTTTCCTCCAGGAACTTGTCCAAACCTTCCATCATCTTTATCATTTTAGTCAGCCTTCTCTGTACCTTTTCTAGTTCCTTTATATCTTTTTTCAGATGTGGAGACCAGAACGCCACGCAAGCAATACTCAATTCATGATGCCTTTTCCAAACCAGATCCCAAAGACCAAGTTCATTCCTTGTAGCTCACTACTAGGGATGGACATTAGCTTTACCAATTCTAGTTGGTTAACAATTGTTTATGGACTTTTCCTCTAGGAATTTGCCCAAACACCTTTTAAACCCAGTTGTGGTAGAAGTCTTGACCACACCTCCAACAAGAAATTCACAGTTTGATTGCTTATTGAGTGAAATAATAATTTCTCCAATTTATTTTTTAATCTGCTACTTCTTAGCTTCATGGATTGACCCTTTGACCAAGTACTGTTTGAAGGAGTAAATTGCCAGTCCTTATCAATATGTTCCACCACATTCGTGACTTTATAAACTTCAGTCATATTCTCCTCTAGTTGCCTCTTTTTGAGACCGAACAGCTTGTACACTTTTCTTCATAAGGAGGCTGTTCCAACCCCTTTAATTATTTTGTTGCCCTTCTCTGCACCTTTTCTGGTTCCTCTATATCATTTTCAGATGGGGCAATACGGTGCTTTTGCACCATGATCCTGCCTAGGGCATTATGATATTTTCCATTTAGTTGACTTACTCATTCACAGAATGTGATATTTTATGCAAAGAGTAAATGTATTCTCCATTAGATCTTTATTTTCTTGTATATTTGTTTTCTAAATTAAAGTAAACTCCAGAAAAACATAGTTGCAGATAGTGTAAGATATGGATATTATGTACCAGCAGTTTTTACTTCAAGGACATTTTTAGGAAGGGCAATTATTTTGAATGACTAGATCAGAGTTGTTCGAATCTGTCCATGAGTACATTTTAATCAGTCAGGTTTTCAGGATACCCACCACTCTGCTACCTCTCAGTCGTGACCTGCCACCACTGTACCTGTGTTGCCTTAGTGCCCCCTTTTTGGTTCTCTTTCTTCTTTCCTTTTCCTATACATCCTGTTTCTTTCCTTTCCTGTACCATGATGGTGTTCATTTCTGCTGGAAAAGGGTGGTATATCAAGATGGAATCAAGATAAACAATAAAGGGGTTATTCTGTGCCATCCCCGCTATTCGTGTCTTCTTCCAGCCTCGACTAGATGGGGGCAGGGAAGGGGCGACTTGGGAGCAGAGTCTGGGTGGAGTCTGAGCAGTCGCCGGCCCTGGACATACAAGGCCTATTCTAATGTCAGCCCTGTACATCCAGGGACTGCAACATGTGTGGGGAAGTTATTCCACCTCTGAGGTGGAATAACTTCCCTGGATGTTTCTTCTTGGGACAGCCAGGGCGCGGATGGAGCAGGGGAGGGGGCAGAGGATATTCCCCGCAGCCCGACACTGGCCTTAGGAGGCCAGATCAGGGGTCAGGCTGCGGATAATAAGCATTTATTCTCCGGCGGCTGGCATCGCAACTCTTCAATGGAGCCGCAATGCCATGGCAACATGATGCCATGGCGCCACAGCTCCATTGAAGACCCTTGACTGTTAGCTGGGAAGAGTCCTGCATGTGCAGGCCAGACTGAATCGCAGTCACAGCCTGCACGTGCAGGATTGTTCACTATTCTGATCCCGCGGGGCTAGATGTGCCCTGCAGAATCAGAATCGTGATCCCTTCTGTACATCTGGTTCAGACTAGACGTAAAGAGGGAATCGATGTCCGGGTTGGAATCAGGCTCTATATGAATATGCATGGGATAGATTTCCATACAATGGAAGCAGCACATGAAAATTTATCTCACGTAGATTCATTGAGGATATTTTGAAAACACAGATGATGAGGATTTTCTCAAGCACAGGGTTAAAATTCTCTGGCTTTCGCATACAAGGTTCAGCCAGGGCCAAGTCAACTCTCAGGCAAACTAGGCAGTTGCCTAGGGTAGTAGCTTCTGGGAGCTAAAAAATAGATTTTCACAGCTGTTGAGGAAGAGAGGACTTAAGGCTTAAGGTCTGCCTAGAGTGCTAACACTTTGAACCAATTATGGGACCAGCCCTGGGTACAGCAGGGCTTCACAAATTGGTTTGGGACTCTAGGCCACTACCACATAAGGTCCCTACAGGTTTCTTGCTTGAATTAGCTAATATTGCCTTAACAAAAAATTGTTTTCTGTACCGAGAAGAATTTTATCAACAGATATCGGGGACTGCTATGTGAGCTACATTTGCGCTTTCTTCAAAATCTTGCATATAAAGATTAGTTAAAGAATGATGAGTCTATACCTCCAGCTATGCTGGACATATTGCCGAATGGCGAAGATATATAGATGATATCTTTATGCTCTGGAAGGGAACACATGATCAATTAAATGAGTTTTTCAGTTTCCTTAATAACTGCAATACTGCTCTTTCGTTGGAAATGAAGTCTCAATAGTCACGTATTGCCTTTCTGGATGTCATGGAGATTAAACATACAGATATATTTGAGACAACTTTGTTTACAAAATCCACTGATAGGAACACTCTTCTGCAATATTAAAGTTTCCATCCTTAGCACTTGAAAAATAGCTTACCATTTTCCCAACTATTGTGCTGCCGCCGCATTTGTTCTAAAGAACTAGAATTTAAAAATCAAGCTGGTAGTATTTTATTTAGCTGTATTTATATCCCGCTTTTCACCGGGTCAAAGAGGTCAGTTGGGAGATACATTTAACATGAGGGGATATGACACACATATGCTAATACTTACAGGGAACATGGGCAATGGAGGGTTAAGTGGCTTGCCCAAGACCACAAGGAGTACCTATAGGACTAGAAATCCCAGTCCCTCTGGCCTGAGATTGCTGTCCCCAGGTGGGACTTGAACCCCTGGCCCTCTGGCCTGAAGTACCTTGTCCTAACCACTAGGCCACTCCTCCCATCCCTAGTATGCTTAGTAAGTTTAAAGATCAGGGGTATCCGACTTTGGTACTGTGTAAGGCCTATAAGTGGGCCCATTCTAACCACTGTTAGTGGCTCTTAGGGCCTTCCCCTTCCTCTTTCTTTGGATCATCATCAGTACAGCAGGTGGAAGAGAGAGACTTTGTGTCATGTATTCTTGCACATTCAACAGTATACAAGAAGTTTGCTTCGTCTATTACCCAACATTGGACAGTTCTTTCAGCTCTCCCATGTTTTCAAGGTTCGCGCCCATGGGTGGCATATAGTCGAGGCCACAATTTACATGATTCTTTGTGTCCAGCGGTTCCTTGAGAGTATTTCAATGGTCATACTAATTTCACATGTGGTCACTGTATCTTTTGCGGGATTATGGATGAAGGTTCAAATTTTAAAGTGGATAATCATCACTTTTTCGATCACTGGAGGACTTCCTGTGTGTCTACATATGTAGTGTATTTATTGCATTGTCCCTGCAATAAGTACTATATTGAAAAGACTATGCAGCAACTGAGGGTCCTTTAATCTCAGCATAAAAGTAATTTGGTAAAATGTCGAGATGAGGCGCCTATAGTTTTTCATTGTGTATCTGAACATCATTTGTTTCAGGAGCTTCACTGCATGGCTATTGATCATGAGCCACTGAATCTGCGAGATGGAGATTGCAGTGAATTATTGATACAACAAGAGCAATGCTGGATTTTCCACCTTAATACTATGGAGCCAGAAGGACTGAACAATAAGATCGATTGCGGGATCTTTCTATAATGATTGCTGAAGAGATTTTTTACTTCTATTTGTGACTCTGTTGCAATTTGCTGTATAGTTCCTGGGTATTTATTTATTTATCTATTTCTTCTATACCGCCCCTTCCAGAGATCAGGGGCGGTTTACATGGAACAATTTTATACATTCGTATAACATTACATAGAACAAGAACTTTTAAACTTTTTACATATAACTTTTTAACTTTTTACATAAAACAGTACAGTAGGTTGTTAAAACTATTTACAGGGTGTATGCTTTTGTTTACAGGAGAATGTCAGCGAGCTGACATTGCTATTATAGATGTTATTTACAAAAAGGTTAGGATGTATGATTTAGTATTCAAGTGTGTGTGTGTGAGTGTGTGTGTATGTGTGTGTGTGTGGGTGTGGGTGTGGGTGTGAGTGTGTGTGTGTGGGTGTGTTTGTGATGGAATTTATTTCCCTCTCTGTGTTTGATTTTCCCAGTGTTTGACCGGCCCAACCAATCAGGTGCTAGCTGTTCTCCAACTGGTGGATATACCGGTCAAATACGGCTGTCGTCAGACGCTCTTTTCACATGGACTGTTTGTCTGGCTTTCCAGTTTGCTCCTGAAGAAGCTATCAGGCGAAACAAAGATCTTTGTTGGGCAAAAGGGAAACGATTTTTATGAATGGCTATTGAATTATTGGTGCAGAGTCTCCAGCCGGCAGCTTGACCTTTTTGGAGCCATTTTGCGGTGTATTGCCTGCTGCCCTCAGATAAGTGAATAGATGGATTATGTTAAATCGGGCTGGGAGTCTCTGCTGATTAGATGTATTCTATCTTTTGCAGGTCTTTGTGCTTGTTGAATCTGGGATTGTGATTGAGCTTCTAACAAAATTATAAGATAAAATTTAATAGAGTTTGAGTGTGAGGGTGCTGTTTAGGCACTTCAACAATAGTCCCTTGTATTTGAATATAGAGGGAGTTTTTTTAAGTCTGTGATGTGAAGCTCACTGGATTCCTGGGGGCCTATGTGCTGCCACATAGCGGGGCAAGTTATTTCCTGAGGCTTTTTCTCCCCTTGTTGATTATTTTATAAACTCTTTGTATTTAAAAAATATAAAAAATATATTGATAATATTTTAAAGTGTTGTGTATTACTGGAGGTGTGGTTGTGTCTTTAATTATGTAGAGGATTTAAGTTAAGTAGGTTTTTCATTATACAAATATTGGGAATATTTCAGTAAGTTGAGTTATTGAGTAGATTGGTGTTCTGGGAGTTGGTTTTGCTGATAGTATTTTACTCTCAGTGTTTGTGGTAATTTGTATTTTGTAAATAAATATCCATGAGACAAACTGGAACACACTGGGATTCCATTACATGCAAAGCTCATGCATATTCATTGTAGTTATTCTGAAAACCCAACTGGCTATCGGTTTACCAGGATAGGTTTTGGAAGTCCCAACATGTAAAGTGAAGAGCGGAAAATGCAAATTGAGGATTGGAAAGAGGCTGTAGAATATGACTGAGGAGAAAAGGAAAGAATGTAGAAAAATACTTAAAGAACATTTACTAAGAATTCTGTATTTGCTACCTAAAAAAAGCAGAATTAAAGTCCCTGATCTTTTGTCACTCTCACAATTTAGGCAACTGAAGATACTTCCCAGCAGGTATTGCACTGAACTGTATCATGCAACTAGAATAAAGTTTAGGGAAGGATGCGGTCCCAGTAAAAGGCAGGTGCTATAAGATATTGGATAAAATACGTTGTGGCAGAAAAGGATAGAGGCCTAAGAGCAGTACAGAGGCAAGAAACAAGCAAGCAAGTGGATATTTTGATCAATTCAGTTAGTATTGCTGCGATGTTGCTTCTCTGACACAACTGTAGGCTGCAGTTTAGAAATCAAATTTACAACAAAATCATAATCGCCCAGACATATGAACTGGAAAGAGTTGTAGAAAGAGAAAATAACGTGGTATATGAGTGTGCTGTGTAAATTATCTTCCAAACCTTCTTCACGAGACTTTCAGATTTTTTTTATTAGACAGGGCAATCAGGCTTAAAAGATCCCTCTGATAAATGGTGGAAAGAGATATGGAAGGCCAGAGTAGCTTACCTCCTCCTTCTCCACTTCCCCTCATAAACAAAGAATGGGAGGACAGCCGAAGTAAATCAGGTCTCAACAGCGCATAAGTCAATTTCCTTTAACATTCAAGCCAAAAGGATACACATACCGCAGTAGAGACATTTCCCATTTTCATCAGAGCAGTATGGGAAGATCATGAAATATATTGTTTAACCTTGTTCTTATTGGTAAGCCAACATAGCTGGACATCTGTTAAAGGAAAGGAAAGGACAGAAGTGGATCAGTAAAGATTGGTTAAGTTGGAATTGCTTTGCTAGAATGATAAGAGAGTCCTAGTTCCAAAGCTGTATGCCATTTTTCTCATGCCATATCATAAAAAGTAGGAACCTTTAGCTTAAATAGTACTGAATAGGTTAAATAAACTACAGTGATATATGCATGCCTGTCACATTATTCCTTGCCTTAGCTGCAAGGATTTTCTTCCACGCTTCATAAACACTCACGTTTACCAAGCTCGGTTAATTAGAATATAGAGAGATGTTAATGAGGATAATTTTAATTAGATTTAATGTAGGTGAGGCACCATGGTGCATTAAAACTATACAGAGCAGACAGCTTAAAAACTGGAGATTGCTGAAGTCTTCTATAGAAAACACCATAGGAAGGGCCTGATTCGCAACACATCTCAGTGCTGCTTTTTGGATATAGCAATGCTTCTAAAATAACCCCCATTTAAAACAAATGTGTGAAAACAGCACAAAGAGAACACATGAAAATCTGGAAAACACACCAAACTGTATTCCTGAGTTTAGGTACAAATTTGAGCCTGGGTCATCTGGAGCTTGTATTTAGAATTCTTCTTAAAGTACTGAAGTTTCCTAGAAACAGTGGGCCCGAATTTCAGTTGGGCGGTGCAATGCACAGCATCGGCACATAGCCTGCCCACCTCCTGCCTAACCCGGATTTTCCATGCCGGGGTCATATGCAGCCCCAGCATAAAAAATCCAGCCGTTGCCGCACAGCCAGGTAGCTGCAGGAGCTACCCATGTACCACCGATTTTTGATGCTACACTATTAGCCCCAGCGCCTTAAAGATAGGTGAGGTTTTCCCATGCCTATCTTTAAAGTGCAGAGCGTTAACCATGTAGCATCAAAAATCAGTGCTACACAGGTAGCGCTATGGCCCACCTCCGTTCCACCCGGAATGCCCCCAACACGCCCCCATGCTATGCGAATAGCAGCTGGGCACATTAGGGACATATCTGGGATTTTCAAAGAGCACTACCCTTGTAGGTGCTCTTCTGAAATAAGTCCCCCTCCCTGAAGGCAGCAACCTACACTGGTGGACCCCCCCCCCCCCCGAGGACAGTGGCTGCAGAGGAGATGCCCCGCTGTTCGATCCGGGTCGTAGCATGCCCCTCTGGGGGTCGAAAGGTAGGGAATTCCAGGTATATTGCCAGCGGCACATCAACACCTCTGCATGGCATCCTGATGCCATGCAGATACCTTGGACAGGTTTTGTGGGGAGGGGGATGGATACACAGAGACCCCGAATTGGGGTATGGCCTTTCCATCTAGGCCAGTTGAACCTGATTCTGATCCCGCAGGGACATCTAGCCCCCACGGGATCAGAATTGGGTGCAAATCAGGCCCATCCAGATTAGACAGGCCGGACGTGCCCCAAATGGAATTGGCCTCAAAGTGCAGTAGAGACAATGCCTGCTAAGTCCTAACACAGAGTGCCAGCTGTTTAAAAGTCAAATGGGCTGAATGTTGAAAGCCAATTCAAAGAGGTGAGTTTCAGGGTTCTTCTTAAAATTCCTGGAACTCAGCTCTGTATGGAGGGTCACCAGTAGAACATGCCACAGGACTGTGGCTGTGGTGGAAAGGCAGTTGTCCATGTAGACTCATGGAGAGGGGAAATGAAGGTGATATCCATGTAGGGAATGGAGGGATCTTGCAGGGGCATGAAGGGTAAATGAAGAGAGCCTGGTGCTGCATCATGGATGGCTTTGTGGACAAGAGTGAGGGTTTTAAAAAGAATCTGAGCATTAAAGGGCAGCCAGTGAAGTATAAATAAGAGAGTAACATGGTTGAACATTTTTGCATGAGTGAGAAGGCGAATGGCCATATTTTCAAGTGACTGAAGACACTTAAGTTAAAGAATGGGGAAGGCCAAGGTATACAATATTACAATAATCCAGTCTCGAGACCACTGTGTGAAGTAACACTGTGATTTTGGCGGGTTTATCATGGAAAGATTGTATGTTACGAAACGTGGATTTTGACACTTGCGCTAGTTGAGGGGAGAAGGTAAGAACAGAGTCAAGAATAACGCCAAGATATTGGATTGAAGAGTGCAATGATAACGATACATCTTTTAAGATTAAAGCCAAGGTAGGACAGGTGTGGGAGCCTCTGAATGAAATGGCTGTCAATTTCAGTGGGTTCAGTTTGAGAGAGTTGTCCTGTAACCAAGATGAAATATGGGCTAAACAGGTGTTCATGGGAGCGAGATCAATAGAGTATTCATTTGCAGCAAATAACAGTAGAATGTCATCGGTGTATACATAACATGAAATGCCTAGACTCTGTATCAGAGTAATTAAGGGGTTAAGAAAAATGTTAAACAGTAAAGGGGAAAGAATAGAACCTTGCGGGATACCACACAAAAGGTCTTGAGTGACATAACATTCTGAATATGGACTTGGAAATATCTGTTCTGTAAAAAAGAGGTGAGTCATGAAAGTGCCACACCACGAATACCAGTGTCATACAAATGATCCAAGAGTTGATTGTGACCTTCCAGGTCGAAGGCTGCAGATAAGTCAAGGGAGATTGCAAGAGTGTTCTTGCCTTGATCCAGTGCCCTATAGATCTTATTTAAAACTGCTGCAATGACTGTCTCTATACTGTGCTGCGGGTGGAAGCCTGACTGTCGCAGATGGAGAAAGTAGACTTGTTCAATGTGATCAGAAAACTGATGGAAGACTGTTGGACACAAATGGCAGGTTTGAAATTGGATGGTAGTTTTGGTCATGGTGTGAGTTCCCTTGTTGATTTTTCAGAAGAGGTCGAAGTGATGCTTTCTTCCAGATGATTGATACCAGTCCAACTAATAGGCTCTGGTTAACCAATGATTGCAGGATCGGAAGTAATCCCAGAGAGGGCTCACTGAGCCACACAGAAGGAATGGGGTCCAGTGGGGAGGTACTCTGGTGGATGAATTGTAATGTCTGAGATAAATCAGTAAGTGGGACGGGGCAAAGTCTGACTGGGTATGTATAGGTACTACTGAGATAGAATCTGTAATGTCTGGGGGGAAAAAGAAAGGTGAGAAGTGAGAATACAGGAGCTGAACCTTCTTCAAGAAATGATCTGCTAACTGCTCCACAGATGGACCTGACCAGGGCAATTCACGTTGGAGCTGATGCTGGGTAGAAAGTTGTGAAACAACTGAAAAGATAGATTTCGTCAAGGAGGAAGAGTTGTTGATAATTTTGGAGAATTCTTTTTTAGCCTCAGTGATTTTATGTCGATAGTGTGTATGACAGGTCTTAAAACAAGTAAGTGAAGTAGTGGACTTAGTTTTTTTCCAGGCCCTCTCTGTTGCCCGGGTGAAGTACCTCATGAAACCATTTATGAGAGATCTGCAGGGGGAGGGGGAGGTTTTGGATTTCAAAGGGGCAATACCATTAAGAGTTGAGGATAGTATGTCATGCCACATGGAAGCCTGGGCATCGACTGGTAAGGTAGTAAAATTCTCAGGAAACAGGATATCAGCAGATTGAAAAAAATGCAAGGGTCTCTGGAGCAATAATTCTATAGTTAGAAGTAATATGTATACATTAGCGGAAAGGCGGGATAAAGGAGATATGATAGAGACGTTTAAATACCTCCATAGCACAAGACGAGAACCTCTTTTGATTGAAAGTAAACACTGCAAAGAAGAGGCCTAGGATGAAGGTGAAAGGGAAAAGACTCAGGAGTAATATGCGGAAATATTTCTTTATGGAAAGAGTGGTAGATGCGTGAAATAGTATTCCAGTGAAGGTAGTAGAGATGAGGACAGTATATGAATTCAAGAAAGCATGAGATAAACACAGAAGATCTTTAAAGGAAAAAAAAGGCATTATAGTATTTGATATGAAAGGGCAGACTAGATAGGCCATATGGTATTTTTTTGCTGTCATGTTTCTATGTTTCTAATCAATTTCTGATCCAGTTTACCACCTTGAGACTCATCCCCAGGCTGCTCAGTTTATTGATACGCCTCCTATGAGGAACAGTATCAAAGGCTTTTCTGAAATCTAGGTATATCACATACATCACATGCCCTTGGTCACTCAGTCAAAGAACTCAATCAAATTTGTTTGGCATGATCGTCCTTTGGTAAAACCATGTTGCCTTGGTTCTTGCAATCCATTTGTTTTTAGAAAGTCCACTATTCTTTCTTTCAAAAGCACCTCCATTACTTTTTCACCACTGAAGTAAGGCTTACCAGGCTATAGTTTGTCACTTCTTCATTACTGCCACTTTTTTGAAGAGGTGCCCTTCTCCAGTCCTGTGGAACCTCTGCCGTCTCCAAGGATCTATTAAAGCATCCTTTAAAGGCCCTGCCAGAACCTCTCTGAGCTCTTTCAATATCCTGAGATGTAACCCATCCGGTTCCATGGCCTTGTCCATGTTCAGTTTTGCAAGTTGATCAAAAACATCATCTTCTGTGAATGATGTGGTATTTGTCAAACATACGTGGTCTTTCGCCAGGATTTTCTTTAGAGAATACAGAACAGAAGTTCAATGTTCAATGTAAAAACTCAATTGTCGTGTGACATTGCAGTATGTTTTTTGTTCAATTGTAAACCGCACTGATTTTAATAGCGCGGTATATAAGAGAAGTAAATCAAATAAATAAATAAATAAAATAAGTATTTGTTCAGCATTTTTGCTTTTTTGATGTTACTTTCCACAAATCTGTCCTCGGCACTTTTGAGTCTTGCAATTCCACCTCTGATCTTCCTCTTCTCCCAAATATACCTGAAAAAAAATTTGTATACCTGAAAAAAGTTTTGGACCCCTGGTTTCAGATTAGAAACTGACTTGTAACGATGGCTTAAGAGGGTTGTACTACTCAAGCTGTTATCTGTTATCGCTGACATTGTGTTGGCACTGGGGATGATGGAACACTTGCTCCACTATAGCTTCTATATGTTTTTCAGCCAAAACAAGCATTTTCCAGATTCCTGTTCATGCCTGGAGCAGGTCTAAACTTTGATACGATGTTGGACATCCATGACATTTTTTAGATCAGGCAGGGACGTCCAGGTTCCTGGGAATGCCCTTGTTACACTGCCAGCATGCCCCCTGTTCAGACTTGGACATTCTCAAGCTGGGGACGTCCCCAGAGCCAGCTTCCAAAATGTCTCTGGAGATGTCTCTGTTCTTAGAACATCTCTTTCTCCTTTTTCAGACATGATAAGTACCAATAGGTATTCCAAAATGACCCCCATAGAAACTATTTTTGAGAATGTGTGTTGGTGGTGAAGGAGAGGGAAGAAGTTTCTATTTTCACAAGCAATCTGAGGTAGAAAAACTATACTACAAGTCTGCAGAACACAATCCTACACTTTTTCCTTGGCATAATTCTATTACTTTCTATCAAACCTGACAGATGCTGATTACTACAAAATGTTTAAAAGAGGCCAGTACATCGTTAATTTGTTTGCACTATACATTCAAAACAAAGCAAGAACAACAACAGGGGATTTATCTAATCAAGAGATCTTAAAAAAATCCAACAAAGCATTAAGAGAAAACTAGTATAATCAATCAAGGTGTGTCATGCATAAACCCCCAAGGGCATCATTATATTACCATGCTTGGACATTTTTTAATGAATTATTATTATGTAAGATTTTAGGAGAGAACTAATCCATTTGGAGAAATTATCCCTAGAGAACTGAAGTAGCAAAGTTAGCCATTTGCATGAACATGCTGTGTTCCAACAGAAAACAAATCCATTAGGTACCCAGGAACATGAGTATGCCAGTCTCTGATCCAAAGTGTTAATCTTCTTCCTTTTCAGGATAGAGATAACATTTGTCAGAACGTTATTCAGCCACTGCTTGTTGAAATGCCCTCTGATAATATCATTCTTCATACCTGGGACAGTAACAGGGAAGGTACTATGACTTGGCCAATGTCACAAGGAGCATTAGAGATAAAAAGATAGGATTTGAACCCTTCCTTTGCTGTTTTTAGTTTGTTGCTTTTGGAGGTTATTTGAGAAACCTTTTCATGGTTTGCACATATGAAGGCGACCATTCATGTGTTCAAATCACACCCATGCCCAAAAATTACTTTTAGAAACGTCTGAATTTATACATGTCTGCTCCGATCACGTAAAGTCACACAGGGGCATATTGGGGGTGTGATTCAGATGGGGCAGAGAGATACATATGTATCTCTGATTTCATATAATGGTTGCATGTGGCTGAAGGAAATTCTCCACATTAATATTTACACCTGCCCCTGGGCACGTTTAGGTTTTTAAAAAGTGCTGTTTTTGGCCAGCCTTTTACAGGAGGGATTAAAGGAGACATCCCCATTTAATCCTCTAATGTTTATTTCCTCCTCCACTTGCTACTTTGGTAGGTATTGAACCATCTACATTGATGAGGAGCAGTGGGACATCTACATATCAAAAATGGTTGGGATACATATAAGCGTGCTGACATTTCCACACGCACGTTCCAAAGTGCCGACATCTACACATGTAAATCACACAAGTTCCCTCGTATTTATTTCACAGGTATATGTTTGTAAAATATCATCTTCTACTGCACATGGATGTCCATCCCCGTGTATACCTGTGTTTCCTGGTTTGCTGTAGCACAAACCTCTACAGTGAGGGGCAGAGATGTTGATTTTAGATCTGACTTACCTGTGCCCACCTTCAGCTTTAAAATTAACATAGAACTGCAGACATTTTTGCTTCTACATTGCAGCAGCCACATGAACGGCCTTTCTCAAATGTGTCTTTTAACCACTATGCGACATCCCCGTTCAATCGGGTTGTTAACTCATCGTTCATGGTTATGATTTGGGTATTCCTGTCCTCGATTTGGAGCAGTTGTAAGAAGTGAATTGTACTGAAGATCTTTCTAATTTTTTTGGATTGATACCTAGTCTCCATATAAGCTGATTATTCACTGTTGTATTTGAAAATTAAAGAAAATCCATGGAAATAGTGATCCTTGTAGAGCACCTTGATAAAACTAGATTTGCGATGTTCTTGACAGTAGAGTATTTATATCTTTTCACATTCTTATTTATCATCCTTATTTCACAACCTAAGGCAATTCACACTCCATTTATAAAACATTACCCACACAATTACAGTATATCTCAACATCCCTCCACACACACCATTAAGCCCATAACAGAGTAGATACAACAATAAAGAACTCACCACCTCCCATTGTAACAATCATTTACAGTGGCCCAACTAGTCACTCTCTGGAGCCAATCTTTACACAATCTAATGTCCTCCAGTAATGCATTTCAAAGACTGGGTGTCAAGACAGAAAGTCCCCCCCCCCCCCCGAATCATATTCATTTATGATTAGCCTCATTCACTCCTAGGAGCATCAATAGCCTTAAACTGCAGATCACAGTGTACCCTTGGGCTCATATATCTCAATCTGTGAAGCAACATAGCTATGGGCCCTGCTGGTCTTAAAAGTAAACATAATGGGGCTGATGTTTTCAAAGTGATTAATGCAGTTAGCAGACCTGTTAAAAACGTTAAATGCTGCTAAATGCCCCAACTTACTGCGACACACACTATCCTATACTCCACCAAAATCTCCTCAGGTGAACTACTAATATTTTTGTCAGACTATTAAGCTGAGGTAGCTATTAAAATAGCATCCTCGGTACAAGTCATTTTATTGTAATTTAAGTGATCCTGCATTAATAAAAAACTGCCATGAAAGTACCAACATGCATATGCAACTGCAAATCCTGTGCAGTAAAGGCTCTGCATATACCACACAGGGCAGACACTTACCTCACGGGCCCATGTTCCCTACTGTGAAGAGACAGTTTCAGCTGCAGTGCCCCCCACCCCCACCCAAAGACCAGTCTTACCCATGATCCAGATCCTTTGCAGATCACCCCCCACCACTGTTCCAGGGTCCCCCAGATCAAACGCACCCAATCAATCTCCCCCGTTCAGCACCACCTTGCCCCCAGACAGCATTCCCCAAAATGGCAGCCATCCCTCAAGACCCACCAACCTTCCCACCCCAATCAGGTCTCCCCTCTCCCAGGCACCTATCCTGATGGTCCAAGTGGTGAATGTGGAAGGAGTGGTCTCCCTCCACTCCTGTCCTGGCTTCAGCATCTTTCAAAATGGTGCTGGTCTCAGGGAACTGACCCCTAGTGGTAGAACCTGGGGGACTTGATCTGGAGGGAGTTGTAGAAAGGGATTGAATAGTCTGGGGGTTATTGGGGTGATAGCTTGATCAGCAGGGCAGGTTTGGGTCTTTAGATGGGAAGTGGGTACTAGTGTGGCATGGCACTGGGTTTTCGATAGGCAGCGGCTATCATCTGCACTTAATCCATGCACTACCTGCCAGTGGTTGACATACCATTCTCTGCCCCGATTCTGCTCCATCACATGCTAAGCAGATAGCGTGGAAAAACACACGCGCTGTGTGGTTAACACCAGCGCTGCTAGCATGGGCGAGCACATGCTGGATAGCTCACACTGAAGTCCACTAGCAGTGCTGCTTAGTAAACATGCTCCTTACAGCTTGTGCAAAACTTTAGGTGAAGTGTGAAAACTTAGGCATGTGCTCGCTTGAGTGCTTAAAATGTGTGTGTGCAAATCGCTTGTGTGCACCTATACCTACAAATTAACATGCATAGAATTGATTCATGCATGAAAAAAAAGCTGTAGTGTGCATAATAGTTGTGCAATTACGAGAAATAAAAAATAATTTGAGGCATTTTCTTTTAAAGCAAAGAGGGTTTTTTTGTCTCTGAACATACCTACTAGAAATAATTTCAGCCTCTGTGGTTTTAAAATGGTGCAATTTTTGCTCAAGGCCTAAATTTGGCCCAAGACAGAGTGAAGCAAAAGGAAAATATATAAATTAAAACTTGTGTAAAATGGTGTTGTGCAGCTTTCTACATAATTCTTAATCTAGTCCTTAGTGTAGCTCAGCAGGATTAGTTAACTCTGTTTTAATATTTAATGTTTCAATGTTAACACATTTGATGTTGAACCATGGAGAAAGATGAAAGCAAAATGCTTGAAAAAGTGATCCAATCCGTTTAGAAATCTGGATTTATAAATTAAATTCATTATTTTTCTATGCAAACTAAATATCTGTACTAATGCTGTACATGTTCTGGAAAAACAAAAACAAAATTTTAATTTCATGTCTCCGCTTATATCTCCAGTTTTTCTTTCATCTTACAAGTGCATTGGGAAAAATGTAGTAAATTACTGCAACAGGATTGGCCCAACCTGCTCAATTAATCCCTCATTCATGCATGAGAATCTTTTTTGTTTTAATTTGCATATTTTTGTTTCTGAATGATATCTGAAAAAAAAATATAATTTGTACGTTGTACGTACAAATTATATATTTGTACGTATCCCTCTAAATCAGGGGTTCTCAACAGAATTCTCAGGACACACCCAGCCTGTCTGGTTTCAAGATATCCACAATGAATATGCAAAAGAAAGGTCTGCATGTACTGCTTCCATGATATGTAAATTATCTTATGTATATTCATTGAGGCTAACCTGAAAACCCGACAGGCTGGGTGTGTCCTAAGGACTGGACTGAGAATTACTGCTCCATATTAAGAGAATTATACAATGAATGATTAGCAAATCATACAGGTACGTACCATAGGTAAGAAGGTTTCATGTCCTAAAATGCCGGTAAGCCAATTGGAAGAAAGAAACAGACATATAAGGGATGTCTTATAGCTTGATAAGTTCCTTCAGAAAGTTTATCTGCAGGTAAAACCTTGAAAGTAAGGAACAATATATTGATATATTGCAGGATATTAGAAGTTCCTAAGAAAGAATCATAAGCAAAAAACAGCATTGCAGAAAATATAGGCCTATGCTGAACATAAAATAGATGAGGGACTATGATGAAAATCAGGGGATGAGATGTAGGGTGAAGTACAAGTAATGTTTTGGAAGAGCAAAAATCGAACGTGAATATAGTGTGTAAGACAGAAGTTACTGAAGGATTGCATTTATACTCATTTCAGGCTCAATTGGATATTCATTTGGGTGCCTAAAAATTAGAAGTGCGCACAAATCGCTATTGCATGCATATAACTATAAATTAACGTGTATACAATCAATTTACACATGTGAAAAAGCTGTGAAGTGCACAGAGGTTGTGCAATGAAGATGAATATGTGCATAAAACATGAACATCTCTAAAGAGATGCTGCAAAGATGTCTTACATATTGGGAAATGGAACGTATGAAGCATGAACCAAGGGAAGTTGGAGGTAGTCAAGACTGACATGGAATGTGTACAACTCGATCTGTTGGGTGTCAGCGAACTGAAATGGACTGACATTGAGCAATTTGCATCTGATTTTTTTATTATATTCTCTTATATACCGCGCTATTCTGCATCAGTGTGGTTTACATTGAACAAACTGAAATTACATTGAACAGGGCATTATAACTTGGAGATAACTATTTTACAGGGAACATGGGCTATGGAGGGTTAAGTGGCTTGCCCAAGACCACAAGGAGCACCTGTGGGACTAGAAACCTCAGTCCTTCCAGCCCAAGGTTGCTGTCCTCTAGTGGGATTTGAAAATCTGATGATCTCATGGTGTACTATGCTGGAAATGAAAGACAAAGAAGAAATGGTGTTGCATTTATAATTAAGAAGAAACTTGCAAGAACTGTAATGAAATACAATGTAATCAGTGAACACTTAATTTCTATTCGTCTACGAGGAATGCCCATCAACACAACTATAATTCAAGTATATGCCACAACAACAGCTGCAGAAGAGGATAACATTGATGAGTTCTATGAACAAGTACAAGCTGAAATTGACAGAACATGCAAACAGGATAGTCATGGGTGACAGGAGCACAAAGGTTGACAACAAAGAAGAAGGCAAAGTGGTTAGAAAATATGGACTTGGCAACAGAAATGAGGCTGGAGAAAGTCTGATAGAATTCTGAAAGACCAATGATCTATTCATCTCAAACACCTTCTTCCAGCAACACAAGCGGCGACTGTACACATGGACTCCAACCAATGGATTGTACAAAAATCAAATTGACTACATCTGTGGAAGTCAATGATGGAAAAGCTCTATAACATCAACAAAGACAAAACCTGAAACTGACTTTGGAACAAATCACCAACTACTACTAGTATGCAAACTCAAGCTAAAGTTGAAAAAGAGCAAGCCACTCATGAATTTAGCAAAATATGACCTTGAGAATATACCACCGGAATTTAAAGTCTGCCTGCAAAATTGATTTGCTGCTTTAGATACAAATGACAGAGCTCCAGAAGAGTTATGGGATGACATCAAGAAGGTTGTGTTGGAAGAAAGTGAGAAATCTCTACAAAGGTGAAAAAGCAAAAACAGCCAAAATTGATGACTGAAGAAACTCTGAAAATTGCCCAGAAATGCAGAGAAGCTAAAGCCAGAGGAAAAACAGAGGCAGTCGCAGAACTCAACAGATTTCCAATGTGCAGCAAGATAAGACAAGGAGTACTACAATGACACATGCAAGGAAATAGAAGCAGAAACTATTAGAGAAAGAACAAGATTGGCTTTCCTAAAGCTACAAGAGTTAAAGAAAAAATTCCAGTCTCAAATTGGAATATTACAAGATGCTCAAGGATCCATGTTGAATGATTCTGAGAAGATCAAAAAAAGATGGAAAGAATATACAGAGTTATTATATGACAAAGATCAAGTGGACGAACAGCTGTTTCAACCTGTACCTTATGATCAGGAACCACTGGTGATGAAAGAAGTCAAAACAGCATTGAAAGCCTTATCAAAGAACAAAGCACCAGGCATTGATGGCATTTCCAATGAAATATTACAGCAATCTTGTGCAGCTGTTACCATACTTACAAGGCTTTGCCAGGAAAATTTGAAGACAACATCATGGCCAACTGACTGGAAAAGATCTGTGTTTATACCAATACTAAAGAAAGGTGATCCAACTGACTGTGGAAATTATTGCACAAATTCTCTGATCCCACATGCCAGCAAGATTCTATGGAAGATTATTCCGCAGAGACTACAACCATACCTCGAACGAGAACTGCCTGAAGTGCAAGCAGGGTTCAGAAAAGGGCGAGAAACGAGAGACATCATCGCGGATGTGAGATGGATCCTTGAAAAGACTAAAGAATACCAAAAGGATATCTATATGTGTTTTATTGACTACAGCAAGGCTTTTGACTATGTAAAACATGAGAAACTCTGGGCCACATTAAGAATTATGGGTATACCAGAACACCTGATGGTTCTCTTGCACAACCTTTACATTAATCAAAAAGCAACAGTTCAAATGGAACAAGGGGAAACCAGAATTGTTTCAAAATAAAAAGGTGACAACAAGGCTGCATTCTTTCCCCTACCTGTTTAATTTATATTGTGACACAGTAGACAATACAGAGCCCATGGAGGTAGGAGAAAATGAGGAACTTACCTCAGATTTAACTGAACAGCAAAACTCAGTACACGTAGAAACAGCTGAGCAGCAAATGCATTCAGCACAGGAAAAGCCAAAAGGCATTAGAATGAATTTTCCCTGTAATAGTCCTGACGTAGGGAGAAACAGAAAGGCTCATCAGGAGCACCTGTTCCCAAAGACCCACGTAACGTGCAGAGAAGGGAAGCATATAAGTTCCTGGTCAGAACCAAGAAGGGGCAGACCCGGAGAGGAGAGACTCAGAAGCAGTCCTAGAGAGAGTCCCAGTAGGAGCAGGAGGAGGGGCACCAACTCAGGAGGACTGAGCAAGCAACCAATGAGCACAGGTCATGCTGAAGGAAGTTTGCCGGTAGAAAGAAACAGGAGGTGTGACATCAGAGCAAGAAACAGCCGGGGACGTAACCAAGATCTTGCTAGCTCTGAGGGTGGTTGGAGAGTCCGGGAGAAAGTTCTCAACAGCCCAGAAGCAAGAGCCAGAAACAAGGTAGAAAGGTGGGAACCTTGTTTTTCTAAGGAAGAGGCTAAAAGCTCTGTATGTTTTAAAGGGCGTGGCCCTGGAAGTAACTTTAATGCTGACAGATATCCAGTGTTCCCACTAGGTGGGAAGGGAAAGGAAAGCCAGCAAGAAGCTATTCTCATACCGGGCATTCACAGCCCTAGGTTTAAAGAACACTTTGTGGGAAAAGTGATCCATGTACCACAGGAGGGTTTGCAGGAAGCCAGCACATGTAAAGAGTGTGACCCTTGTATTATCGGGAGTGAACCCGAAGTAATGCAGTGGGAGAATAACAGCTATCCTTCAGACCCAGTCCCTATGGATTGCACGATATGTTTTTCGGATGATGTCATTTCTTTATGTTAACCCTGAAGAAAACAACCTTGTGCTAATAACAAAGGAAAAGAAGATATTTTTTTCTGTAGCCGTCTTTTGTTTTGATGCTGTTGTGTTTGTATCCAAAGAATATCTGTTTTGGGAAAGGGAATAAAGCCCTGATTTATTTTGCTTTACCATTCGACTGAAAGACTTTTTTTAGTAGAAAAAGCAGCTTGAAACTCAAAACCCTAAGGCAGCCGCCTAATAGGGTTCACAGAGGGTCTATCATACAGGCCCCATCACAATATGCAGAACAAATAATCAGAAAAGCAGGACTGTATGAAGACAACAGAGGTATGAAGATTGGTGGAAGACTCATTAACAACCTTCACTATGCTGATGATACCACATTACTGGCTGAAAGTGAAGATGATCTGAAACATTCACTTCTCAAGATCAAGGAACATAGTCTTAAAATGGGCCTGCATCTTAATGTAAAGAAGACAAAGATCCTGACAACTGGCAAAAACAATAAGTTCATTGTTGATGGAGAAGAAATTGAAATAGTAGACAACTTTAACCTACTTGGATCAACTATCAATAAAGAAGCAACAAGCAGTCAAGAAATCAGACAACACATTGCTCTTGGCAGAATGGCTATGAAGGACCTAGACAAGATTCTCAAGAGAAAAGATGTCTCTCTCCATATAAAGATTCAACTCATTCAAGCCATAGTATTTTCAATAACGTCATATGGAGGTGAAAGTTGGACAGTGAAAAAGATAGACAGGAAGAAAATTGATGCCTTTGAATTATGGTGTTGGCTACAAATACTGTGTATACCATGGACTGCCCCAAGAACAAACCAACCAGTACTAGAGGAGATCAAACCCAAGCTTTCTTTAGAAACTCAGATGACAAGACTTCGACATTCATGTTTTGGACACATCATGCAAAGAGAGAGATCATTAGAGAAAGACATCATGCTTGGCAAGGTATAAGGTCAATGCAAAGGAGGAAGACCAACAATGAGATCGATCGATACAACAACAGCAGCTATGGGTGCCTTGCTGCCAACAATGAGCCATCTGAATGAAGACAGAACACAGTTTAGGACAACTATACAGAGGATCACCATGAGTCGACACCGATTCGATTGCACTTAACAACAACAACAACCAAACATTTTTGGCCCTGTACAGCCCAACTCCAAACCATCATATATGTGCCAAGGCAACATCCCCCCAGGCCCACATTTAGGCACTGGAAACATAGGAAATTGCCTAGGATGCCAAATGTTGAACTTACCATATTGCGAAGGGGCAAAATACCCAGGCCAAAACGCAGCCTCCTCCTGCTTGTTTTAGGCCTCTGTGCATGCGCTGGTTCAAAAGGGCACCACTGTGACGTTACTGACTTCCTCTGCTCCCCTTCTGGCTCTCCAGTCTTTGAGATCGCTTCCCTCTCTCCGCTCTTTCCCCTGCTCTGCCATTCTCTGCAGTCTGCTGTTTGGTCTTGGTCTTGGCAACAAAATCTTATGTCTGGCCCTGAATTCCCCCCCCCCCCTCCATGGGCATTAGTAGTGCCTGAATTGAGGTACATTATGTAACTCCTTGTGCTCCCAAATGTATGTTTTTTGAAAGGCTATTTGAAAGAGTAAGACATCAGCTTCCATGTGGGCCTTAAAAGAGAAAGCAACAGACATTCTGATTTTGCTCTTTATCCAAAAGAAACAGAGAACGTGTATCCTTTAATGTAACGGTGTGGACGGACACTTCTTTCATTCTGTTTTATTTTAAATTTCTTTCTTATTTTTCCTCATTCCCTTTGTTGTATTTTTTCCAATGTCTTTTTAATTTAAAAAAGAAATGAAAAACAAAGCAAAACTTAGAAAATGTCAGTCCCAGCATGCCCCATCTCTGCTGCCAGGGAAACAGAAAATATCCTTCCAGGTCCTTTTCCCCATCTCACACAGATCTCGCTTATCCCTCTTATCCCATCTCTGAGCCATTAAAATGCTCATGGAGCAGGTGCAAACCCCTGCTTGCTCCTGCCTGCCAATGCAGATATACAGATGAAATTGGCTAACTAAAAAATGGCATCCTTTTGAACAACTGCCATAAAAATTGATGCCAGTGCAATTTTATTGTTCGGTAGATATCCAAAGGCTTTCACCACTTGCATTAGTGCATTGGTAGGGGCAAAGGGCACAAGCAACTGGGAGTTCTGTCTCCTTTGTGAAGAATTTACAAGCTTATGAATATGGTGAGAGGGTCAGGGATGCTCTGTCGGGGAGGCAGTAGGAATTCTTTTGTTCGGGTGAGGTTGGGTTATAATTTTATTCATTTTCTTTCATTGCATTTTAAAAGCAAAATGAAAGTGATTGTTTAATGCTACAAAAATTCCTATTTCATTGCAAAAGAAATCACACCGATGGTTTAATGCTCCAAAATCGCTTGCTCTTAGAAGTAAGTAACTATAGAATGTGCACTACAGAGATGGGAGTAGGGTCTGTGTCCTCTGGACGGTGTTTTGTTTCCCACATTAGTAGAGTTATTTAAACTAGGAGGCTGTATTGATGAAGCAGATTGTTTAATGCTAGCACTAGACCTTAGGCATTTACTTTTCTTGCAAAACCTCAGTCCTGATATTAATCTGCTATGGCACAGAAGTGGAATACTCAGTAATAGCTTTAAAGGTTACCCACCTACACATTACCTCCCGCCTTTTACCACAATGCAGAATTCCTTTGCCTTTCCCTGCTGTCTTTAATATTTAATCTTATTTTCATGAATACTGCATTCAGAGGTGGAGAGGACACGCTAAAATTTGTGTTGTTTAATTTTTTGCAGCCTGTAAAAAAAAAATCAACTAAATGTTAAATATGGAGACATAGGGGCACTTTTACTAAAGCCAGTTAGTAGGTTAATGTGCATTTTAATCGGTGGCACCTGACAAGTGGGAATACTAATGCAGGAGATTACCAGCCATCACTTGCTAAAACACATGTATGGTGTGGGGCAGGGAATGGGCATGGGGAGCATATTACTAGTAGTGCCAATGCAACTGCCATGCACTCACTTAACGTGAGTCCATTTAATGGGACTCTATGGGTGTCGTTAAATGAACAATGAAAAAAGGGGGGACCAAACCCCACACAATAAAGGAACAAAACGGTACTTTGTTCATGTGCTGGAGCTTTGTGCCACTTGCAGATAAGGCGGCAGTAATATGCTCATTACCACTTTCTGCTGGGATAACAACTGATTGCCCCTGAAGCCGAAACATGGCCGTGTCAGGGTAAGATTAATAAAGAATAACTTGTGGGAATCTTTTTCATCTCTGCTGTGCCTTTTTGTTTTCTGATCATTAGATGAACCCACCTTACTGGCATGCATATCAAGGTGCTCCATCACATTTTAGCTGATAGGAACATACTATCACATACCTGATAGCTAACATGCAGGCCAATGCAGAAAGCCAGCACTAGATCCACGCTGAATTGATTTTTTATGCTCTTGACAACGCACACATTTTAACATGCGATGCAGGAAGGATACAGTATGCAAATGCACACCGCAGTAACCATGCACATGCAAATGAGTTACCATGGCGTTAAATTGGGAGATCAAGCCAAACACATGTGCACAAGAAGGTTGCGCTAGTTTGACGTGCTCTCTGGGCACCGCGTGGCTAATTTACATATCAGCTCCAACAGTATTTTGATGGGATCAGGGATGATTGTAGCATTGGGAAAAGTCCCCGATGCCATCAAAACACTGTTGGGGGCCAGTACTGCAACAATCATCTGGTGGTCTAGCAGTCCCTGTATCCTCCACCCCCATCCCCAAATAAAATAAAATAAAAATAACCTGGTGGTTTAGCAGCCCTTGAACCTCCTACCCCCAAGCCAAAAAGTCAAAATAAACTCCTAGTGCTCTAGTGGCCTTGAACCCCCCACCCCTCAACCCAAAGTCAAAGTACAATCCTGGTGGTCTAGCGGCCATTGAACCCCCCCAACCCAAAGTAAAAGTCAAATTACCTGGTGATCTAGCGGTCCATAAATCCAACCCCCCTTGTACCTTGAAATAGATGTGAGGGCTGCCTACGCATTCCCTCTCTGGTCCGCCATCTTATAAAATGGCGTGCCTGGCCCTGCGCAGTGCATTCTGGGATGCACTGGGTAAGATCAGACTGCCATATAAGGTATAGTGTGCCAGGATGCACCGCGGGAGGCCAGTTGTGCCATTTTACAAGATGATGGACCAGAGCGGGAGTGCGTAGGCAGCGTTCCCGCCTATTTTAAGGTACCGGGGGGGGGGGGGAGGGTTGGATTTAGGGGCTGCTAGACCACCAGACAATTTTACTTTTAATTTTACTTTGGGTTGGTGGATGGAGGGTTCAAGGGCCACTAGACCACCAGGATTTTACTTTGACTTTGGGTTGAGGGATGAGGAGTTCTAGGACTTCTAGACCACCAGGTTATTTTTATTTTATTTTACTTGGGGATGGGGATAAGGGGGTACAGGGGCCACTAGACCACCAGGTACTTACTTTCTGTCAGGGCACTGGCCCCCAGCAGTGTTTTGATGGCATCAGGGGCATTTCCCAATGTGGTGATTATCCCCAATGCCATTGAAATACTGTCCGGGGGGGGGGGGGGAGGAGGAACAGGACCACTGGGCCACCAGGGATTCATTTTTGTCGGGTGCGGCCCCCAGCAGTATTTTGATGGCATCAGGGGCTATTCCCGATGCCTGATCATCTGAAGAGAAGATGATCTAGGCATTGGGGAAAGCACCCAATGCCATCAAAATACTGTTGAGGGTATGCATTAGAGGTTTACGTCTACTCAGACCCTGCAGCAAAACCTTTGGCACTATGGCTGGCTGTGAAATCCTCTATACCTGTCTTTGTATCGGGTGTAGCCATGATTTGCATATCAGACTAGCTGATTAAAATACATTTAAATAATTAAAATACATTTAAATCGATTTAAATACACGTGGCGTTATTTGGCCGCTAGTTTTTCTGTTGGCGTTTACATCTGTTTTCTGCATTTAAAGTCTTGTAAATTGTGCTGAAATGTGGCGTTATGGGTTCGTAAAGCCTGCGCTAACTTTCTGCATCAGCCCGATGGAGGCTTTGCACTTAATGTTAGTAACGTAACCTTAGTGGACTTCAGTAAAAGGGTCCCTTGGTGTTTGTTCACAATAAAAATGCATCTACTCTATCTGTATGTCAGTTGTCCTATGTAACAAATTACGACATGGTTGTCTCTATAATCAACGAAGAGGCTCTTTTAACAAAATAAGCTAAGCAGTTAACACATTTTAAAACACTGTAACTGATAGTGCGGGCCCACAGTAACAGCTATTGTGCATTAAATACAGCCAGTGCAGTAAAAATCTGCATTAACTGCTTAAGACTCAATGGAGCAGGAAATGGGCAGTTTATGGGCGGACATGGCTGCGCATTGTAGTCAAGCATGGTATTTATCGTACACTGTCACTTTTGCAATTAATGTTGATGCACCTAATGCCATCTCAAGAGGAGGTGTTCAGTGCACCCACATTAACTAGGAATTAACATGCAGGGGTGGCCCAAGGGGGTGCGGGGCCATGTGCGGAGACTCATTGCAGGGCCTCATTTGCATAAATATTTGTATAATGTTAACGTATGCTAACGTTTAGTAAATATACCTCTTAAAGAGTGTCTGGATAAAAAAAGACTACCAAATTTCTACATTGCTATACTCCAGTGCCAACCACCAGGCATATTAGGAAGTACTATAAATACTGCCCATTTAGAACCCATAGCAAACCCACCATATAAGAACACTACCAGGACTCACGAAGCACTAAACCTTACCTATCTCAAGGCAATACTGCAAATATTAAACCAATACAGCTCAGAAAATACTAATACATCTCCTATTAGGGAAAGAGAACAAGTGGGACTATCAAATATAAACTACATGAACAGAATACCTCAGCTCGGTTACATATACAGAACAGAGACCGTCACCAAACAAAGAACAAAGGATCACAATTTAGAAATAGAAAGACAATAATAAAACTAGAAACCCCAAAAACCAAACTTGGAATGTACAACAACACTGGAAAAATAAACTATAAATTAATTTCCTCTTGTACTAAACAAAACGCAAAGACATTAACAATGCACATTTCCCAGCGCTGATATATTCCAGCTAATAAATTCAAAATAAAAAGGTATTTTTTTTACTTTTTGTTGTTTATTGTCATGTTTATTTTTTAGTTGCAATTGCTCCAGTCACTTTCTTCTGGTTTCTTCATGTCTTCTGCTAACTCTCCATTGTTTGCTGTTCATTTGTCCTTTCTTCTCTCTTCTAGTTTTTTTTTCCATTCTCTCTCTACATCTGCTTTAACATACTGATCTTTCTCCTTTAGTCCTTCCTCCATTTCTTTTTTTATTTCTTTTTCATGCACTTAAATTTCACCCTTTGATCCTCAATCCTCACTTACTCTCCCAATACCCAACCAATTGTAGATTTTTCTTCCCTCCCACACAAAATATCCTTTCCCCTCTCCATCCTCACTCCCCCAGCCCCTCTAGTCCTCCCCCAACATCAGCTCCCTTCTAGTTCCAGCCCCACCCAACATCCTGTCCCTTCTAGTCCCATTCTGCAATCCCCCCACATTAGCCCATTTCTAGTCCTAGCCCTCCATCAGCCATTTCCAGTCCTATCCTAGCCCCTCCATCAGCCCATTTGCCATCCTATCCTAGCACCCCATCAGCCCTTTCCAGTCCTAGCCTCCCCCTAATCAGCCCATTTCCAATGCTAGCCTCCCCATCAGCCATTTCCAGTCCTATCCTAGCCCCTCCATCAACCCATTTGCCATCCTATCCTAGCACCCCATCAGCTCTTTCCAGTCCAAGCCTCCTCCCCCAATCAGCCTATTTCCAATCCTAGCCTCCCCATCAGCCATTTCCAGTCCTATCCTAGCCCCCCCATCAGCCCATTTCCAATCCTAGCCTCCCCATCAGCCATTTCCAGTCCTATCCTAGCCCCCCCATCAACCCATTTCCAATCCTAGCCCCCCATCAGCCATTTCCAGTCCAAGCCCCCTATTAGTCAATTTGCGTACCAAGCCCCCCCATCAGCACATTTCCAATCCTAGCTCCTCCTGCAGCCATTTCCAGTCCTATCCTAGCCCCCCCATCAGCCCATTTCCAATCCTAGCCCCCCATCAGCCATTTCCAGTTCTATCCTAGCCCCTCCATCAGCTCATTTCCAATCCTATCCTAGCCTCCCATTAGCCCATTTCCAGTCCATGCCCACCCCATTAGCCCATTTCCAATCCTAGTCCCCCATCAGCCCATTTCCAGTCCTATCCCAGCCCCTTCATCAGAACATTTGCAGTCCTATTCTAGCCTCCCATCAGCCCTCTCCAGTCCTAGCTTCTCCCCCAATCAGCCCATTTCCAGTCCAAGCCCACCATCAGCCCATTTCCAGTCCTATCCTAGCCCCCAGCAGCTCATTTTCAATCCTAGCCCACCCCATTAGCCCATTTCCAAACCTAATCCCCCATCAGCACATTTCCAGTCCTATCCTAGCCCCTCCATCAGCCCACTGCAGTCCTATTCTAGCCCCCCATCAGCTCATTTGCAGTCCAAGCCTCCTATCAGCCCATTTGCAGTCAAAGCCCCCCATCAGCCCATTTCCAGTCCTAGCCCCCCCATCAGCCATTTCTATTCCTATCCTAGCCTCTCCATCAGCCCATTTGCAGTCCTATCCTAGCCCCCTTATCAGCTATTTCCAGTCCTAGCCTCACCCCCAATCAGCCCATTTCCAGTCCCAGCCCCCCATCAGCCATTTCCAGTCCTAGCCCCCCTCTCTGAAGAGCCCTGTGCCTGTCTGTTTGGCTTCAGAAGGAGTCGGGCAGGCCCAGGCTCACTTCTCTGTAGCTGTCAAAGTGAAGAGCGTCATTTTTCTTCACTTTGGCAGCTTTGTTGTAATGTAGGCCTCTGGCGTGTTAAGTGCCAGGAAAAAGGAAATGTCCTCTGTCCTCCAGCATGCCAGTGGCCTACATTAGAACACAGCTGCCAAAGTGAAGAAAAACAGCGCTCTTCACTTCCACAGCTATGGAGAGTTGAGCCGGGGCCTGCCAGGAGCTGAACAGCATGTGAGGGATGTTGGAGTAAGTCTCTAGAGCAGAAGGCATAAAATCCAGAAAAGGTTTTCCATGGAGTTCCAAGCCAGACAAACTTTGGGCTAATCAGGAAACAGGACCAAAGATCATCAAAATACAAAAACAGTTAAGAACAAGCTCACTAGAAATGGTCCCTGTGATCCCTTCTGCATAGTGCCTGCCTTCTAATCTAAGGGTTATTGGTTGGAGTCCGGTCTTTGATGACACTGGAAAAGATATGTCATTTTGAATTCTTTGTATGTCTTGTGTTCCAAATAAAAACAATATGAAATGACACAGGAAATGTCATTCTTATTTATTTATTTATTTATTTTATGTTATTTTGCTGTATTTTTATACTGTCTTTTCTGGGAATCAAAGTGGTTTACAGGGAACAAAACATTAGAGGGCCTGATTCTGCAAGTGCATCCCCGCTAGCCATCCTGCCCCAATTCAGCATCCCTCCCTCCCTGCATGGCCAGCACGGGCAGAGCTGGTGTGGGCGGAAAGGGGCAGAGAGTGGGCAGAGTGGGGGCGGGCCGAGCTGGCAGGACATACAGGGCCAATTCAGGTTATGGATGTCCTGCTTATTCCACTGCGGAGGTGGAATAAGCAGGGGGAATGGTGGGGAACAGGCTCAGAAAGCACACCCAGGGCTTGGAGTGGAGGCAGGTAGGTCTCTGCAGCCCGATCCAGGCCCTGGCTACCCCGGCGGGGGTCTGGTGGTGGGGAATCGAGGGTATTCACTGTGGTGGGCCAACCAAGCGGCGGGGGGGGGGGGGGGGGATAATCCTGCAGGAATGCAGCAGCACGCTGAGCTGTCTCAAGGCCCGATCCTGCACCCACAGGAACATCTGACTCCCACAATTCAGAATCTGGTCCTAACGGGCCCACCCAGATGTGCCAGATGTGGGATCAGGCTCTAACTGTTTGACATAGAACCTTAGTAACTATGGTCAATAGACCATAGCATATTCAAACAACCACAATTATGTAAAATAAAGTTGTGTATTGTTGGGGGAAGTGGCAGGGAGGAAAAAAGTGGGAGGATGGTGCTTCTTGTAAGGAGGCTAAGTATCTAGGTTTTGTTGTTCCATGAGGACACACCATTTAGTTCTTGAAGTGATCTATGTCTTGAGTTCTTTACGGAATTTTGTTAGATCATGTGTTTCTCTGAGTTGTTGAGGAGTGCATTCCATAGATCAGGTGCATAAGTGGAGATGGCTGTGTTGCAGGTATTTGGTTTATCCCATGTTACAGTATTTCCACTGGCAAGTCCAGTAAGTTCTGGTTACGTCTGCGCCTTTTTCTGGTGGTTGTTGGTGTTCAGATGAGGGACGGCGACATTTGGTCGTGTAGGGTTTCGAATATATTCATTATTGATTTATATTTAATTCAGCTGTATACAGGTAGCCAGTGTAGACCTTTTAAGATTGGGGTAATGTGGCTGTTCTTTTTTTCTTTTACTGTGGTGTGTGCTGCAGTATGTTGAGCCATCTGTAGCTGATGAAGTGCATATTTGGGGAGCCCCTGGTATATGCTGTTACTGAAATCCAGGAGAGGGAAGATGAGGGACTGAAGTACCATATTTCACACCTGATTTCAAACTAGTGCACATCTGTAATATTTATTTTTAAAGAAGCTAGCATGGCTGATTCCTTAGCAATGGGGCCCTCCATCATTTACTTCCTCATCCTGATTTGTCAGTGGTTTCTTCTTCTTTTTTTGTGCTTATTGTAATAAAAAAAGGTTTCAGACTGCTGGAGACTTGTAGTATTACTAATGTAAGCAAGACAGAACATAAATCATTCAGAGGTGTAGAAGGAATCACAGAGGTAGTCATCAAGATAGTTCTGTGGATAAGGCAAACACCTCTGCTGATTTAACCTCATCACTTTTCTTTCTGCTTTTTCACTTTGTATTTCAGCAGGCCTTCTGAGAGGCAGAGTTGGTCTAGGTATTAGCAATCTCTTTTTAAATCACCCTTCAAAGGATTGCAGGAGTCACACCAGTAAAAAACCCACAGCTAGTGAACCAGTGAGACAAACATACACCTCTCTCTATATCTCCATTGACTGAGGTGAAACTGGCTTTATTTACGATGGTGCATTTTTGTTGCTCCAAATACCTAAGATACAGAAAATAGAATTCCACCCTGTGATAGCCTCCATTACAAATGGTTGTTCTGATCGACCCACTTAGGGGTATGTTTACTAAACCTTCTTAATGTGCGCCCAGCGTTAGTGTGCAGGATGCCATATAAGGAGTGGGCGTTTCAGTTTAAAGTAGCAAAATGGGATTAGCGCACGCGCTCTTGTGCACTGCGCGCTCTTGTGCGGCGTGCACATTAGCGCATGAGTAACGCGTGCGGGAAGCATAAGCAGGCGCGCTGATGTGCAAACAGAGGAACAGGGCTGCAGTACAATGGTGAAGATACTGACAGATGGTGCAGGGGTCATGGGTTCAATCCCCCACTGTGCCCAATGAATAAGGCTGGCTGAGGCACTACCATTTATGTGTAATATTGCATTATGAGGCATTTTAATTTTATTTTAATTACTGCTGCTAGCAAACGCACTCTCAAAGCGCTGTAACATAAGGTGCTGCATAAGGCACCCCATAAGGTACCTCAGAGGGCACATTTTAAAGTGCACTGTCGGCCAAGGTACTCTACAATGTTGCCTAAAGGGTGGCCTATACGGCACCATATAGGGTGCCCTATGAGGCACGGCAAGGTCAAAGCACTGTTTTTGATGGCAGCACTGTGCATTTAAATGCATGAAAATCTTAAGTAGGTGCGCTGACATGCAAGGAGGGACAGCAGTGTAGCACAATGGTTAAGGCACTGACTGATGATACAGGGGTCATGAGTTTGATCCCCAGTGTACCTAATACTTAAGGCTGGCTGAGGCATCAGCTTTGACATGTAAGTATTGTTTCCTGTGGCACTTTATTTGTATTTTATTAATTGCTGCCAGCAAACACACCCTCATGTGCCGTAACCTAAAGTGCCGCATAAGGCACCCTATAAGGCACTCCATAGGGCACATTATTTTATTTATTTTTTATTTATTTATTTTATTTACATTCTCTTATATACCGCGCTATTCTGCATCAGTGCGGTTTACACTGAACAAACTGAAATTACATTGAACAGGGCATTATAACTTGGAGAGAACTATTTTACAGGGAACATGGGCTATGGAGGGTTAAAGTGCACTGTCTGCCACGGCACCCTATAATGTCCCCTATAGGGCACCCTATAAGTCGCTCCATAGGATACCTCCTGAAGACTCACCTCTTCTATCAAGCCTTTGACCTTCCCCCTCCTGCCGACGGTGCGCTGTCCCCTGGTCGTGCCCTCCCCCCATGACTCTCCCCCTGACAGTCCACTCCCCCTTCCTTTCCTTTCTGCCCTCCCACCTCTATGCCCCTCTTGCCCTACTGGGCCTTTTCTCTCTCTGTTTTAATCTATCCCCTCTTTCCTATCTGTTTTTGGCATTCTCTTCTGACTTTGTTTCTGGTAGCCTGTGATTGTATTGTACACCGCCCTGACGCTTCGGCCTGGGCGGTCTATCAAATGTTGTGAATAAAGATAAAGATAAAGAATAAAGATAAAGATACTGTATAGTGCACCTTATATGGACGGTAACCATAAGGTGCCCTATAGGGCGCCCTATAAAGCGCCCTCGGAGGCACCTTATGGGTACAGTATGCTGAGGGTGTTTTTGCTGGCAGCACTAATGTACATTAAAAATAGATAATGCTTTGGACAGCCCTATCAAATAACTCCACTGTGGGTTTGAACCCATGACCTCTGGCTCTACTGGCAGTGAAGTAACCAGTGGGCTACAGCTGCTAACAAGCCCCTGGCTGGTTGCAGAAGGACTGCATGTCACCACACAAACAGTCTGCTGTGGTCACCAGGATAGGGTTAGCCCACCCGTACCCATGATGCACTGCACATGCAAATCAGCCGTCTACAGATGAACACAAGATGGGGTATGCACCCCCACAGCACCTCGGCCTGGTAGGGGGAACTGACCATGTGTGTTACTGGCACAGAGTAGCTACACACCGTCACATTGTGCGGGTACTGTGCTCACCCTGAGGGTTCCGTGGGGCACCCAGCACCAGGTCCACAGCACCTTCCATAGCAGAAATAGGTCATGCTGTAGGTCCCCAGCAGTCCTAGTGTGTGAGATAGGTAGTTCCTGCAGACACACTTTGGATACATCTGTATTTCTCAGTCAGGTTTGACCCTTCTGGACCCATAGGCAGATTATGTACCACCACCTAACCCACCCTCTGGGGCTGAGGGGTGGGAAACAGGGTCTCCCACCGACAGATCCACATTTTACATCCCTGCAATGGCAGCAGTAGAGGGGACCACCAACCACAGTCCTGCTGGGGAACAGACACCCTACAGGGCAGTCAATGCAGCTCTGTACACATCTATAGAGCAATAGCAGACAGACATTAGGCCCAGAAATATTCAGCTGCACCCCACCATAATCTGATATTCTCCTGCAACAAACCTGCAGCCACTGCACCCTGCAAGGTGTTCCAGCAAGACACATACTAGCTGCAGACAGTCTGATAGCTAGTCCTTAGAGCATGCACCCAGAACTGGGATGCCAGCAAACACACCAAGCAGATAAATCAATGATTGGGCCCCAAAAGGGAACCCAGAAACATCACACAAAAGATGTATTATAGGGCACTATGGGGGAACCTAGCCATGCCGTGATCACTGCTCAGTCAGGGTGAGAGTGAACTCCCAGCAGGACATACTGTGGCCACCCTGTCTGTGCAGGTGGTGGCCGGGCACTACAATGTCCCAGCCATTGCCCTATGCCCTGTGCAGATTCATCCTGGCCAGGCCACTCCGTCCGGGCTATACCCATGGTACCTTGCTCCTCATTATGCACATTGGCAGGCCAATACTGGCAACAGTTCTGACAGTGTGGGCTGTGGAGGGTGTTTGCAGCCACCACACACTGGATAGACAGACACACACTACCACACCTATGCCAGCATTGTGCTACTATAGAGGTGTTTGCAGCCCTGGCCACCACACCAGTCCTGGGCACAGTGCAGGCATGGATATGGTAAGCAAAACTGTTGGGGGTCACTCCCCAGGATGGTAAACACTGTCAGAGACCAGACCTGAAGCACACCCCACAGACATCAGAAAGGTTGCTGTGATGGAGCTCAATCAGCAAACTGTGCTTAACGTAGGAATTGCTATCTGCCAGTAATCATAGCAACCTTTTGATAGCTGTGTACCATATTCCCAGGTGTAGGGTGGCATTGCTAAGGTATGCAAGTGCTAGTATTGGGAGATGCACGCAGGGCCCAATGTCCTGCCTCTCCAGGGGACATTGGCTAATGGAGCCTGTGGGTGTGGGTGTGTCTGCCCCTGTTGGCTGCTGCTTTACGGCAGAGGTTCCCAACTCCAGTCCTGGTGTGCCAAACACTGTTCGGGTTTTCATGCTGTCCCTCATGAATATGCATGAGATACATCTGCATACCATGGGGGTGGTGCATAGATATGCAGCACAGGCATCTTTATTAGAGGCAGCATGGAACCTGAATGGTGTTTGGCCCTCCAGGACTGCATTTGGGAGACTCTGCTGTAGGTAATGCGCCTGTTTATGGAGTCTGTGCTCTGTAGGGTAAAATGTAGGTGTTTTGGGCATGTTTACGTCATCTGCAATAAAGGTTCTGTCTGTATTAGCACATTGTAGTAGTGGGTAAAATATGGGGACTGGGTTGGCAGGCAGCATAGCTGGGACTTGAACCTGTGACCTTCTGCCTCCAAACACACTGGTTGTATGCACTGCACCACCGTGTTGCCACAGAGACAGTGCATTCCCTGGTGATACCATGACTGTTTGTCCGGCAGGGCCTATCTGTTGCAGTGCATGGCACCCACCTACACAGGGCTAGGCCATGGTCTGCTCTGGGCAGCTGCCACTGCCCCCTCCACCACCAGTACCCCTCTGCCACCATGCTGACATGCCCTTCTGCTGGTGGTGCTGGTGGTGTGCAGTCTCAAGCCATCCAGTGTGCAGGTAGGCGGCTGCCTATGGTGCATGTTCTGGGGTAGGGGTGCCTGCATAGGCATCCACGCTTCCCCCCAACACCGCCTGCCAATGTTCTGTGCCCTTGGAGGTACCTGCTGGGTACTATCCCCTGTGACACTGTGATAAACACTCTCATGCCCATATTGGGCCCTCATCAGTTGCTGTCTGGCTGCTGTTCAGTTTCAGCATTCCTAAGTGCCACCTAGGCATCTGCCTAGTCCGCACTGTGCCCCAGCTGCACCACAGCATGTGCCGCCTGCAGTCCTCTGTATTCCCTTTCCCAGCATCTGTCCAGTTGCCCATTCCGACATGCCCGCCCTGCTGTTGTGGAACATGTGCATGCCATAGGTAACCTGTCCAATGGAGAGGGAAACCCTGATCAGTGCTATTTCACTGTGGGATCATTCACCTTGTATGGGGACAGAGCGTAGACCCTTCCAAAATTCATATTTATTTTTTGGGGCTTTCTTGGGAGTGTTTTTTGATGTTTCCCATTACTATCACTATTGCTCAGCTTGATTATGATTTTTTTTAATTTTGTTGGGGTCATTTTCAATGTTTATTTGCACTTTTGTTCCGTGCACATGTATCACACTTATCACTTTTTTGTAGGTTTCCCTGGTTTTGCTGTACATTGCTGACAGAAATGGTTTCTTTTCCCTTTAAATCAGCTCTAACGTGATGTTTTCACTTGCGTTAGTTTTGGCCTCAGATTTCACATCGTTAGTGAGCGGGGAGCCTCTCCCCTCCCTCTCTCCACCCATTGACCCCCTTCTCTCCGCCCCTGGGGAGCCTTCCTCCGCCTTCCGGGAGCCTTTCCCCGCCTTTAGCGCTCATTTGCGCCACTGTGCGCGTGAGCGCACACTAAGGCACATTTGTGCCCCGTAAAGCGTTATTATCGCGCGCTAAGGTACCTTAGTGCGTGATAATTGCACAGCGCGCACGTTAAGAAGGTTTAGTAAACATACCCCATAGTTTCTGCAGCTATCATGATTTTTTGCATATATACTGTCACAACGCCGCCCTGGTGGTTAATAGGATCCAAGACGGGTCGGGCATAAAGAAAATTAAAGTTGGGTTTGGTATGTGTTTCTTTCTAGGGCCCAGGGTTGTATAGCCCTGGTAGCATCCTGAATACCAAAAATACCCAAAGAACAAAAGGTCATCGAGTGTAGGGAAAAATAAGGCTTTATTTCCCTCGTTTGCACAAAGGTTCAAAGGATCGGCTTCAAACACCAACAGAAATATCCTTACATCAGGGTAGAAAAATAACAACTCGTGTTCAAAAGAAAAACTGTTCTCTTCACAGAAAAAGGTTACAAAACAAGCATTCCTATTTACACCGGTTTTAAAGCTCACTGGTTGTACAAGCATTCCACGCTGCCCGTAGTACAATAGCTGCAATCCATTTCTTCTTCTGACAAGGACTCTACCTCTTCCACTTGCATTGGCTCCTCCTGCAATGTATCTGAGCTAGAGTCAACAGTTCCCGGCAAGCTATAGCCAGGTTTCTCCCTCAAATGCTGAATGACCTCCCAGTGTCTAGAGTTTAGCGTGGGGCGTCGGCCATGAGCATTTTTACAATGTGAACATCTTTCTTTCTTCCAAGGACTTCCATGCACTTCATGCAAAACAGGTTTACTTAAAAGTTTCTTATTCAATAAAAACTTTTCATACCTTTTCTCTTGCGAAGTGGGACATGTACAGGGAGCTTCTGTTTCTTGTTCTTTCCATGCGCTAACCCTCTGTGGGCTATCTTCAATACAGTATGGGTTACCTTGTAACTCCTGCTTCTTCCTCTGGGACGAGGCTTGTGGCCTACTCCTGGTAATATTCTGCCTTGATTCAGGAATATGGCTTGGGTTCTGCCTACAGCATTCACAATGCAGCTTTCGTGTACCTGAATCTCCTGGACCCTTCTGGATTCTTTGGCCTTTCAGGTTCCTTTGGCCTGTACCTCTTTCCTGCACTCCAGCAGTGTCCGTAGCTTCTGCAGTTTCTCCAGCTCCTGCAGTTTCTGCCCCTCCTGCAGCTCCGGCCGCTCCTCTGGCTTCTGAAGGCACCGCAACCTTCCTGCTGCCTTCCTTGCTGCTCCCGGCTTTACCGCTACTTCTGCCTTTCCAGTCCTGCTGTGACTGTGCTCGTGCTTGTGCTTTCCAGTCCTGAGGTGTCTGTGCCTCTTGCGGTACCTCTGCCCCCCTCCAGTCTTCCTGACTTCCTTTAAAAGGAGTTCCTCTCTTCCTGGATTGGAGGCTGGCTGGCTTTCGGTTACACCCTGTAGGGCGTGGATCCTCAGTCTTCCAGAGGTCCCTCTTGCTCCCCCTATCAGGCTCCTGCGAATACTGCAGCTTTTTCATCTCTTTTTCCACGTTTAAAACATTTTTTCCTAAGCCCTGCTGATCTGCTGCATCACAATACGTATGTTAGTAAAGTGTCAGAAATGTTCACAGCTATTACAATTAAATCTTCAGTATGCTTCAGTACATCATTCAAAAAACTGCAGTCTGTTTCAAGGCCAGGAGCATAGACAAAAATCTCCCATTCTGCACATCGAATGTTTTCAATCATTTCCATTGTACTTTGACCAACTCCCGACTTCTTGAAATAAAGATAAGTGCTAGATTAGGGGTAGGTGGATGTGCTGAATAAGGCCAGAATATATGGCAACATATCTGTAGAGATTCAGACTCTGCTCATCCATTATGGTTCCTGCAGTGACTTTCTTGGGATCTTATAATACTCCTCATGCCTTTTATTGTCTTGGCAGGAGGAGCAAGCTTTTCCGTCTATGTTAGATTGATATTGTTGGTCTTGTGATGGCAATGATAGTAAGGATGATGGCTTTAGCAATAGAATGACCTGTTAGGAGTCACCTGATGCCATAGTAATTCTGTTGGTTGAAGCAGCTATGATAGATGCGTCTAAGTGGCTTAACATACTGAGGGGCTGACTAGGAAGAAGAGCTTTTTAATTTACTTTTGCACAGTGAAGCCCCGGAGCTTATCCCGTGAGGTGTGGGTTTTTTTTCCTGCTGTCACTGCCAGTATTCACTTTGCCAACTCACGGAAGTATATAATGTTACTGCCAGAATATGGCTCCTGTCTCTTCTTCAGTTGCAAAAGATAGAAGAAAACATACAGATTGCTCTGTGTGATTACTTAGACTCTTTTACCTCCGACATACTAGCATTATCTGTCTCAATGTTGAATATAATTTGTAGTGATAAATGAGAGTATGTTGCATGCTAGTTTGTATGAGGTTATGCTGCATCAATGAGTGATTATTCCTGAGTGCATAAACAGTATCTGGCAGGGGAAAGGCAAACCATTAATCAGTACGTCTTCTGCATTGGGACGAGGATTCTGTCTCTTGGCTGACTGAATCCAGACACCTTTTATCTATTTAGGATGTGTGTTCATTAGGTTCAGTAAAGCACCTTAAAAATTTTAGCACATGCAAATTTAATTTAGTGTGTGTTAACCTACAAATTAGCACATATGCATTAGATTTGTGCATGTTAAAAAGTTACAATGTGCATTAAAAGGTGTTATTAAAACAAATGGGTGAAACAAACCAAAATTCATCTGAAAATTGGGAAAAAAGCCAAATGAACCAAAAGCTTTTGGCCTGTGCATATCCCTAGTCTCTATGTAATGCAAACCTATCCTCAAACAACTACTTGAAGAATAAATGAAAAAGGCACCCACCAAAAAAAGTCAAGACACATAGTTGGAGAGGGGCACTCACAAGCCCAATAAAGATGGACACCTATTAGTCTCTCTCTTCCTATCATAGACAGATTTTTCTGTTTGTTGGCCCTTTTGAAGACTTATGCTGCTGTCTCGGGATCAATAGAGTGTCAAGGAACATATCAGGCTCAAAGAACAATAAGGGAGCTCCATTTCTGACCATGCATTCCTCAGTGAGCGTTCCAAGCATGATCCAGAATGCCAAAGAAAATGGCACCAGTAAAGTCGGCAGTGTCCCCGGAAGTTAACATTCTCACAGAACTGCAGGAAATGTTACAGGCGAATTTACATGTCACAGCAGAGGTAAAATCAGAAGTTGTGTCTCCATCTCTGCAGTTCACCCATTATTACCAGCAGAGACTGAGCACAGCTGAGATGCAGATAGATTCACTTGACCAGCAAATTATTAAGCTCTAATCACAGCCCAAGAAACTTGACATGGTGCAGAGGGACATCGAAGATTTGGCCTCAGATTCTGGTGAAACAATATATGCATTCTTGGTCTTCCAGAGGGGCATGAAGGGTCCAACATGGTAGGGTTCTTGGAATCTTTCATTCCTCAGGTTTTAGGACTACAATCTGATAAACCTCTAGAACTAAAAAGAGTGTATTGGTTTCCCACCTGCTCTCTTCCTAACACTCAACCACATCCAGTTATTATGAATGTCCTGCATTACACCCATAGTGGAGTGGAGAAGTGGCCTAGTGGTTGGGGCAAGGTACTTCAGGCCAGAAGGTCAGGGGTTCAAATCCCACTAGAGGACAGCAACCTTGGGCCAGAAGGACTGGGGTTTCTAGTCCCACAGGTGCTCCTTGTGGTCTTGGGCAAGCCACTTAACCCTCCATAGCCCATGTTCCCTGTAAAATAGTATCTCCAAGTTATGATGCCCTGTTCAATGTAATTTCAGTTTGTTCAATGCAAACCACACTGATGCAGAATAGCACAGTATATAAGAGAATATAAATAAAAATAGTCTTCAAATTTTACAGTATGATAAGACTAGAGCTCCACTTACCTATGAAGCCAAACATATATTTTTCTTCCAGACCTGGCAAAACCTACAGTGTACTGAAGGAAGCCATTTCCAGACCTTTGTCCATAGAGGCACAGTAGGGTCTCATGTACCCAGCTCAAACGTGATCAGCTACCACCTACCATGATTCTACTAGGAACTTTGATGATGTAGCTAATCTACAGAGATACACAGAAGAGCAAGCTTGATTGATGGCATGAATCATCTGCTACAGAGCAAGGGTGTAGAGTGAATTATTGGGACCTTCTCTAATGAAGGGACTTTTCGGTGGAAGATTTGGTCAGGGTAGTAGAGCTGTGACCCTCTTCTAGAGCCATGTAGACCCTTCAGCTTGCAGGTTCTACTTCTGTTTTGGAGGTTATGCATTTTTTTTTTTTTAAACTTTTATTTTCATTTTGCAACAAACAAAAGAAACAACACACCAAAAGAGACAAAACAAGTATACAATAAGGAAAAGTAAACCCATTACCCCCCACCCCGGTGCTTCTTCTCTACCCGGTTGTATCAGCATGTGAGCGCTTCCAATGAACAGTGATTATACATCAAACGATCAAAAAAGTATCCACAATACAGCATGATCATGAAACAGAGATATATACGAAGTTAGACAGTCAGATGAGAGCTTTTAGCAAAATGTACATATTCATTGAGCATCTTCCATTGAGACCAATGAGAAGGAGTCTGAACGGAGGAAGCGAACAGACGAGGTATTTGTTCATATTTACTGTAGAGACAGGCATGATTCCACCATTCATTGAGGCTCAGATGGGAACTAATTTCCCAGTATTACTTAATTAGGGAAATAGCAATGCCAAGCATAAAGTTCGAAAGGAGATAAGCCATTTTTGGGAGAGAGGGGATCCCCGCAACTGGGCGAAGTCCCACTATCCTCCAAGAAAGGGACTCCTGAGAGTGCGATATGGACTAAATACGACCCCAGACCCGACGCCAGTAATACTGTAGTGCGGGATACTCATGCATAACATGAAGCAATAAATCAATGGCCGCAGGACGTGGCCAGCAACCATTACCCTGAGTAGTGTTCCATTTGTCTAATCTGTGAGGAGTGTAAAAAACACCGGTGGGCTAGAAAGAAGAGGGTCTGAGTGAGTGAGGCGGGTCGGGAACCCGTGTCCCTCTGCTCCAGATAAGGCTCCATTGCTCCGAGGTCAAAGTCACATGCAATTCTCTCTCCCATACTTTCTGCGCTATAGAGGTATCTCTAGTGATAGCATTACATAAGGTTTAGTAAAATTGTATGCTACACCCGGTGAACTACCGAGAGATCGGAAGTCCCCAATCAACCCTATACAGAGAGTGCCGATGGCGGGAGTACTCTAGTGCTCCGAAGGCAATGCTGAAGGTGCACTGACCAGAGTCGGGAGTCGAAAGGTTGCATAAAAGTGTTAAAGGCACCTAAAGTGTCGAAAAGCATTGGTGGATAGTGGGAGTCTAATGGGAGAGTCATACCAGGGAGTAAGGTAAGAGAAATCGGTTAGCAAAGGCCCGCTACTATATCTAGCCACACAGGTCTGCTCGGTACTGGATCTTCCAACCAACGAGCACCTTGTTTGAGAAGAAAAGATTGAGGGAACACTTGAGTAAAATCGCCACCAAGTATTAATGGAACATTGGCGGAGGCCGAGGCCAACTGCGCAAAACTTGCATAGTAAGCAGGGTTGTCCACATTCGGGGCATAGTGCACATACACGTGAATTCACTATCTCCAACCTCAAGGTGTATACGGGCCCATCTACCCTCCATGTCAGCGCTAATATCAGGCACAGTAGCGTGCAAAGACTTCTTAACCAGAATGGCTATCCCGTACCATTTGGAAACGGTGGGAGAATAGGCAGCGACCATGTGAGGCCTAGCATTGAGTTTCAGTGTTTCAGCAGAGTGTAATGCGTTTCCTGAAGAAACACCAAATCAACATGCTCGTGGCTAAGATAGCTAAGGATTTTCTTTCCTTGGAATGGACCAGTAATGCCTTTGACGATGAATAATAAGATTTTACATAAGGCCATTCAGAAAAGTTAAAATTCTGAGCATGATAGCACACATAATTTCACTGTGTCCCTCAAACTGACTGTATCTGGCTGTGCACATGACATAGGAAAAATAAGCTAATATAATACAATGAAGCGCCCCACATTAACAAAGAAAACCGCAGTACAGTAGAGGAGAAGCAAAACCCCAAAATTACTGGCGACCATGTGTCTGCGGGGAGAAACCCCAGAGAAGGCATATAGACACAGGTAGCTTGTTCCAGGCGTAAGGTGCAGCAAGATGAAAGGAGCAAAGTCTGAAGTTAGCGGTAGGAGAGGAGGGTATAGATAGAAGTAGTTTGTTAGAAGAGCGGAGTTCCCGAGAGGGGTTGTAAGGAGAGATAAGAGATGAAAGGTAGTGAGGAGCCGCAGAGTGAATGCATTTATAGGTCAGGAGGAGAAGTTTGAACTGGATGCGGAAATGGATAGGGAGCCAGTGAAGTGACTTGAGAAGAGGAGTAATGTGGGTATGGTGAGGCTGGCGGAAGATTAGTCGTGCAGGAGAATGTTGAATAGATTGAAGAGGAAAGAGATGATTCACAGGGAGACCAGCAAGGAGTAGGTTGCAGTAGTCAAGACGAGAGATGATTAAGGAGTGGATAAGCATTTTAGTAGTGTGTTCAGAAAGGAAGGGGCGGATTTTGCTAATGTTGTAGAGAAAGAAACAGCAGGTCTTAGCTACGAGCTGGATATGTGTAAAGAAAGAGAGAGAGGAGTCAAAGATAACCCCCAGATTGCGGGCTGAGGAAACAGGAAGGATTACAGAGTTATCCACAGAGACTGAGAAAGGAGGAAGAGGAGGAGAGGTTTTGGGGGGAAAGATAAGCAGTTCAGTCTTGGCCATGTTCAGTTTCAAGCGGCGGTGAGACATCCAGGCAGCAATGTCAGAAAGGCAGGCAGAGATCCTGGTCTGGATTGCCGGAATTTTCAGGCCAGAGAGGTAGATTTGGGAGTCATCGGCATATAGATGGTACTGAAAACCATGGGAAGAGATAAGCGCACCAAGGGACTGGGTATAGAGAGAGAAAAGGAGCAGACCCAAGACAGATCCCTGGGGTACACCAACTGGGAGAAGGGTAGCAGAGGAGGAGGAGCCACCAGAACACACACTGAAAGAGCGATGGGAGAGGTAGGAGAAGAACCAGGATAGTACAGAGCCCCTAAAACCAAGCGAGGACAGGGTATCGAGGAGAAGGTTGTGGTCAACAGTGTCAAAAGCAGCAGAGAGGTCAAGAAGGATGAGGACAGAGCAGAGGCCCTTGGATTTTGACTTCTGTGCGTAAATCAACTTAGCTCTGTGCTTATTGATGGACCCTGGAAGTGCTGCTTGGGGGACCCTACATCCTACTGACTTTATCTTCTTTTCAGCAACTTACTCTTGTATTGATTCTTTTTTGAACTTCAAAATCTGAAAAAAAATCAGTTAACTAAATAAATAAATAATAAGATTGGATATTTAATTCAACCTTATTTGAGGAGGATTGTTTTAAAACTGACCAGCTGTCTTGACCACAGATTTTTTTTTTCAGATGAATATGACAAAGGGTACTGTATGTCTTATTGTATGGGAGGCTTATAAGGCATTCCTGAGAAAAGAGGTAATCAATTTAGGAATTAGAATTCCAGAATAACAAAATGATGAGTCAACTGGCCATGGAAGTGATTTTCTGGCATAGGGTCACATACTATGAAGGGAATATAAAAACTGGCCATTTACTGGTTCAATACTTGAAGTATAGGGTGAGTGTTAGAATTCATGCTATTAAATATGAAGCTGGAGCCTTTGACTAAAAATGACAAGATAATAGAACAATTTTTACCATATTACTCATCTCTATATGTCTTGGAGGCAGATCAGCCTAAAGATGATATGGAGGGTTTGGTTATGACCTTGGGCCTTCCTGCTGCCCTTGGAGCATAAGGGGATTCTTTGACTTTCAGTTAGGGAAGAGGAAATCACAGTTAGCATACAGACATTACAGATGGGTAAGGCCCCCAGACAGGATGGCCTCGTGTTAAGAATTTTTTAAGGGTCTGAGTTTTTAATACCTCATTTTCTAACATTGCATCATGAATTGGTAATTGGTAATGGTGATCCAGATCAGTTTTGGAGGCACTGATAGTGGTGCATCCAAAGCCATGTTAAGATTTGAAACTAGTGGAGAGCTATTGCCCTATTTCTTTATTGAACACAAACTCCAAGATCTTTTTTTGTTAAATCAGTCAGGGCCTAGTAGCAGCAGTTTAAATTTAAATTTAAAACACAGAAGAGAACTTTCTGGTTACATTTCATACCCAGCAGAGAGCTTGTAGTTTAAATTTAATAGTCACTCAGGGCCTAGTATCAGCAGAGTACTTTTAGTTTAAATTTAAAACACGGAAGAGAGCTTTCTGGTTAAATTTAGAACCCAGCAGAGAGCTTATAGTTTAAATTTCATAATAAGTTAGAGCCTAGCAGCAGCAAAGAGCTGTAATTTAAATCAAATCAAAATATAACTTAGCATAAAAGGCAAAACAGGGTCAGTACTCTTTGAGCAACAAATAAAGTCTTCTAGAGACCTTTACAAAGAGGCCTTCTACCTAGGGGGCAAGAGACCTGTGAAACGTTTTCAATAGGTGTTAACACCAGATGGCAGGTCTAAAGGCCATTTTGAAAGACTCCTTCTATCCAAGCAAGGACTGTTAATCACCCAGGAAGTTGGTCACAGCTTACCTCAGCAGCACAGGCATAAATAGCTCAACCAGAGCTCTGTGATCCTCAGTCTTGAAGGACTAGAAAAAGGGACTGCTACTTCCGGAGAGAGATCTGCAATTGTGAGTATATACTTCTGGGAATTTTCTGAAAGAACTTCTTTGTATTAAAGCTAATTAATCTGTGAACCCAGTGTTTTTTGTTAAATCAGTCAGGGCCTAGTAGCAGCAGTTTCTATCCAAGCAAGGACTGTTAATCACCCAGGAATTTGGTCACAGCTTACCTCAGCAGCACAGGACAGGGTACTGTGTACCACCCCTCTTTTAATGTGTTATTTCCCTCCCTCCCTCTCCAACACCCACCCACCCCTGGGATAATCATAGCTTTATAGGTACTTACACATCTTAAAGGAAAGGAGGTGCTCTCAGGTGAAGCTTGTTATCCAAATCAGTCATACACTAAGGACCTGAGATGAATTAAGCTTCAGGTGAACAAGGTATATTAAACGTATTAGGTACAGTTTTATTAGTATAAATATCCATAGCAACCCTTAGTAAGTAAAGAACTTAAAGATCTAAACACAAGCTTAAAACTAAGATGCAGACAGCAGTCCAGCAGCGAGATGGGGGCTTTCCGGTCTTTTGCATTGAGTGTCACATGTATGATTTTCTCCCAGTTGGTGAGAAGTCTTACATGTGCACTAGGTGAAAAGAGCTCTTTGCTCTCAGGGAACGAGTCCATTCTCTAGAGGTAGAGTAGCAGACTTGGAAGACATAAGAAAGACAGAGAGGTACATAGACGAGACCTATAGGGATTTAGTCCTGAAGTCCCACCTCCAGTCTGGCAGCATCCCTGTTGCCATGGAGGAGAGAGGTCATGTGAAAGGAGAACATCACCCTAGTGTGGCAGGAAGTGATCCTGTAACTAGATCCTGTCCTCCAGGTGATGTAAAACCCTCTCGCACCGAGGAAGTTTCTCCAGGGCCATATGCCCATGAGGGAAGGGTTAGGACAACTGTTATAGTTGGTGATTCGATCATTAGGCATGTAGATAGCTGGGTGGATGGTAGACGTTAGGATTGCCTGGTAACATGCCTCCCTGGTGCAAAGGTAGTGGACCTCACGCGCCACCTAGATAAGGTCTTAGGTAGTGCTGGGGAGGAGTCTGCTGTCTTGGTACATGTTGGTACTGTGACAATGTCAGCTGTGCTGAACAGATGGAGATAGAGAAAAATGGGCACTATACCTTTAAGACTGAGGAAAGGCAGGGTTTCCATAGAGCTCAAACTGTAAACAAACCAGAGAAGCACGTTGTAGCAGAGGTTGAGCCCCACCCAAACCTTAGCGTGGGGGCAGGTTTAAGCCCAGATAGCAAGTACACGTGCACAGAACAGGGCGTGGTGGCTAGAAAGCACCTTTTTAAACCTGCATCACAGAAGTCAAAGGGGGGCAGGAAGTGAGCAGAGGAAAGAGCAGAGTGGAAGCAACCAGAGTTGGAGAAGAAGGAAGCAGCAGATACAGCAACCGAGAAGGCAGAGAGTCCAAGCCAAAGCACAGAGTTCAGTCTGTAGCTTGGGTTGCTGCTGAAGCGGAGAGTCCAGAGCCAGGAGCTTCAGAGAACGCTGAAAGGTCAGTGTGGACAGAAGGCTCAGCAAGAGCAGGAAACTCAGGGCTGGAATCTTATTCAGAGGAAGCACTGAAGCCAGAGGGTTTAAAAGTGAGAACTGCTTTTAAGAAACCCAGAGAAGGCAAAGCTGGAAAGTTTTATTCCACCGGGAAACTTAACTCTAGTAGCAAAGAAAGCAATTCCTTTGTGGAAGGTGTGGCTGACTCAGAGCCCAGCAAGAGGTTTGCAGAAGACGTTGCTAATGAGCTAAGGAGAAGTGCAGGGCAGAGTGCTCCAGGACCTTTGAATGCCAGAAGGTGGGTGAAAGCCATTCCTAATGCTGATAGTCTGAAGACAGACAGAAGCAGGGATAGAGACTTGAACCTGATTAAGAAGCTAAAGCAACTGTTTCCAGATAGTGGAGGTTTTCCAGAGAGCATAGCTAATCCTTGGTTAGGAGAGCATCATGTAAGGGAGTTTCTGAATACCCTTTCAAACAATAAGCTGAACTCTTCTGTTAGAAGCCCAAGTGGGGAGAAAGGACTTGCAGGGGAAGAAGATATGCAAATAAATTCTCCTTCGCCTGAAGATGTGTGTAACAGTATTCCCATGGATTGCTCTTTCTGTAAATCTGTTTACCCTGAATACGAGAAAGACAAAAAACCCCATTGAAAGCAAAAAATGTTTCTGAAAGCCTAAACGTGATTTTGAAGAGTTTTGAATGAAGACAAGAGATAAATGCCCGTTGTAAATAAGAACAATAGCTGTGATTCTTTACTACTGGAAAAGGCCTGTGAACAGCTATTGTCACTGTATAAAGAGCTTTTGCCAAGTTCTGATATTCCAGATAACCTTTATGCTCCTGTATTATTTTCTTTTGGAGAAATTATCCTTGCTGTTTGTGTATATGAACTTTAATGCGTGAAGGGGAGCCCAAAAATAAAAATGTTCTGTTTTTGCCTTAAACAAAACCATGTGGTGACAACTACTTTGTCTGCAAGTAATACAGAGAAACTACATCTCCCAGAATTCCTTGAGGGAGGGAGAACCAAGTGACTCTATACTTAAGGGCAAACAAGGCCACCCCTCCTGCTTATAGGCCTGGCCAGCAGGGCGAGTGTGACACTAGGAAGCAGAAATAACGCAGAAGCAAGAACAAACCAACCTGAAGCGTGAGTGGATGGAAAGACAGAGTCCTTTATTAACCCTTAGGCCGCCCGACACAGGCCGTGTTTCGTCACCCTTCGTCAGGGGCTGGCCAGGCACAAAAACTAAAATCATAAATAACAACCATTAACATACATTAAAAACATAAAGGAACAGACTGACAAACTTGTAAAACAACATCATACATATCGATACTTAAACAACAATAAAAACATTAAAACCTTACAAAATGCAATACCATAAAATCAATAAATAATGTGAAATAAATAAATGTGCTCGAAGGTACTAATCATCATAAAATCATATACATACATAAAAATAAAATGATATAATAAATTAGATTACCAACCTCTGTTGTGGGCTCTAAAAAGTATTACACCACACTAATGAAGTGAAATCTAAAAAACGTTGCTAGGAAAACAAAAACAGGATAATTAAAAAAACTTGTAACTTGATTCCATATCTTTCATTAATCCAAAGTGAAAGAAAAAGGAAAAGAAGGTGGGATAGGCAATGAGGAGAATAGGACAGGACATGAGTAAACTACAAAATCTCCAATAAAATGAACTACATAAGAAAACTTGTACTTGAGGATTATGGTAGCAGGAGGAAGCCAGGAGCCTTACTAAAAAACAGTAAAGGCAGGATATGCAATGATAAACGAGACATTACCAATTAATCTGTACAAATTTAAACGTGGGCCCAGTAGGGGGAAGAATTGTATTCTTTGATGCAATCATGCACAAAACAAATGTTATCTAAGGCTAATGCACATTGTGTTTGCAACCGCAAAACCTGCGGTGTATAAAACGTACTGCAGATAGAAAAAAACTTTTCAGCCCTACATGCAAATTATAACGGCGGCAGGATGAAAAAAGAGGAAGAATATGCAGACCACCGTCTAAATATAAAATGCTGCCACCGGGAAAATAAAGTATTGACCAAGTATTAAATGACCCTGAGGGCGGACAGCAAGTACTGATTAAAAACCAAATGCCGAAAGGATAAAAATCACTAGAAGAGCTTGATTATGCCAAAAACAAAAGATTAAATGAATCCATCATAAATTTAAGAAGAAAAGTGTGTATAGAAAAGTAAAATTGGAGCAAATTACCTTGAGAACAACTGCTGTCTGTTTCTTGGACCCGCTGCCTAACAAGGAAGGACGCCGGCACACGCGCAGATAAAATGAGAAAAAGGGGCGGAGTCATCTGTTCGGCGGGAAGGTGACGTGTACAGCAAAAGCAAGAATTGAATGAATCCAAAAAATGTAATGTGGTGTTAAAACGGAACTTGTCACGGTTCCCACTTTAAAATAAAAAAATAAAAAAATAAATAATAAAAGAGGAGCCGATAAATAAATAAACATAAAAACAAAAAAACAAAAGTAAACTTTATCATGCCCATGAAATTGCATAGACTGTAGCCTGCTGATTTGTTTTGCCCGACTGCTTATGAAAGACCTCGAGGTACCGCTGCTGAAGTTACCGGACCAAAGCGTAATGCATATAAACAAATAACAAAGAACACAATCATCAATGAACCACTTAAACAATCACAAAAAAGGGAATAAAAGAAGGAGATTAAAAAGCAGCATATAATTAAATAGATAAAACGAGAAATAACCTACAACCAGAGTAGAAGGTCAAAATAAATCAGTGGGCCACTTATAAAAACAACATAAAACCACACGGGCGGCGAGCCCACCAAATTGTAATACATATAAATAATAAATAAGAAACCAACCATTGATAAACCACTTAAAACAAATAATCACAATAAAACAATGTGAATAAAAGAGGGGGTTAAGAACCGACATATGATTAAATAAAGGGATAAAAACGTACAAACTCAAGGGGGAATAAATAAATAAAAACTACATGAATTAAAATACCAAACAACAAACCAACCTATAAAATATGTAATGAATACGTTGAATTAACGTATAAAAATATGAGTCCGGAACCAGCAGGGCGAGAGCAACAGTACCAATGACTTAGGAAAATGTAGTATGGAGGTTCTGGAGGCTAAATTTAAGCTCTTAGGTAGGAAGTTGAAATCCAGAACTTCCAGGGTAGCGTTCTCCAAAATGCTTCCCATTCCACGCACAGGACCCAAACGGCAGGCAGAACTCCGGAGTCTCAATGCGTGGATGAGACAATGGTGCAGAGATGAGGGTTTTCGATTTGTTAGGAACTGGGGAACATTCTGGGGAAAGAAGGGGCTTTTCCGAAGGGATGGGCTTCACCTTAACTGGGATGGAACCAGGCTGCTGGCATTAACCTTTAAAAAGGAGATAGAGCAGCTTTTAAACTAGATTAGAGCGCATTGTTCAGAAGAATGTATCCTTGAAGGATACTACCAAAAGCAGAGAGGTTCTAAAAAAGAGTAAAGTAGCCCAAATGCCCTCGAGTATGGAGCAGACAGAGCTTAAAGATCCCAAATTACCCATGCCTACCAATAGCCAGATTAATATGAATAAAATACAGTCTCTAAAATGCCTGTATGCAAATGCTAGAAGTCTAAAAAATAAGATGGGAGAGTTAGAATATATAGCACTATATGAGAGGTTAGATATGATTGGAATATCAGAGACATGGTGGAAGGAGGACAACCAGTGGGACATTGTGATACCTGGATACAAACTATATCCTAATGATAGAGCTGATCAAATTGGTGGAGGGGTTGCGCTCTATGTTAGAGAGGGCATTGAGTCAGAAAGGATTAAAGTTTTGCAGGAAACAAAATTTGCTGTAGAATCTCTATGGATTGAAATTCCATGTAAAAAGGGGAAGGCGATGGCAGTGGGGGTGTACTATCGACCACCGGGCCAGAATGAACAAATGAATGATGAAATGCTCAAAGAAATCAAGGAAGCTAACAAAAGTTACAGCGCAGTAATAATAATGGGTGATTTCAATTACCCCGGTATCGACTGGGTCAGTGTCACAGCAGGACATGCTAGGGAGATAAAGTTCCTAGTGTAATGGGTCTGCTCCTTGTTGGTCACTCCAGGCCAGGAAATCCTGAACCCTCATCCCGAACCCTCACAGACCACACAGAAGGACAGTATGCAAGTTTATTCCAAAGGGTGGAGGGATTGTCTGTATTTTATACATTATCAGAGACATAGTCATACGTCATTCACCCATCTTCTAGGGGCCCACTATAGCTTATCAGTAACTGTGCAAATACAAGTCATCCTTGATTAGAACAATCAGTTTAGCTTACACAGCACTTTCCTTTTTCCATACCCACCAGAATGTACAAAGGGCACACACATAGGATTCTAATTTCTATAGGATTCTAATTTCTCTTGTGCAGGCCTCTTGTATATGCACTTAAACTAAGCATTATTATTACAAAGGGCACATATATAGGATTCTGATTTCCCTAACACCTAGATGAAATAAATGACTGCTTATTGGAGCAGCTGGTTCATGAACTGACCAGAGGGGAAGCCATATTAGACCTAGTCCTTAGTGGAACACCAGATATAGTGCAAGAGATAAGGGTGTTGGGGCCACTTGGCAATAGTGATCATAGCATGATCGCATTTGATTTAATTAGTGGAGAAGGGATGGTAAGGAAATCCACAGTACTACCTTTTAACATTTGAAAGGGAGACTATGATAAAATGAGGAAAATAGTTAAGAAAAAACTAAAAGGAGCAGTTGCAAAGGTTAAAGACTTACATCAAGTTTGGGTGTTGTTGAAAAATACTTTATTGGAAGCCCAGACCAGCTGTATTCCATGTTTTAAGAAAAGTGGAAGGAAGTCCAAAAAACTGCCAGCATGGTTTAAAGGTTAGGTCAGAGAGGCTGTTATTGCCAAAAAAGCATCTTTAAGGAAATGTAAAAAAAAGTCAAACGATGAAACCTGGAAACAGCACAAGCACTGGCAAGTCAAATGCAAGGCATTGATAAGGCAGGCAAAGGAAGAATTTGAGAAGACGCTTGCTGCAGAAGCAAAAACGTGAAATAAAGACTTTTTCAAGTACATTCATAGCAAAAAAACCTGTGAGAGAGTCAGTTGGTCCATTAGATGATAGAGGGGATAAAGGGGCACTAAGAGGCAACAAGGCGATAGCGGAGAGACTGAATGAATTCTTTGCTTCAGTCTTTACTGAAGAAGATGTATGGATGTTACCCATGACTGAAGAGGTATTTAAAGGTGTGGAGGAATTGAAGGAAATATCGATACATCGGGAAGATGTATTACAACTATTAGATAAACTGAAGACTAGCAAATCACCTGGGCCAGATGGTATACATCCAAGGGTGTTGAAAGAACTGAAATATGAGATTGCAGACCTGCTATTAATAATCTGTGAATTTTCATTAAAATCATCAGTAATATCTGAAGATTGGAGGATCGCCAATGTAACGCCAATTTTTAAAAAGGGTTCCAGGGGTGATCCGGGAAACTACAGACTAGTGAGCCTGACATCAGTACCGGGAAAAATAGTAGAAACCATCATGAAGAACAAAATTACTCAGTATGTAGATAGTCATGGCCTAATGGGAGACAGCCAACATGGCTTTATTTATTTATTTATTTAACAGTTTTTTCTATACCGCCCCTTCCAGAGATCAGGGGCGGTTCACATTGAACAAAAATAAATATACTTTAGACAAAGAAGATCTTGTCTTACTTATCTGTTATGTTTTTTTGAAGGTGTGAATAAACAGGTGGACAAAGGTAAGTCAGTTGATATAGTGTATCTGGACTTTCAGAAAGCCTTTGACAAGGTCCCTCATCAAAGACTTTTGGCAAAACGAAAGAGTCATGGGATAGGAGGCAGTGTACTATTGTGGATCAGGGACTGGTTAAAAAATAGAAAGCAGAGGGTAGGGCTAAATGGCCAATTTTCCCAATGGAAAAAGGTGAATAGTGGTGTACCCCAGGGATCTGTGCTGGGTCCGCTGCTTTTTGACATATTCATAAATGACCTGGAAAAGGGAATAACAAGTGAGGTTATCAAATTTGCAGATGACACAAAACTATTTAAAGTTGTTAAAACCCAAGAGGATTGTGGAAAATTGCAAGAGGATCTTGATAAATTGGACGACTGGGCATCAAAATGGCAGATGAAATTTAATGTGGACAAGTGCAAAGTTATGCACCTACGGAAGAACAACCCAAACTATGGTTACACGATGCAAGGTTCCACATTAGGAACCACCACCCAGGAAAAAGATTTAGGTGTCATTGTGGATAATATGTTAAAACCCTCAGCCCAGTGTGCAGCGGCGGCCAAGAGAGCAAATAGAATGCTAGGTATGATAAGGAAAGGAATGGAAAATAAAACAAAATATATTATAATGCCTCTATATCGTTCCATGGTGAGACCGCACCTTGAATATTGGGTGCAATTCTGGTCACCGTATCTTAAAAAGGATATAGCGTTATTAGAAAAGTTTCAGAGAAGAGCCATCAAAATGGTAAAGAGAATATAAGGCTACTCCTATGAAGAAAGGCTAAAAAGGGTTAGGGCTCTTTAACCTGGAAAAGAGACAGCTGAGGGGAGATATGATAGAAGTCTATAAATTAATGAATGGAGTGGAACGGGTAAACGTAGATCGATTGTTTACGTTATCAGAATATAGAAAGACTAGGGGACATGCAATGAAGCTACAGGATGAACTATTTAAGACTAATAAGAGAAAATATTTTTTCACTCAACGTGTAATCAAACTCTGGAATTTGTTACCAGAGGATTTAGTAAAGGCTGTTAGTGTAGCTGGGTTTAAAGAAGGTTTGGACAAGTTCCTGGAGGAAATGTCCATAAACCATTATTAAGAAGGGACTCAGGATATCAATGTTTGATCCAGTACAAGCTTTGTGGAACCTGTGTCTTTTGGGGAAACTTTTAGGTACGTATGACCTAGTTTGGCCACTGTTGGAAACAGGATACTGGGCTTGATGGACCTTGGTCTGACCCAGTATGGCATATCTTATGTTCTTATCTTTGCAAAATAACTTAGAAGATTGGAAACTGTTGTGCACATGGTTATATTCTGAAATCAGGTGTATTACCTTAGAGAGCATGGGGGTCATTTTGGAAGACCTAGTCATATTTTGGACATCCAAAAAGGAGTATAGAGACATCTCCAGAGTCATTTTAGAAGGCAGCTCTGGGGATGTCCCCAGCATGAGGATGTTCAAGTCTGAATGGGGGTGTGGTGGAGGTGTTCCCAGGAATCTAGACCTCCCTGCCTGATCTCAGAAACATCATAGATGTCCCGAGGCACGTCTAAGTTTAGGCTTGCTCCAGGCACAAACAGGCATCTGAAAAGTGCTTGTCTGGACTGAAAAACATCCAGAGGATGTAGAGAAGAAGGCAGGCCATCATACCCAGTAATCAGTACAATGTCAATGATACCAGCAATGGGATTTCAACCATAGTAGCTCTATTCTTAGCCCAGTATTCTAACTATTAGGCTGCCTAGACATCCAGGCTCTGAAATACAGTTCTGGGGATGTCTACATCGACATTCCTGCAGACATTCATATCAGGCATGTCCATGTTTGTGAAAGCATGTCTGCATTCTGTTATCTTTAGAAACTCTTTAATGTTTGCTGTTCCTGTTCTCTAATCTTGTTCTATGTAATGAATGTTCTTTGTTCCTTGTAAACAGCACTGATTTCTAAATAATGTGGTATATAAAACCAAATAAACAAATAAATAAATACATCTGAACTGTCTGGTTTCTTTCAAACATTCTGGCTTAGATGTCCCAGATTACACTTGGACTTTCTTTCTAAAGTTCCCCTCTATGAGTCTGACCACGCTCAACTTTTCCTGTTTGCTTTGCTGAATTAGATAAGTGTGATAATCATGGACATTCATTGGGGGTGAGAATACAAGTTGTTGGCATTCATTGATGATCCATTGCTATATTTGACAGATCTAGTTTCTGTTAATTTTTTTTTTCTGTTCTGTATGTATGACGTATAAACAAATAAAAGATCTGGGCAAAGGAAGAAGAGACACATAATCGGTACTAAATTTATTTTTTTCTTCATTCATTCAAGTAAACGTCTATTCCTCATATCAAATAATCTGAACAGATTATAGAATGATATACTGTACATAAGAAAAATACAATTACAAAAGCAGAATTAATATCATCTCAGAATACAATAAACAAAATTAAAATAACTGACATAGAATCATTAAAACATAGCTAAACACAACATAAAACAAAACGGTTTGCAGCTTTTGATTCAGTGGCAGAGACCACCTCATTAGTTTTATGAGATTGGAAGAGCCAATCATATGTTTATGCTCAAAAAAATGTATTCTTTTTGGGCCTGATATTCAAAAGGACTAACAGACCTGCTAACCATCGTAATCCCCTTGTCCAGGATATTCAGTGGCACTAACATGGTTAGTGCCACTAAATAACCGCAGGTGCAGCTGCTGCATCAAGGCATTCCAAAGGTGAAACCCAATAATAACTGGGCAGCAGGCAACCCAGATATTTAATGCCAGGGCCAAGATATGGCCCCAGCATTGAATGTCCAGGTCTAATGTTCATTAGAGGTGTCTGGCTGCTTTAGTAGCTCTAGCTACTGCAGCTGAATATTGGGCCCTTGGCTTTCAATTTTATTTAACAGGTTTTCTATACCCGCTTTATCATTTCAATCGAAGTGGTTTACATTGTGACTTAAACTTGACCATGTACATTAAACAGGGACATTGATAACTTGGATTTTTCTTAGAGAATGGAAGGTTAAGTGATTTGCCCAAGGCCACGAGGAGTGTTAGTGGGACTTTTACCCTAGTCTCTTGCTTTTCAAGCTAGTGCTCTAACCATTAGGCTACTCCTTCACTCCACTCATATCCCTAAAAAGACTGAGAGCAATATTCATCAGAGGTGCCAGTGCATTTCTTAAACTAGATCCGTTTTAAATTATGCAGATCCAGGAGACTTTTGGGTTCAAGTATGAATGTTGAAATTGTTGGAATAACTTTAAATAAATAATGTGTATATTTAAAGTTATTTCTGCTATTTGTGCATTTGTTCTTCTTCTTTAATCCTTAGCTGGCATTCGGTGAGCAGGTCATCCTCTCAACCAATACGCTGCTGTAGGTGCCGCTGGATTCCGTGTGTTGTTCATAATATGCTTCCAACCTTGGCGATCGGTGGCGATATTTCTGGCCTCATTGATGATCAGTCGCTGGTTCCATAGGTCTCCCTTGATATGTTTGAGCCACTTTTTCTTCGGTGCTGCTCGGTGAACCCTCCAGTGGACAGGTAACTCTTGCTAGAGGAGTTTGTATGGCAGCAGACTGGTGTTCATTCTGCAAACAAGGCCAATCCATTGCAGTCTGCATTTTTGGATTTGTTCTTCAACTGAAGGTTGATGGATGTACCTTGTCTGAATTGTCTCGTTTCGATAGCAGTCACAAAGAGAGACACCCAAAATCTGTCTCAGGCATTGCATTTGAAAGACCTCAAGCTTGTTCATGTCAGGTTTGAGCAGAGTCCATTTTTCCGATCCATACAGGAGAATTGTCAGGATCAGTGCTCGGAAGAGGCAAATTTTGTTCTTGGTGGAGATATTGGCCTTCTTCCAGAGGCATCATTTGAGCGAGGCGAACGCTACTGTTGCCTGGCCAATCCTGCTGTGGTCTTGGGTGGAAGATGCCACCTTTTTCTCCTGCACCCAGGGTATTTGAATTCAAGGACTTGCTCGATTAGGATTCCATCAAGGTGAATACTGGCCTGGGATCCATCCGTGGTCATAACTTTGGTCTTGTCTGCATTGATTCTTAGGTACGGATGTCAGTGGCCTCTGCATCCATGTCAGGAAATATGGCACTGTTGTCTATGAACATCAAGTCGGTCAGCTTAGTTGTTTGCATCGTACTGAACCCCACAGTTGTCCTCAAATGTTTTTCTCATAATGGAGTTGATAACAATATTGTTCTCCAATGCCCTCCACTTGGCGGGCCAGAGAATACAGTCAAATGTGGATTTAAAATCAATGAAGACAATGAGATTGACTTTCTACACCTGATCCTTTCTTCCGCCAGTTGACGAATGGTAAATATTTGATCAGTGCAGCTTTGATATAGCCTAAATCCTGCTTGCTCTTCTTGGCTATTCTATTCACGATGTTTCTGCAGTCTTGATTGTATGATCTTCATGAACACCTAGTCAACAATTGAAAGGAGGATGATGCCACAGTAGTTCTTGCATTCCTGGTTATCACCTTTCTTCAGGAATGGCATGATGATGGCTTTCTTCCATGCTGATGGAACTTGTTCCATGCTCCAGATGAGTGTTAGGAGGACAAGAAGCCGTTGCAGCAGGATGTCTCCCCCAGCTTTGATCATTTCGGCAGTGACTTGGTCCACTCCGGGTGCCTTTCCATTCTTCAATGATTTATCCAGATTTGTATACCACTTATCGCACTCTTCACTTCATTGACTGTTGGCTCACCAATCGAGGAATGGATCCTCTGGCAGGTCGATGGGTGGTAGCTCTGGTGGTGGTCCCTGGGGCGGATCGTGGTTGTATAGCTGTTGGAAAAATTCTTTCCACCATTGCGGGCATTCTCCAGGGGAGATCATGAAGGTGCCATCCGCTTTCTTGATGTTGTCATTGGTCAACTTGGTTTTACCACTCAGTCTCCTGAGGATCTGATACAGAGTCCGGTACTCATGCCTGGATGCTGCTTCTTCCAGGTTCTGCATTCAGACTTGATGACATAATTTATTGAGAAAGCAGATGTATTTTGCTGCTCCACACACAACTTTTAATCCCATCCTTGGAATGTCCTAAATCCTACCCCACTTTAAAATGGATAACTTGGACCATCTAGCTACTTAAAAAGCCAGTGGTTATCCATAACATAGTAACATAGTAAATGTCAGCAGATAAAGACCAACATAGTCCATCTAGTCTACCCAATAAGGAGGCTAGAGTAGTACCTGCTGCTCTGCGCAGGTTAGTGCCCATTATACCTTAGTTAAGGTTGTATCTGCCGCTTCATGCAGGCTACTCCCTCTATGTCTTTGCTTATATATGTACCTGTCACCCACCTCTATTTTTTTGAAATGTAAAAGTTTGCTTTGATTCCATTCTCTTGCTATATAGGAATCCTCTGTATCAGCTCCATGCCTTTTTAAATATCACTGTTTTTGCTCCCACCACCTCCTTCGGGAGGACATTCCAAGCATCCACCACTCTTTCCATGAAAAAGCATTTCCTGATGTTGCTTTTAATTTTACCTTCTTGCAGCTTCATTTCATGTCCTCTAGTTCTACAGCTTACCTGTCTTTGAAAAAGGTTAGCTTGTTCATTAATATTCTTTAAATATCTAAATATCTGTATCATATCTCAACTTTCTCTCCTCTCCTCTAGAGTATACATATTTAGGTCTTCAAGATTCTTCTCATATGTCTTCTGGCTCAGGCTCCAAATCATTTTAGTCACCTTTCTCTGAACCATTTCAAGTCTTTTTTATATCCTTTGTGAGATATAGTCTCTAAAACTAAACATAATACTTCAAGTGAGGCCTTACCAAAGACTTGCACAGGGAAATTAATACCTACTTTCTGCTGATTATTGCTCTCTGCATACAGCCTAGCGTCTTTCTGACTTTAGCCACCATCTTGCTACATTGTTTTGCCAACTTGAGATCATCAGACTCTATTGCCTCAAGATTCATCTCCTAGTCCATGCATACCAGCTTCTCACCTCCTATCGCATAGAGTTCCTTTGGATTTCTGCATGTCAAGTGCATCACTCTACTCTTCTTTGTATTAAATCAACTGCCACGCTTTAGACCATTCTAATTTTTGTAGATCTTTTCTCATGTTATTTACTCCCTCTGAGGTATCCATTCTGTTGCAAATCTTCATGTCATGCACAAAAAGGCATACTTTTCCTTGCGATCCTTCAGCCAATATCATGCACAAATATACTGGACATTACCCATCCCAGGACCCATTCCTGAGGCACTCCACTACTCATCTTCCTTTCTTCTAAATGAATTCCATTTAGCACCACCCTCTGTCATCTCTCAGTCAACCAATTTCTGATCTAGTTCACTACCTGGGGACCCACCCCAGGCTGTTCAGTTTATTCATAATCCTCCTAAGAGGAAAAATATCAAAGTCTTTGCTAAAGTCTAAGAAGATCACATAAATTGCATGTGCTTGATCTAGTTCTCTGGTCACCCAGTCAAAGAATTCAATAAGATTCATTTGTCAAGATCATCTTTTAGTACAACCATATCACCTTGAATCATGCAACCCACTGGATTCAAGAAAGTCTACTATCCTTTCTTTCAGCAGCACCTCCCATTAATGTTACCACCGTCGAAGTAAGGCTTACCAACCTATAGGTTGCCACCTCTTCTCTGTTACCACTTTTATGAGGGGGGATCATATCAACCTTTTTCCAGTCAGTGGACCCCCCCCACCCCCACACACCTTTTTTTCAGGAATGTATTTATTTATTTATTTATTACAATCTCTTCTATACCGCGCTATTCGGCATCAGTGCGGTTTACAAACAACAACAACTTACACATCTCATTAACTGATTTGTGGGATCTATCAAATGTATCTTTTAAAGATTCTGCCAGAACCTCTTTGAGCTCTCTCAGTATCCTGGTATGTATCTCACTGATTCCCATGGCCTTCTCTATTTTCAATTTTGCAAGCCATTCATAAATGTTTTCCATGCATGGTTTAGTATTTGCTCCATTCCCAATAGTATCTTTTGTCAATCATGCATGGTCCTTCTCCAAGATTTTCTTTTGTCAACATAGAATAGAAGTATTTGTTCAGCATTTTTGTTTTTTCCAGGTCAATTTCCACAAATTGTTCTTCAGCACTTTGAGTCTTGTAATTCCACCTTCAGCCTTCCACCTCTCCCTAATATACCTGAAAAAAAGTATTGATGCCTCGTTTCACATCTTTAGCCATTTGTTCTTCTGCATGTGCTTTTGCCATACTGCTTTCTCTCTTTGTCTCTCTCAGCTTTATCTGGCATCTTATTCTGTGTTCTTCCTTTTGTGATCTGAATTTTGTGAAAGCTGTATTCTTTGGAGAACCATATAGGTTTCCTTCTCATCTTGTTTTTATTTACTTTCCTTATATATAGATCCATTGTGCTTTTTATAGCCTCTTTCAATTTAGCCCACTGCCCTTGCCCCCTCCTCTTTCAGATACTTTCCCATTTTATTGAAATTAGTTCTTATGAGGTCAACACCCACCACCAACTTTGAGCTCAAGGCTTCAGCTCTAGGAAGGCCTTACGCCTAACCTGAGTTAGTCTGGAAACCTTGGGAAAGATGTTCATTCTTTGCCCACAAAGCAACATCTCTCTTTTTGAGAAAAAGGACTTCAATATCATATTTTTTTAAATCTCCGAAACAAATGAAACCACTAAAGTGGCTCACGAGATAATAACATCAGAAGATGATTCAAAAAAATTTGATAAATCTAGATTGTCCACAACAAAAACCTGTTCTAGCTCTCCTTCAGCTGCTGTAACAATTTTCTGGCCTCGTGTCAAATAATAAATACTACTAATCTGCAACTCTGCAGGATTAGTAAATAATAGAACTTCCTTTAAATATTTATGAAACAGAATCATTGGAGATAAATAATGAGTCACCGGAAAATTGAGACACCTAATATTCCGCGCTCTAGAAGCATTTTCTAAATGTTCCATTTGCCGATGGTAGTAGAGACTATCTTTAATAGAAACAGTAGAGGCAGTCTGTACAGTATTCAACTGAGTTTCAAGCTTGCCAAGTCTCACATCAACTCATTCCAACTTGCAATCCTGATCAGCAAATTTAGCCACAGAGTCCTTGGTAAACCCTTGTAATTGAGTCAAAGTGCACATCAAAATAGCCTCTGTGTGAGACACACAGCCCATATGTCCTTCAGGGAAATTTCCCTGGCAGAAAGATCTTCTTTCCGACTGCCAATACTAAGGGGCTTGTTTACAAGGCCGCGGTAGCGGTGTCCGATCGTTATCGGAGCCGCGGCCCCATTGAAATCAACTATCGGAAACCGCTACCGCGGCTTTGTAAACAAACCCCTTAGTGTTGGCAGCTGCAACACCTTGGGCAAAGGAACCCTAGGAAGAACATTCGGCTGTGTATCAGGCAGAGGTTGAATGGGCACCAAAGGTGAGACAGAGGGGAAACCTTTATAGGAGAAACCTCCCCACTCACCAAAGTCAAAAAATCAGATGGAAGAGGTTGGGTTACCCCCCAACAGGAAACAACAAAGTAGGAGAATCAGAACTTACAGTCATTGAAGGGGATAAAGAAGTTTCTTCCATACCTCTCCTTACCAGGTACTTGTCTATTGGACCTTCAACTTTCGATAACTTAACTGTTGAGGTAGATGATGGTATAATCTTTTTCTTTCTTTTTCCCATCCTCAGTGAAAAAAAACTCCCCTGCTCCTGTGTATGCTATAGTCGGGGTGGAGCTTTTATTGAGCAATTTCATTTATTTAGCAATGATTATATACCACTTTTCACCAGGTCCAAGCAGTATACATTCAGCTATTTCCCTTGTCCCTGAAGGGCTCAAAATCTATGTTTCGTATCTGAGACAACGGAGGGTTAAGTGGCTTGCCCAAGGCCACAAGGAACTCCTGTGGGACTAGAAACCCCAGTCCCTATGGCCTGACGTCACAGTCCTCCAGTGGTATTCAAACCCCTGGCCCTCTGGTCTGAGGCAATTTGCCCCAACCACTAAGCCACTCCTCCCTAGGGAGGATATCATTTGGGGCTTTTAAAGCCCCAAGTGATGTCAGCTGCAGTACCAAGGCATGCACAGGTTCAGGCCAGCTGTAGCTCTTCAGACTCCTCACTCCCCTCCCATATTGTCTTTTAAATTACTATCAGCTGGATTTACTAAAGTGTGCCATCATGTTAGTGCATGTTAACACTGTTAAAGTGTGTTATGGCCCATTGCGTAAAATAGGGCCTGCAGTAAAATGATGTGTGTTAATGCCAATAGGAGCCCTCTTAGAAAGGTGCCAGACAGGGTCTGCACTTACTGCGCATTCAGAGCAAAAAATAATGTGCAGTAATTGCAATAGTTGTACGCTAATTGTCGGGAGTGTGTCAATATGTCTCCAGCAGTTAGTGCACATAACTGAACCCTAACACATAGCAGCAGCATTCACAATTAACATGGTGTACCTCACACCACCCATAGAGGTATCATTAATGCAGTCACCCTAGCTGCCACATAGACAGTGAGTACACAGTGGGCCCAATTCTGGGACGCGGGTCGTGGTGCTGTACATCCTGGTGGGATGTGCAGCCCCGCAAGCCGTCAGAGCCAGATTCCCCCTCTGGCACTCCCCATACATCCTGAGCAGCAGGACGGGGAGAGCCGGCGGGGGGGTGGGGGGGTGGGAGGGGCAGGATTTGGGCAGAGCAGAGACGGGCCAGCCCAGCAGGACATATAGAACCGATTCAGGTCATGGTTCTGTATGTCCTGCTGGGTTAAAAGGGACATGCTGCTTATTCCACTGAGAAGGTAGAATAAGCAGCACCGACCAGGCGATCAGGCCCGGGGATCCTCCAGGGGCCAGGTGCGGGGGAGAGGAGGGCCGAGTCATGGGAGATGGTGGCGCCTGCAGGGAGGATGTCCCCACAGGTGGCGGGGCATGCCGGGACGTCAACAGACCCTATTCTGTGTACTGCACAAACGTTTTGTTCCCGCGGTCCAGAAGCGGGTCCTAACTGGCCCATCTTCCTCAGGGCCGTCCAGACGGTCTGAACATGCCCCTTTGTGAATCAGGCTCAATATATACCCCTGCACTAACTGCCATGGCTCAACCTGCCCATTTCATGCCCTATTGTGTGATGGGCAATTAATGTGCATTTTAGCACATAGTAGCTGTTATGCCCACGCAGTAATGGTTACTGCAGCCCTTGTGCTCACAGTTACCGCATTCTATAATGCATGTTAACCGCACAGCACAGAGCCCTTTACTGTCTGTGCTAACATGTAGTCCACTTAAGAAAGTAGCTATATGCTTGTAATCTTCTGAATGCTTTTTTTCTCACGTCTGCTGTCAGGTTTTGCTATTTCTAGCCTGTTCCATCTCTTGCTCTCTTCCTACTCCATCATAGATCAGAACTGCTCAGTCCAGCCTTCCTCAATGAAAGCTGCTGTAAAAGGGCAATCAAGGTCTGGCTGAGAATACCACAAAAATAGCCAGACATGATATTTTCTGCCATAGTTCACTGTGATTCAAGGAATACATTCTCAGCATTTCTTTTTTGAGAAAAACCTTCAATTACAATCTCCCATCATTGAAATAAAAACAGGGGTAGTATTTGTATAATTTACCCTCTTTTCTACTGTAATCATAACTCTATAAGCCAAACTCTTAGGGAGTCATTTTATGTGTTTATTTATTTATTTAAAATATTTTTATACCGCAAAATTCCCAATTATCCATGGGATCAGTGTGGTTTACAATAGAACAACACAAGTATAGCAATACAATTCATAAAATGGTTACAATAAAAATAGTCAATCAGAAAAAAAGTCAGGCTTTAAGCTTCTTTTAAAACACCACAACCGATTCAATTTCCTTCAAAACGTTCGGTAACCTAGATCAGAACTAAGCTGCATTAAATGGGATTGTAAACCTAAATCTCTTTTTACTTGTAATTCTCCCACTTGAAGGGAAGAGAAGGGTCATGGTGCCCTGTGAGGGGGTCATTCTGAACCATGAATAGCAGCAATGGACATCCCAATGGGACGTCCATCGCCACTATTCGTGCTGGCTTCAGCCCCCGACTAACTTCCCTGCCGGAAAGTTAGTCAGAGACGGGGAATGGGCAGCCTGGGAGCGGAGAGTGGAGCGGAGAGCGGAGAGTGGGCAGGCAGTAGGTGGTCGCCGGCCCTGGACATACAGAGTTTATTCTAATGCCGGCCCTGTACATCCAGGACTAATGAAATGGCCAGGAAAGTTATTCCACCTCCGAGGTGGAATAACTCCCCTGGAAATTGTTTTTTTTTACATTTGGGGCATGGAGGGGGCTGGGGGGGGACCAGGGGACATTCCCCACAGCCCGACCCTGGCCTTCAGAGGCTGGATCGGGGGGTCAGGCTGTGGGGAATGTACCGTTTTGGTCAGCAGCCAGCATCCCAGCTTTTAAATGGAGCCGCGGTGCCATGGCAACATGATGCCATAGCGCCGCGGCTCCATTTATAGGACATGACTGAGTTAGCCAGGTGCAGTCCTGCATGTGCAGACTGGACAGAATCACAGTCCTGGCCTGCACATGCAGGATTGTTCACAATTCTGATCCCATGGGGCTAGACGTGCCCCGCGGGATCAGAATCGCGATCCCTTCTATGCATCTGGTTCAGACCAGACGCAAAGAGGGAATCTAAGTCTGGGACAGAATCGAACCCCAAGTGTTTAGATTTTGTACTTAAAAAAGACAATAACATTTCAGAGAAGGTAACTGCATATTCAAAAAACATATACAGCACATGTGTAATTTGGCACTTACGTATGCAGCCGGTATGCATAGATTTGAAGAGGGCTGTTTTTGGGCTTGTATTTGGTGAGCCTTGAAAGTCTACCACCTCTGGGGAAGTTTTGTGGCATTGTTCAATGTTGAATTTGCCCAGAATTCCCCTCCTGTGCAGAATTCTGCCCAGAGACCAGGAGGCAGTGCCGATTCCAATTGTTTCCTTTCTCCTCCTGCGGCAATCCTCCTTGGCACATACCTGAGCAAGCCCTCTTCCCCGGCTCTGATCTGCACCAGTGAAAGAGGAGGAGAGCAGCTACACATTGAGCCATGCTCTCTTCCTCCTGGGTGGGGAGGGGAAACAAGTTCCAGAGTAATTGCAAACAAAGCTCATAATGCTATAGATTAGTTCTAATGGATTTGGCAACCTAAAAAATTAAGAGGAAACTGCAGGATTCAAAATAAGCTTCTCGTGTTGCTTGGTTCAGAATCATTTCTAGAACTTTTTCCTATATTTTCCTAGTTGACATGCTTAAAAAACCCCACACTGTACCAACACCATTCATTTCCCTCAACCATATTCCATCTCCATATGTTACACTCATAGAACAGATTCCAAAGCAATCTTTCGATGCAAATTGGCAGGAAAACGTTTATGTACTGCTGTGCTTTTCTTGTCTAGTACATCTCTGACATAAAAATGGAATGCACTTCAGAACTCAGCACGAATTCCATTTTTTCTTTCTTTACATAAACAATGCAGTTTTCTACTCTTTGTTCTTGCTTTTTATTATTAGCCTCATTTCATTTCTATATTTGCATCATGCCTCAAGCTTTTTCTGGCATTTTTGTGTCAGTCCCTATTTAACATTGTCACCGTAAGGTGTATTAACCACTTACTTTACTTGCAAACTGATTGCTGCAAACTGCACAGAGATAGTCCTCCAGAACATTGGCTCCCAACCATGTTTTGGCTGGAAACGTTCTCAACTAATCTGTTTTTTTGGCTAGTCACAATGAATAATGAAGTGAGGGATTTGCGTACACCTGGGCTTCAGCCTCATGCAAATCAATTGTAGCAATCCAGAAAACCAGACAAGATAACTGTGTTGCAAGATTGGGTTCAGAAATACTAACACTAATAGTAAAAGGAGGGAAAGGGTGCAGAAGGTAGAAGGCAGATCAAGATGGCGGATTGAGGAGTTCTGTGTTCCCGAAGGCTCCCAGAATGGTTTTCTTTCTTTGATTATTTGAAAGTTTACTTACTTGCCACTCTTATGGGAGGTAGGAAGAGGAAGGGGAAATATTGAGTTCCTCCTGCGACCTGTGAGTCCCCGTGGTAATCAGCCCAATGGATTCAATTGTGCTTCACAGCCAAACACCATCAGGATCTAAGATAGCGTCAACATGATCACAAGGAAGAATTGCCACAGTTTCTGCTTTGCAGCAGCATTTTGCTAAGTTCAAATCCAAAGGAAACCCAAAATATCCTACCATTATGCAGGTGCAGGAACAAGGTCAAGATTTCATTGGGTTTGCACTGGTGGCAGGACATGCAGAGCATACTGGATTGGAGGGGCTTCCAGAGAGGGGAATTGCTCAAGATGCTGCAGTGATGGGGGTCCTAGCTGGTGGAACAGCAAAACTGATGAGTGAGGCAGAGCAAATTCCTGAGATGAGGGGATTGTGTTACATCTAACTAGACCAACGACATTTACTTTTGGAGTTGACTTGGAAGTCCTTAGTGGGTCTTGGACAAATTCTAAGTTCTCAGGTCTACTTTGTTGGGACAAGACTACAAGTGTTGGAGAATAATGTTTTGGATGTTCAAACTAAGACTTCTGCTCTATCTAACAGTGTCGACACTTTGGAGACAAAGGTAGATGAACAGGGTAATTTGCATCTTTTTTTTATATTACATCCTAAGATTGAGAATTTAGAGAATGAAGTGAGGCAAAGAATTTATGCTTTATACATTTTCAAAAAATAAAGAATGTTGCTACAGTGGATATGTTTAAACAATATCTTACTGAAGTTTTAAAGGTACCTGCACAGCCTACTCCACCAGTCTCTGCTTATCATATTCCTCCATTTATGAAAGTAGAGTCTTATGGAGAAGATGATTCGTCAGTTGATTTGGAGAATAATTTCAACTTGACCACCTTTTTAGAGACATCAGATAAAAAATTAGCAGTACCTGAAACATTTTTAGTAACTTAGGTTTTGTAATTGATAGAGATTGGCTTCTCAGAATTTTCTTTCATTATCAAGTGATCCAGTTCCTGGTCCTTCTAATTAGAGTCTTTTGAGATGTTTCTAAAGTAACACAGAGGAAAAGGACGGCCTTTCTTTTGATGAAACCTTGAGTTCTTCAGCTTGGGGGATTATTTTTCTTAAAATATCCATGTAAGTTTGGTAAACTATGCCTCCCATATATTTTATGAGCCATCTCAGCTTACACTGTTTTTGATTGATAAAATTGTTCAGGTTGACATCTGTGCTATTAGCTGATCTTAATACCAGAAAATTCCCATCATATATAGGATCTAAGGGACCAATATTGAGTTAGGATGGCTAGGAGTGAGTACAGCACCTTGCTGTTACCGCCATTCTCTAAACCCGGATATTCAATATCAGGGTCATATGCGACCTCGGCATTGAATATCTGGAATCGCTGCAAATGTCCGGAAGCCACAGAGGCTAATTGGGTAGCGATGTTATTGCTTTTGCAGCGTCTATCTTTTATCCATAGAAGCTAAGCGGGTAGCTGTGAAATATTGCTGCTACCCGGTTGGCCTCTGTCACTGCCCGCGACATACCCTGGAATACCCACGACACAACCCGATACTATGCATTTCAAATATCCAGCCCTAGGCTCTTTTTCTGCCTTGGTTTCATCTGTAGGATCTGAGTGGCCAATGTAACGCCAATTTTAAAAAGGGTTCCAGGGGTGATCTGGGAAACTATAGACCAGTAAGCATGATATCAGTACCAGGAAAAATGGTAGAAACCATTATAGAGAATAAAATTACTGATCATGTAGATAATCATGGTTTAATTGGCGAAAGCCAACATGGATTTAGCCAAGGAAAGTCTTGTCTCAATAATCTCTTATATAGATAGGTAGATAAAGGTAAGTCATTTAATATAGTGTATTTGGATTTTCAGAAAGCCTTTGACAAGTTCCCTCATGAGAAACTCTTGGTGAAATTAAAAAGTCATGGGATAGGTGGCAGTGTACTATTGTGGATCAGGAACTAGTTAAAAGATAGAAAGCAGAGAGTAGGGCTAGATGGCCAATTTTCTTACTGAAGAAAGGTGAATAGTGGAGTACTCCAGGGATCAGTGCTGGGCCTGCCACTTTTTAACTTTCATAAATGACCCGGAAATGGAAATAGTGACTGAGGTGATCAGATTTGCAGATGACAAAAAATTATTCGAAGTTGTTAAAACACAAGCTGATTGTGAAACATTGCCAGAGATCCTTGATGAACTGGGAGATTGTCCAAATAGCAGATTAAATTTAATGTGCAGTAGAGCAAAGTTATGCACTTAAGGAAGAACAAACCAAGTTACTTTTACACAATGAAAGGTTACGCATTAGGAACCACAACCCAGGAAAAGGGTATAGGCGTCATTATGCATAATATACTGAAAACCCTCTGCTCAGTGTGCAGTGGAAGTTAAGAAAGCAAATAGAATGCTAGGAATCATAAGGAAAGGAATGTAGAATAAAACCAAGGATATTATAATGCTTCTGTATCGCTTCTTGAACACTGCTTGCAATTCTGGTCACCATATCTTTAAAAGGATATAGCAGAATTAGAAAAGGTACAAAGAGTCACCAAAATGATAAAGGAGTTGGAAGGATGCCCCTATGAAGAAAAGCTTAAAAGGTTAGAGCTCTTCAACTTTGAAAAAAGACAGCTGAGGGGAGATATGAGAGAAGTCTATAAAATAATAATGACGCGATTCCGACATCAATATGTCGGCTCTCTGTGCGCCCGGTCGGAACCAGATGCACAAAGGAAGCCGTGATTCTGAACCTGCAGGGCACATCTAGCCCTGCGGGATCAGAATTTCTATGAGGTCTATATATGCAGGCCAGCGCCATGATTCCATCCGGCCTGCATGTATAGGCCTTGCCCGGATAACACAGTCAGGGCTGTTCAATGGAGCCGCGGTACCATTTCATGCCTTGAAATAACCCCATAAGTGGAGTGGAACAGGTAAACATAGATCCGTTGTTTACTCCTTCAAAAACTAGAAAGACCAGGGGATGCTCAATAAAGCTATAATGTAGCACATTTAAGATAAATTGGAAAAAATAGTTTTTCACTCAACACATAATCAACCTCTGGAATTCATTGCCGAAGGATGTCGTAAAAGCTCTAAGGGTATCTGGGTTTAAAAGAGGTTTGGGCAAGTTCCTGGAGGAAAAGTCCATAAACCATTATTAAAGGAGACAAGGGAAATCCACTGCTCAACCCTGGGAGCAGCACTATGGAACCTGTGTACCTTTTTGGGAACCTCACAGGTACTTGTGAGGTCTCTGGATTGGCCGCTGTTGGAAACGGAATATTGTGCTTGATGGACCCTTGTTCTGACTTATAGCATATTCTTATGTTCTTATGTTTTTCCCCCCTTTCCTGTTGATTTGGCTAACTGCCCTCTTCATACTGGTGCACTTGCATAGGAATTGGGATGGGATTTGCTTCTTTATGTATTTTGTTTCTGAATTATGTTCTTACCCATTTAGGATCCTTTTACTAAAGTGAGCAAATCAGTTAATGCATGTTTTCATGCAAAGTAACTTTGTACAAGGGCCTGCAGTAACTGTTACTATGGGGGCTTGTTATTGTGTATTGACTTATGCGCAAACTACCGATCATGCATTGGAATGGTCAATGGGAAGGTTAAGGGGTATAGCAGGTGTGGAGAGCAGATTGCAGTTAGCATGGAGGACATATACTGCACTGTCAATGCTACAATTAGCGTGGGTGCAACTGATGCCACGTCAATAGATGGAGCTAGGTGTACCCACGGTAATTTATTATTTATTTATTTATTAACAATTCTTATATACCGCACTATTAGACATCAGCGCGGTTTACATTGAACAGAAAACATCCGACAATTTACATTTATTTATTTTATTTATTTAACACTTATTTATATACCGCATCTTCCAGCGATCAGTTGCGGTGTACAATTAACAACAGTTAACAAAGCAGAGTTTGTTTTACATAGAACATTGAACATTATAACTTATTACATAGAACATCGTAACTTGCATAATTCAGGGATTCAACAACTAATCAGGATATTTCAACTATAACAGTGTGTGTGACAATTTTAAACAGAAGTACTGTCTGTACCGCATTAGGCAGAACATACCGGTTGTAACTATATACAAGTAGGAGTATCAAGGCATAGGAATTCAACTACATATGTCTGGTCATTACATTTAACAGGAAGTAGAACTTGGAGAAACGGGGTAACTAAATACAATGGTGGTTTATCTGATAAGGGATATCATGGTCAACTATATACATAGGTGGTACAACAGTACATGAAACTGCTTGTTATTTACATTGTGGAGTAGGCCTGTTGCGAGGGTCTGCCTGTTTGATTGTGCTATCTGTTAAGGTACTCATCCACGTGTTAAGAGCCGGGAACATACTGGTCACACCTGTGACAATTATCATGGAGACTTTGCACTTAACACACATTAAGTTAGCACTAAACATACATTAAGTGCAAAAACATAGCACAGTTTAATAAAAGGGCCCCCGCGTCTAGGCGGTGTCTTATTACTCTATAATTTGCTAGTGGAATTAATCCTCTTGATTTATGATTACTACTTATATTATTACCAAGAGGTTTCTATGAAAATGAAGAATTAAGTGAAAGTTGCATCAGCATTCTGACTGTGTAATTTTTTTGTATCATAAATATAGCAATATCATTGAAATGCCAGACTAATAGCATTAAAGATGCATAATTCTTAACACAGGAACAAAACTTTATATTGCCCTAAATATATAATTCAGATTCTCAGATTCAAAATTATAGCATACATAAAGTATCTGCAGAAACATAAGCTTATCAAAAATATATTTTTTAAAATGCATTAAGATAAAATATATACCAGGAAAGGGTGAAGAAAAGCATAATAAAGACATTTAAAGCAGAGGTTTTGTGTAAATAAAAGTGACTATATTGTACAAAGATTTTTTTAAAGTTTCTTCAAACGAAACATTGATATAGAAACTTATAAAATGACTACAAAGAAGGGCAATTATTTATTTATTTAGCATTTTTTTATATACTGCATTTCCAAAGGTCAATGCGGTTTACATGAAACAATTTAAAAACTAAACATTGCAGAGAACAGGGAATGTTAACAAGGAGTGAAACAATTAACAATAAAGGCAAATGAGGTATTATCTTTTAGAATTTAACCTATGTTTCATGGTTGTGTGTGTATTACAGGGTGACAATTAGGAGCAGAGGTACATGGTTTGGAATGGTTGATAATAACAAACTTGGGGATAAATTGAACTTGGTATGTACGTCGCACGGTTCGGAAGAATGTATCCTTGAAGGATACTACCAAAAACAGAGAGGTTCCAAAAAAGAGTAAAGTAGCCCAAATGCCCTCAAGTATGGAGCAGACAGAGCTTAAAGATCCCAAATTAGCCATGCCTACCAATAGCCAAATTAATATAAATAAGATACAGTCTGTAAAATGCTTGTATGCAAATGCTAGAAGTCTAAAAAATAAGATGGGAGAGTTAGAATACATAGCAGTAAATGAGAGGTTAGATATGATTGGAATCTCAGAGACATGGTGGAAGGAGGACAACCAGTGGGACACTGTGATACCTAGGTACAAACTATATTGTAATGATAGAGCAGACCAAATTGGAGGAGAGGTTGCGCTCTATGTTAGAGAGGGCATTGAGTCAGAAAGGATTAAAGTTTTCCAGGAAACAAAATTTGCTGTAGAATCTCTATGGATTGAAATTCCATGTAAATAGGGGTGTACTATCGACCGCCTGGCCAGAATGAACAAATGGATGATGAAATGTTCAAAGAAATCAACAAAAGTTACAGCACAGTAATAATAATGGGTGATTTCAATTACCCCAGTATCGACTGGGTCAGTGTCATGATAGGATATGCTAGGGAGATAAAGTTCCTAGATGAAATAAATGACTGCTTCTTGGAGCAGCTCGTTCATGAACCGACCAGAGGGGAAGCCATATTGGACCTAGTCCTTAGTGGAACACCAGATCTAGTGCAAGAGATAAGGGTGTTGGGGCCACTTGACAATAGTGATCATAGCATGATCATGTTTGATTTAATTACTGAAGGAGGGATAGTAAGGAAATCCACAGTACTACCTTTTAACTTTTGAAAGGGAGACTATAAAAAAATGAGGGAAATAGTTAAGAAAACACTAAAAGGAGCAATTGCAAAAGTTAAAGACGTAGATCAGGCTTGGGTGTTGTTGAAAAATACTATCTTGGATGCCCAGACCAGCTGTATTACATGCTTTAAGAAAAGTGGAAGGAAGTCCAAAAAACTGCCAGCATGGTTTAAAGGTGAGGTCAGAGAGGCTGTTGTTGCCAAAAAAGCATCTTTCAGGAAATGGAAAAAAGAGCCAAACAACAAAACCTGGAAACAGCACAAGCACTGGCAAGTTAAATGCAAGGCATTGATAAGGCAGGCAAAGGGAGAATTTGAGAAGAAGCTTGCTGAGGAAGCAAAAACGCATATTAAAGACTTTTTCAAGTACATTTGTAGCAAAAGACCTGTGAGAGAGTCAGTTGGACCATTAGATGATAGAGGGGTCAAAAGGGCACTAAGAGGTGACAAGGCAATAGCGGAGAGACTGAATGAATTCTTTCCTTCAGTCTTTACTGAGGAAGATGTATGGATGTTACCCATGACTGAAGTGGTATTTAAAGGTGCGGCAGAATTGAAGGAAATATCGATATATCAGGAAGATGTATTACAACTGTTAGATAAACTGAAGAGTAGCAAATCACCTGGGCCGGATGATATTCATCCAAGGGTGTTGAAAGAACTGAAATATGAGATTGCAGACCTGCTATTAGAAATCTGTGAACTATCATTAAATCATCTGTAATACCTGAAGATTGGAGGATGGCGAACGTAACACCAATTTTTAAAAAGGGTTCCAGGCGTGATCCGGGAAACTACAGACCGGTGAGCCTGACGTCAGTATCGAGAAAAATGGTAGAAACCATGATAAAGAACAAAATTTCTGAACATAGTCATGGTTTAAAGCCTTTGACAAGGTCCCTCATCAGAGACTTTTGGCAAAACTAAAGAGTCATGGGATAGGAGGCAGTGTACTATTGTGGCTCAGGAACTGGTTAAAAGATAGAAAGCAGAGGGTAGGGCTAAATGGCCAATTTTCCCAATGGAGAAAGGTGAACAGTGGTGTACCCCAGGGATCTGTGCTGCTTTTTGACATATTCATAAATGATCTGGAAAGGGAATAATAAGTGAAGTTATCAAATCTGACACAAAACTATTTAAAGTTGTTAAAACCCAAAAGGATTGTGGAAAATTGCAAGAGGATCTTGATAAATTCGAAGACTGGGCATCAAAATGGCAGATGAAAGTTAATGTGGACAAGTGCAAAGTTATGCACCTAGGGAAGAACAACCCAAACTATGTTACACGGTGCAAGGTTCCACATTAGGAACCACCACCCAGGAAAAAGATTTAGGCGTCATTGTGGATAACATGTTAAAACCCTCGGCCCAGTGTGCAGCGGCGGCCAAGAGAGCAAATAGAATGCTAGGTATGATAAGGAAAGGAATGGAAAATAAAACAAAAGATATTATAATGCCTCTATATCGTTCCATGGTGAGACCGCACCTTGAATATTGTGTGCAATTCTGGTCACCGTATCTTAAAAAGGATATAGCGTTATTAGAAAAGATTCAGAGAAGAGCCACCAAAATGGTAAAGGAGAATGAAGGATACCCCAATGAAGAAATGCTAAAAGGTTTAGGGCTCTTTAACCTGGAAAAGAGACGGCTAAGGGGAGATATGATAGAAGTCTATAAATTAATGAACGGAGTGGAACGGGTAAACGTAGATCTATTGTTTACATTATCAGAATATAGAAAGACTAGGGGACATGCAATGAAGCTACAGGGTAAACTATTTAAGACTAATAAAAGAAAATATTTTTTCACTCAACGTGTAAGCAAACTCTGGAATTTGTTACCAGAGGATGCAGTAAAGGCTGTTAGTTTAGCTGGGTTTAAAAAAGGTCTGGACAAGTTCCTGGAGGAAAGGTCCATAAACCATTATTAAAAAGGGACCCAGGATATCAATGCTTGACCCAATACAAGCATTGTGGAACCTGTGTCTTTTGGGGAAACTGCTAGGTACGTATGACCTAGATTGGCCACTGTTGGAAACAGGATTCTGGGCTTGATGGACCTTGGTGTGACCCAGTATGGTATATCTTATGTTCTTATGTTAAGAAGTTAAGTGGGTAGTCAGTTGCAGAGATGTTGCGCTTAAAACCAATTTTTTGTCATCAAAATGGTCTTTGAAGAGTAGAGTTTTTAGTTCCTTTCTGAAGTGAGTAATGATTAGCTTTGCATAGTTTGCTCAGTTTCATAAACCTCAGCTGATCTTTGACTACCACAGTTTAGTAGACATGCCTCTAAGATTCCAGCAAAAATAGATTTAAAGGGCACAAACCTTACATATTCATTTCCATGAATAGTTTTTAAATAATGCATTATTTGTGTCCAAAGATTTAGGGTCCTATATTCAGCAGCACTTATCCAGTTAATGCCTGCTCACCAGATAAGTGCTGTTGACCATGGCAATCAGTAGCACAGACCATCTCAGGACTATCGAGATAGTGCCAGGATGGTCTGTGGGTAGGGACAGGTATTATCCAGATGGCAGCGATATTCAATGCTGGTATCCGGATAGCTATCCACATAACATAGGACAGCAAAAAAGCTGTCCTAACTGCTAGCAAATAGCATCAGCATTCAGTTGCTATTCAGATAACCTATCTGCCTAGTGCCTACGCATTCAGATATTTAGATACTGCCACTGGATATTGAGATTTTCTGAAACTATGGTGGCCAGTGTTAAAAAAAATATTGACCACAGTAGTTAAATATTGGGGATTTAATTTTCTGCAACATTCTGAAAGGAGGATAATGTACAGAAAGATACTGTGCATGTAGAAGAATCCTGGAGTCCCAGCCTCTCAATGAAAGATAAAGCCCATCCTCAAAGGGGGAGCTGAGTCAGACTATTCTAAGTTGACTACAAGAAGCGGTGGGCACCCTAGAAGGAACCTGCTGGCCACAGAGGCAAATGAGGCAGGTGTCAGTCATGGTCAAATGGCTTTTCACGGTATGGTGAAAACAAATAGTAGCCCCTCGTATGGTGAGATCTGGTTTCATTGAGTTTTCATCATAAATAGACCCACAAAAGTGTTATAATTATGAAGTAATGCCAAGGTCTATTGTAATAATAAAGCTGTGGCCTGTATAAATAATAATAGAAAGATATAGCTTTCTATTAGGAATCAACAAATGGTAAGGAAAAGGTAAGCACATAGGGTAAGAAAAGAAGTGTATGGGGGGGGGGGACTTGGGAATATGGGTAGGACAGAAAGCAGTAAATAAGGGGAAAGAGCTTTATGCAACACCCTGGAGATAAGGTACAACAAGCCCTAATATGCACTGTTAGTTATGCATGTCCTTGAAAGGTGGTAAGAACATACAAATTGTGTCCTGGCTTTGAAGAACGCATCAAATGGGCCAGCCTGGTCACTCAGTTGCAATGATATATACTGATACACACTGCCATGTGAGGACCTAGGTTCATTTCCAGAGTCAGAAGCTCTGCTCCCCATTTCAAGCAAGGTTAGGGATGCTCTGGATCAAGGTTCACAGTCCCTGGGGGTACTCGGTCCCACTCATTGTACAATGATGATATCTAGAGAGGTATATTTGCAGGGGATACCTAGTTAAAGCATGTTTTAAGGTGCCTACTTGTCTTTATAAAATACTAGTGGTCTAATGAACCTATACATGCCTATATTGCAGGCACAGACATTTAACCTGCCTTAGTCCACATCCAGCATGGAGGAGTAGCCTGGTGGTTAGAGCAACAGCCTGAAACCCATAAGATCGATTCCCACTACCCACTCCTTGTGACCTTAGGCAAGTTGCTTTACCCTCCCTGGCCTCAGAAACCAAGGCCTGGCAATGTTAATATCTGTTCCTGCTATCTCCTTATTCCTGCTCACATGTTATATTCATTAGTTACTTGTTAAAATTCAGTTTATGGACCTCTCCTCCAGGAACTTGTGCAAATCTTTTTTAAACCCAGTTACAGTAACGGCATTTACTACATACTCTGGTACCGAATTCCAGAGTTTGATTATGTGTGGAGTAAAAAAATACTTTCTCTTATCAGCATTAAATGGGTTACATTGTAACTTCACTGCGTGTCTTCTAGTTGTTCTTCATTTTGATGGCGTAAACAGCCAATCTACGTTTACCCATTCCACTCCATTCATTAATTTATAGACCTCCATCATATCTCCCCTCAGCCGTCTCTTTTCCAGGTTAAAGAGCCCTAACCTTTTAAGCCTCTCCTATTAGGAGTACCCTTCCATCCCCTTTACTATTTTGGTGGCTCTTCTCTGTACCTTTTCTAATTCCGCTATATCTTTTTAAGATACAGTGACCAGAATTGCACATAATATTTAAGGTGCAGTTGTACCATGGAACGATACAGAGACATTATAATATCCTTTGTTTTATTTTCCATTCCTTTCCTTATCATTCCCAGCATTCTGTTTGCTTTCCTGTCCGCCGTTGCACTCTGGATAGAGGATTTCAATGTATTATCCACAATGATGCCTAAATCTCTTTCCTAAGTGGTGGTTTCTAAGGTGGTACCTTGCATCGTGTAACCATAGTTTGGGTTGTTCTTACCAAGGTACATAACTTTGCACTTGTCTACATTAAATTTCATCTGCCATTTGGATGCCTATTCTTATAATGTATCAAGATCATCTTGTAATTTTTCATAATCCTCTTGTGTTTTAACAACTTTGAATAATTTTATGTCATCTGCAAATTTGATCACCTCACTTATTCCCATTTCCAGGTCATTTATGAATATGTTAAAAAGCAGCAGACCCAGCACAGATCCCTGCGGTACTCCACTGAGTGACCAGGGAGTTGGACCAAGGCAGAGCCCTAGATGTAGTGTACTTGGATTTCAGTAAAGCTTTTGACACTGTTCCGCACAAGTGACTTATAAATAAACTGAGCACCCTAGGGATGGACCCTAAAGTTACTGATTGGGTTAAACGTTTGTTGAGTGAGAGGCGATAAAGGGTACAGGTAAATAGAGCTCACTCAGGAGGAGGAGGTTACAGTGGTGTGCTGCAGGGATTTGTCCTTGGTCAGATTCTTTTTAACATCTTTGTTAGTGATATAGTGGAAGGGCTGTCGGTTAAGATTTGCCTCTTTGCAGATGATACTAAAATCTGCAATAGAGTAGGCACCCAAGAAGGAGTAGATAACATGAGGAGGGATCTATCTAAGTTTGAAGAATGGTCTAGAATTTGGCAGCTGAGATTTAATGCTAAAAAATGCAGGGTCATGCATTTGGGCTGCCAAAATCCAAGGGAGCAGAACAGTATAAGGGGTGAAGTACTTCTGTCCATTAAAGAAGAGCGAGACCTAGGCATGATTGTATCTGACAATCTTAAAGTAGCTAAACAGGTAGAAAAGGTGACTGCAAAAGCTAGAAAGATGCTTGGGTGCATAGGGAGAGGAATGGCTAGCAGAAAAAAAGGAGGTGATAATGTATCTGTACAAGTCTTTGGTGCAACCTCATTTGGAGTATTGTGTGTAATTCTGGAGACCGCACCTTCAAAAGGATACAAACAGGTTGGAGTTGGTGCAGAGGGTTGCTACTAAAATGGTTAGTGGTCTTCATTATAAAGCATATGAGGACAGACTTAAGGATCTTAATATGTATACTTTAGAGGAAAGGCAGGATAGATGAGATATGATAGAGATGTTTAAGTACCTCCGTGGCATACATGTAAAGGAGGAGAGTCTTTTTTGAATAAAAGCAAGCTCTGCTACGAGGGGACATAGGATGAGAAAGAAAGGGGATAGACTGAGGAATAATATGCAGAAATATTTCTTTACAGAATGAGTGGTAGATGCGTGGAAAAGTCTCCAAGTGGAGGTGGTAGAGTTGAGGACAGTATCTGAATTAAAAAAAGCTTGGGACAAACACAGAAAATCTCTAAAGGAAAAAAAGGGACTATTGTAGTAGTTGATATGGAAGGGCAAACTAGACAGGCCATGTGGTCTTTTTCTGCAATCAAGTTTCTATGTTTCTATTTAACTTTCTCCACTGAGAAAATTGGCTATTTAGCTTTACTCTCTGTTTTCGATCTTTTAACCAGTTCCTGATCCACAATACTACACTGCTTCCAATCCCATAACTTTTTAATTTCTCCAAGAGTCTCTCATGAGGGACCTTTGCAAAGGCTTTCTGAAAATCCAGATACACTATGAGGACAATTCAAGACTGCTCATGTCCGGCCCGTCCAGACATCCAAAAAATGGACAGGGCACAATTTAACCAGATTCTGCAACCATGGAGCTAAATTTTCCCATAGCTGCAGAATCTGGGAACTTAGATTGGCCGATGTGCACAGTATTCTGAACGAGGAGACGTACAACATGCTGCCCATCTCAACTGCTCAGTGCTCCTGCTGGTGTGCCAGTGCTGTGGCGTCCTGTCATTATGGCATCGGGATGCCCAGCAGGAGCAAGCAAGGCCCAACAGTAGACTTGATCTCTCTTCCCCACTGCCTGACCCTTGGCGGGGTCTACCAGGGCTGGGATCAGGTGGCGAGGACTCACCTGCACCCGCTCCATGTGTGTTGGGGGCTTCCTGGCCTGATTGCTGCTGCTCCTGGGACTTATTCCACCTCCCACCCTATACGTCTGGGAGCAGCAGCTTACCTCCACTGTGCCCACTCTCCGCCTCCGTCCCGCCCCCTCTCGCCCCTGTCCAGTGCTCCACACACAATGGCTCTGTGCATGTGGGAGCCAAGACACTGGAATACGATCCCTGGGAATAGCAGAGGTTGCACATCCAAACCGGACATACATCCCCGCTATTCGGGGATTAGAAGGACCCGCTATATCAATAGTCTCACCACCTGTTTATTTCTTACCTTCAACAATATATAACAGATTTGTCAGACAAGACTTTCCTTGAGGTCCATGATTGCATTACACTTGGCTGCGAACGTGTGCTGAGCTAGATGAGACAGGAAAGGAGATAAAATAGAGGAAAATCCCCAGATATTGTAGTTGCAAAAGAAGATTCATGATGAAACTTCCAGTCCTCTTCCCCACCACCAATCAAGAATATAATAAATTATAACTCAAATTTGTTTAACTAGACTTACCATGAAAATTATATATTCTTTTGGTTCACAAGTCCTTACTTGTAGTAATCTTTTTTTTAAATTCTGAAACTACAGAATAATAGAAGGTCGCCATATTACAGCAGGTGATTACACATAGGTGTATGGGCTAAACCTAGGAACCCTTTTCCTAATGGGTGATAGGGTGTTGTACCTAATGCACCAAAAGTGCTGAAACTGGGGCACGTTAGGTGCAACACCACTGCATTAACTGTGGAGGTGTGGAAAGCATTTCCCCACAGTTAATGCACAGCCCTGACACATTAGCATGGGTGCCCTTAACTCCACACATTGAGTTTGTGGTAGGTGATCCCATGCTAATGCAGTTAACGCAGGATGTAAACCCAACACTAATTGCACAGAGCAAACTTTGCCCACTCTCTAATGCCATTTCGACCTCTCAGGATCCCAATGCAGGTTATATCAAATTCAAAATAAACATAAACATAAACATAAACATACAGTTAGCCAGAAATCATACTGTGCTAACTGTAATGGCCCTGGGCTAGCTGTCAATGCATGTGCCAATGTGCATTCAGTGCACTCCAGAGCACGGACTGTCAGCTAAAGCCCTTTAGTAAAAGACCCCTTGAAATGGATGTGATTTGATTAATCTGCTTTCCTTTAACTTTGCACGATATTTGTTCATAGTATTGTTTTGGCTACCGGAAACCATGGTTTTCAGCTTTCCAAAAGCAAGGGAAAATCATGTTGTCAGATGGGAGAGATGGCATCCTACGGGCACGCTGCCACCAACTCTTCCCACACTGAGTAGCAGAATGCCTGCTTCAAAAATTCTACTCCGCTTTTTTTTCTGGCTGACACAAACTATCTCATCTGAAGGAGCGACTAAGGATAGATATCTTCAGTCGGGTAGATTAGTGGCCTAATAAATAAAGGCCACTTGTGTCTATATTTATGCTTCCCATTTTCTCAATGAAAGGAGAGAGGAATAAGATGTAAAATCTTGTAATTCTAAGAAAAGTTACAGTGCAATGAATTTATGTGCCACTGTCGTTTAGGCCAGAGTTTCTTAAGATGGTCCTGGTGTACTGTGGTTTTACGGGATTTCCAAAATGAATATGTGAAAGGTAGATTTGTAGGCACTGTCTCTACTGCAGGCAAAACTCATTCAAATGTATCATGGCTACCTTGAAAACCAGAATGTCTAGGGGAAGGTTTACCAAGCCTGCTCTGGTGACCTCAGAAAAGATTTGAAATGGTTCAGAGTAAGGCAACCCAGATGATTTGGGGCCTGCACTGAAAGGAACAAGAGAAAAGACTTGAAGACCTCAATATCTATACCCTAGTGGTGAGGAGAGACAGAGGGGATATGATATAGATGTTTAAATACTTAAGGGTATTAATGAACAAACAAATTTAGGCAGGTAAGTTATAGTACTAGAGGACATGAAATGAAGCTGGAAGGAGGTATACATAAGAGCAACACCACAAAATACTTTTTCATGGAAAGGATGGTGGATGCCTGGCCTGCCCTCCCAAAGGAGACGGAGGGAGCAAAAACAGTGACAGAATACAAAAGGGTATGGAACAGACAAACAGGATCACTACATAGCAAAATCTGTCCAACATAACAGCTCACAAATCAATTAAATCTTGACCCGTACGCAGGGCCGGATTTACCTTGAGTGAGGCCCTACGCCAACAAAAATTGTGGGCCCCCAGCAGGGGCGGCCCAAGGGGGGTGCGGGACCTCATTTGCATAAGGGGCCTCATTTGCATAAATATTTGCAAAATGTTACCATATACTAACTTTTAGTAAACGTGCCTCTTAATGAGTGTATGGATAAAGAAAGACTAAAAGATTTCTACATTACTATAATCCAGTGCCAACTGCCAGACACATTAGGAACTACTACAAACACTGCCCATTTAGAACCCATAGCAATCCCGCCGTATCCTAACAGCACTACCAGGACTCACAAAGCACCATACTCTACCAATCAAAAGGCAACACTGCAAATATTAAACCAATACATTTCAGAGAACAACAATACATGACCTACTGGGGAAAGAGAACAAGTGGCAATGTCAAATAGGAATTATATAAACAGAACACCTCAGTTCAGTTACACATGCAGAACATAGACCATCACCAAACAAGTAATCACAATTTAGAAACAGGAAGACAATAATTAAACTGGGAATCCCAAAAGCCAAACTTGGAATGTACAACACTGTAGAAATAAAACTATACATTAATTTGCTCTTGTACTAAACAAAGCGCAGAGTTAATGATGCACATTTACCAGAGCTGACATATTCCAATTAATAAATTCAAAATAAAGAGATATTTTTCTACCTTTTGTGCATTTTTTTCAGCTGCAATTGCTCCAGCCACTTTCTTCTGGTTTCTTCGTGTCTTCTACTAACTCTCCATCGTCTGCTGTCCATTTGTCCTTTCTTCTCTCTTCTAGTTTTTTTCCATTCTCTCTCTACATCTGCTTTAACATACTAATCTTTCTCCTTTTGCTCTTTCCTCATTCCTATTTCATCCACTCAAATTTTACCCCTCCATCCTCAATCCCCACTTACTCTCCCAATACCCGGCCAATTGTAGATTTTTTATCCCTCCCACACAAAATATTTTTCCCTTCTCCATTTTACTCTTCCAGCCCCATCTCATTCTAATCCTCCCCCAACATCAGCTCCCTTCTAGTTCCAGCCTCACCCAGCATCCATTCCCTTCTAGTCCCTGCATCAGCCCATTTCCAGTCCTAGCCACCCATCAGCCCATTTCCAGTCCTAGCAACCCCCCAACCCAATAACAGTCCTAGCCCCCCATCAGCCCACAGCCCATTACCAGTCTTAACCCCCCCAAAGCCCATTACCAGTTCTAAACCCCCCCCAACAGCCCACAGCCCATTACCAGTCCTAACCCCATCAGCCCACCTCCAGTCTTATCCCCCCCAGCCCATTTCCAGTCCTAGCCCCCCATAGCCAATTACCAGACAGCCCCCATCAGCCCACAGCCCATTACCAGTCTTAACCCCCCAAAGCCCATTACCAGTTCTAAAACCCCCCCAACAGCCCACAGCCCATTACCAGTCCTTACTCCATCAGCCCACCTCCAGTCTTAACCCCCCAGCCCATTTCCAGTCCTAGCCCCCCCATAGCCCATTACCAGACAGCCCATCAGTCCACAGCCCATTACCAGTCTTAACCCCCCCATAGCCCATTTCCAGTCCTAAACCCCCACAACAGCCCACAGGCCACAGCCCATTACCAGTCCTAACCCCATCAGCCACCCACTCCAGCCTTAACCCCCCCAGCCCATTTCCAGTCCCAGCCCCAGCCCCCCCAATAGCCCATTACCAGTCCTACCCCCCCCCCCCATCGGCCTAAAGTAAAATTTAATTTAAAAAAAACCTGCTGGCTGCCGCCGCGGGGCCCCCTCTGCTGCCACGGCAGCATGGACTGACCTGCGGGACCCCCTCTGCAAGCTGAATCAATTGGTCCGTCCGTCCCTCCGTCCCTCCGTGCAGGCTTTGAGAGGCGTGAAGGGAGAGTGTCTCCCTCGCGTCTCTGTTAAGCCCGCAGGGGCTGATGGGAAATTTCCCATCAGCCCCTGCGGGCTTAACAGAGACGCGAGGGAGACACTCTCCCTTCGCGCCTCTCAAAGCCTGCACGGAGGGACGGACAGATGGACTGACCGATTGATTCAGCTTGCAGAGGGGGCCCCGCGGGTCAGTCCATGCTGCCGCGGCAGCAGAGGGGGCCCCGCGGCGGCAGCCAGCAGTTTTTTTTTTAAATTTTATTTTAAAAAAAAGCTAATTTGTTTGATTTTTGTGGGCCCTTGCCAGCTGTGGGCCCTATGCCACGGCGTAATGGGCGTATAGGTAAATTCGGCCCTGCCCGTACGATTCAACACGTTCCACCCATCCCATTAACTTCATTTGTCTGACGCTAACCTACATACAGCATTGTAAATATGTTTATTAAATTATTGTAAATAAGAATGATCAAACCTGTATTCCCTACCTTGCAGTTCTCACACTGGTCAAACATGCCCAGGATGTGTCTAAGTTTGTCAACCGTGCAGCTTTTGACTGTTTTGAGTGCATAAGCAGAACCTCTGCCATTGCCATAGGTGCACGTAGAATTGCCTGGCTCCAGGCATCTGATTTGGAGCTCTGGGTGCAGGACAAACTGGGCAATATTCCTTGTACAGGTGTGAATCTATTTGGAAAAAATTGGCAAGAAAAAGCCAATGAATTAGATGCTGGCAACTCCACTTTGGATAGGTTATCCAATGCCACAGCTGATCCTGCGAGAAAAAAAATATTTTAAAAAGCCTTTCTTCTCAAAAAAGAAGAGGTTTTATCCCTCTTATTCCCAGCAGGGACGTTCTGCAGGTCAGCCTGCCCGGAAAGGTCAGCAACCACCTAAACAAAGGAAAGCGAAGACTGCTAAGCCTCAAACATCTCAGCAGTCTCAGCCGCCACAAGGCCTTTGACTTTCATCTAGAGAACTTAGCCTTCCTGGCCCTCAATGGACCAGAGCCTTCCACCATTCCAGGAAGGTTGTCACTTTGCCCCCAGGTGGGAGCAGATAACAGCAGAGCATTGGACACTCCATTGTAAAAGAGGGGTACAAACTGTACTTTCTGTGCATGCCCCCTCACACAATGGTAAGACAGTTCAATTCTCAGACCCCTCTCATCAACCTGTTAGATCAAGAGGTCACTATGCTTCTTGCCCAAGGGGCAATAGAAGAAGTATCCATTCATCAACAGGGTACAGGGTTTTACTCCCCCTTTCCTTATCCCAAAGAAAACAGTGGGATACAGACCTATTTTAGACCTCAGAGAATTGAACAAATTCCTGTTCAAAGAGAAATTCAAGATGATTTCTCTGGGAACTCTGCTGCCATACCTTCACAGTCAGGATTGGCTTTGTTCTTTAGATCTCAAGAATGCGTACACTCATGTTCTCATCCACCCAACTCACAGAAAGTTCCTTTGGTTCCTTTTTCAAGGAAAGCACTACCAATATAGGGTGCTTCCTTTTGGCCTGGCCTCAGCACCGAGTGTTCATGAAATGCATGGCTGTGGTAGCAGCATTTCTCCGCACTCTAGGGATATTGTCTTCCCCTACTTAGACGACTGGTTCATTCGAGCCCCATCAGAGTCAGAGGCCAGGACTTCCCTATCTTGCACAATGCGTATCCTTCAGTATTTTGGTCTGGTCATAAACATCCCAAAATCCAGTCTAACTCCCACTCAGTCTCTAGAGTTCATAGGAACTTTGCTGGATACCAGAAAAGCAAGGGCCTATCTTCCCCAGGCCTGTTGCCTTCGCATGGTGAAGTTAGCTTCTCAAGCAGTGCTAAAACCTCTTCTCACTGCCTGAGAAATGTTACAACTACTAGGCCACATGGCATCTACAGTGCATGTGGTTCCTTATGCTCGCTTCCATATGAGAGCAGCCCAGTGGACTTTATCCACTCAATGGACCCTGGCATCAGGGTGCCTGTCAGACAAAATAGCAAACACAAATCGCCTTATTTTGTCTCTCCAATGGTGGCAGTCCACTCAGAACCTGTTGCTGGTGTCCCCATTTCAACAACCTTTACCCCAGGCAACTCTCACAACAGATGCTTCACCAATGGGTTGGGGAGCTCATCTGCAAGACATCTCCACCCAAGGTACTTGGACTCCACAGGAGATTCATCTACATATCAAGCCTCCCATTAAGCCACCACCGGTGGCATGGGACTTAAACCTGGTTCTTGGTCAGCTCATGAAGTCACCTTTCGAACCCTTAGTTACTACCTCATTGAAATTCCTTTCTTGGAAAGTTATCTTTCTCATTGCAATCACATCAGCATGTTGCATCAGTGAGTTGCAGGCACTAGTGGCTGATCCACATTATACAAGGTTTCATCATGACAAGGTAGTCCTTAGGACTCATCCACACTTTATGCCAAAGGTGGTCTCGCATTTTCATCTTAACCAAGCGGTCTACCTACCTGTGTTCTTTCCAAGGCCTCATGCATCTAATGCAGAAAGGAATCTTCATACTTTGGACTGTATAAGAGCTTTAGCCTTTTACTTACAAAGATCACAGCAACATAGAAAGTCCTCTCAACTCTTTGTTGCTTTTGATCCTTCTCATTTGGGACTTCCAGTCTCCAAGAGAACACTGTCCAAGTGGATTGCTCAGTGTATTTCCTTTGCCTATCAGAGTAAGAATCTTCCTTTGGAGGGCCATGTCACAGCTCACAATATGAGAGCCAGGGCAGCTTCAATGGCTCATCTGCACTCGGTGTCTATCGACGACATCTGTTGAGCAGCAACTTGGGCCTCGGTTCATACCTTCACAGCCCATTACTGCTTGGAGAAGGACTCCCGCCGGGATGCCTTGTTTGGTCAGGCTGTTCTTCAACACCTGTTCCATACCTAATCAACTCCTACCCACCATCCTTGGTTGGATGTCAGAGATCCATGGGGGGAAGTGGAGCCCTTTCACAGGGACACACAACTTCTGGGGTCTCTCCCTGGCATCTAAAGCTAGGGAGTCCCCATACGTGAAGACTATATTCCTGCTTGTTCCTGGAGATTGCATAGTTACTCACCTGTAACAGGTGATCTCCGGGAACAGCAGGAATTTAGTCTTCACAACCCACCCACCTCCCCTAGGAGTTGTATCTCTCTATCTCTTTCTCTTTCCCTCTCTCTCTCTTTGTCTCAGCTTTAAACTCAACTGGGGAGAGGCAGTTGGGAGGGGCGGGAGGGCAGCACACGGGTGCTGTGGGATGCTCCCAAGGGGCTTTCTAGTTGGACGCTGGGGAGCGTTCCTGCGCGGGCTCCGTTGGTACCGACGATACCCATATGTGTGAAGACTAAATTCCTGCTGTTCCCGGAGATCACCTGTTACAGGTGAGTAACTATGCTTTATGGACAGAAGTACTTCACCCCTTATACTGTACTGCTCCCTTGAATTTTGGCAGCCCAAATGTATGGCCCTTCTTTTTTTTAGTGCTAAATCGCAGCTGTCAAATGGAGGCAGTGGAAGCATTGGTGGGCCTTGTATTTTCCCCCCATCCCTCAATTTCCTACTTGGCACACTTTCAGCTTTTTAGGACAACATGAAGTGCAGAACCTTGGCCATATTGTCTGCTGCCGACTTGAGTGTCGTGAAAAGGTTTGAAAATTTTTTTTTCTCAATGGGACAGGCAGGATGAACTGTCACATATGAGTGATGTCACTGACAGAGCCCTCAAGCAGGAGACTTTTCCAACTCCTTGCATGCATGCATTGTGCTGCTTTTCTCTTTCTAATGTCCTTGTGATAAAAAAAACTGTCTTAAAATTCCTTTAGTTTGCGCCACTATCATTGATTGTTTAGGTCTCGGGCGGTTCAGTCACATTGTTTGATTCTGCAGCTATTTATCTGGACAGCATGTCCCAAAAACTTGCCAGCAGATTTAAAAAGTATCCCAGGTGCTCCAGATGCTTATGGAAACCCACAAATAGTCCCCGCAGTGTTTGGGGCCTGACCATAAGTCACCGCCTTGTGATTCATATTAACAGATGGCCAAAAAGGGCTTCAAGGTCATGACGTTTTGGCAAAACTAAAGAGTCATGGGATAGGAGGCAGTGTACTATTGTGGATCAGGAAATGGTTAAAAGATAGAAAGCAGAGGGTAGGGCTAAATGGCCAATTTTCCCAATGGAGAAAGGTGAATAGTGGTGTACCCCAAGGATCTGTGCTGGGTCCACTGCTTTTTGACATATTCATAAATGACCTGGAAAGTGGAATAACGAGTGAAGTTATCAAATTTGCAGATGACACAAAACTATTTAAAGTTGTTAAAACCCAAGAGGATTGTGGAAAATTGCAAGAGGATCTTGATAAATTGGAAGACTGGGCATCAAAATGGCAGATGAAATTTAATGTGGACAAGTGCAAGGTTATGCACCTAGGGAAGAACAACCTAAACTATGGTTACACGATGCAAGGTTCCACATTAGGAACCACCACCCAGGAAAAAGATTTAGGCGTCATTGTGGATACCATGTTAAAACCCTCAGCCCAGTGTGCAGCGGCGGCCAAGAGAGCAAATAGAATGCTAGGTATGATAACAAAAGGAATGGAAAATAAAACAAAAGATATTATAATGCCTCTATATCGTTCCATGGTGAGACCGCACCTTGAATATTGTGTGCAATTCTGGTCGCCGTATCTTAAAAAGGATATAGCGATTTTAGAAAAGGTTCAGAGAAGATCCACCAAAATGGTAAAGGGGATGGAAGAATATTCCTATGAAGAAAGGCTAAAAAGGTTAGGGCTCTTTAACCTGGAAAAGAGACGCCTGAGGGGAGATATGATAGAAGTCTATAAATTAATAAACGGAGTGGAACGGGTAAACGTAGATCGATTGTTTACCTTATCAGAATATAGAAAGACTAGGGGACATGCAATGAAGCTACAGGGTAAACTATTTAAGACTAATAAAAGAAAATATTTTTTCACTCAACGTGTAATCAACCTCTGGAATTTGTTGCCGGAGGATGTAGTTTTATTTATTTATTTATTTATTTAACATCTCTTCTATACCGCGCTATTAAAATCAGCGCGGTGTACATCGAACAAATATACTGCAATGCAAACAGGTAACATTGAGTTTACAGAGAACACAGGAATATATAACATGGAGTAACAGGGATAACTATGTACAGTCAACATTATACTATATATATGCTTTTACTATATAAATATGTAAATTCGAGTGGAAATTGTATGTGTATTCATGTAGGAGGCACAGATCAACAGTGGGGAAGTGAACTATCGTGGAGTTTAACCTTTTTCTAGTAGTAAAGGCTGTTAGTGTAGCTGGGTTTAAAAAGGGTTTGGACAAGTTCCTGGAGGAAAGGTCCATAAACCATTATTAAGAAGGGACCCAGGATATCAATGCTTGAACCAATACAAGCATTGTGGAACCTGTGTCCCTTGGGGAAACTGCTAGGTACATATGACCTAGATTGGCCACTGTTGGAAACAGAATACTGGGCTTGATGGACCTTGGTGTGACCCACTATGGCATATCTTATGTTCTTATGTTCTTTGTACCTTTATGTTAGCTTAGTTCACAAGTTCTATGTAAAAGTTCTTCTACTATGTTAATTGTAAACTGCCCTTGATCTCTGGAAGGGGCGGTATATACGAGATAAATAAATAAAAATAAATGGTAGCAAGAAGCAAAACAAATATAAATAACTTCTCAATAAGAAGGGGAAACCTACTTGGAGCAATATGTACAACTCTGGCCCCTTACTGGGCAGACTAGATGGACCACGCTGGTCTTTATCTGCTATCATTTACTGTGTTACTATGTTAATACAGAGCATCAGATTGCACAGGCAATTAAGCAGTTATAAAATTCCACCAACATATAGAAACATAGAAATATAGAAACATGATGACAGAAAAAGACCACATGGCCTATCTAGTCTGTCCTTCCATATCAACAACTAAAACAGTCCCCTTTTTAACTTTAGAGCTCCTCTGTTTGTCTCATGCTTTTTTAAATTCAGATACTGTCCTCATCTCTACCACCTCCACTGGGAGACTATTCCACAGTTCCACCACTCTTTCCGTAAAGAAATATTTCTGCATATCACTCCTGAATCTATCCCCTTTCACTCTCATCCCTTGCTTTCAATTGAAAGAGGCTCTCTCCCTGCGCATTTATGCCACGAGAGATTTAAACATCTCAATCATATCACCTCTATCCCGCCTTTCCTCTAAGGTGTACATATTAAGATCCTTAAGTCTGTCCTCATATGCTTTATAATGAAGACCACTAACCATTTTAGTAGCCACCCTCTATATGGAATCCATCCTGTTTATATCCTTTTGAAGGTGTGATCTCCAGAATTGCACGCAATACTCCAAATGAGGTCGCACCAAAGACTTATACAGAGGCGCTATCACCTCCTTTTTTCTGCTAGCCATTTCTCTCTCTATGTACCCAAGCATCCTTCTAGCTTTTGGTGTCGCTGGTGTTGGCGAAGTGTGGAGGTCGATTCTGTTTCTTGCATGTCCGGCAGTGCGGGAAATGGACCCGATTCTGACGCTGCAAACACTGGACATACCTGCTATGGCAGAATTGAGGACTTAGGTGTCTATTTTTCTTTATAAAATAGGCTTAAGATAGATGCATTCTGGGTACCTTAAACTAGACACCTGGTTATAAAATTAGCTCCATGAAGAGGGTAATTTATAAGAAGGTGCCTATTTTTAGGCATTAAGAATGTGTATAAATGCCGGGATTTTAGCCATTTATGTACATCAAAGGACTCTTATGGAATACCAACCAGCACAAAAATATGCATGTTAATTGCATGGGGCATACTTTGACTGTGGGTGTGCACAGGGGCAGAGTTGGGTGGCGTGTAGGTGGTACAACACCTTGACTATAAAAGACAATAATTTACATGTGGACTTGCTCTAGGCCTGGGGTAAGTGATCAAGCCTCAATTTTAGGCTTTTTCTCTCCCACTAGCTAGTATTTTCTAAAGACAAGTAGGTACCTACTCATCTTGATAATATAGATGTATTTAGATGCTTTAAACGCATTTTAAATTGGCTCCCTGTGAGAAAATTGCCCTCATAGCGGCTGTTTTCATGCAGGCCTAAAGTAAACTGCTTAAATGTTTTATTTATTATGTATTTATATGGATTACCACTGAAAATCATTCCAATCCATATACTGTAGCTTGTCATTCCACCCTCATGCCTCTGTAATTCTGCCCTTGCGCCCTCTTCAAAGTTCTCCGGCACTTATAGAGATTTTTGCCAATTGTATCCTTATTAGTGCATTTGAATATCGGGCCCGGAGACTTTTGAAAGAACAAGTCCTTCTATTAAAGCATAAGTGAGCAGTCTAAGACACAACGGATTTCTCAGATCAAAGAAAATAGCAAAAAGCATGGAAAATTTCGCATCTAACCAAGAGCGATGGCTAGTACTGCTAACGTGATAAGCCACCACCGCTGAGCATTAGACCTAGGCCCTGACATTGAATATCGGGGTTGCCTGGTTTGCCATAAAGCTAACCAGGCAACGGCAATATTCAACCACTGCCCGGATAGCTTCTGCAGTGAAAGTTAGGCCAGCCTTTGCTATGCCCGACTTTAGCCACCTGGTATTAACCGGGCAGTGGTTCAATATCACCGTTGCCTGGTTATTGCTGGGCGCTGCCCGCACAATGCCCCTGGAACGCCCCAATGCTAATATCCTGAATATCCCAACCAAGGTCTGCCAACCATGTTAATCCCTTTGAATGTGAATGTGAAACAGACCGAAATGAGTAAGGAAAAGCAACATGCAGCTTCGTTAATGTTCTGCTCCACTCAAGAAAAAGTTTGAGTAGAGGCAAAGGACAGTGAGTGGATTTGCTGGAACTGCTAAACAAAAAAGGTTTCTGGCATAAACTTTCTCTTCCGTGCTTTCAAGCATCTAGACTACAATATACTCTGAAAAGAATGAACAACTTAAGGTTATGTTTACTAAAGGATTTAATGTGCACTAAGTACCCAGAGCCCTTTTATTTCTATGGGCACAGTGACACTCAATGCACGCCAACCTTCAGTAAACATGTCCCTTAATGTCCCCATCGCCATCCGAGTGTTATTTGTGCACTGACATTTAGACCACTATATTTTGTTTTTCATTTCTTATTTTTATTTTTATTCTCTTTGGTAGTGATATTTCCATTTATTTGAAAGAAATAAAACATGAAATTTTATAAAATACATAAAAAACAAACCAAAATTTTGAAAATATGGAGCTCGATATTGAAAGGCACTTAACCAAATTAGAAACATAGAAACATAGAAACATGATGACAGAAAAAGACCACATGGCCTATCTAGTCTGTCCTTCCATAACAACAACTACAACAGTCCACTTTTTACCTTTAGAGATCCTCTGTGTTGGTCCCATGCTTTTTTGAATTCAGTTACTGTCCTCATCTCTACCACCTCCACTGGGAGACTATTCCACGGATCCACTACTCTTTCCGTAAAGAAATATTTCCGCATATCACTCCTGAATCTATCTCCCTTCACCCTCATCCCATGTCCCCTCGTAGCAGAACTTGCTTTCAATTGAAAGAGGCTCTCTCCCTGAACATTTATGCCATGGAGGTATTTAAACATCTCAATCATATCACCTCTATCCCGCCTTTCCTCTAAGGTGTACATATTAAGATCCTTAAGTCTGTCCTCATATGCTTTATAACGAAGCCCATTAATCATTTTAGTAGCATCCCTCTGCACCGACTCCATCCTGTTCACATCCTTTTGAAGGTGCGGTCTCCAGAATTGCACACCATACTCCAAATGAGGTCACACCAAAGACTTATACAGAGGCATTATCACCTCCTTTTTCTGCTAGCCATTCCTCTCCGTATGCACCCAAGCATCCTTCTAGCTTTTGCCGTCGCCTTTTCTACCTGTTTAGCTACTTTAAGATAATCAGACACAACCACGCCTAGGTCCCGCTCTTCTTTAGTGGACAAAAGTACTTCACTCCTATACTGTATTGCTCCCTTGGATTGCTGCAGCCCAAATGCATGACCTTACATTTTTTAACATTAAATCCCAGCTGCCAAATTCTAGACCATTCTTCAAGCTTAGCTAGATCCCTCCTCATGTTATCTACCCCTTCCTGGGTGTCTACTCTATTGCAGATTTTGGTATCATCCGTAAAGAGGCAAACCTTACCCGACAGCCCTTCCACTATATCACTAACAAAGATGTTAAAAAGAATTGGACCAAGGACAGATCCCTGGGGCACACCACTGGTAACATCCTTCTCCTCAGAGTGTGCTCCATTTACTTGTACTCTTTGTCGCCTCCCACCCAACCAATTTTTAACCCAAGCAGTAACTTTAGGGTCCATCCCTAGGGTGCTCAGTTTGTTTATAAGTCGCCTGTGAGGAACAGTGTCAAAGGCTTTACGGAAATCTAAATACACCACATCTAGAGCTCTCCCTCGGTCCAACTCCCTGGTCACCCAGTCAAAGAAATCAATTACTACAGCTGAGAGAGATATTCAGCTACATTATCGGGATAAGGCTGCTGAATTTTTCCTCTGACCACCTCAGCACTATCCCGATAGTGCCAAGATGTTAGGAGGACAGAGCATGGAAGATGCTGGGAACAGAGAGGGTGCTTCCCATCAGGTGAATCAGGCAATCGCCTAGAGAAAGGACGTTCAGGAAGCGTCCCATTGCCCCACTGCCTCAGCTCTCTGGGACCTGTGCAGGTGGTGATGCCATTGAAACTGTGACTCAGCATTTATCATGAATACTTACCTTGAATACACGGATTGCCCACCAAGTTATAATAAAGAATACCCAACAGGCTCGCGCCAGGGCCTTCAAATTTTATGCCCCACCTTTTGGAATGCCCTCCCGGTCAACATAAGAAACACCATGGGCCTCCCAACCTTCCGTAATCTCCACTTTGATTCCTGCCCCCCAACATCCCAACAACTGAGCACCGTTCCTAATCGGCCCCTAAAACCTAACATTACAAGAATACGTAGACAGCTCTCATACACATACAGAATCAACATATTAAGCACTACATGAATACATAGATAGATCATCAACCTGTACTTAATTAATCCTCCCAACCACCCCACCCTTTGTTCACTGTACATAATTACCTGCTATAATGTAAACCCCTTGTTCATTGTACATAGTTACCTGTTAAAATGTAAACATTGCTTGTACAACTTCCAGTTCACTGTAAACTGCTTTGATCATTGCGAAAAGCGATATATAAACTTAGCCAAAAAAAAAAAAAAAATTATCTAAACTCTCTGGCACTGTGTGCTCTATGGCCTGCCACTTCTGTCCCCTCCGATGCCGACAATTCGATTTTCATGTCCCTCCCCTGTGAAGGGAGTGGAGGAGTTTCCTAGTGGTTAGAACACTGGCTTGTTAACCAATCTACCAGGGTTTGATTTCCACTAGCACTCCTTGTGGCCTTGGACAAGTCACTTAATTCTCCATTGCCTCGGAAAAAAGGCCTGGCAATCTACTTCTGGTCCCACTGCCAAGAGAACCCAGGAGCTTCTGGGTCGCCAGGAGTCAGCACTGACTTGAAGGCACACATCACATTTGCATTTTTGCCCTGTGAAAATTCATCAGATTTTGTAAGAGGATCCAGGTTGATCCAGGGGGATGGAGAGAGGGCCTAGGAGAAGTTATTTTTCATGAATGAGGTAGGGATTAATTTGTAAAAGAAATGCAAATGAGAACAAGCACAATTTGTGGGTTATTTTCTTGTATTTGATTTTAAAAAATTTTATAAAATTTTCTGTTTCATTTCAAATGGAAACACATGCCTCTTTACAGTATGTCATCTTCTCAGATGTAAGACCCTCTTAAGGAGATGAGGGCTCTACTGTATACATTTAACCAGGGACGCTGATTGCTAGAAACGTCTTTAAGTATGGAAGCATTTTAAAGCATTTTAGAAGCCAATTCTTGCTTCAGGAAGCTGTGAGTTTTCTGATTTGCTTCTAACAAAGTTAAGTTGCCAATTGTCTTCCCAATCACAGTTTTTCTGAATATTTTATTTATTATTTATTTGGATTCCAGCTCATGCCTTTTCAATAGTAGCTCAATTTATATCTTTCTTTCTCTCTTTTTAATCCTATCTAGGTGAGTACAATGCATTCAAAGCCATTACTAACCCTTGGCTTGGAATTGGCTCCAGCATTCTGTCCATGATTCGGCCATCTCTAATTGCCTATGTACTGTGCCTCTCAAAATCTCTAACCTAATCCTGAAGCCTGGCAATCGATTTTAAGAAATGTCTACACATTGAACATTCTCAGAGGAGAATAGATTGAATAGAATCGTCAAGGTAAAGCTGGTTGGCAAGCAGTGAAGGGGAATATTACTAATGCTTGAACAGTAAGTCCATGAAAATTTAATAAGCCTGTTCCTGGAATTATTGGTTATGAATCAGCTTTTTCTTGCCTTCTCCAACTGTGCTTCTATGTTTTCCCAACACTTGGCTGCCATTATCTTTTAGATATTTTTATCCAGTTTCTGTTAAGTAGAAACCTGACTTTAGATACTGAAACTCTTTGATCCTTTATATGAACTGTAGCATTCTTATTTAATAATATAAATCCGGATTTGCTGCTGTATTGCTTGATTTCTTTGTTATTTGACTAGATGATTATATTCTGCTGATCCAGATAAAATTCCCAGACTAAGGAGGTAATCTTATTACAGGGAACCTAAAAAATGTAAGCAAGACAACTGTTATGCCTATTTTATAATGGCCCACCATTAATATTTAAATAGACGACCATCAACGAGGGAATTTATATCTTTTGCAGCAGTTAATCATGGATTCATTTTCATCATGGGTTCATTTTTTCTTTCACTATAAGATAGCCCATAACACCCCATGAGGCATGCTTACTAAATTGCGCTAACAGATGACGCAGGGTTTAGAGCACTATAGTGTGCCACACTAAAAGTTAGCATGGAGCCCTGAGCTAAAAATCACATCCTCACAGGTTAGTACATGAATGGTTGGAGACAAGATAGGTTGGGGTGAAATATGGGTGCTGATGGCACATCACAGTTGGTGTAGGCATGTGGGCACGAGTTAACAGTGATGGTTGCCATTAGCATGAGGTGCTCCTGCATCCTGGGTTCCGTGGTTCCACATCTTAGCAATGTGCCAACAGCAAGGGGATAGACACACATGTCCCCTGAAGTTGGCTCAAGATTCCATGCTGTTTTTGTAGCCTGACCACATGCTACTGGCTTTTTAGTAAACTTGTCCCTATGTGTCGTTGTTCTGCCTATTCTATGAAGATAACAGGCGCCTATGGGCCTTATTCTAAGACGCGGGTTGCAAGAATGCATGTCCTGGCGGGACGTGCAGCCCCGCAAGCCATCCAGGGAACTATCTGCAATAGTAAAATTGCTAACAAACCAACCAAAAGACTTCACTGAGTCGCAAGCCATCTCCTAGCAGGTCCCAGCAGACTATTACATGACGAAACTAAACTCCCCAAACAACCCCACCCCGCAGCCCTCTCATAACACGGTTACTCGCATACAAAAATGGTCAGAGTTCCATCAGGCTTCCCTTGAACCCCTCAAAAAGATCATCTCAAATATGAACACAGCATCCTGCATTGCTCCATGCCCCATAGCCGGAATCAAAGCTTTCCGTGATAAACTAGCTCCCATAATTCTAACGATGGTCAACTTGTCCCTCACCCATGGTCAAATGCCCAGAAATCTTAAAAAAGCAATAATATGTCCTATTCCAAAGCAAAAAACGCTTGACAAAAAATGCCCCTCATCTTACAGACTGATCTACAACCTGCCATTCCTGGCCAAAATCATTGAGAAAAACGTCCATAATCAACTCCAAGACCATATTGAACAGTATGCGCCAATAGATAACAATCAATACAGTTTTAGACCATTCTACAGTGTAGAAACATTATTACTGCTACTATTCAATAATATCATAAAAGGAATAGACAATGCCAATTTTGAGAAACTAATATTTCTGATTATTGCTGCGGCCTTTGAATCTGTTATCCACAGCTTAATAATCCAAAGACTACAATAATCATATCTAACAGACCCTCTCAACAAGTCAGAACTGACCAGCAATGTTCTAACACCTATAACCAAACAAAAGGTCTCCCACAAGGATCAGCCCTATCCGCTCTACTGTTTAACACTAGAAGCCCCAAAGTACGTCAATTGACGCAAATGCATCTTCGAAGTTGTATACCAGCGCCACTGCTAGAACCATGTCAGTTATGTTCCATGACTTTGTTAGTGAGGTCAAGATGTTCAAATATGTGCATCGAAAATTAATGACAGATGCGCCACCTAGCGGGAAAATGAATTTATACCTAGAAGCCCCAAAGTACGTCAATTGACGCAACCAAGAAAATTGAGTGGTTTTCACAAGTTTTCTTACAATGGCTAATATAAGAATAATGTTAACTAAATTTAAAAGTAACTGCAAATTCAAACGTAACTGCAAAGTCCATGTCAGTTAATGAACGGACAGGATAAGCATGTATGCCTGCACAACCTGTAACATGTAGGTCAACGTTTGAATCTGATTCAGTTGAATCAGAGCCACTGTCAATTTCCAAAATATCTTGCAGCTTGGCAAGTGCTTGTGCTGCTGTCATGTGCTGCGGACGCGGTCCTCTTGTTTTCTGCATTGAAGCAGTAGCCACAGCTGGCAACAGATCAACTGATTTTGCACCAGCACATCTAGGCACTGCTGTCTTCTTATAAGGTCTCAGCATTCTGTAAATAGAATCGTAGAAAAAAAAAGAATAAAATTTCAGGGAGGAAGCAATATGCTAAAAGTTCTGGAGTGTCAGCCTCTTCTAGGGCATGTTCAAAAGTCACAACATTGTATATACCTGTGTAACAGAGTAAATTTCGGTTTTAAATCAATCACTGTTTACAGCTTTACTCCGACATTACAAAACAATAAACACACGATGATGTCATGTAATGACGTCACATACTGCACGGATTTAACAAATAAGTAACTTCAAATTAATTCACATCTGCATTTCATGCTAAACACAGTCGTCGTGATAATGCGTCAATTGACACACTTTGGGGTTTCTAGGTAAAATGACTTTTGGGGCTTCTAGTGTTAATATCTATATCCAGCCACTATGTCAAATAATAAAGAAATATCAGGTAGAATATGCCATTTACACTGATGACATAATGCTATACCTTCCATTTAACACATCTAGACCTAACCTGGAACCAATTATATTATGCTTCAATGAAATTGCTCAATGGCTGAGATCTCACTGTCTTAACCCTTTCATGGCTGTTGTTGCCATATGGCAACCTTCAAATTTTCCCCCAAATTTTTCACCGGATTCTATATTCACAAAAATCTGCACACTGTGTGCGAAATGTGATGTGTAGCTGTGCTTGACATCTGAAAAAGACTGTTATATAAAACATCACACCCAGTAGTAAATGAAACTGATGCCAAGACTGTTTTTAATTTTCAGCCATTCAGGACCGTAGTTGCCATATGACAACAGTAAATATTGTTTCTTAGAAATACAATTTTTTTTCAAAAAAACTTTATATTCTGCATCATTTAGCTCAAATCTTAATAAAAAAAAACAGAAAAAAGAATTTCAGTTACAAAACAATTATGTGGACACGAAAGGGTTAATATAAACTATAAAAAACAGATGTACTCTTCGTAACTAGAAACCAAAACTTATTACCACCCATCACCATTGACGTGAATGAAGCGATGCTTGAAGTTAAAGAAGAGGTAAAATATCTGGGAGTTATAATTGACAAAACCCTTAGCTTTGCATCCCATATTAAACTCACCACAAGGGCCAGATATAACAAAATTAGAATGTTACAGCATCTGAAACCTCTACTGCAAAGTAATAAATATAGAACAGTACTACAGCCCATGGTATTCCCATACATAGACTACTGTAATAGTGTCCTACACGGATTATCTAAACAAACCCTACACACTGTACACAGCCTCCAAATGGTCCAACATATGGCTGCATGCATTATCTACAACTCACTCCAAACAGAACACATAACACCAATACTATATGTGCTTCACTGGTTACCAGTCCACAGCAGAATAAAATACAAGATAATAATGACCACAGATATCATTAGAGAAAGACATCATGCTTGGCAAGATAGAAGGTCAACGCAAAAGAGGAAGGCCAGCAATGAGATGGATCGATACAATAACAGCAGCTACGGGTACCAGTCTGTCAACAATGAGTCGCCTGACTGAAGACCGAACACAATTTAGGATAGCTATCCAGAGGGTCGCCATGAGTCGACTCCGACTCGACGGCACTTAACAACAACAACAATGACCACTTTTAAAATCATTAGAAACATAGCTCCCACCACCCTATCACACTTAATCAGGATAACGCCTAAAGATTGCCAAAGAAGAGGACAACTGATAAATACTTTAGTAATGCCAGCTGACTACTGCAAAATGATACAACACACCAGTAACAGGGCTTTCTATTGCTTATCCCCATCCTTATGGAACACATTGCCAGACAGACTTAGATCTATAACCGACTTGACTACCTTCCGTACCGAACTTAAAACATTTTTATTCATTGAGCACTTTGGCAGCAACGAAGAAAACGTAAACATTGACCCAACATAAAAGCCAGAAACCTATTTGATATTTACAAATTTTATCCTCTCCCCCCCCCCCCCTTTCCACTCTAACATGAAAGGATTAAAAATGAACAATTTAGGTCTTTTTTCAGCTGGGAATTGTAAATAAGTTATCAAAAGAGTTATAAACTAATCATGTATATATCTGTGATTTAAATATATCCACACCTGTTACTTTTAAATGTTTAATATGTTATAATGTAATACTGCTGTTTCTAATGTAAACTGCCCTGATAACACGATAGGGAAGTATAGAAGGTCACATACATACATACATACATATATACATAAATAAGCACCCAGAAGCAGGCCCAATAGGACACAGATGTGCATGCAGAAATATAGACCTGCTCTGAGGTACACGCAAATGTGAGCATGTACTTTCTGCAGGTATACGCATATTTTATAAGATATCTGTACATGTCACAACTCTGCCCTAGGGAAAGCCTATACACAGCCTACATATAAGTACACACATTATTGTTGGCATGCATATTTATCTTCGTGTCTACAGCTGTGCAATTTTAGCGAATTCCCTTTTCTGAATGTTAAAGAAGCCTACAGATGGAAAAATCTTTCTAAAATGACTTCCCATACAAGACATTTTACTAAAGTTATTAGATGAATACATAATTTTTCTTGTATGGTCCAGGATGTTTGACTTTTTAAAAACAAACAATAATTGTAAAATATATAAGAAGTATATTTACTAAAATGTGGTAAATTAATGTACTTATCGTGCATTAGGTGTAAAACATTGATGCACGGTAAGTGCAAAGACTGCAGTAAATGTTAGGGGCTTGGCCTGTATTTGCCTTGCATTTATTGCACATGGCAGACACTGATCGGCATTGGCTGATAGCATAAATGTACCCTCACTATCTGCCAGTTCGTGTAATGTGGTGTCCCATCGCTAATCACAAAGCAAACCTCTCACTGCGGCTCTGAGCCAAACCCCTCACATCTGATTCAAAGCCCCCACACCATGGACCAAAACAGCTGACACAAAGTCCCCCAAAGTTCCAACCCCCAATCCAGGCCTTCCTCACTCAAAGTCCTACCTTACAAACCATCCCCTCCAAGTGAAGCCCCCTAAGTGAATCCGCAATGACCACAATCTGACCCTCTCCCCAACCCCCCAGAACATACCCTAGATGACTAGGGATACCATCAGATAAGTCCAGGGTGGATCGAAGGAGGGTTGTGTTTTAGTCCTTGCAGTGTGGGTCTTTGGTTGAGGGGGCTTGGCTCAGGGGAGTTTGGATCAGAACTTCACTCAGGGGGGCTTCACTTAAGGAAGGCTTGGATCCGGGGTCAGGACTTTGATTGGGGGTAGGTCTTCAATCAAGGATTGGGGCTTTGACTGAGGCATTAGGGCTATCATCGGGATGGAATGGGTATCTTTTTTAGGGATGCTAAGTAGCACCTATGCACTTAACAAAACCAGTTGACTTGGTGTTAAGGCATCTGCGCTATCGGTAGCCCTGACAATTAGGCCGGCATTATGAACAATGAATAGCAGGGTTGGATATCTGGGGTGGATGCCCAACCTGTGCTCAGTCCCAGAACGCTATTCCAGTCCCAGCGCTCTCCGCATGTACAGAGTGTTGGAGCAGGGAGTGTTGGAAAGGTTGGGAGAGGGTGAGATGGAGGCAAAATAGAGATGGAACAGGGGCGGAACCATGCACCGGGATGTACAGAGGCCATTCAGGTTGAGCCTCTGTACGTCCTCCAGTACCTGGATGGACTCCCAACTTATTCCACCCCAATGGTGGAATAAGTACTGGACAGTGCAGAAATCATGGCCTGCAACCCCCCTTCCACATTGCTATGCCACAGGAGAGCTCCCACTGCCCTATTCCAGCCTTGGCTGCCCCTGTCAAGGGTCAGATGGCAGAGAAATGGGCCTGGTCTGGGTATTGGGTGCCTCCGGCTGGACATGCCGGTGCTATGGCGATGGGAGGTCACTGCACCGGCATTGTGCATGCTGGGCGCGCAGATTCATGGACGTTCCCAAAATTGATTTGGGCGCACGCTGGGCCATCTAAGTGGCCATTTCTGCAGCCGTGGAAACCTACAGCTCCTGTGGTTGTGGAATCGGGTACAAGTCAGGCCCATCCATGTTTTGAGCATCCCGATGGCCCGACCGTGCATCTTTTGGAATGTGCCTCCACGTGCATGGTAAAGTACCACATGATAGCCATCGGTGCTGGCCAGGTACTTTCTCTGCCCATAATCTGCCCAGTTCCTTACTCAACTTGTATTAAGCAGTTAGCACGAGACTTTTACTGCATGGCTATTTTTAGTACATGCCAATCATTAGTGCAGATTCCCATAAACTATTAGAACATGCAAAAACTCATGCTGATTGCTTTGTCTACTCTAATAAATATCCTCTTAAGTTTCACAATAACCTTGATGGCAATAACAATTTTAATGATCACTGTCTCCCTTGATTTAAAGTAAGCATTTTTCATTCCACAGACTTTGCACAATTTTCAAAGCAAAAGTATGCAAGTGCTTACTCTTTGAAAGTTACCTCCCAAGAAAACTAGCTGCACACATTTACCTCTGTTAATTTATGTGTACTGAAAAATATGTACACTTCTGAATGTTTTTAGAAGTGTGCAAGCAGTCCAAAATTCTACCCCTAGCAATCACCCCCCCTAGAGCAGGTAAAAGAACAAACAAAATGGCAGTATGGGGGTCATTTTATAAAGTTTTTCCATGTGTGAAGTATGTTTTACAAGTGAAAGATGACTCTGATGTGCCGGTGCAGTGGCATCCCATTGCCATAGCACCGGCATGTCCAGCCGGAGGCACCCAATGCCCGGACGCAGAGAGGGCCCATTTCCCCGCCATCTGACCCACGGGAAAAAGCTTGCACCTACATTTTTACAAACCACGCACAGGTGTTCCCAGAGCACAACTTGAGAGAGGCTTTTATGTACACTTGTGTTTTATAAAATGCATCTCTACATCCATAGATTACACGCAACACTTTTACAACTTCTTTGAAGATGGTATAAATTTATGAGAGAACTTGTACACTACTGGAGCTTATGTTATAAAGGCACATAGGCGCCTTTCTTACTTTTTTAAACTACACACAAATATAAAAGATTATCCCAATATCCATATGTAAATACTAAGGGGTCTGTTCCGAGTCATGAATAGTGGGGATGTATGCCCTGCCTGGATGTACATCCCCACTATTTGTCCCCCTTGGCATCCCCATGCAAGACTCCCAGTACGAACAGCGGAGTTGTATGTGGAGCCTTAGATGGAGGTGGGAGGGGGCATGCGGAAGGCGGAGCAAGGATGGTGCATGGGTGGCCGTCACCCTAGACATACAGGGCCAATTCTGAGGTTAGCCCTATGCGTCCGAGATTTTTCAGTTAGATGGGGGACTTATTCCACCTCAAAGGTGAAATAAGTCCCCTTGAATGCGGGGTAGCAGCGGCAGCCAGCGGGGGCAAAGCATGAAAGCATGTAGGAGGTTCCCTGTAGCCAGACTCTGGACATAGGAGGCCGAATTGGGGGTCTGGCTGTGGGAAAAGGACAATCTCGGTGGTGGACGGCATTGTGGCTCTGTAATGGAGCCATGGTGCCATGGCAATGAGACCCCATGACACTGCGGCTCCATTACGGAGCACGGCTAATTTAGCTAGGTACGCGGCTGGGTGTGCAGCTGATCAGAATCGGGGCCAGCCTGCACATCCAGGCTGGTAGACCCAATTCTGATTCCATGGCGGCTAGACACCCTCGCGGGATCAGAATCAGGTCTACCACTGTATGCCCCGATTCTGCTCAGCCGCACAAGGAAATGGACATCCATTTGTGAACAGGCCTCCATGTATTTTTATGATGGACCTCCATATAGTGAGTAATGTAGCCTCGAGCTTTCGTGTCTGCTATTTACACAAAGCCTCACACACTGTGGTCTTGTGGAACTGGTTGTAAGTGAACAGGAGCTTATGGAGAAGAAGGACATTGATGTCCCCCTCCTCCCTACCTACCTATTAAAAAAAAATTAAGAAAATGCAGTCAGTGGATTTTCAGCCCAAAGCAGCTTTCGTTGTCTCTTCTTGTAATGTCATGTGATAGATTCAAATGCATATCTTATTTTAGCCGGATTTTCTGTTTTGGCTTGAGAAAATAAAAGTGACAAAATCTCTTTGGGTGTAATCAAAGTTACTTGACTGTAGCAGGAAATGTATGGAAAGACACCTGCTCTGAGAGAGAGAGCAAATGGATTTAGAACTGAAATTTCAGTAGGAAAATACGAGCGGTATATTCTATGTGAATGAATAGCCCACTCATGAAGCCCTTCCGGGGCTGAATAGAAAGCATTAATGCATCGTATGATTGCACATCCCGTATCTTTTCCTTTTCTAAGCCTTGCAAAATCCAAATAGTTTTTCAAATATCCTGCATCTCTCCTAAAAAGACCTTTTTTGTGATGGTTACTATTTGATGAAGCCCAAATTTTCTGAGATATCTGCTTTTCATAGCCTCAAGCCCTTAATGCATAAAAGCGAGGGTTACTCAAGCCCTTAATGCATAAAATAGTTGTAAATTGCATTACTCTTCCACTTCTTCAAAGTTGCTTATTTCTATTGTGTGTAGTTATCTGATATTCTTGGTAATCAAGAAGTACAGATGTCATCAGATAGAAATGTATTCAGTTGTTTTTATGTTAAGCTTGAGAATTCTCTCTAATACCATTCAACTTGAACCAAGAAGATGACAGTGAGCGGGATATGGCACCCAGTGAATGGCTATTGATTCATAATTGTTCATATCCTCTAGGTATACTCCCCTTCCTTCATTTATTTCTTCACATTCACACAGTAGCCTTTCCATGTGGTCTGGCTAACTGCCTCCACAAATTGAATCACATTGTGTTGTAGCTCAAATTCATTAGAACAGTTGGGTTGACAGGTTTTTCTACTGTACATCATATTTTCTATAATGAACCAGGAAAAGGACGTGCATCCTCTCCAAAAGATCCTTTCTCGATTGCCCAGAGATTCATCAGACACAAAGGGGCCCTTTTACTAAAGCCCAGTAACCGATTAACATGCATTTTAATGCGGGCCAACTGGCAGCTAGAAATGGTAACATGCGGGCATGACAGCAGTCATGTGTTAAAGTGCACAGTAACTGGCCATTGCACGATGGGATGGGGAATGGACATTATGGGTATGGAGAGCACATTGTCATTAGTGCAAGGGCAATATGGCAATCAGAGCAAGTGCACCCAACAACACCTCTATAGATAACATTAGGTGCACCCGGAGGACTGGACTTTGGATGAAATTTAGTAAGCTAATTCTTTTTTTATTATTTTTTTATGCAATTTTAAAAAAAATAGTACAAGAAATGATCATCTTGCAGATAGAGCTAGGTACAGAAATCAAACTATAAGCAAAACCAATCATATAAAAAAAAAGTAACAAAAAAGCACCCAACCCTCAAGTCCTCAACATTAAGGAGGCAGAACGGGTCACAAAACACAAAGTCAAAAAGAAAAGCAGAGACAACCAAGGGGACTTCACTAGCCATTGTCGCCGAATTATTGCCCTACAGGTATAGAGCCACCCTCTGGGGGCCCAGAAGAGGAATCCTGAGTAGCCGGCAGCCTGGAAGAAATAAAGGAGACCAATTGGGTTGGGTCAAAAAAAGATAGCTGTTACCAGCCAACTTTACCAAACATTTACAGGGAAACCGTAAAAAGAAAAGCCCACCCAGTTGAACCATCCCAGGCCGAAGCAACAAAAATTGCTTCCTCCTTTTCTGAGTACCCTAGAAACATCAGGGAACATCCTAATCTGAGAATCCAAAAACAGTTTATTGTAGGTACGAAAAAACAATTTCAAAAGCCAATCTCTGTCGGCCTCTAGCGCAAGAGTGACCAACAAAGTAGCGGTCATCCCAGAATCAGAGGTCAATTTCTCAAAAAATGTAGTCAAATCCAAACTATCAAAGATTAAGGCTGAGAACCTCTCCAAATTATTCACAACCTTAGCCTTAGCAGTAGGCAAATAGAAAGCCTTTTAAATAGGTGGTAAAGATTCAGTCGGAGCCTTCAATACAGAGGTCACAAACTTCTTAAACAACTCAAGGGCCGAAACAGACGTCACCTTAGGAAAGTTTAAAACTCTCAGGTTCTGACTCCTAGTTGAATTCTCCAAAAACTCCATCTTCCTATGAATAACCTCAGAATCTCTAATAAAAATTTAGGTAGTCTCTTGTATCCGATCCAGTCGCTCCTCAAAAGAGGCAACCTTAGCGTTCACGGTAGCCTGACCAGTTTCTTGAAGAACCAATTGCTGCCCAAATGATTGTAACTGCTGAGAAGTAAATTGGAGTTGTGAAGAAATTGAAAGTTCCATAGCAGAAAAAGCTTCCCATAAGCTCTCCATAGTAAAAGTCAACAGTTTCACTATATTTGCAGAGGAACCTTCATAGGTGATGAACCCTTGCCCAGTGTCTCCAGATACAGAGGGCTCAATGAAGAGAAAACCAGCTGTCGAGTTTCAGTCTTCTTCCTTCTTTGCCTCCTCTACCCCAGAATGCTCAGCCAGGGGCCCCTCCCTACGGTTACCCAAGCTGGGGCAGGTCCGCTCTGCATCCAACCCTGTAGCAAGCCCCATGGCAACTCGTGCTCTTGCTCCCGTACCTTCCTGCAGGGTCTTAGTTGCTGGCTGTTCCGGAGGAGAGCGACATTCCGGGCTAAGAGACACATCAAGCCTAGCGGTAGACAGAGGGCCTTCTTCTGCCCCCACCATACCCAGTAGGCTTCCCGGAGCTCCTTCACCCCTCGGAATGAGCCGCATGAAGAAAATTCATGGGCCCACAACCAGCCAGCTTATATCCTCCTAGGGCCTCCACTGAAAACAACTTTGCCTTCCTCTTCTGCCCTGAGTATGGCATGAGGGAGGAAGCAATACAGCATAAAACAAACACTCAGGTAGGAGCTCCAGTAGAGAGATGTTAGCGAGCGTTCATGTCTGACGCCATCTTGCCTAGTAAGTTAATTCTTTTCTGTCTCCATTTCTCATATGGCTGAATGTTTTAATTTTCCCCAGTTTCAATTTCTCTGTGGCTCCATTAGTCACCTTAATATTTCAGAATTATATGACACCTCTAAATTTTTTATTCTTTATGGGGGTCATTTAAGAAGCTCTATTCATCCCTAGAGCTACTCAGCTAGTGCAGCTGGCTTTATTTATTTGGACTGGATGTTCCTGAATTTTAGATTTAGGGGGCTAGTTACTAAGCTGCAATAAAATCTCAGATTTTACCATAGCTTAGTTTACCACTGAAGTAACTAATCTGTGGAAACTCAAATCGCAGGTTATTAACTCACATGGTAAAAGAAATACACAGTGAGACAGAGTCTTTCTATCTGGTGCTTTTGCTGCCTGAGCCCTTCTTGTTTGGGGAGCAACACTAGCGGGGGATGTGCCTTGCAGGCGATGGAGTCAGCAGCCCCCGCTCCTCCTGTGACATAGACAACCAGATGCCCCTGGAGCAAGAGCAATATCATCTAGACCTGCGTCCCTTGGGCCGTGGCCCGATGCAGCGTACACAAAGGGGCAGGCTATGCCCCTTCGGTGAACCGACAGGGAAGCAACGCACAGCCGGAGTGTGGACTATCTCCAGGTACTTTGTAGTGACTTTGTTTTCTGTTCCTAATGGGTAACCGCAAGGCTAAAACAACTGTGAAAGTTACATCTGCGGATTTGGCCTTAGTTAAGACCGTGGGCGCATTAGATAAGCATTTCACTCCATGCACAGGTCAATTGGACTTGCTAGAAGAGGTGTCTCTCAGTCCAGCACAGCAGGCCTCTCCGTCTTTTCCCCACTTGGCACAGTAATACGTATTTATTTTTTGATTCTTCATAATTAGAAACATTTTTGGTAGGGAAGTCTAGTGAGGTTGGTTCCAGTAATATTCAGCCAGATTGAAGTAGAGGATCTCCCCTTGATCTCCTAATTATTTTCCTGAGATTTAGTTTCTTTATTGAGTGGACTCTGTTTCCTCATTGATGTTCCCTCTGCCATCTCCGACCCTTACTGGAGCCTAAGACTTATGCTCTGTCTTCCAAGCCCTTATTACTCCACTCTTTGACTACGCTAATATCATCCTACATGGTCTTCCTGAATATACTCTCCATCCTCTGCAGTTGGCATTGAATACTGCGGCACAAACCATCTATGGAGCCTCTAGATGCAAACATGTAACCCCTCTCCTATTTCATCTTCACTGGCTCCCAATAAGCAGTCAACTCAAGTACAAAACTCTGCTGATAACTTTTAAAATTCTTCATTACCTATCCGCATCCTCCCTGGAAGATCTCCTACACTGGACTCCTGACAACAGAGCAAGAAAATCAAATATGACTAACACTCTCACCATCCCACATACAGCTAGAAAAAGCTCCCAATTTCTCAATAACAGGGCCTTCTCCCTCTTCGCCCCTATACTGTGGAACTCCCTACCTGCTCCTATCCGTCTCATTTCTGATCTGGCCACCTTTCTCAAAGCAATCAAAACTCACATATTCCATCTTGCTTTTGACCACGTAACATAAAGCCCAGTCTGTCAATAACATACTCTAGATTCTGTTATACTGTAAATAGTTCACTATTCTTACTTGTAACTGTTAATGTAAATTTGTTAATTGTATTATATCTTGTTCACATGTTCAATGTAAACAGTTCCATGTATTAAGTAAACTGTGTATATTGTAAACCGTGCTGATCATGAATAGTGCGGTATAAAACCAAATAAATAAATAAATGTGGGCTACTGCTATTTATTTTCTGATATATTTTCTTTGTTTTGTATTGATTTTGAATTTTACAGTAATGTCTTGCATGATTATTTTGTATACTGTAACACCGTGCATTTGTGCCACGGAGGTATTTAAATATCTCTATCATATCTCTTCTATCCTGCCTTTCCTTTAAAGTATACATATTGAGATCTTTAAGTTTGCCCCCATATGGCTTATAATGAAGACTACTCACCATAAAAGGTAGCCACCCTTTGCACCGACTATATCCTTTTGAAGGTGCGGTCTCCAGAATTGCACACACTACTCCAAATGAGATCTCATGAAAGACTTATACAGAGGCTCCGTTTTTTTGCTGGCCATTCCTCTCCCTATGCACCCAAGCATCCTTCTAGCTTTTGCTGTCACCTTTTCTACCTGTTTAGCTACTTTAAGATCATCAGACACAATCACGCTCAGGTCCTGCTCTTCTTTTGTGGACGGAAGTACTTCACTCCTTGTACTGAACCTCTCCCTTGGATTTTGCAACCCAAATGCCTGACCCTGAATTTTTAGTGTTAAATCTCAGCTGCCAAATTCTCGACCATTCTTCAAGCTTAACTACATCCCTCCTCATGTTATCTACTCCTTCCTAATTGTCTACTGTATTGCAGATTTTGGTATCATCTGCAAAGCAAACCTTACTCGACAGCCCTTCCACAATGTCACTAACCAAACCATTAAGAATCAGATCAAGGACAGATCCCTGTGGCACACCACTGGTGACATCCTTTTCCTGAGAGTGAGCTCCATTTACCTGTACCCTTTGTTGCCTCCCACTCAACTAATTTCTAACCCAGTCAGTCACTTTAGGGTCCATCCCTAGGGTGCTCAATTTATTTATAAGTCGACTGTATGGAATGGTGTCAAAGGCTTCACTGAAATCTAAGTACACCACATCTAGTGTTCTCCCTTGGTCGAACTCTCTGGTCACCCAGTCAAAGAAATCAATCAGATTTGTCTGACAAGCTTTGCCTCTAGTTTGTTGCTAGTAGGGATGTGCATTCATTTGAAACAAAATCAGAAATGTCAGTAATATTTCCTATTGTGTTTCGTATCATTTTCGAATGAACATGAACTCCCCTGAAATTTCATCACTTCCCATCTATCACCAATAGTGTTCAATACTGCTTAATAGTGCACACGAGCCATAGCACATGCTATTTGCATATGTGTATACTACTGTATACTAGTGTATACTGTTGCATAATAGGGTGTGCTATGGCTTAATAGTTTGCTCTACTGCTGAACAGGTCACACTGTTAACTGAGAGCGTGCACTATTAGAGATAGAAGGAAACTGGCAAAATTAAAGCAGAACAAAATGAAAAAAATCTGCAAATGACATGGGAAACTGAATGAAACAAAAGGTTTTGACCTGTACATCCCTAGTCGGGAGCAGACCTGAATCTTAATGTATAAAACCAGCACATGTACCCATCTTTTATAAAATACGTGTGTAAACCACAGCTTCATCAAGCTCCAGCCAGACTCCATCTGCTCAGCATGCTCCTGTATTGAGTGCTCTTTTAGTCATGACCTAATTTTATAAAAGGCCTTTTATGCTTGTAACTTGATGCTCTATGTGTGGGAAAGGTTTATAAAATTATCTCCATGGTGCTGATGAAAATTCTTATAGACCTCGCTGGTAGTACAGATAATGCTGGGGGTGGGGGGTAGGGGTGCCACCCAACTGTATGGATAGCAGCAATATTCATTTCAGCCCGCTATATGTAAAGCTAAGTGCTTTCATTGAAGACAGATAAAAGGCTATCCTTGATTAAATCACTTTGCTCTTAAACTGCTGTAGAGTGGCAGTGGTCGCTGGTCTCTCTCTTCAGCACTACAGTAGTGATGCTGGATATACATAGAAAATAAAGGCTGTAGCATTTAAAAATGGATCTGTACATTTATATCTGAGGCAATAGAGGGTGAAGTGACTTGCCCAAGGCCACAAGGAACATTAGCGGGAGAACAGGATTCGAACACTGTGCTACTCCTCCAGTTTAGAGTATGCAGGGGTCTGCCTCTCCACCAAGAAAATTTTATTCGATCACATTTTCAGTACTTTTAGCAAAATGAGACTATGATAGATGGTCACAATTACTTCGAGCATGCTTCTTCTATTTTTCTCATTACCTACTCATTAGAAAGTAAAACATTTAGAGAAATATATTCCCTACAAAAGGCGATGCATTACAAACCATCCAAAAAGATGAGGCAAAAAGAAATTGACTTAAAATATATATGGATCAATGTTCAGACCCAGTGATCAGCATATGTTTTAAAACGCTGGCTGTACCATTTTAAAAAGTGCATCTTTTCAGTGCAATGAGCAATGCACTTGCTGTAGGTGGTTATATGTATAGTGGGGATATTCGACTGCTATACACTAGCTAAGCGGTGTACTTCAGTACTGCTTTCTAAAGCACCCATACGAGTACTCAACCACTTAGCTATATATGTAGTAGCTGAATGTCACCACTGTTCATATAGTTGGCCATCACTGCCCACACGCTACTCTAACTCCACCCTGGCACTACGTGGAGAATGCCAACGTGCTTAGATTTTCATTAGCATTGTCTGTACTGCCAATACAATTATTCTTTCACAGTCTCCAGTAAAAATATAAGTTCTTTTGGATACAGCCCTATAGGGTTTTTTTTGAAAGTGGTATATAATTATTTTGGCTTTGAAAAATGCAGAAATACTTCCACGAGCTCTCATTCACAGCTAACCAGCATTTGTACTCCTTTCATTTTAGCTCCTCTCCAATCCAATCTAGCCATCCTCTGGCAGACAGTTGTAAACTTCCATTCCTGACTCTGTTGGGGGGTGCTCCGGAGATGGAACCAAGAGTACGCATGTGTTGATTGCTCCTGCAAGAGGCCCATCTTTAATGCAGAAAATCATTGTCCAAAGCCGCTAAAAAATATTGCACGGCATATGCATATGAAAAGGGGATGTCCAGCAGCACAGTTTGGCCAGAGCAGGGGCAGAGTCGCAGTGACAGAGTCGCAGTGAACATGAGTATTTTCTAAAATACACGTATAGATGCATAGAGCACATGCACATAGTTATAACTTCTTTGGAGTAGGCATACGCTTATGCAAGAGCATTTGTTAGCTACTGGGGGTCATTGTAGAAATTTTGGGCTCTTTTACTAAAGTCCATTTGATCTTTGCACTTAATGCATATTTAGCACTAAAACTAAGTGGTGTTACTTGCACCCACACTAATGGCAACATTGGAACAGCTCACAATTATGTCCCCTTGTGCTAACTGCAATATGCTCTCGACACCTACTCTCCGCCCCATCACCTCGTTGTGTGATTGGCAGTTAGCACACAAATCAGCCTATGGTAACTGTCATGACCCCATAGTGACAGTTACCAATGGCTCTTGCGCACAGTTCCCTAATAGAGCAGCCATACAAAAAGGGTATATTCCATATTTGTATCTGTTATTATTTCAAATATATTTTCCAGTCACTGTTAAAATTTGGATTCACTTAGTTTTTGACGTATTTTTCAGATATGTCCCCATCTCTAACTTTCTGGGGGTTCTAGATAAAGCTTACACATTCTTCTTCAGTAGGATTGTATAAGGCCAACACAAAGGACGTCTTTCACGAACATGAGCTAACTGGAAGAGCGTGTTCTGGCATATGCTAAAGGCGTGCTGGGACGTTCGTTGCTTGTTACCGCAGGGTCATGACAGCACGGGATGATTTCCGCGCCAATTGTGCAACCTGTGTTAGAGGCGCAAGTGGGTGGTGTAGGGGCAGGGAGTGGGCATGGTGAGATTGGTGCAGGTGGTGCTGTATACATACCGCACACTAACTGGATTAGTGCCGGTTCACCTAACACGGTTTCAGCAGGTGGCGTTAGGTACCCGGCACTAATGCAGAATGCACTATGTGATAGGGCTCCATGTTAAATGCCACGGAAATTCTTTCTATGCCCCCATCAGTTAACATGGAGGTATTGCTAAAACCTGTCATACATAGCTAAAATCTGTCGCTTCTTTATCTATAACATTGGCAGAATTCATCCCTTTCTTTCTACACACACTACTAAGACAGCCATTCTTCAGTCACTTCCTGTCTAGACTATTGCAACTTCATCCTTGCTGGTCTCCCTCTGAATCATTGTTCTCCCCTTCAATCTGTTCAAAATCAGCTATGCGGCTAATCTCCTACCAGCCTAGAAAGGCTCATATTACCCCTCTTCTCAAGTAGCTTCATTGGCTCCCTATCCATTTCCATATCTAGTTCAACTTTCTCCTACTGAGCTATAAGTGCATTCACTCTGCAGCTCCTCACTGTCTCTCCTCTTTTATCTCTCTCTTCCTATACCTCTCCTGGGGAACTCCGCTCTTCTGTCACATCACTTCTATCTGTGTCCTTCTCTTCTACTACCAACTCCAGACTTTGATTCTTCCATCTTGCTGCTGCTCATGCCTGGAATAAACTACCTGAGTCTGTACTTCAGGCTTCATCTCTGGCCCTTTCCAAATCCAGGCTGAAAACTCACCTCTTCGAGGCTGCTTTTGGATCCTGATCTGCTTAGTCTCCTGTGTGTTTCCTTACCACTCCCCTAGATATATCCTTGTCCTCAGCTGCTGTGTCGGTCTAGACAAGATCGTAAGCTCCGATGAGCAGGGACCATCTTTTACATGTGTCCGTACAGAGCTGCATATGCTTTGTAGCATTATACAAATGATCAGTAGTAGTAGTAAAGTTTGGTTTGTCTTCATTTTAAATTAAGTTTTTGCATTTTTTGTATTTTTTCACATATTTATGTTTGTACAAAGATTATATTTCATATCTAATGTACATGTGTCAATTTGTAGGAATGCACGTGCATAAGCAATTTGGATGTGCAAAAATGTTTTAGACGTGCAAATGAGATGAATTTGCCATTACGAATGCACACCCCTATCCTTCACTAATACTGTAATCTTTATCTTTATCTTTATTAAACACTTTATATACCGCCCTTGTCAAAACATGAGGGCGGTTTACAATAAAATATAGATGCTAGCGTCAGAAAAGAAAGGAACTCCATCAAAATAAAGAGAAAGAAGGGCCGAAGGGGCCACCAGAGACAAGACAGTAAATCCAAAGACAATAATCAGACAAATCAGAAATCAGCAGAGGACAGACAAACGAAAGACTAACAAAATCAAACAATAATCAGACAAATCGGTAAGTCAACAGAAAACAGACAAACGAAAGACTAAACAAGGTGCCCATGGTATGTCTTTCATATGCAATACTCTGCCCTTTATTCAAGCCTTTCCTATTGACCAGGGAGCAATAGGTTAGGACAAGAGTGTTCAAAGTTATTATATGTGAACAATGATTTCTGGAAATTGATTGAAATCATTTTAATTTAAGTATGCCAAGCACACAGAAGGTGTTGTGTCACCCAGTCAGACTGGAAGATTTTACCTTTTCTGACACAAAACATAACTCTCTGCAAATAACATGCACCAAAGAAAATCATTTTAAACTATAGGTTGTTTTGAGATTTAATTGCTACAGAAAGATCACAGAAGATATGCAATGTGTTCTGTACTTTAATGTGAGTAGGCAAAAGTCAAAGAGGATTCTGTGGAAAGAAAAGAGGAGTGTTAAGGTGACAGATATCATGTGTGAGAGATGTTTGCTTACCTAGAAGCTATCCTAGCAGTGCCAGAATATAGCTATCATGACAACAGCTTGGGAAGAATGGGTACACATCAGCAATGAAGCCTGTGGCATTACAAACCAGCTGCATATAAGTGAAAGGCCTCGTGGTTGTGATAGCCACTCTTATTCCCTACAGATTACTTAACTGCATATATGTGCAATCAATTGCCCCCGAAACGGATGTAAATTGGATCACCTCATAAAATCCTGTCATGCTGTGTTATGTCTGCTGTTCCTGATCGGAGAAAACAATATGTTTAGCCCTTCTGAGAAAAGTACTTATTATCTGAGCAATGCGAAGAGGTGGTTGATTGGTTTATTTCCAGATTGGCTTGGAAGCTTTCAGGTGAAGAAGGTGAAGGCGGTGAAGACTTCCAAGTGGCAGGCTGCAGCTGAGTGTCAAATTGATGATGTTGGTGGACAGCAATCTCCTTTTCTAACCTAAATCTGCATTTGCTTCGCTCCTCAGACAAATCTGGAAACTGGGGCCTAGGCCTGAAGATCCTCTGCAGAGGGTACATCCTCCTCTTTTGCCTCTCCTTCATCTAGAGTACACAGGAACCACTTGTGCATGCCATTCATTGTAGAAAGCCTACCTTCCACCAGCAACATCAGATCCTCCACCAACGGTATAGCCTCACACAGAGACGGACACACTGCCACGTGCACAGAGATGCAATGATTGAGAAGAAAGGCAGAGAAATAGGGGGAGACAGAAGAAGCAGGCAGACAATGACACAGAAGTATAGGTGAAGGAGTCTAAGAAAGAGGGAAGGGGGAAAGAATCAGAGACCATACAAGTGGATTGGCTACTGTTGGAAACAGGATACTGGGATTGATTAGTCTGACCCTGAATGGTATGTCTTATCTCTTTAAACTCTTATGCAAGTAAACAGAATAAAAAGGAGGGCAAAAGGAAGCAGAAGACAACAAAGTGACCGCAAACTTGCCAATAAATCTCCACCACTATCCGGCAATTTATGCACCAAGTCTCAAAAGACAAGCTGATCCAGTGTAGCCCATTTTCTATGACAGATATAAAAGTGTTCACCTATTTAGGAAAACATAAGCTCATAGTGATGTTATAAAATATGCAACACATGCCTACATGCATGTTCCATGCAGTAAATGCCCATTCTCTGCCCAGAATATGCTCTCATTGACCTATGTACACACATATTACATCTGCTTTATAAAATGACATGCCCTGCATAATTCCTGATAATCGCCTGCATATGCCATTGCAGTGCTCATACTTGTAGCATAGTCTTTATAAAATTACCTCTAAAATGTATAAATGTAACATAACACAAAAGAACAAATCAGAAAGCACGGCAGGTTTAGAATGACAAAGCCAACATAATTTCTCAGTAGTAAGTTTAGCTCTGAATAATTTAATAAGGGTCCATAAAACTCTGTGGGCAATGAAATAGAGTGATTATGCCACTTTAGCTGGAAACGAAGCTCTCACAGATTAATCCCAAGTGTTCCCAAGAGATACACAGGGTGCCACACTCCAACTCAACTTTTTATACTTTTTCCAACTCAATACATTCATACGGCTTCTTTCACATCCATAAATTATAAAAGCAGAAGTTGGATGAGCAGATCATTAAAGGCATTAGATAAGACATGCAGATCAGAATTGAAAATCCAGTACACCGTGTATTTTAGAAACTGCTCTGCTGAAGGTGGAGACATTTCTTAAATCTACTTACAGAGGGCCCAGGGAAAGCCATTTTTAAAAAGATACCAGTGTGAAAAAGCGGCGGGGAAATTCTGGCAACCTACACACCTCCATGCTGCCATTTCAAAATGGGGCTGTGTAAGTATTGGCAGTAACACATGTGATGAGGCCATTTTGCAAGCGCAGATGTGAAGAGGACACACTTTTTCAATATCTAGAGGGAAATAGACATTGAGGGATTGGGGGAGATAACCCCCTAAATCCCTCCTGTAAATTGATAGCCAACTAAAGCACTTTTTCAAGACTTGTTCATTTATTTGTTAGACATTGGGCAAGCCTTCTGATCTGGATAAAATTCAGCTTTTTCCCACTAGACTCAAGTAAGACTGAAGTCTGCTTAACTTGATCTTAACAGTGAATTCTTTACAAATAGCCGTCCAAGTCCATTGCATCCTTCACAAGCCATTCTCTCTTGTGTATTAACTCATTTGCTTACACTGTTAATAAGCAGAAGGGGGTTTAAATTTTTAGCTGTGCACCATTCATCATATCTTCTCCTCCATATCCCAATTTGTCCTAAATAGTTTCTTTGGATACCTGGAATTTCAAGATCTCCAAAGTTACAATAGATGTATTCACAACTGTGATATATCTATGCATATCTGATTCATGTTGAGTTGGCGCCCACCTCAGTACCATGAAATAAAATTAAATCCGCCAGATAATTAATGACTGCAACTGACCAGGCATGTTATTAACATCACAGGATCCCTTATATTCAGCTTATTGTGGAGCATGTAATAACGGTGCATGAAATAAACTTATTTTCGTAGATGTGTGGGTAACATAATAACTCATAAGTAACTTAGCTACAACCAAGCTGTGACTCATGTAGTGGAAAATAGCTTTGGTATTTCATGCTGGGACATTGTTTTCCCCCTAAAATTTTGTTTCAGAATTCTTTTTCAGCTGCTGTTGTTTGAAAGGACACTTTTAAGACTAGTATAAAAGGAGTGAAAGATTTTAGAAAGAAGGAATATTGTTAGCTTAATATTTATATAACATTTTAGTGGTGACTTTTTGCTTTTCATATTTTTTATTATTTTTTTATTATTTTGAATGCATTAGATCCTTGACGTGACACACTGCATAGTTTGACATTTCTTTATAGTGAATGTGGAATTTAACAAAATCAGACAGTCCCTATTGCTTGAATTTTAACATGCGTGTAGTTGCAGTTTGAAGTAAAGCAAATGTAACAAAGAATTTTCAGGCTCAGAAGATAAAAAGGAATCTTCTACTTTATGCTATTGCTTTAGACATGTATTTTTATTGATTTAGATACATTTATTTGATATTCTACCACTCCTAATAATAAGTACAAGGCAGATTATTTTTATAAAATTGCTCCCAAATGGATTTCACTTTTTATGTAATCTGCCTTTTCATGCGTGTTAAAGGGATTTTATAATATTACTCCAGGTGTTGCACACATAAGTATAATGAAAGGAAAGAACATACTTTTATATTTCCCAGGTACAGAGGCAGAATTTTGGGTGTGAGCACTTTACACAATAACATCTACGCCTGCTCATGAATAGGTATAAATGCCAAGAGCTACAATTTAGCTGCAATTACTGCTGGCTTGATTCTAATATTTTTAAACGACACAGAGAGGGGAATTTTAGAAGGGACATCCAAGTATAATCTGGAACGTCTAAGCCAGAACATCTGGAAAAAAAAGCACACAAACAGGAAGTTGGCATCAGGTGGTACAAGGGGTGGAAGCAAACAGCCCTGCGGTGCTGAGGTTTTAAGGTAAGCACCGCGGGGCTCTTTCCAGCCATTGCTACCGCTGTAGGTCCCATGGAGGGGTGGCAGTGGCGACAATAGGTACTGCAGGGATAAGCTTCACCTAGGGCACCTCATCTTCTTGCACCGGCCCTGATGCCCAATATGGACATCTGCGGGGGCAACTACATAGACATCCCCAGAACTGTTTCTCAGACCCTAGACATCTAGAATAGCCTAATGGTCAGCCTAGTTTATATCCCATCAGTGCTTTCATTGATGTTGTATTGAGTACTGGGGATGATGGAGTACTATCTTCTCTACACCTTCTAGATGTTTTCCAGCACTTTTCAGGTGCCTGAAGCAGATCTAAAACGTAGACATGTCTGAGATCATGCAGGGGCATCCAACTTCCTGGAAATGCTCTGGCCATGCCTCCACCACACCCCCATTCAGACTTGGACATCCACAGAGCCGGCTTCTAAAATTGCTCTGGAGACATCTGTGTGCTTTGGACGTCTCTGTGCCCATTTTCTGATGTCCAAAGCATGAATAGGGCCTCCATAGGCACCAGTGGAGGTAATTATATAAGAAACCATCTATTTTTAGTCAGCTAGAAAGCACTTAAATCTTAATATTTTAGGAACTATTTTACTAAAGGCCACTAACTGATTGATGCCTGTTTTAGCATGTGGTAACTGGCAGCCGAGCTTGACAGCTACCAGCAGCAAAAACCCACAAAATAAGTGGCCATTATGTACTAGGGAGGAAAATGGGTATGTTAAAGGTGAAGAGCACATAGCTGCTAGCATGAGGACAATTGCTGTATACTCAGTGGCAATGCAGTCGTTAGCATGAGTGCACATATTAATACCTCTATGGGCATCGTTAGGTGCACTCACGTTGATTGCATCACATATTCCAGTGCTCGATCATGCACTAACTGCCAGGAACTTGCTGGGCACACCCCAGACAGGTTGCGTACTTACTGTGCATTTGTTTTGCCAAATAATTGCATAGTAACTGCAAACTTTAGTGAAAGGACCCTTAGTCATTGGTGTGCATGTGGCCACGTCGGAACATAAATGCCCTCTTTTATTCTAGATATTAGTTTGCAAGTATGCATACAGATCCAATGACACATACTTTGATTGTGGGCATGCAGATGGGTAGAGTTTAGGTGGCTATTATTGAATTAACCATAAGGCTACAAATCATAATAAAATGAATTTCAAGACAATGTAGCCATTGCCTTACACAGGCATAACAACAATTAATGTGTTTACATGGAGTGTTTACAAGAAGGCTCTTTGGTGACTGAGGCAGTGCAACTCTATGGAATTAGAGACTGAAATCCAGTGGTTGGAATATTGGTCTAGTAATGACCTGGGCTATTAGTGGTCTGAAGTGTGATGAAAAGCTATTGAAACTGGGGTGGATTTAGTCCACATTTACATCGTTCATATTGATTACATTGTATCTGGAACTGTATTGCGGGATAAAGAAAGTCCTTCATTGCTAAAACACCTGGAGTTGGGTATTCATTGGGATTAGTAGTGACTTTGGTGAAGTTGTTTCCAGAAATATCACACTGTGGTGTTTATATGCCACTAAAAGTATCCTGTTGCTTCATGTCAGTTTGATATTTTATTTAGTGTTGAATGATTTGAGTATGTGAGTAGGTGAATGTGTAAGGGGTTGTTCAATTATTGAATGTGAATGTATTTGAAAATAATGTATACATTTTTCATTAATTTTTAAGTACTGATTATTGTTAACAATTAAGAATATAAAATATATACAAGTGTTTCATTAAAATATCACATTGCTTTGAACGAATAAACATTGGTTTCTGACGATTGGTAAATCTATTAATTGTTGCTATGCCTGTGTAAGGCAATGGCTATATTGTATAGAGTTTGGGTGACTCATGCATAAATTATAAATTCTTAAATGTATATGCATTCTTGGCGCAGGAATTTGCATCAGCTCAAGAGCTCATGTAAGTGATCACACCTTAAATGAAAGCAGTTTTTGGCCACTTACATTAGTATTTTATAAAGAAAAGTAGGTGTCTTCTTTTGTTTATAAAGTAGACTCAAACTAGGTGCAATTTGGCTATCTTAAAAGAGTCTCCTACTTCTCAAATTACTCTATGGGGCTCTTTTACTAAGGTGTGGTAGGCAGTTATAATGTGTGTAGCACACTTTAAACCCCCACAGTAATTGCTACTGAGGGGAATGTGCAGACAGTATTGTGAAAAAAACTGCACTTGTGAAAGGGGGGAGAGGTGGGCGTGAGATCTGAATAGTAAGGAGTGTGTCAGCCAGTGACAAGTAGTGAACATGATAGTGTCACATGCTAGCTGCTTCAGGAATCTCAACAGAATGTTGTCTTTAAATACACTCTTATCCCTCTGATATATTCACTGATAATTCAGTTCCCTCCTGATAGAGCTCCAGGATGCATCTAGTTTGCCTATGTCTTAATTCAGCCCGGAACAGAAGGTAAATTTTGCTGCAGCACTTTTACAAATTTTTAACCAATTGGTGAAACCCTCTCTAAGATATGCAGGCTCTGTAAAATATGATAAGTTAGGCTAGGATCTGCACACTCTATTTGACCATCTATCCATTGTAACACGGAAGATCTGCCCTCTGCCTCAGAAGCACAGAAATCTGCTGTTTGCAGTTTAGATTCTGACAGGCAGGCAAGTCACAAGGTTCCCAGTTACCATAGGCAACGTAAACAAACTCAGACACGAGGTCTGCAGTCACGCCTAGCTAGTAAGCATTCCCCAGCTGCTGATGAAAACGGCTTTCACCTGTGCAAGGGAATGCCCAAGAAGCTGTATAAAAAATGCTCAGTGCAGTCAGAGTTAGACTGGCCGGACACGAGAAACTTGCAAGACTGGCAAGACAAGGGAGACTTGCAGGACTCAGAAGAAAGCTCAGAATATTCAGGAAATACAGACACAGAGTCAGAACTGCCTGAAACTTCTAGCAGGAAGTCACAAAGAAATTCACAGAAAGAAACAAGGAGAGTTTCACACAGAGAGGTTAGCTGTAAGAAGCACTTACCTCTGACGCAGCTTGAATTTCCTAAGCACCGGGCTGTGCTGAATGGATGGGAGGCAACAAAAGGCAAACCGTATGTATCTGAAAAGCATGGCAGCTTAAAACAGTTACAAACCCTAGAGAGGGAAAGAAATGCTATTGAAGATGTGTGTATGTCTGACCCTGAAGAGTGTGTGCCAGTGAAACCATGCAAAAGATTTCCAAGGGAGCAATCTTCATATAATAGAAGAGAACAGTGTTATGGTTTGCAGCCAAATGTAAAAGGCAGGAAGTTTAAAAGTTTTAAGGATAAAGCTTACTCAGAGAGTCTCTCCTTCCTGCTATTACAAGCTATATGACAGCTATTTGCCCTGCTGTGAAGAAGGCTGTTCAGAGAGCACTGATAGAGATACGGGACTAAGAAGGGTGCAAACTTTCTGTTCTAATGAAAATACTGTAAATGATAAAGCAAAGTGTGAGCCTATGATTACAGAGGCTGATATTGAAATCCCATGTGATGAAGCCATGGATTGTATGCTGTTGTTATCCGATATGGTTTCCTCCTTATGCTGAAGCCAGGATAAGAGTGCCTTGTGAGTGCTGAGAAAGCTAAGAAGAGACAGCTAGCATATCGGATAAGCTCTATACTGTGATTTATGAGTTCTGTTGAAGCAAGATGCTATGTTTAAGTTTTCTTCAGTTTACCAGAAGTATGGCTGTATCCTGAGTTTTTTTGTATTATAACCTTTTTGAAAATCCAACCCCGGGAGGGGAATAAAAATCCTTTTGAAAAACCTGACCACTTGACTCACAACTACAACTTTCTATAAGAAAGGTCATGCCCAGCAGTCTGGCTGTTAGCTTAGGCCACAGTCCAGTTCCTGCTGGTGACATAAATGGTGTAGTATTTTGGATTTTTGAAAAAAAAATACTACAAAAGGCTTTCTTCAAAGAGGATACAGCTGGCTGAAAAAAAAAGCCAAGTGAAGAAAATCCTGAGGAAGAAAAACCTGGTTTGGAGTTTTTCCACAACTGGATTCCCACATCCTGACCTGGAAGGAGGCGTGGACAAGAACCTTTCTCAACGCGAGATCCTACACCGTGCTAAGGTACAAGTAGGTGGGCACGGGTGGTGAGGATATTTGAGAAAGGAGAGGAAATTTGTACCTTGAGAGGCAGGCAGAAAGGAAAAAAAAAAAAATTGTACCGCACTTGGTGGGCCCTGATTTTTTTCTTCCCTGCAGGTACGCTGAAACGCCGCGATGGATCCCCAGGAGATGCGAGAGTGGATGGCAGCCCAGTGGAAAGCCCAGAGTGAGCTTATGAGACTAACACAAGAACAAACTATGGCAGCGCTAACCGCGCAGCAACAGCCACTCTTGGACTTACTAGCAGCTCTAGTGAAGAGGACGCATACAGCAGACGAAGCTGGGACACTATTACCACATGTGATAGGACCACAAAACTGCAGTGCATTGGCACTAGGACAATTGCAAAGTACTGATAACTTTGATGACTACTCAGATGCTTTTGAGAGAATTGCGGAAGCGGCTAAATGGCCACTAGACCAGTGGGCTGTGAGGTTCGCAATGTCCCTGATCTGAAAGGCATTGGCGGACTACAAGGCTATGCCCGCAGGCCTAGCATCCAGTTACCCGGATGTAAAGCTAGCAGTAAGGGATAGGTTAGGATTAACTTCTATTCACTACCGGCGTCTGTTTAGAGAGGCAAGGCTCATGCCTAAAGAAACGCCGAAAGCATTAATGCAGAGATTAAAAGGCTTGGCAACAAAATGGTTTGCTCCTGAAAAAGCAACTGTTGAGTCTTTGATGGACGCAGTGCTTCTCGAGCAATATTTTGAGGCCGTACCACCAGAGGTCAAGGCTTTCTTATTGTTACAAAAATGTAAATCCACTAAGGAAGCGGCTGAACTCACAGAGTGCTATTTTGAAGCAGAGTTAGCCGGGACTTCCAGGGATAACGTTTTGAGGGTAACAGGCATGGAGAGAATGCCAGGATTTAGAAAGGCCTGTAATTATGTGGTACATGAGAAAAGTGGGAAAAAGTATGATGTTATGAAATGCTTTCACTGTGGAAAAACTGGTCACATACGCAGGGAATGTAAAGAGCGTACCGCCCTTATCTCAGGAGGAGAGAGACACACAGGGAAGGGATTTGTGCTCGATGTCCAGGTGGAAGGGGTAGATGCTGTAGCGCTCCTTGATTCAGGAGCAGACCAAAGTATGGTCTCCCACACAATGTGGCAGGCTATTCTGGCTCATAATCCCACCGTCCTCTGCAAAACAGGCCAGGGTGTGCGAGTGAAGTGTGTGCATGGGACCTCATCATATTACCCATTGTATAGTGTGCTTGTGGAAGGGCTAGGTACTAGTGAGGAAGTACCCGTGGTGGTGATCCCAAACCTCCCGAGAGAAATCGTGTTGGGGGGGGGACTGGCCTCCTTTTCGGAAAGGCCTCAAGGAAGGTCTAAGCGAAAGAACAGGCTTAATTTCCACTAGGTCCCAGAGTAAGGCCTCAGGGGCAGGGACAAGTTCGCTAGCTGAACCTGAGGAAGTGCCCGAGGGTAGGGACATATCCCCAGAGCGAGAGGCTAGCCTAGATAGGGAACCACAAGACACACTTCCCTCTAATGAGGATTTAATTAACCTTCCTAAAAAGACTAGGAAGAGTAAGACTGAAAGGCGCCAGGAAAGGAGACATAGGTCGCAGGGAAGGGCAGACCTGGAAGCCGGGGAGGGATTACCTTGGGTGCCAGCCGAGCTGGTGAAGAAATTCCCTTCCTTCCCTAAAGAGCAGCAGGGTGATCCAGCTTTAAAAAGGGCATTCGAGTATGCTCAAGAAGCTAGGACAACCTTACCAAGATTCTTCCTAGAGGGAGAATTGTTATATAGGGAAAGTGCTGATCCGAGAACAGGTACCGTACGTAAGCAGCTGGTGGTGCCAACTACCTTTAAGTCGGTAGTCATGAAATTGGCACACGACCACCCCGTAGGCAGTCATAAAGGTGTCCAAGGGACATTAGATCAGATTCTGGCTCGCTTTTATTGGCCGGGAGTATTCAAGGAGACAACTCGATACTGCGAATCCTGTCCCACGTGCCAAAGGGTCACGGCTGCCAAACCGAAGCCAGTACCGATGGTTTCACCACCCACCATTGCAACTCCAGTGCGGCGATTAGCAATGGACATTGTAGGGCCCTTAGTGAGAACACCGAGGGGTTTTCAATATATTTTAGTAGTCATGGACCATGCAACTAGGTTTCCGTGGGCCATACCCCTGCGCAATATTTCCGCAAAGACCATATCAATAGAGCTCATAAAGTTGTTTTGTGAGATTGGGTTTCCCCAGGAGATTTTAACTGATCAAGGGACAAACTTCACCTCAAAACACTTGGCCATGCTTTGGGATGCCTTTGGGGTGCGTCATATCCGCACCTCAGCATACCATCCCCAGTCCAACGGACTGGTGGAAAGAATGAATCAGTCATTAAAGCAGATGTTAAGGCGGAGCCTAGCGAGGAATATGGTTGAATGGGATAATGTACTTCCCTTCGTCCTTTACACGTGCCGAGAACGCGTACAAGCATCATTAGGGGCTTCCCCATATGAGCTGTTATTTGGTAGGGCTCTGAGAGGAATCCTGGATATCCTTCGGGAGCAATGAGTTGCACCAGATGAGACAGAGGTAGGGGTACCCCAATTTCTCAAGGACCTCAGGAACCGTTTAGAACGGACATCCCAAGTGTCCATGGACAATCTGCAGGCTAGCCAGCGCCGGCAGAAAAAGTATTATGACCGGGGGACTAAAACAAGGCATTTATCTGTTGGTGATAAAGTTTTAATCCTAGTAGCAGATGCCGGTCCGAAGTTTGAGGCCAGATGGAAAGGCCCTGGCACAGTGGTTGAGAAGGTGGGTCCCATTTCCTACAGAGTAGAGAACGAAAGGGGGCGCTGCCAAATATACCACCTGAACCTGCTAAAACCTTGGCAGGAAAGGTCTGCAGCAGTGAGGTTAGTACACGTAGAGAGCCGAATGTTTAACTTAAGGGGGATTACACGCTGTCCAACGAGGGCGTCTGCAGCTCGTAATATCTTAAGGAGGGGGATGTGTAACACGGAAGATCTTCCCTCTGCCTCAGAAGCACAGAAATCTGCTGTTTGCAGTTTAGATTCTGACAGGCAGGCAAGTCACAAGGTTCCCAGTTACCATAGGCAACGTAAACAAACTCAGACACGAGGTCTGCAGTCACGCCTAGCTAGTAAGCATTCCCCAGCTGCTGATGAAAACGGCTTTCACCTGTGCAAGGGAACGCCCAAGAAACTATAAAAAATGCTCAGTGCAGTCAGAGTTAGACTGGCCGGACACGAGAAACTTGCAAGACTGGCAAGACAAGGGAGACTTGCAGGACTCAGAAGAAAGCTCAGAATATTCAGGAAATACAGACACAGAGTCAGAACTGCCTGAAACTTCTAGCAGGAAGTCACAAAGAAATTCACAGAAAGAAACAAGGAGAGTTTCACACAGAGAGGTTAGCTGTAAGAAGCACTTACCTCTGACGCAACTTGAATTTCCTAAGCACCGGGCTGTGCTGAATGGATGGGAGGCAACAAAAGGCAAACCGTATGTATCTGAAAAGCATGGCAGCTTAAAACAGTTACAAACCCTAGAGAGGGAAAGAAATGCTATTGAAGATGTGTGTATGTCTGACCCTGAAGAGTGTGTGCCAGTGAAACCCTGCAAAAGATTTCCAAGGGAGAAATCTTCATATAATAGAAGAGAACAGTGTTATGGTTTGCAGCCAAATGTAAAAGGCAGGAAGTTTAAAAGTTTTAAGGATAAAGCTTACTCAGAGAAAGGTGTCTCTCCTTCCTGCTATTACAAGCTATATGACAGCTATTTGCCCTGCTGTGAAGAAGGCTGTTCAGAGAGCACTGATAGAGATACGGGACTAAGAAAGGTGCAAACTTTCTGTTCTAATGAAAATACTGTAAATGATAAAGCAAAGTGTGAGCCTATGATTACAGAGGCTGGTATTGAAAGCCCATGTGATGAAGCCATGGATTGTACGCTGTTGTTATCCGATATGGTTTCCTCCTTATGCTGAAGCCAGGATACGAGTGCCTCGTGAGTGCTGAGAAAGCTAAGAAGAGACAGCTAGCATATCGGATAAGCTCTATACTGTGATTTATGAGTTCTGTTGAAGCAAGATTCTATGTTTAAGTTTTCTTCAGTTTACCAGAAGTATGGTTGTATCCTGAGTTTTTTTGTATTATAACCTTTTTGAAAATCCAACCCCGGGAGGGGAATAAAAATCCTTTTGAAAAACCTGACCACTTGACTCACAACTACAACTTTCTATAAGAAAGGTCAGGCCCAGCAGTCTGGCTGTTAGCTTAGGCCACAGTCCAGCTCCTGCTGGTGACACCATCTATCAGGAGGGAATTGAATTATCAGAGAATATATCAGAAGAAGATTGATAAAGACTTTTTACCGAACATGGCCATGTTGGGTTTTAATTTATGAATCTGCAGGACTCTTAACTCTATGTATATTCACAATTTTATGTTTTTAATTAATTTTTCCACTCAACGTGTAATCAAATTCTGGAATTTGTTACCGGAGGATGTAGTAAAAGTTGTTTGTGTAGCTGGGTTTAAAAAAGTTTGGACAGGTTCCTGGAGTTAAAGGTCCATAAACCATTTTAAAAGGGACCCAGGATATCACTGTTTGACCCAATACAAGCATTGAGGAACCAGTGTCTTTTGGGGAATCTGCTAGGTACTTGTGACCTGGATTGGCCACTGTTGGAAACAGGATACGGGGCTTGATGGACCTTGGTCTGACCCAGTATGGCATATCTTATGTTCTTATGTACCTGCGCCTCAGCAGCAAATGCCTTTGATGCTGCTGCCATGGCTGTCACTGTTAGCCTGTTTGGCTGATGCTCTCTTCTGCAAGGCAGTAGACATGAAGCAGGTGCTTCAGCAGTGCATCAGATCTTGCAACTGCTGAGCCAAGTCTCTGAAGATCTGCTTCGTGCCTGCTTCCTTGCAGAATGGAACATCAGGCAGACAGACAGTCAACGACAGCCATGATGGCAGTGGCCGCCGTGGCAGCATCAAAGGCAGCTGCTATTGAGGCGGAGCATCAAGCAAATCATTGTATGGTGTGTCAGGCAATTGGTGATGATAAAGAAAGTTGTTAATGGCTGCTATGTGAGCTGGGGAGCTGCTGGGTGGAATTCAGATGACCAGGAGGCAGCTCTTAGGCCAGCACAGATAAGGACTCAATGCATGAGGGGGAATCCGCATGGGTGTGGCACATGCACATGTACTGTTAATTTATCTATTATTGATTTGGGTTTAGCCGACATCTTCAGACCTTTCAGCATAGCTCGAGTTGAGTTACTATCACATGCACGGGTAATTTACCTGTTCCAGAGGCAGCGGTGTAAATTCCACCAAAGCAGCCCCTGCAATGTGGGAGGGCCCAGGCAGAAAGAGTGCCCACGCAGCAACGGTAAGGCAGCATGACAAACATATTTTCTCATCTTGCCGCACTGACTCTGCTCTTGTAATTTTGGCGCAGGTTCAGTGGCTGTTCACCGCTAGGCTGAAGTCTGACAATAACAGCCGCATTGTAAGACTTCAACCCAGTGGGGAAGAGCTGCTGGCCCTGCGCCAAACTTACAAGAGCAGAAGCAGCACAGAAAAATGAGAAAGCAAGTTTGCCGCTTCATGGTGCGGCCCGCACGCTGATGGGGCTGCCACAGGGAGGGGTTGGGGGGGGCATGCCACCTCTACAATGGGTGACCCTCAGCAAATTTTGCTTGGGAACCCCTCATTGGAACTTACACCACTAACCAGAGACTAGGATCAACACCAGAGGAAAATTAAATGACCAGACAACAAAGGTAGAAAAAAGAATTTTGGGCCGATATTCAGCGGTGGCGGTTAGTGCTTCTAATGAGCATAACCGTCACCACTGAACGTTGACCCTAGATATTCAGTACTTATCCTCAGGTTACTAACCAGCAGTGGTTCAATATCTCCGCCTGCCCAGTTTGTGATTGGTGCCTCCTTCTCTCTGCCCTGGAACACCCACAACAATCCCCAATGCTATTCGGTTGGCATCGGGGCATGTAATGGCGGAACCTGCAAATATTCAGTAGCACTAACCATGTTAATGTCACTGAATATCCCTCTAAGCGGCATTTACACGGTTTATAGGTCTGTAAATCATGTAAATGCCTTTGAACATCGGGCTTTTTATTTTTAATTTAGTGATTGGACTATGTCAGTTTTGAAATTTGCATTGCTATCTTTATATTTTGCACAGTATGGGGGGATGTAGGGGATGTATCATTGCATCTATTTCTTTGGTGCTGCACTGCATGTGGAGTCTGGCTTCTTGGGCTTTGAGTTTTATTTCTGTCTTCATATATCTATTTTTAGTTTGTGGTTCCTTATTCTACACTATGAAGCCGATTCTGACCCACATTTAGCGGGACTGGATGTCCGTTCCGGACGTCCAGCCCCACTAAACACTGGTGTGGCAATTCTGTTGTCAGAACGCCCCACACATAAATCCTAGTAATGTGGGGAGCTCTGTTCATGGGCGGGAGGGGGCAGGCCGGAGGAGGAGTGAGGGCAGGGAGTGGATGGCACCCTGACCGTAAATGTACGTCCAGGGTCGGCCATTTGCATGTGGGACTTATTAAATCTTGGAAGTGGAATAAGTCCCCTTGGATGGAGGAGGATGGAAGACCCGGGCCAGGAAAGGAATGTGATTGGCGCAGGGATTTCCCCGCAGCCTGACCCTGGCCATAGCAGGCCCCACTGGGGATCAGGCAACAAGGAAAGGAGTTTCTCTAGGTCCGCCAGGGATCACAGCTCCTGCATGGACCACTGTGCCTAATTCTGGATGCCCAGGTAGGCGGGAGACGCCCAGAACAGAATTGACTCTATGTGTGTGAGAACCCTGGTATTCTGTTAGCACTGAATGTCTATGTAGGATCAATCTGTACTGAACTGGTTTGTTTAAACGTCCCACTTGATGTTTTGATGTTCTATTGGCCACCATGGTGTTTACACTGCTGACTCTTCTATGTAGGGCCCTTATTGTATGACTGTGGAAGTTAGTGCTTTTATAGTATAGCAGAATTACTCTTTGGGGCCTGAATGACTTTTGTAAGGTTTGTAAGGTTTTCTAATACTTGATATGTCTGCTACTAGATTTTGGATTTGGATTTAGCTCACAACTTAAGGCTTAAGGCAAATTAGATTTGGGTACAGTAGATATTTTGCTGTCCCCAGAGGGTTTACGATCTAAGGTGATGGAAGGTTAAGTGACTTGTTCAAGTTCACAAGGAGTTTCTTTGGTTCTCAGCCTGCTGCTCTAACCATTAGTGATGATTCGTATAGGCAATACATATTCTAAACCTGTTTAATTTATTATTGAACTAACAAAAGCCAGCAGATCTGAAGCCTAGTGGCCATTTGGAAACCTACCAAAAACTTATAGGCATATCATTTCATGGTTGCCAGTAACCACCAGATTTCTGTTACAATGCTGCTGAACAACAGTGTTCATATTGTTATCAAGAAGATGCTGGTCTGGGGAGCTAAAGCTGACTGGTGGTCAAGTGTTAAAGTACCCATATATATTTCCAGAACATTGCAAATAATGTTTTGTTGAATATTTTGGTATATTACTTTGTTTTTTATTGGCACATAATTCCCTGGAGTGTATTCAGGGTGCATATTACCATCAGCAACAGAGGCATTAGGGAGGAGGCAGATGTTGCAGGTGCACCAGGGCCACAGTGTAATCAGGTCCGTCCCTGCTGTCACCAAAAGTGCCCCCATGGTCCCTTTACTGCTGACACAGGTGTTGCTCCCAACCCAAGGACTTTAATTTACCCTACCCCAGCTCTATCCCGCCCTGCTTCACCACCCCACTCCAGACCTGCTCAAGCCTCCCTCACTTTAGCCTCGCCAAAACTCCACCACACTTTAGCAGAATCCCTGACCACCTATGTCATGAAAGCACCTTTATTAATTAATTTCTCATTTTTATTTTTAGCTTCGCTTTTGGCTTTTATATTGTAAACTGCCATGATATGCTGCAATAGGATGGTATGTCAAATCAGCAATTAACTATTAAATTAATTAATTAAAGTGATCTCTGTATTTCATATAAATCTTTGTAATTATTATTTAATGTATATAGTCCAACCCTGTTGTTGCAATTTATTATCTCATGTATATAGTTCAACCCTGTTAGCTAAGTTGGTACTCCTGTTCCTTGTAAAACCAAACAGATTGTTGTCTTGGTCGTTTGTTATATTGTAAACCGCGCTGATACCGAATAGTGCGGTATATAAGCAACTGTAATAAATAAAATAATAAATAAACTATAAAGGCCACTAACTGGTTAAGACGCATTTTAGCATGCAGTAACTGGTGACCAAGAACACTAATGCAGGTGCATGCCAGCTACCAGGCCCCAGAATGCATGGTATGATGCTATCATGCATGAGGAAGGAAAATAGAAACGCAGAAACACAACGGCAGAAAAAACCACATGACTATCTAGTCTGTCATTCCATATCAACTACAACAGTCCCCTTTTTACCTTTAGAGATCCTCTGTGTATGTCCCATGCATTTTTGAATTCAGATATTGTCCTCATGTCTACCACCTCCACTGGGAAACTAGTCCATGCATCTACCACTCTTTCCATAAAAAAAAATTTCTGCATATTACTCCTGAGTCTATCCCCTTTCACCCTCATTCTATGTCCCCTCATAGCAGAGTTTGCTTTCAATTGAAAGAGTCTCTCCTCCTGTCCTCATATGCTTTATAATGAAGACCAATAACCATTTTAGTAGCCACCCTCTGCACCGTCTCCAACCTGTTTATATCCTTTTGAAGGTGCAGTCTCCAGAACTGCACACAATACTCCAAATGAGACCACCAGAGACTTACAAAGAGGTACTATCACTTCCTTTCTTCTGCTGGCCATTCCTCTCCCTATGAACCCAAACATCCTTCTGACTTTCACCATCGTCTTTTCTACCTGTTTAGCTATTTTAAGATTATCAGACACAATCACACCCAGGTTCCGCTCTTCTTTTGTGGACAGAACTACTTCACTCCTACACCATACCGCTCCTTTGAGCAGATTTGAGGCATAGTGTGGCCATGGAGAGCACATTTCCAATAGTGCCTGGGTAATTGCTGTGTGCTCAGTGCAATGTTGCAATTAAAGTGGGTGCACATATCAAAACCACTGTGGGCGCTGTTAGGTGCACCAGCATTAGTTACTGTCATGCCCTTGCCCCCTGCCTCAGGCTTAGAGGGGCGAGGTTGCGGTTAACTTCTCTTATAAAGCTTAGATAAACTATCTTTCCCTCAGATGCATGCTGGGAGCTGTAGTTTGGCCTTTTAAGATGAAGTGTAGTCATGAAACCAAAGGTGAAGGCAAATGACAGAATTTATTTCAAAACGCAAACAAAGTCCATGTAGACCGTAACAGGATACTTCTCCATTCATTCGCTCAGGATTATTTACAACACAGCATTGATGAGCTTCACTATGGCTTCACAGTCATTAACTATATGCAGCTGCTTAACAATGTAACTGATATGGGAAACACAGCTTCTTCCCTCAACAAAGTAAAAAATGTCCTCTTTTTAACTTTGTCTTTGCTAAGCATTTAATAGCACATGTAACAGGTATCTCCCCATTAGAAGAGCAAGTTCCTACCTTCACTTCAGGCTAGGTTTCAATACACTGCTTCTAGGAGACTTTCACCTTTTCAGCTATCCTTTAGCATAGGGATTCAACGCTAGTAGCCTGGCATAGAGTACAGTCCATGGGCATTTCTGGAGACAGTAAATCCTGTTCAATAGGCTCAACCTGCATCTCCTCTGGCTCTGATAATGCAGTGCCCTGCTCTGAGCTCTTAAAGTATGTCTCCGGGTGTATTCTCTCTGAGGATCCCCGTGTCTCCCCTGAGCCCAGCTCCACCCAAATAAGGATAGATTGTATCTGAAGCTGTGGACACTTCTCCCTGGCTGTATTCACTTGCCTCTCTCCAGCCTCTCGGAAACAGTTCTTGGTTTGCTTCTCTGAGTTATCTCTTGGAGCTCTGCCAATGCTCCCTATTCCAGGCTTGGCTCCTTTGACTCCTGTGCTGAGTCCTGGGCTCCCTCCTCTGAGCTCTCCGAACCTTCTGATCAGGAACCTGGATCTGAACCCATTCCTGCTCCTCTGCTTCCTGCAGTTCTTGCTTCTTCTCCCTCTCCTGCTTCTTCCCTTGCTTCTTCTTTAGCAAAGGTTTATATCCCTGCTTCCAGGGCACTAACTTCCCCTCTCTGCTCAGGTGCTTGTAATTATATCTCAAGTCTGCAACTATGTCAGCAGAGCTTGGGTGTGGTGGCCTAGGTTTAGTTTCTCTCAGCTTACTTTCTTTATGTAGAAGCTGAAATCCATGCACTGCAGGGATTTCACTTTTCCTCAAAGCAAATTCATCACCTTTTCCTATTTCCATAAGCTCAATACAAGCTTCCTTGTCACATTACGTATAGGATCTGGTGCTTGATCATGCTGGACACGCCCCCATTAGGTAGCACACAACTGTTGTACTTACCACACATTAGTTTTGCTACTAATTGTGTGATAAGTGCAACCCTTTAGTAAAAGGGCCCCATGTCTTATCACAGGTAAATGTAGCAGTCTTCAGGCTGTGCAGTATCTTAGCTGCCCCAGGAGACATGTAAGAATGATGACCTCAGGGGTCTAGCTTGTGGCCATGAACAGCAACACTTGCTCCTCGTATTTTTATAGTCTGTTAGTAGTATTTTTTAACATCTTTGTTAGTGATATAGCAGAAGGGCTGTCGGGTAAGGTTTGCCTCTTTGCGGATGATACCAAAATCTGCAATAGAGTAGACACCCAGGAAGGTGTAGATAACATGAGGAGGGATCTAGCTAAGCTTGAAGAATGGTCTAGAATTTGGCAGCTGGGATTTAATGTTAAAAAATATAAGGTCATGCATTTGGGCTGCAGCAATCCAAGGGAGCAATATAGTATAGGGGGTGAAGTACTTTTGTCCACTAAAGAAGAGCGGGACGTAGGCGTGGTTGTGTCTGATGATCTTAAAGTAGCTAAACAGGTAGAAAAGGTGACGGCAAAAGCTAAAAGGATGTTTGGGTGCATACGGAGAGGAATGGCTAGCAGAAAAAAGGAGGTGATAATGCCTCTCTATAAGTCTTTGGTGCGACCTCATTTGGAGTATAGTGTGCAATTCTGGAGACCGCACCTTCAAAAGGATGTGAACAGGATGGAGTCGGTGCAGAGGGTGGCTACTAAAATGATTAGTGGTCTTCATTATAAAGCATATGAGGACAGACTGAAGGATTTTAATATGTACACCTTAGAGGAAAGGCGGGATAGAGGTGATATGATTGAGATGTTTAAATACCTCCGTGGCATAAATGTTCAGGGAGAGAGCCTCTTTTAATTGAAAGCAAGTTCTGCTACGAGGGGACATGGGATGAGTGTGAAGGGAGATAGATTCAGGAGTGATATACGGAAATATTTCTTTATGGAAAGAGTGGTGGATCTGTGGAATAGTCTCCCAGTGGAGGTGGTAGAGATGAGGACAGTAACTAAATTCAAAAAAGCATGGGACAAGCACAGGGGATCTCTAAAGGTAAAAAGGGGACTGTTGTAGTTGTTGATATGGAAGGACAGACTAGATAGGCCATGTGGTCTTTTTCTATCATCATATTTCTATGTTTCTAGTTCACAAGGAAGGCATCACAGAGCTAGTAAGAGGGCCTACATCTATTGTAGCTCACTTTTTCCAGATGAATTACAGTTTGTGCTATATTCTCAAATTAATACTTGCCTTTATAAAAAAATGGACAAGAAAAACGAATGGCTTTATCCTTTTTTCTCCAGATGTATGGATACTTTACTGCATGCTATGATTGCCTACATGTCCTACTGCAAAAGGTTTCTCTGCAGAACAGAAGGCACAGGAAATGAGATGGTGGGTTTGCCCATTTGGGGGATAGATGTGTCAGTCATACTTCCATGGTCTTCCTAAGAGTCACCTGAATACATACCTCATAACTTGTGGGAATGTCTTGGAAGGAGCCCTCACCCATACAAAACCTGTTTATATGGATTCTTTTAGAAAACTGTGGAAGAATTGAGTTGAACTAAATTGAATATCATGAACCAAATTGAATATCAAGAAAAAGTAAAATATCAAGAAAAATTAAAATTAAATGGAAGGGCTTTTTTTTCAGATAAGTGATGGAGCATTAAAAAAAGAACAATTGATGGGTCAATAGGAACTGATTTCTTTTTCCTTTCTAAATAATGTGAAGGCTGCCTATATGTTATTGAAAAAAATCCTGCATTTATGTACTGATTCAAAAATATAAATATCTGTAGCAGTGGATCTCAACCCAGTCTTCTGGGACCTCCAGGCCAGGTTTTCAGGATATCCGCAATGAATACGCATGAGGTAGATCTGCATGCACTGCTTCCATTGTGGATATTCGAAAACCTGACTGCCCTGGGGTTTCCAGAGGACTGGATTCAGAACCACTGATCTATAGGATGGATCAGGGGCTGTCTGTGGTTTTCCTGGTCTGGATGGAGTTGTGCCAGGTCTATGTCTCATAAGGCTGTATTTCACATTGCCCTTACCTGTTTTATCCTGGTTTGCTCCATACAATGCTATTGTCAAATGTGGAAGGGCTGAGCATTGATTAATCCAATTATTGGAAAGTTGGCCTTCCGAGATGCCAGTGTCATAACTCTAAAGGCAGAAGAGCTATGAATTAATTAAGGGGCAGAAAGAGCGCATACATTGAAAAAGGTTTGTTTCTAAAGTTTTGATAGATGTTGATGTTTGTGATAGCAGTACTTTATGTCTGGTATCTTTCTAAATATAACAAAAATATTCCACAACAAAATTTCAACATAAGACCTCAAACAGCATGAGCTTAAACCAAGCTGAAAGGCCCTCTAATATAACAGCCCTTACGGCCACCACTAGAAGCGCTCCAGAATCATCACAGACCCATTTAGTCACACAGATTTATATTTAAATTCCTTCCCTCCCCCCTCCCCCCGCCATGAAAAATCACATTCAAAAAAATCCTACATCTAACATCAAATTTTACAAACATCCGACACAATATTGTGTTTCGATAAGAAAAATAGAATTTATCTTCATCAGAGAAAGCTCCCAAAAGTGCCCCAGAGTGATACTCCAGCCAGCTGGATCTGCTCCAAGGTGACGTGCACCATCTGCATGCCATAGCTATACCTGTTCCAGGACACAAATAGGATTACGTATTAAAAGTTCTTGTTTCTGCAGCTCAGTAATAGTAAGATGAAGAGGGAAATGCCTTTTCACCCCTTCGATACTTTTCACTTTTTCGATGATAATTGCCAGTAAGTAAGCATTTACCCAGGCTTTCACGCTACTGCATGTCTGCAAAATGGCAGGCCAGGATGTGTTAGGAGGAGAGATCCATGGTCGCATCCTGCAATACGGCTACATGCAGATCTGTGCCCCCTTGTCTGTGGATAAGCATATATGACATGTGAAAGTTTTTGAAATCTGGAGACCTCTTGCATGTGTCTAGCCCATACCTCTGTGGATCCCCGTTTTCACTTTCATGTAGCGGACATATGTATCTTTGAGTGGAGAAGGCTGATTTTACAAGGCATTTACAAGTGACTACCTTCTCAACTTGTCCCTCCCACTGTATATTGGTTGTTTTGACTTGGACGTTCTGTTCTGCAACCAGACATCCTTTCTTAAATGTGCTTTCACATGTCTCACGGCCACTTAAACTTACCAAGGCCAAGGGCTATCTTTGCCTGCTAATCTATTCAAAATTTAGCTTCCTTCAACTTATTACCCCTCTTCTTTGAATACTATGTTGGCTGTCCATTTGTTTCCATTTTCAGTTTGAATTAGGCATGGCTCTTAAGCACGGATTTGAGTGACAATGGCATATTAACAGGAAACATAATTAAAGAACAGTCAGAGTGATGCGATCCTCCCTACTTAGCACCATCAGCTGGAAGAAAGCTCTACTTTAAAAAGCTGCCGACACATGAAAGCTGAAGCCATACTCCCTCCATCCTGCACGAGACAGCCAACAGACATCATTGGGGCAACCCCTCCCTGTTGCCTTATATCCACCCTTGCTGAGGGACTGCATAGACAGTAATAGTGGTCCAAACGTGCTACAGACCCCAAGAGAATGATAGTCTGCTGTGGTACAAGCAAACAACAACTACAAACAGAACATCATGAGATATACAAATCTGGATAAATAAATAAATAAATATCCTGAAAGTTCTGATATAATACAACTGAGAGGAAGGTAAGAGATACTCCACCCTGATATATTGGTGTATACCATAGGAATCATATATATATATAGTGCACCTTTTCCCAAGACATTTAATCATATATTTACAAACTATGTATATATTATCACAGATTTTTTCACTATTACTAATTTTCTCTTTTGTTAAACCGCTTTGATTGTATGATAAGGCGGTATAAAAATCCAATTAAATAAATAAATAAATAAATAAATAAGGGTATTCTGCTCAAAGCTGCTCTAACCAGGGTGCACTCACACCAAGTCACTAAACCCCGTAATTCACTTTCTTGCTTAAAAATTAAGTTCCACATATCACAAGCAGAACATACCACCATCAACCCAGAACTACTGAAAACTATGACTCATTCAAAGAAAATGAAGCACTACTTCACCGGGCTACTCTTTCTGCTCTGCTGCACACTAATAAGACAAGCCAGCCACACACATTTACCGTACACTCCAATCCCAATTCTTCATAGACAAAGAGGCCTCACAAACTGGAATACACCATACCCACAATCTCACAGAAGACATCACAGACTTGTGAACATTTACCCGACTATTACCACTTCGGAATTCCACAAAAGATATCCAGTACTTAAAATATGGACTTGTCAATGCCCGCTCTGCCTGGAATAGAATACACACCATAGAAGACTATTTCAATGACCACAACCTTGACATCATGCTTGTCACTCAATTGTGGTTCATCGAATCAGACAATGTCCTAATAAACCAGTTAACCACCCCAGGGATAACACTACACAATTGCCCAAGACCATCTAAAAGAGAAGGAGGGATATTTATACTGTCCGGTAAGTAACATCACTTAACCGTAATCACAACTACGGCTACTGACACCATAAACATAATGGTAGTAGAGAACAAGAAAGTAACTACCTGTCTAGTCTACAGATCCCCTGGCACAAACACATATGACATTTCAACAATACTAGAAGTTGCATGCACATACACATGTAAGAATAAATCATTCATTCTGCTTGGAGACCTCAATCCGAACTCAACTCCTGCAACACAGGTCACCTCCTTCTTGAAGGCAATAGAGTCACTGGACCTTACACAAATTATAACTACTCTAACACACAAAGGAGGTAATACTCTAGACCTCCTATTCATACCTAAGAGCCTCCAAGTTGGCACCAACCAAATCGCCATCCAGGTCTCTCCAATCCCATGGTAAGACCATCACATGGTTTTGTTTAACCTACCCTTGCCACAATCAAAGAGACTCACTCTAAAAGAGTCCCAAAGGCCTCATAGATTCAAGAAATTTAACAAGGATGACCTATTGGTCCACATCCAACCAGTTATAGACCTCAAAACAGCTGACCTTACTACAATTGTGGACATATGGAACCATATCATTTCAACACACACTCAAACCCCTCAGAAGACACCACCCACTCACAAATCTACTGCACCATGGTACTCCTGAGAAATAAAGGAAGCTAAACTCAAGCTGAGACAGATCGAACATAGATGGTGTCAAACCAAAAACCAACTCCTTCAGAAGGAATTCTCAATCAAGCAAGAAGAATACAATCACCTTATCTGGAAGCACAAAAAAGAATACCATACCAACCTCATCCTAAAAGCTTTAAATCAGCCAAGAGAACTGTTCGATCTGGTCAAATCCCTCACAAAGAATCCAATGTTACAGAAGAGCCCTATGATAAAAGCACAAGAGTTTGCTTCCTACTTGCAGAATAAGATCCATGCCTGCCCAGATAATATAACAGACATATGGTCACACCAGGAGTCTCCAGGAGGTTCACAGAGATGGACTACATTTGAATCAATCTCGGAACAATGCCTTGAACAAATACCACAGATGATCAACACAACCACTTCTCCCCTTCACCCATGCCGTGTCAGGGATCAAGATGGCTAGGAACAAATTCTCACAAATACTAATCAAAATCATAAACCTCTCTCTTACCCATGCCCACTACCTTAAAATCATCCTCAATCAGATCCATCTTAAAAGGCCCAACTCCTGACCCTAATTTACTGGGCTCTTACAGACCAATCTCTAGCATACTGTTCTTAGCCAAGTTAATAGTAAAAATGGTACAACTGCAACTTCAGGACTTTATCAACTCATTTGTTCCACTCGACCCCCAGCAACATGGGCTCAGACCCTACTATGGTGTTGAGACCCTACTTATCTCACTCATAAACACACTACTCAAGCGCATCGAACATTCCAATCAGGGATTTATCCTTATATTTCTTGATATATTGTCTGCCTTTGATTCAGTAAGCCATAATACCCTCTTAGAATGCCTGATAAACCTGGGCATAAGCAACGTCCCACTGAAGTGGTTCCACTCCTATTTGTCAGGGTGCACTCAGCAGATAAAGACTGAAAATGACACATCAATACCTTTCAAATTACGGAGAGATATACCACAAGGATCATCTCTCTCTGCATTACTGTTCAATCTCTATATACAACCAATCTGTAACATCTTCCAAAGGCACAAAAACCTGTACCACATATATGCAGAAGACCTAATGCTCTATGCACCCATCTCTCATGCAACCCTGAATACTCACCAATACAATCATGCTTCAACAATATGACAGAATGGCTAAACAAGAATAACCTCTCCCTCAATTATAAAAAACCAGAGGCAATGTTCATAACCTGTGATCCCTCATTCTCCACCCCAAAAGAGATTATACTTAACAATAACACCATCCCAGTTAAACAGGAAGTCAAATATCTTGTAGTCACTCAAGACCAGCAACTAAACATGCAAACACTTATAAAAAGAATTACAACCTCAATGTACTGCAAAATCAAAAGCCTATATAACCTCAGACCACACCTAGACCTAAATCCATACAGTTTGTCAGGCCATTATCACCCTGCAGCTAGATTATTGCAACTCCATCCTCCAAGGTCTACCAAAGCAGAAACTATTTCCTTTGCAACTAATGCAAAATGCCATGGCACGTCTGATAATAGGGTCCCCAAGACATGCACACATAACCCCTGCCCTGAAGAACCTACATTGTCTCCCAATACATGCCAGCATTAAATACAAGGCAGTTATGCTCACCTACAAGACCATGCATAATTAAACTGCAGACTGCCTCCTTAGGCTCATCCATAAACTCTTGAACTCGAGAGCAAGAAGAACTCAAAACCAAAGTTTGCTCAGCATTCCAACTCACAAGGAAGAGTAGCCAAGCAACTTGCCAGAGAGCTTTCTCAATATATGGCCTCACATTATGGAACTCCCTCCTTAATACCCTGAGGGATATTGAAGACTGCAGAGGCTTTCAGAAAAAACTAAAGACCTTCCTATTACAGGAGTACTTTGGCCCTGGAGCCTGACCAAAATGTTCTGATCCATCACACTCTAACAGATGACTCCCAGCAAGACAATCCATTATACATAGTTACTTCTGTTACATTTGGAGCCCAATTCAGATAGGGGCCGTCTGGATGGTTCCAAGCAAGACAGGCCCATTTGGACCCATTTCTGGACCATTGGAACAAAATGTTGCCGCATTAACAAGAATCGGGTCTGAGGGTGGCCCGGCGTGCCCCTGTCACCTGCAGGAACTTCCTCCCCAGAGGCGCACCTGATTCCCATGTCCTCGACCCCTTTTCCCTGCTGCTCGACCCAAGGCTGGCCTGCCATGTCCTGGACTGGATGGCGGGGACCCCCCACACCTGGCCCCAGCCCCAGGGTGGGGATTCTCAGGCCAGATTGCCAGGTTTTAGCTGCTTATTCCACCTTTGAAGTGGAATAAGCAGCATGTTCCAATGGGTACAGCAGGACATACAGGGCTGTGACCTGAATCAGCCCTGTATGTCCTGCTGGGTTGGCCCGCCCCCACTCCGCCCCATCTCACCCTTTCCCACCCCCCACTGTCTCTCCCTGTCCTGATGCTTAGGACATATGGGAAGAACCAGAGGGTGATTTGGGCCCAGATGGCTTGCAGGACTGCATGTCCCGCTAGTAGGCGCAGCCCCGCAATCCACTTCCCAGAATCAGGCCTATAGTTTCTCTTTTACATAGTTACTACTGTTACACTATTCATCTGATCGCTTACTGTTCAATGTAAACTGTTTTGATAATAAATAAATTAGTTTCTTCTCACCTGCAAGTTTAGTCACTCGGCAGCTCCTATTACCTCTCCTCTTTGCTTCCTGGTTGTTTCTCCTTATAAACCCTGTTCATGGTGCAAGCTGCTCTTTTCTGTACTCTTCTCCTCCATTGTAAACTCCCAATGCTTTCTTTTAGGGATGTACACTTTTGGTTTCTTTTCATATTCTTTAAGTTTTTCACAATTTTTTATATTTTTTTCTCATATTCATTTTAATAGAAATGTTTTATCGTGGCTTATCAACTTAAAGCGTATTAAATTTTAGGTTAATATGCATTAGTTTGATTTAGCATGCACTAAATTTTTTAGTGAACCAAATGAGCACAAACAAATATATACAAAACTTTGCCTGGAATGTCTTCCTCTCTTTTTAATTGTACTCAGTTTTTTCATTTACCGTGTGATAACTGCCCAAATTGATGCATGGTAACTGCAAATTCCTCTGTGGTATTTGGGGGGGGGGGCGGGGGGAGGCATTCCAAGCATCTTCCCATTCAGTTAACAAAAGAAAATGTCTTTAATGTATATTAACTGCATGGCAGGTAATGCAATACAATTACCATATTGCCTGCTAAGTTAACACTTAGGGGCGCATATACAAAAGAGCATTATCAAATAACTTGGGATTCAGTGCACACTAAGCAGGGGCGGCCCAAGGGGGCTGCGGGGCCATGTGCAGAGATTAATTGCTTCATTTGCATAGGGAGCCTCATTTACATAAATATTTGCATAATGTTAACATGCATTTTTAGTAAAAATGCTTCTTAACCCTTTCCAGGCCGAGCCCAAAACTCTCGGGATCCAAAATTCTGACTAAATATTCCTATCAAATGGTATATAATGCATGACCATAGCAGAAGGAAAATCACTATTAGAACATATTGAATAAGACGGGTACAATTTTCCTGAAATATGCAAAAATTAACCCGGCTGCAGAATGTGGATTAAAATTCTAAAGTAGGCCTTCAAAGGGTTAATGAGTGTCTGGATAAAGAAAGACTAACAGATTTCTACGTTACTATATTCCAGTGCCAACCGCCAGGCCCATTAGGAAGTACTATAAACACTGACCATTTAGAACTCATAGCAAACCCACCATATCATAACAGCTCTGCTAGGACTCACAAAGCACCAAACCCTACCTATCAAATGCACCAAAGCACCAAATCCTACCTATCAAAAGGCAACACTGCAAATATTAAACCAATACATCTCAGAGAATACCAATGCATCTCCTACTGGGGAAAGAGAACAAGTGATACGGTCAAATAGAAACTACATGAACAGAATACCTTGGCTTGTTTAAATGCAGAACATAGACCGTCACCAAAGAACAAGGGATCACAATTTAGAAATAGGAAGACAATAATTAAACTGGGAACCCCAAAAGCCAAACTTGGGATGTACAACAACACTGGAGAAATAAAACTATAAATTAATTTCCTCTTGTACTAAACAAAACACAAAAGACGTTAACAATGCACATTTCCCAGAGTTGATATATTCCAGTTAATAAATTCAAAATAAAAAAGTGTTTTTCTACTTTCTGTTGCTTGTGCATGTTCTTTTTCAGTTGCAATTGTTCCAGTCACTTTCTTCTAGTTTTCTCGTGTGTTCTACAAGCTATCCATTTGTCCTTTCTTCTCTTTTAGATTTTTTTCCAAATTTTTTCTCTATATCTGCTTTAACATACTGATAAGAACATAAGAACATAAGAACATAAGAAATGCCATACTGGGTCAGACCGAGGTCCATCAAGCCCAGTATCCTGTTTCCAACAGTGGCCAATCTAGGTCATACGTACCTAGCAGTTTCCCCAAAAGACACAGGTTCTGCAGTGCTTGTACTAGGCCAAGCATTGATATCCTGGGTCCCTTTTTAATAGTGGTTTATGGACCTTTCCTCCAGGAACTTGTCCAAACCTTTTTTAAACCCAGCTATACTAACAGCCCTTACTACATTCTCCGGTAACAGATTCCAGAGTTTGATTACACATTGAGTGAAGAAATATTTTCTCCTATTTGTCTTAAATAGTTTACCCTGTAGCTTCATTACATGTCCCCTAGTCCTTCTATATTCTGATAGCGTAAACAATTGATCCACGTTTATCCGTTCCACTCCATTCATTAATTTATACACCTCTATCATATCTCCCCTCAGCCATCTCTTTTCTAGGTTAAAGAGCCCTAACCTTTTTAGCCTCTCTTCATAGGAGTAGCCTTCCATCCCCTTCACCAATTTGGTGGCTCTTCTCTGTACTTTTTCTAATAACTCTATGTCCTTTTTAAGATACGGTGACCAGAATTGCACACAATATTCAAGGTGCGGTCGTACCATGGAGCGATACAGAGGCATTATAATATCCTTTGTTTTATTCTCCATCCCTTTCCTTTTGATACCTAGCATTCTATTTGCTTTCTTGGCCGCCGCTGCACACTGGGCGGAGGGTTTTAACATGTTATCCACGATGACTCCTAAATCTTTTTCCTGGGTGGTGGTTTCTAATGTGGAGCCTTGCATCGTGTAACTATAGTGTGGGTTGTTCTTTCCTAGGTGCATAACTTTGCACTTGTCCACATTAAATTTCATCTGCCATTTGGATGCCCAGTCTTCCAATTTATCCAGATCCTCCTGCAGTTTTCCACAATCCTCTTGGGTTTTAACAACTTTAAACAGTTTTGTGTCATCTGCAAATTTGATAACCTCACTAGTTATTCCCTTTTCCAGGTCATTTATGAATATGTCAAAAAGTAGCGGACCCAGTACAGATCCCTGGGGTACTCCACTATTCACCTTTTTCCATTGGGAATATTGGCCATTAGGCCCTACCCTCTGCTTTCTATCTTTTAACCAGTTCCCGATCCACAATAGTACACTGCCTCCTATCCCATGACTTTTTAGCTTCGCCAAAAGTCTCTGATGGGGGACCTTGTCAAAAGCTTTCTGAAAGTCCAGATACACTATATCAACCGACTCACCTTTGTCTACCTGTTTATGCACACCTTCAAAAAAACAGATCAGATTAGTAAGACAAGATCTTCCTTGTCTAAAGCCATGTTGGCTGTCTCCCATTAGGCCATGACTATCTACATGCTGTGTAATTTTGTTCTTTATAATGGTTTCTACCATTTTCCCTGGTACTGATGTCAGGCTCACCGGTCTGTAATTTCCCGGGTCACCCCTGGAACCCTTTTTAAAAATTGGTGTTACGTTGGCGACCCTCCAATCTTCAGGTATTACAGATGATTTAAATGAAAGTTCACAGATTACCAATAACAGGTCTGCAATCTCATATTTCAGTTCTTTCAACACTCTGGGATGGGATCTTTCCCCTTTTGCTCTTTCCCCCATTTCTTTCCTTATTCCTTTATAACCCACTCAAATTTCAACCTTCCATTCTCAGTCTCCACTTACTCTTCCAATACCCGGCTCATCGTAGACTTTTCTTCCCTCCCACACAAAATATCTTTTCCCCTCTCCATTCTCATTCCCCATCCCTTTCTAGTCCTCCCCCAAAATCAGCTCCCTTATAGTTCTAGACCCACCCAGCATCTGCCCCCTTCTAGTCCCAGTCTCCCAAGCTTCCACATCAGCCCATTTCCACTCCTAGCCCCCCATATGTTGTTTTCCACTGGTGCGACTAATCTTGAATATTGTGTGCAAATCTGGTTGCTGTATCTCAAAAAAGATATAGCAGAATTAGAAAGCGTACAGAGAAGAGTGACCAAAATGTGATGGAACAGCTATCCTGAGGAAAGGTTGAAGAGTCTTCAGCTTGGAGAATAGAAGACTAAAGGGAAGTATGATAGAGTTCTATACGATCCCTGCTTGTTTGCTATAGTGATCTGTTACTTGCTTTTGTTAATATTTGGGACTGGATTGTTCTCTGAATGGAGGATTTGAGCGACTGCAATGTTATTCAGTTGTTTCATCTGAGATGATGTATCTGCTTTTCCTTTGGATGATATTCTTGTTTTTCTACTGTGCTACTTCTTTACAAGTGTCATTTGTTTGGTCCTTGTTTTGTAAATGCTATAAACAAAATTCCTGGGTGGAGTAGAACATGCAGAAAAAGATTGGTTTTTTCATTCTTTCAAAAAATACAAGGACTAAGGGACACACCATGAAGTTACGAAGTAGAACATTCAAAATAAATAAGAGAAAATAATTTTTCACTCAATGTATGGTTAAGCTTTGGAACTCATTAGGATGGGGTAAAAGTAGCATAACTGGGATAAAAAATAAAAAAAGATTTGGATCAGTTTCTAGAGAAAATAATCAGTAGATGAAAGCAGATGTGGGGAAAGTCATTGCTTATCCCTGAGTGTTAGTAGTATGGAAACTAGCTAGATACTTGTGACCTAGATTGGACACTTTTGGAAACAGGATGCTGGCTGGATGCACCTCTGGTCTGATCTAGTATGGCAATTCTTATGTTCTTATGTGTTTTGCAAAACCTTTAGAGTGGTTTATTTTTTTCATTTCCTTTTTGGCTACCAATTCTATTTTATGCCAACTGTGTATATTTCTTTATGGGACAAGTTTTACAACTGAAAGATATTCCACCAGGAAATATGATTAAAATTCAGCTCAAAGCTAAAATATTTTGGTTGATAATCTTTTTGAATTTCAAGTTCATGCACAGATCCACAAATGACCTCTGTTCCCCCTGTTTTAAAGAGAGTCGCTTTTAGAGCACCAAAACCCATCCTGAGTCACTGCAGCTCTCGGAGCAGGGAAATGAGGCTCTGTCTGCAAGGCGTTTGAAGATAAATATCTGTAATACAGCAGCTGTATAAAACCGTCACAACCAATAGTCCCATCAGGGGAGCAGATAGCATAATAATATTAACAGAGCAATCATCTGGGGGATAACGGCCCTAAATTATTTCTTAGGTTGGCTTTGCTGTGGTGAAGATGATGGATGTCCACACTTTAGTGATGTCACCTCAAGTCATGGGAAATATTGTTAATGATGGAGCATTCAAACAAAATGTTCCAGTTCAGGTCTATATATTAAAAGGAAAATAAAAGGCTCAGATTATAAAACAGGGGCTTCATCAAAATGCCATCCTTCTTCTAAGTAAACATGAATATATTAATAAGAATCTGACCCTGCCTTTGTTGAGTTAATATGGAGTGGTTTTGTTAATTTTACTTTTGAAAATTAAGGTAATCTGTTTCCTGTCATAGACAAGTAGTTCATTACAGACAGCTAATTATTTCACCTGAAAAGTAATATATCTAGGCCCATACTCTCTAAGGATTCATCTGCAGGCATAACATGAAAAGTAATTTAAAAGGGTAAACTTTAAAATATTCAATGTAGTTGCAAAGGGCAAGACTATTTTCGTCACATGCGCGTGAGTAGGTACACTTTGAACATCAGTCAACATAAAGTGTGCATGTTAAGGGCCGGATTTTATCAAATGTGGGAAGTCCACAAAAGCATCTATTCTACAAAAGCAACTTAGATGCATATGTGCCCTTATTAAATAGACATCCAGAACCACCCCCAAGAACATGCAAATTGTAATGCACACATTTTAGATCTGTTCGGAAGTCAGTGTAAATGTGACTGTATACTTTATTTATGTACCCTGTATTTTAGAATATATATGCTGTAACACGGAAGATCTGCCCTCTGCCTCAGAAGCACAGAAATCTGCTGTTTGCAGTTTAGATTCTGACAGGCAGGCAAGTCACAAGGTTCCCAGTTACCATAGGCAATGTAAACAAACTCAGACACGAGGTCTGCAGTCACGCCTAGCTAGTAAGCATTCCCCAGCTGCTGATGAAAACGGCTTTCACCTGTGCAAGGGAACGCCCAAGAAGCTGTATAAAAAATGCTCAGTGCAGTCAGAGTTAGAATGGCAGGACACGAGAAACTTGCAGGACTCAGAAGAGAGCTCAGAATATTCAGGAAATACAGACACAGAGTCAGAACTGCCTGAAACTTCTAGCAGGAAGCCACAAAGAAATTCATGGAAAGAAACACGGAGAGTTTCACACAGAGAGGTCAGCTGTAAGAAGCACTTACCTCTGATGCAGCTTGAATTTGCTAAGCACCGGGCTGTGCTGAATGAATGGGAGGCAGCAAAAGGCAAACCGTATGTATCTGAAAAGCAGTTACAAGCCCTAGAGAGGGAAAGAAATGCTATTGAAGATGTGTGTATGTCTGACACTGAAGAGTGTGTGCCAGTGAAACCCTGCAAAAGATTTCCAAGGGAGAAATCTTCATATAATAGAAGAGAACAGTGTTATGGGTTACAGCCAAATGTAAAAGGCAGGAAGTTTAAAAGTTTTAAGGATAAAGCTTACACAGAGAAAGGTGTCTCTCCTTCCTGCTATTACAAGCTATATGACAGCTATTTGCCTTGCTGTGAAGAGGGCTGTTCAGAGAGCACTGATAGAGATACGGGACTAAGAGGTGCAAACTTTCTGTTCTAAGGAAAATACTGTAAATGATAAAGCGAAGTGTGAGCCTATGATTACAGAGGCTGGTATTGAAAGCTCATGTGATGAAGCCATGGATTGTACGCTGTTGTTATCCGATATGGGTTCCTCCTTATGCTGAAGCCAGGATAAGAGTGCCTCGTGAGTGCTGAGAAAGCTAAGAAGAGACAGCTAGCATATCGGATAAGCTCTATACTGTGATTTATGATTTCTGTTGAAGCAAGATGCTATGTTTAAGCTTTCTTCAGTTTACCAGAAGTATGGTTGTATCCTGAGTTTTTTTGTATTATAACCTTTTTGAAAATCCAACCCCGGGAGGGGAATAAAAATCCTTTTGAAAAACCTGACCACTTGACCCACGACTACAACTTTCTATAAGAAAGGTCAGGCCCAGCAGTCTGGCTGATAGCTTAGGCCACAGTCCAGCTCCTGCTGGTGACAATGCATACATCACAACTGTGCCTCCTCTCCACCCAAAGTATAAACTCAAGAATAGGTAGAAAAGGGGGACAGCAAAAGTCAGAAGGATGCTTGCATGCATAGGGAGAGGGATGGCCAGTGGGAAAATGGAGGTGAAAGTGCCTTCATGTAAGTCTCTAGTGAGACCTCATTTGGAGTACTGTGTACAGTTCTGGAGACCATACCTCCAAAAGAATATAAACAGGTTGGTGCCGATCCAGAGAAAGGCTACTAAAATGATCAGTGTCACATGGGAATAGACTTAAAGATCTCAATATGTATACTTTGGAGGAAAGGCGGGAGAAGGTGACATGATAGAGACATTTAAATATCTTCATGGTATAAATGCACAAGACATGCACAAGAAAGCTCTGGAACAAGGAGTCCTAGGATAATGATGAGAAGGGGTAGACTCAGGAGTAATCTTAGGGAATATTTCTTTATAGAAGGGGTGGTCAGTGTGTGGCACAGCCTCTCAGATAGGGTTGCCAACCGGCCGGTTTTCAGCCGGCCTGGCCGGTTTTTCCATGGCCAGGCCGGCTGCCGGCACAGATGTAAAACCGGCCATTGAAAAGCCGTTATTTTGCTCTGGCCGCAAGATCGGGAGCGGCCAGAGCAAAAAAAAGGCTTTTGTGCCGAAGTCCGCGGCGCGAACGCGATTCCCCATAGCAGTGCAGCCGCTGCTTCTGCTTTGTACAGAGCAGCGGCTGCAATACACTTACATTGAAAACTAAAGATAAACTGTGCGAGGAGCCCTTCGGTCAAGAGCACGAGGAAGTGATGTCATGGGGGCGGGCTCCTCACAGGTTGTCTTTCCTTTTCAAATTAACTTTAGCTGCAATAAAGTTAATTTGAAAAGGAAAGACAACCTGTGAGGAGCCCGCCCCCATGACATCACTTCCTCGGGCTCTGCGATGACCGGAGGGCTCCTCACACAGTTTGTCTTTACTTTTCAAAGTAAGTGTATTGCAGCCACTGCTCTGTACAAAGCAGAAGCAGCGGCTTGGGCAGAGGGGGGGGGAGGTGGTGTGAGTGAACCAGCAAGGTGGGGGGGTGGTGTGAGTGAACCAGCAAGGGGGGGGGGGGGTGAGTGAACCAGCCGTGGGGGGGGGGGGGGTGGTGTGAGTGACCCAGCAGGAGGGGTGAGTAAGTGACAGAGGGGTGGGTGAGTGAACCAGCAAGGGGGGTGGGGGGTGATGGTGTGAGTGAACCAGCAAGGGGGGGTGGTGTGAGTAAACCAGCAAGGGGGGGGGGTGGTGTGAGTGAACCAGCAAGGGGGGTGGGTGGTGTGAGTGAACCACCAAGGGTGGGGGGAGAGAGAACCAGCAGTGGGGGGGGGGGGGGGTTGGTGTGAGTGACCCAGCAGGAGGGGTGAGTAAGTGACAGAGGGGTGGGTGAGTGAACCAGCAAGGGGGGTGGGGGTGATGGTGTGAGTGAACCAGCAAGGGGGGTGGTGTGAGTAACCAGCAAGGGGGGGGTGGTGTGAGTGAACCAGCAGTGGAGGGGAGGGGTTGGTGTGAGTGACCCAGCAGGAGGGGTGAGTAAGTGACAGGGGGGTGGTGAGTCAACCAGCAGTGGAGGAGGGGGTGGTGTGAGTGAACCAGCAGGGGAGGGGGGTTGGTGTGAGTGAACCAGCAGGGGAGGGGGTGAGTGAGTGACAGGGGGGTGGGTGAGTGAACCAGCAGGGAGGGGAGGGGAGGGGTGGTGTGAGTGAACCAGCAGGGGAGGGGGGGTGAGTGAGTGAACCAGCAGAGGAGGGGGGTGAGTGAGTGAACCAGCACTGAGGGGAGGGGGGGTGAGTGAACCAGCACTGAGGGGGGTGGTGTGACTGAATCCTCGGTAATTTTTGTGGGTGGGGCTGGGGGCGGGGAAGGGGTGGGACTGGGGGCAGAGAATGGGTGGAGCATGGCGAGCCACAGGTATCGGGTTTTTCTCGGTGAAAAAGTTGGCAACCCTACTCTCAGAGGATCTCTGAGGAGGAGGAAGAGCCTGCAGATCTTAATAGTTCCGATGGATGGGCAGGCTGAGTAGGTCATATGATTTTTATCTGCCATCGTTTTGTATCGTTTGTTAGTATGTGCTTATTAAGGCATTCTCTGCCCATACTCCACCAAGATCCTGCCCTAAAATGCACTAAGCCGTTATTGTGGGGTCTTTACCATGCTGTCTGTTTTAGCACATAATGAGCATTATAGACACAAGCCAACGGTTCACTTCTGTTAAAACCCTGCTAACTACTTAATGTACTTCAGTAAACATCCCCTTTACTTTATGTGCATGTTCTAAGAGAAAAAGCAACAGATTTTATGCAGTCATTTGAATTTCCTCTTTTATCTTCTTTATCTTTTGTGATGCAGCAGCAATGATATACAAATTAGGGAAACAGGATGGGCCCAAATCCTGAGGAACTATCGCTGAAACTCTATGATTTGAAATTACCATTTTTTTCCGGAAATATTATGGGTATAAAAAATAGCATCATTCTTACTGGCCATCTTGTACTGTATTCTTTTAATTGGTTAATTTTAAAGACCTATGAATGGGATAGAATGAAAGACTTAAGGACAGTGGTGGGGCTAAGGAATGCAGTTTCATTGTTTTTTTTATGAAAAACAAAAGCCATTTGTTGTTTTCTCTTGCTTTTGATTAGTTCATTATCCTGTTGGAGTTACGAGTTTAAATGTAGCTTTAGGAGCCAAGTGAAATGATGGGTTCAATGCAACCATTTGGGCAAAACATCCTGGAGTCATCAGACCTGATTTTGCATTGGGCAGGGCTAAGTACCATAGCCATGTAGCCCTGCCCGCCAACCCCTTAACCCCGGATATTTACTTCTGTGGCAACGGAAGTGAATATCCAGAGTTTTCTGCACAGTTGGGAAGCCACCAAGCCTAACTGGGCAGCAGTGATTTTCCATGCTGCCTGGTTAGCGTTCTGTGCTGTAAAGATAGGTGAGGGGTTTCCTTGCCTATCTTTTTGGTGCAGAGCACTAACCAGGCAGCATGGAAAATTGCTCTTACCCAGTTGGCACTTGCCCCCCCCCCTGTCTATATTGTGTGTCTTTCTCTTTGGGGACAGGCATATCTATGCATGTGTGTGAGCAATTTTTTTTTTTTTTTTTTTAGTGCCATCAAGTCAGTATTGACATATAGTGACCCAGCTACCTCTGGGTTTTTTTGGTAATGTATCACCAGAAGTAGATTGCCAGCCTTTTCTTCCAAGGTAATGGAGGGTAAAGTGACTGGCCCAAAGTCAGAAGGAGTGCCAGTGGGAATTGAACCCTTGATCTTCTGGGTACTAGGCAGTTGCTCTAACCACTAAGGCTACTCCTCCACTTGAGGTTGTGAGCATGTATGCTTGTATATATGTATGTGTCTGTTTGTATGTTTATGTTTTAGCATGAATGCTTGCGTGTGTGTATGTGAGTGTTTACAGCTGTGTAGGTTCTCTGTGTGTCTGTGATGGGGAGAGGAGAAGAGCAGGAAGGGGAGGGAAGGACTGTTTCAAAGGTGCAATTTGTACTGTAATTGCTTTGTTACTGTGAATCAGTTTTAGTATACTGCTGCTGCTGGAACTGCTTTTGGTACAGAAATGCATTGAGGCCTGTGTTTATGGGTGGCTTCATTTTCTTCCGTCTCCCACCAGAGACAGAAACTTCAATTTCTATATCATAGTAACTTTCCCCAGCTCACCACTCCTACTTTCTGTAACTAGAGTAGACTTCCAGCCTTCCCACTGACTGGACCCTACCCACAGTCTATGCTGCTAACTACCCTGGAAGCAGGTAGTATAGGCTGACTCACACTGCAGAGGATTGAGATCTGCAATATTTTAAACTCGGAAGAATGTTTAGATATGTTAGACATCCTTCCAGATTCTAGACATTTACGTAAAAATCTATAGAATGCCGAAAAAGCCAGTCAATCGTAACCTCCCAAGTCCTGAGCATACCTGACAGGGCCCCCCTAAACTTCGACTTTTGGTAATGTGCATTAATCTAGCCCTGCCCATAGCAATTAGTTGGCAACCAGGGCTTTTCTTGAGGGGATACTTGGTGGTACTGAGCAACAGCATCTTTTTCATTGTCTGCTAAAATTGACCCATGGTCATCAGGTATTCAGCCTACTTACAGTCCTAACCCCCCATCACCCCATTTTCAGTCTTAGCTCCCCCCATAGCCCATTACCAGTCCTAACACCCCATCAGTCCACAACCCATTACCAGTCCTAACCCCCCCATCAGCCCACTTCCTGTCCTAACCCCACATCACCCCATTTTCAGTCTTAGCTCCCCCTCATCAGCTCACAGCCCATTACCAGTCCTAACCCCCCTCCCCCATCAGCCCAGGGAAAGTTTAAAATTAAAAAAAAAGCTGGCTAGCTGCTGCCGCTGCCGCCATGGCAGTGGCAGAATCGAGTGTCCCGCGGCCTCCCCTCTGCCCAGCAGAATCCTCCCTCCCTCCATGCATCAGTTCCTTTGGTGCGGCTTTCAGAGCCTCGAAGAGAGAGTTTCTCCCTTGCGCCTCTGTTAAGCCCGCTGGGGCTGATGGGAAACAGAGTTGCGCAAAGGAAATTCTGCCTTCGCGGCTCTGAAAGCTGCGCCGAAGGGACTGATGCAGGGAGGGAGGGAGGGAGGATTCTGCTGGGCAGAGGGGAGGCCGCGGGGCACTATATTCTGTTGCTGCCACGGCGGCAGCGGCAGCAGCCAGCCAGCCAGCCATGCATTGTGGACCACACAAAATGCTCTCGTGGGCCACATGCGGCCCGCGGCCCGCGGCCCGCATGTTTGAGACCCCTGGGTTAGAGCTATGGTATACACGCACAAGGTGAACGCAACAGGTGAGTACTGAAGAGTAATTCATAAATAACCCTGCCCTAATCCTCATGCTCTGCATTTACCTAAGGCGCATGTCAACAATACGTTAGTGAGACTGGAACATTTATAAACAAATATGAATCCATGTTTGTAATATTTGCATTGTGCTTAAAAATGTATTATATTTTTACAGGTTGTATTAATTTGCATATTTGAATTGTACTTTCATATTGTATTTTGGGGTCTATTAATCAGATCATTCTTACGTTTTTTTGAATGGCCGGTTTGGATTATATCTAGGGAAGACAGTATGGGGGTCATTCTGTCCCACTATTCGTCTCCCTGCTGGCCCTGTCAATACGCTCCCCGTACATACAGCAGTTTTGTACAGGGAGGCCTAGATGGGGTGGGAGGGGGCGTTCCAGAGGCGGAGCCAGGGTAGGGGTACAGACAGGCCGTGACCGTGGACACAGGGTTGATTCAGAGGTCGGCCCTGTACATTCAGAGCCTAGAATCTAGATAGGGGACTTATTCTACCTCGAAGGTGGAGTAAGTCCTCTTGGACAGAGGGGGATCATGGTGCAGGACTGGAGGACACAGTTGAGGGGGCACAGGGGGTTCCCCACAGCCCGACTCTGGCCTTGAAAGACCTGATTGGGGGTCAGGCTGCGGAGAACAGGCATCAGGGGCTGCAGGATCAGAATTGGGTCTAACTTTGCATTCCCAATTCTGCCTGACCGTGCATGAATAGAATTGGCCTCTATTTAAATACAACAGAATAACTTTTTAGCTTCTTTCTGAGGTGTCAGCTAAGAAGGTAATCTGCCATAAATAACCAGACTGATACCAGTTTCTGACTTTGACATGCAACCAGCTCCTTAGAGTGTAGAAATAACACTTGCCTTCTCTCTAGCAATTATTTTCCACTTACTTGAGATGTGTCTGCATTCTGTCTTCTGTTAAGAAGTCCCTCTCTATTTCTTGCTGAAGGTTATTGTTTGAGGTCTCAGGGACAAATTCTGTCGACAATATTTTACAGAAATTTAGGATTCAATTTACGATATTGCTGTCAATTTAGGATATTGCTGTCCAGTTGATTGTGTTTTGTTAAAATGTGAGCATAAAGATTAAAAAAAAAAGGAAAATTAGGATTCAAGAAGGATGTCATGAAGTGATCATCTGTCATAAGGGAAATTTAGGGAGTGCATGTGGACTATATAACTGTTATTCATGAGGAGATTTCACATCTGATCAGTTTTTCTACATATACTATTTGATCATCTCTGTTTTCTTGAGAATCCTCTTAAGATGCTCTAAAGGGCAAAGATTATGCACCAGAAAATTCTAACCTGTTTGTTGCCCCTTCCACCAATGCCCCTGATCCTGCTGCTCTGGCTGCTTTCTTTGCTGATAAAGTCCAATCCCTACACCTGAAGTTCATAAACTGTCCTGCCCCTCTTTCCACGACTCTCCCATCACCTTCCTGCGATTCTCTCAATCCTTCTTCACCTGTCAACACTGGCTGCTCTCTAAGCTCATTGTCAGAGCCATCTCTGGCCCTTCTTCCTTTCTTGCTTACCATACTGAACTCCAGTCTTTCTTCCGGTTCTTTTCCCTCCTCCTGGAAGCATGCCATTGTCCACCCTATTATGAAAAAAAACATCTTTGGACCCTTCCCTCCCCGCTCATTGGCGTCCTGTCTCTAACCTTCCCTTTCTGTCTAAGCTATTGGAAAAGGCAGTTTTTTCACAGCTATCCTCACACATTGATTCTGTCTTTACCCTTCATCCTAGACAGTCTGGCTTCCATGCTGGTCATAGTATGGAAACCATTCTCATCTCTCTCCTGAATGAATTGCATGTGATGTGCAAGTTGGGTTATTTCTCTATTGCAGTATCACTTGACCTTTCCGCTGCATTTGATTTAGTCGACCACCCTACTCTCCTATCCCGTCTCCATGATTTTGGGATTTGTGGCACTGTCCATCGTTGATTTGGGTCTTCCCTGTCTTCCCGCTCCTTCTCGGTTCGTGTTGGTTCTTCTTCCTCACCCACTGGTGTTCCTCAAGATTCTGTGCTGTCACCTCTGCTCTTCAATTTATTTCTCGCACCTTTGATCCTACTTATTCAGCAGTCTGGGCTCTCTGCATATTATTATGCTGACGATATCATTCTTTTCTGTTGTACCAGTTCTCTTTCCCTGGATCTTGGCCCTCTGAATACTTGTCTGGCTCACATCTCTTCTTGGCTATCATCTAATTTCTTATATTTGAACCCTACCAAATCAGCAGCCATTTGGTTCACTTTTGGTGCCCCCCCCCTCCCCCCCAATGTTGGTCCCCACTTTTGCTGGTGCTTCTGTACCCCTGACATCGACCCTTTGATATCTGGGTGTTATACTTGACTCTTCCCTTTCTTTCCACCAACATATTTCTTCTGTCGTGCGCTGGTCTTTTCTCACGCTGCGCCATTTGAGGGCAGTATGTGTTGTCCTCCTGCGGTCTTCCTTGGTTGATCTCACGGTATCCCTTCTTCTGTCCAGACTTGACTATTGCAATTCTGTCTTGACCGTCCTCCCCAGTACCAACTCTACCATCTGCAGTTATTACAGAACATGGCTGCCCGATTTATTGCTCATGCCTCCCGTACTGATCATGTGTCTCCCCTTCTCTGTAATTTGCACTGACTCCCTCTACAATACCGGTTTCAGTATAAAATCCTTATCACTATGTCTCTTCCTTCACCAGCAGATGCCCAACTGGAAACTACATGCCATTCTGCATTTTTCTTTCTCGGTCTGGCTCTCTGGAACTCATTACCATCTGCCCTCGATACTGAGCAGTCTTTCCCCCGGTTCAAGGAAATGCTGAAGACACACTTCTTCAGCATTGCCTTTGATCTTCCCCCCCCCCCCCCATCTAGGTCCACACTGCATACCCCTCTTTCCCTCCCCCTCTCCCTCCAATTGCCTGCATAGCTATCCTCTCTAGCTTTTCTGTGTGCCTTGTCCCCTCCTCTGTCCTATTATAACTTTGGTGTTCTTTTCTCTCTGTTATGCAGCTTTTATTTGTTTTATTGTACACTGCTCTGATGCCCTGGTCTGAGCGGTCAATCAAATGCAATAATAAAGATAAAGATATTGAAAGTACCAGACAGTATCAGGTTGGGAATTAACAAAATTGAATGAATTCACAAAGAGATCAGAAGTTCATAATCTCCAAAAATAAGAATTTAAATATAAAATGATCCCATAGTATCTTGTAGATCTCACTGAAGTCAAAACTTTGCAATAAACAGAGACAGAAAGTTTATAACAGGACATCTAACTCCAAAAGCAGCTATTTTACAAAGGCAACATTTGTGCCTATGTGAGCTTATACAGTAGCCTGACTAGAAGTTTCCAGACGAAGTGATACCAGCTCTAAGAAGGAATAACTTTGTGAATGCACGTGACAGTAGGAATCAGCATATATATTGCCTTAGTTCTGCCCCATGCTCTACCCATATAATGCCTGCGAATAAATCACATAAAAGTAGGATTCATCAGCTCTGTTCTGAGCCACAGCGGTCTGCAATGTTGTCCGTTGCAGCTAAAATTATTCCATATGTTCAACACTGGTATCCAGATAGTTAGTAGCCAGTATTGAATATCTGGATAGAGCGGCAAGGACAACCACCATCCAGATGGCAATGATGTTCAGTCTGAGTGGAGGAGTAGCTTAGTGGTTAGAGCAAGAGATCAGTGTTCAGTTCCCGCTCCTTGTGACCTTGGGCAAGTCACTTTACTCTCCATTGCCTTGGCAGAAAAGTCCTGGCAATGTACTTCTGCTCATACCTTGCCAAGAAAACCCAGGGGCTGCAGAGTCAGCATTGACTTGATGGCATTTAAAAAAAAAATCCAGAAGTCTTTTTGGCGGTTTTCTTCTGTCTTCGTTTTTTTTAGATTGTTAATAGGCATGTACACAACCAACATTTCATCATTGAAAATGAACCAAATTTGATTTGTTCTTTTATCATGGCATGTTTCTATTGCACATGCAAATTGTGTGCACATAGAGGATCTTACCAAGCTAGAAATGCGCCCTGTGTGACTCATGGATCTGGTGCCCTCCTTCCACCCAGCCACATTCAGTAACTCACTTTTTTTGAGCTTCCTGGAAGCCCAGTGATATTAGTGCCCCCTTCTGTGCTTGCATCTGTGCAGCCGCACCACTTGCACAGCCATTGGAACATCCCTGTGCACATATTTCTCCGAATTTACATGAGCACTGTGATACTGCGGACCCTCTAGCACAAAGAAAAAAAGTTTTAAATCTTGAAAAAAACAAGATTTACATGCAATTTCCTGAAGGTCCACATAGAGGGAGCAGGAGAGCAAGCCTGGAAGCAGAGGAACCACGCCTCTATGGGCAGGACCTTGAATCAGTTAGTCCCGATTTAAGCAGGGACAGAGCTGAATCATGCAGAGCAGATTGGAGAGACAGAGACAGAGACAGAGTCAGAGTGAGTGTCAAAGCTGGACTGGAAAGAGCAGCTCGGAGAGTTGGAGTCACTGTCAGACCCAGAACAGCTCAAGGAGTTGAAGCAACTTGGAGAGCAGGCCAGAGAGTAGGCCGAGAAGCAGACCAAGGAATAACTCATAGAGCAGGCCGAGGTGAAGGCCCAAGAGCAGGCCTAGAGGAAGGCCAGATACAACGGGAAGGAGCAGCATTGCAGGGAGCAGCCAAGGAAGGAGGTGCTCTCCCTTCCAACCTGAGAGGAAGCCCTATCCAGGGAGAAGGACTGGGATACAAGCTGAGGAAGAGATATCCGGTTGCAAGGAATACCCAAGGAGAAAAAGGTACTTTTAAAAGTTTTTATAAAAGTAACCTGAAAGAGGAATGGAAAACTCAGAGGCCTGGGGAACAGGGAAGTGCTGAGAGGGCGCGGCCAGTAGCCAACTGCCACAGGGGTGAAAGTGGAGGACAAGCGCCTCAGCAGCAGCCATGCCTCAGAGGAGTTACTCCCCATTCTAAAGGAGGAAAGACACCCAGGGAACACTTGAGCCTGCAAGAAGTGGAGGACATTCAGGCTAGGCCTCAAGCCTTTCCCAAAAGAGACTGCAGGAAGTTAAAAGGTGAAACAGTGGTTGCCTGCAAGTGCTTACCTAAGCCTAGCACAAGAGTGGAGGAGTGGCCTAGTGGTTGGGGCAAGGTACTTCAGGCCGGAAGGTCGGGGGTTCAAATCCCACTAGAGGACAGCAACCTTGGGCCGGAAGGACTGGGGTTTCTAGTCCCACAGGTGCTCCTTGTGGTCTTGGGCAAGCCACTTAACCCTCCATAGCCCATGTTCCCTGTAAAATAGTTATCTCCAAGTTATAATGCCCTGTTCAATGTAATTTCAGTTTGTTCAATGTAAACCGCACTGATGCAGAATAGCGCGGTATATAAGAGAATGTAAATAAATAAAATAAATAAATAAATAAATAAAATAAGAGAGAAACAAAGGAATAACTTTTATCTGTATGATCAGGACACTTTTATGCCAAAAGTACCAGATAATCTCTCTAGGAAAAAGGCTAGTAATAATAAAGGCTGGGATAAGCGAACTTTTAATCCTGCAGCAGAAGAAAATCCAGGGTTCTACAATATAGCTAAAAACCGACGCCCCAAACTGACAAGCCAACATTGGAACACAGTATGGCATGCTTTTAGAAAGCCTGAATCCAACCTTCCTGAGGTTTCAGAGTCAGACCCCTCAGAGATGGAGTGGATGCCAGGGGAATCTGAGGTTAATGAGGCCGTGGAACCCATGGATTGTAATTATTGCACAATAGGAAAGTTTTAAGTTATTTGAAGCAACCAAATGTATGAAGAGAATACAGGATGCCTTATGTTTTGAGTTTGTGAAGATTAACAACGTTACTTTGAATGTTTTTGTGAATTGCACTTGATACAAGAAAGGATACAGCCCTGTTATTTTTCTCAACCGCATATTTTGAACCATTTTGCGTAAAGGTGAAATAAATGCCTTTTTCTTTTTCCCTACCCTTGGCTAAATGTTGCTTTATTGGGAAGTTGACCACGAGGCTGACACAGAGGGCCGCTACCTCATGACCCTCGCAACAGGTCAACCCTAATCACCCTATTCTTATGAGCTCCCCAGCCCCGTGGAACCACTACGCCGCCACCAGAGGGGGCTGCGGGGGACAGCACATGTAATTTGCATGCATGCTTAATTTTTAGGCATGTAGGAGAATTGCCAAACTAGCCTGAAATACACAAGTCTAAGGGGTATGTTTACTAAACTGCGGCAATGTCACTTGCATTAGGTTCCGCGGTAAAGGTACAGATGCCCATATAAAAGCATGGGCGGTGCATTGTTACAGCAAGCTGTATCAGCTAACGCACGTTACAAGGCGCCTTATAAGGCACCTTACAAGGCGCCTTATAAGGTGCCTTGTAAGGTGCATTATAAGGCGCTTTGTAAGGCGCCTTATAAGGTGCCTTGTAAGGTCATTATAAGATGCCTTATAAGGTGCCTTGTAAGGTGCCCTGTAAGGTGCCTTGTAAGGTGCCTCATAAGGCACCCTATAGGGCTCCTTAGGCTAAGCCCTGTATTAGGCACCCCTGGAAAAGGCGCCGTAGAAGGCACCCTAGAAGGCACCATAGATAAAGGTGGCCTAACAAGGTTACGGTGCCCTAGGTTAGTGTTCCCTAAAGGCTGCAAGGTGTCTCAGGATGGCATGCATGACCTGTGAGGAACAGAGACAGATGTAGCCCTAACACTAGATAGAGCACTCAGGAAAGGCAATGAACAGGTAAGTGAAGGAGGGAGAGCTGGGAGCTGCTGGACCTGCCATATCTGCGGGCATCCCATGTGGCTGCCAGTACTGATAACAAACATGGTGGGGGCAACTGTACCACACCACAGGGTGTTGGCAATGTAAAGTACCGGAAAGACAGTTGGTAGCAGATGATGGGAATACGTGTCCCCCAGTGGAGGCAGAGGTGGCAGGATAGTTACAATGATGGGTGGACAGAGGAGTGGTGGTGCCATGCAGATCGGGCACAGGCGAGGCAAGCATGAAGAGGCACAATGCAGGAAAGGGTAGCAGTGCAGGACATGGGGTGACAGCCTGCACAGGCAGACAGGATTCTACACAGCTGGCAGACGCAGATAGATGGACCGAGGGAATGTTGGCAATTGTGGCGAGGGTATTATGGGCTGGAAGCACAGATCTGCAAAAATATGACTGTTACAGGCATGTAAACTATTTGAGTAGGAAAGGCAAGAGAGGAGGAAACAATGAGGAACTGAACCCATGAACACTGCCAAGAATGACATTGTATTAACTAGTAGACTATACCTCCATGGTGTATGTCACAGCAATGGCTGGGTACAGAAGGACTGCAGGTCACCGCACAAACTGTCTGCTCTTGAGTGTCAGGATAGGGTAACCCCACCAGTACCCATGATGCAATGCACATGCTGAATAGCTGTCTACAGCTGATCAGCAAATGGGGTCTGAACCTCTCCGGTACCTCAGCTTGGAAAGACAAACTGACAGTGTGTGATACTGGCACAGAGTAGCTACAGACCATGCCATTGTGCAGGTTCTGTGTTCCCCCTGAGGGATAGGATGGGTGCCCAGCACTAGGTCCACAGTACATGTGGTACTAGAGTTAGGCCCTGCTGTACATCCCCATCACTACCAGTGTGTGACAGGTGTTCCTTGCAGTGCAGCAGAAGGTAATTTGGTGTCCATCTGTATCCTGCAATCACATGTGGCCCTCTGGGACCAGACACCACCCAGATTAGTGTGTACCTTGTGTTAGGGTCTGACTGACATGGGCACCTGTTATCAGGGCAGAGGGGTTTCCAGACTTGCGTGAGGTTTGTGTAGCAGTGCCTTTATAGGTCAAAGTGATATACACTACATACCCAAAAGGGCTCACATCACCCTTTTTGTAGGTAAGGGACAGCCCCCATGAAGCAACCTCCATCCTGCTAGTATAAGACAGCCCTCCAGGGTTGGTGGGCCACAGCCATACCTGTGGCTGGGGCAGTGGCAGACCAGCAGCAATGCTGGGGTTAGCTCTGGAAAACCCCAACTGCCTCACACTGCTGTCTGCCAGTCACCAGCAGATAGCACAGTCAGACTGCACCTTATAGGTGTTCCCACCATGCACAGTCTAACTGCAAACAGACCACTAGCCAGTCCATAGTGCATGTTCACAGAGGAACTATGTGCACCAAGCAGGCATTTCACTGATTGGGGAACCAGCACTAGGATCACAAAAGTATCACTAAAGACAGATAGTGTGGAGTGCTATGTGGGAACCTAGACGTGTCATGGTCACTGCTCGAGCGTGAGTGCCCTCCCAGCATGACATGCTGTGGCCACCCTGTTCATGCAGGTGGTGGTTGGGTACTACAGTGTCCCAGCCATTGCCCCACACCTTGTGAAGATGCATCCTGGCCAATCTGCCCTGTCCGGGCCATACCCACAACACTTTGCTCCTCATTATGCACATATTCAGGCTAACGCTGGCAACAGTGGGACATTTTGGGCCCAGAGAGGGGTGGGCAGACACAGAACAATGGATAGACATACACACACACTCCTGTTGCAGCATTGTGCAAAGATAGGGGTGGTTGGCAACCCTGCCCGCCACACTGGTCCTGGTCACAGTGCCGATATTGCTAAACTGTGCAGGAGGTAGTAGTAGTGCTCTGGTGATAACTGCAGCTCAATGATGGGGCCAACAGCCTGACTCTCCATGCATCTTTGGATTGTGGAGCCTGTGTGAGTGGGTGTTTGTACCCCAGTTCGCCGCTGCTTTGGGCTTTTCACATGTTGCTGTTGTATCTGCATTGTAGGGTAAAATATAGGGACATACTCTGCAAGAACCACAGCTGGGGCTTGAACCTATGACCCTCTGCTTCTGGACACACTGGCTGGGTGCGCTGCACCATACTGTTGCCACAGATGCATGGTGGTCCCTGGGGCTACCTGTACTTTTCTTCAGCCAGACCTTTGATGTTGCACTGCACACCACGTACTGGTACAGGGCATGGCCTAGGTCCACTGCATGTGGTTAGGGTCCACCAGAGGAAGCACTATACCACATTGCTAGAAGACACCCAGTCCAAAATCCGTGGTTAGCAGGAAGGAATACTTTAAGGGCGGATAATTTCTCAAAGAGACGGACAGACATTTAGGAAAAGGAACCTCCGGATTCAATATTTTGGACTTACAATCTTTTATGAGAATTTCAGTATACAGAACAACCAAATTGAACTTATCTAACAACTAAGTACGCCTGAATTCCCCTGATGAAGTGAATTTGAAACACGGCCTGTGTCAGGCAATTTGGGCCTTTTGATGTTAAGAACCAATTAATTCTCAATAAAGTATTCCTTCCTGCTAACCACGGATTTTGGACTGGGTGTCTTCTAGGTCCACTGCAGGCAAGTGCCACTGCCCCCTCCAGCATAGGCACACCCCCCTGCCATGCTGACATGACCATATGCTGTCAGTGCTGGCAGTGCGCAGTCCCAGGTCATCCACTGTGTGGGTAGGTGGTCACCTAGGGAGTGGGGTCTGGGGCAGGGGGCATACATGAGCATCCTCACTTCCCCCCCCCCCATCACCACCTACCAATAGTATGTCCCAACCGCTTGGGGGAGGGTTGGCTGGGGGGATGATAGGTCAGTGCCTTGGCAACTATTAGCTTGGGTGTACCAGGTAGATGTAGGTGGATTGTGTTTGGCCTTTGTCAGCTGCTGTCATGCTGATTTCTGGTTTCTATGTTCCTACGTGCCACCTAGGCATCCGCCTAGTCCACCCTGTGCCACAGCTGCCCCCGCTACATGTCCTGCCTGTAGCCCCCTATGCCCCATTTGCACCATCACCATAGTGGCCTTTCATACTTGGGCACTATGCTGTTGCTGAAGATGTAGCACTACTATCACGTTTCTTGGGCTCCCTGCCTATGCTGTACATTGCTGACACTTAAATGGTTTCTCTCTCCTGCAAATGTGCATCTAACGGCAGGTTTACATTTGCGGTAGGATTCAGCCCTTCAGTTCAGCGTGTTAGTGTGCAGGGAGCCTCTCCCCACCTACTCTCCACCCATTGACCCCTTCTCTCCGCCCTCTCTCCACCCTCTGCGGTGTTTACCACGGCCAGGAACGCTAATGCTCATTAGATAACGTTAACACGCGTTAACGTTACATACCGCATGTTAACGTTACGTAACGATCATTAACGTTACCTAACGTGCGGTCTGTAACGTTACCGCAGTTTACTAAACATACCCCTAAGAATTATCTATATACTGGCATTAAATATTGCTGCTCTACGGATAATGGGTGGATCTGCTCTGTCTATGGACCATACCAACACTATCTGGATAGTGTTGAGGCGATCTGTCAGTATATTCAGTGGTACTATCATATAGTGCCACTGAAAATCATATTTGGTAGCACTTAACTGGTTAGCGGGTACTGCTAACTGGATAAGTGCCACTGAAAACGCCACGCGCAGGACCCAAAAGGCAGGCAGAGCTCCGGAGTCTCAACGCGTGGATGAGACAATGGTGCAGAGATGAGGGTTTTGGATTTGTTATGAACTGGGGAACATTCTGGGGAAAGGAGGGGCTCTTCCGAAGGGATGGGCTTCACCTTAACCGGGATGGAACCAGGCTGCTGGCATTAACCTTTAAAAAGGAGATAGAGCAGCTTTTAAACTAGATATTAGGGGAAAGCCGATAGTTGCCCAAGAGCGGATGGTTCGGAAGAATGTATCTTTGAAGGATACTACCAAAAGCAGAGAGGTTTCACAAAAGAGTAAAGTAGCCCAAATGCCCTCAAGTATGGAGCAGACAGAGCTTAAAGATCCCAAATTACCCATGTCTAACAATAGCCAAATTAATATGAGTAAAATACATTCTCTAAAATGCTTGTATGCAAATGCTAGAAGTCTAAAAAATAAGATGGGAGAGTTAGAATATATAGCACTAAATGAAAGGTTAGATATGATTGGAATATCATAGACATGGTGGAAGGAGGACAACCAGTGGGACACTGTGATACCTGGGTACAAACTATATCGTAATGATAGAGCTGATCAAATTGGTGGAGGGGTTGCTCTCTATGTTAGAGAGGGCATTGAGTCAGAAAGGATTAAAGTTTCGCAGGAAACAAAATCTGCTGTAGAATCTATATGGATTGAAACTCCATGTGAAAGGGGGAAGGCAATGGCAGTGGGGGTGTACTATCGAGTGCCTTGCCAGAATGACCAAATGGATGATGAAATGCTCAAAGAAATCAAGGAAGCTAACAAAAGTTACAGTGCAGTAATAATAATGGGTGATTTCAACTACACTGGTATCGACTGGGTCAGTGTCACGTCAGGACATGCTAGGGAGATAAAGTTCCTAGATGAAATAAATGACTGCTTCTTGGAGCAGCTGGTTCATGAACCAACCAGAGGGGAAGCCATATTGGACCTAGCCCTTAGTGGAACACCAGATCTAGTGCAAGAGATAAGGTTGTTGGGGCCACTTGGCAATAGTGATCATAGCATGATCGCCTTTGATTTAATTAGTGGAGGAGGGATAGTAAGGAAATCCACAGTACTACCTTACAACTTTCGAAAGGGAGACTATGATAAAATGCGGAAAACGGTTAAGAAAAAACTAAAAGGAGCAGTTGCAAACGTTAAAGACGTACATCAGGCATGGCTGTTGTTGAAAAATACTATCTTGGAAGCCCAGACCAGCTGTATTCCACGCTTTAAGAAAAGTGGAAGGAAGTCCAAAAAACTGCCAGCATGGTTTAAAGGTGAGGTCAGAGAGGCTGTTGTTGCCAAAAAAGCATCTTTCAGGAAATGGAAAAAAAAGCCAAACGACGAAACTTGAAAACAGCACAAGCACTGGCAAGTCAAATGCAAGGCATTAATAAGGCAGGCAAAGGGAGAATTTGAGAAGAAGCTTGCTGCGGAAGCAAAAACGCGAAGTAAAGACCTTTTCAAGTACATTCGTAGCAAAAAACCTGTGAGAGAGTCAGTTGGTCCATTAGATAATAAAGGGATTAAAGGAGCACTAAGAGGCGACAAGGCGATAGTGGAGAGATTGAATGAATTCTTTGCTTCAGTCTTTACTGAGGAAGATGTAGGGATGTTACCCATGACTGAAGTGGTATTTAAAGGTGCAGAAGAATTGAAGGAAATATCGATACATCGGGAAGATGTATTACAACTATTAGATAAACTGAAGAGTAGCAAATCACCTGGGCCGTATGGTATACATCCATGGGTGTTGAAAGAACTGAAATATGAGATTGCAGACCTGCTATTAGTAATCTGTGAACTATCATTAAAATCATCTCTAATACCTGAAGATTGGAGAATCGCCAATGTAACACCAATTTTTAAAAAGGGTTCCAGGGGTGATCCGGGAAACTACAGACCGGTGAGCCTGACATCAGTACCGGGAAAAATGGTAGAAACCATCATAAAGAATAAAATTACTCAGCATGTAGATAGTCATGACCTAATGGGAGACAGCCAACATGGCTTTAGACAAGGAAGATCTTGTCTTACTAATCTGTTATGTTTTTTTGAAGGAGTGAATAATCAGGTGGACAAAGGTGAGTCGGTTGATGTTGTGTATCTGGACTTTCAGAAAGCCTTTGACAAGGTCCCTCATCGGAGACTTTTGGCAGAACTAAAGAGTCATGGGATAGGAGGCAGTGTACTACTGTGGATCAGGAACTGGTTAAAAGATAGAAAGCAGAGGGTAGCGCTAAATGGCCAATTTTCCCAATGGAGAAAGGTGAGTAGTGGTGTACCCCAGGGATCTGTGCTGGGCCCGCTGCTTTTTGACATATTCATAAATGACCTGGAAAGTGGAATAACGAGTGAGGTTATCAAATTTGCAGATGACACAAAACTATTTAAAGTTGTTAAAACCCAAGAGGATTGTGGAAAATTGCAAGAGGATCTTGATAAATTGGAAGACTGGGCATCAAAATGGCAGATGAAATTTAATGTGGACAAGTGCAAGGTTATGCACCTAGGGAAGAACAACCCAAACTATGGTTACACGATGCAAGGTTCCCCATTAGGAACCACCACCCAGGAAAAAGATTTAGGCGTCATTGTGGATACCATGTTAAAACCCTCGGCCCAGTGTGCAGCGGCGGCCAAGAGAGCAATTAGAATGCTAGGTATGATAAGGAAAGGAATGGAAAATAAAACAAAAGATATTATAATGCCTCTATATCGTTCCATGGTGAGACCGCACCTTGAATATTGTGTGCAATTCTGGTCGCCGTATCTTAAAAAGGATATAGCGATTTTAGAAAAGGTTCAGAGAAGAGCCACCAAAATGGTAAAGGGGATGGAAGGATACTCCTATGAAGAAAGGCTAAAAAGGTTAGGGCTCTTTAACCTGGAAAAGAGACGGTTGAGGGGAGATATGATAGAAGTCTATAAATTAATGAACGGAGTAGAACGGGTAAACGTAGATCGATTGTTTACCTTATCAGAATATAGAAAGACTAGGGGACATGCAATGAAACTATCATAAAGAACAAAATTACTCAGCATGTAGATAGTTATGGCTTAATGGGAGACAGCCAACGTGGCTTTAGACAAGGAAGATCTTGTCTTACTAATCTGTTATGGTTTTTTGAAGGTATGAATAAACAGGTAGACAAAGGTGAGTTGTTTGATATAGTGTTTCTGGACTGTCAGAAAGCCTTTGACAAGGTCCCTCATCAGAGACTTTTGGCAAAACTAAAAAGTCATGGGATAGGAGGCAGTGTACTATTGTGGATCAGGAACTGGTTAAAAGATAGAAAGCACAGGGTAGGGTTAAATGGCCAATTTTCCCAATGGAAAAAGATGAAGGGGTGGAGTACCCCAAGGATCTGTGCTGGGTCCGCTGTTTTTTGGCATATTCATAAATGACCTGGAAAAGGGGATAACGAGTGAGGTGAGGTGAGGTTATCAAATTTGCAGATGACACAAAACTATTTAAAGGTGCTAAAACTCAAGAGGATTGTGGAAAATTGCAAGAGGATCTTGATAAATTGGAAGACTGGGCATCCATATGGCAGATGAAATTTAATGTGGACAAGTGCAAAGTTATGCACCTGGGAAAGAACAATCCAAACTATGTTTACACGATGCAAGGTTCCTTATTAGGAACCACCACCCAGGAAAAAGATTTAGGCTTCATCGTGGATAGCATGTTAAAACCCTCCGTCCAGTGTACAGCAGCGGCCAAGAGAGCAAATAGAATGCTAGGTATCATAAGGAAAGGAATGGAAAATAAAACAAAGGATATTATAATGCCTCTGTATCGTTCCATGGTGCGACCGCACCTTGAATATTGTGTGCAGTTCTGGTCGCCATATCTTAAAAAGGATATAGTGTTAATGGGAAAGGTACAGAGAAGAGCCACCAAAATGGTAAAGGGGATGGAAGGTTACTCCTATGAGGAGAGGCTAAAAAGGTTAGGGCTCTTCAACCTGTAAAAGAGACGGCTGAAGGGAGATATGACAGAGGTCTATAAATTAATGAATGGAGTGGAACGGGTAGATGTAGATCGATTGTTTATGTTATCAGAATATAGAAAGACTAGGGGACATGCAATGAAGCTACAGGGTAAACTATTTAAGACAAAGAAGAGAAAATATTTTTTCACTCAACGTGTAATCAAACTCTGGAATTATATACCAGAGGATGTAGTAAAGGCTGTTAGTGTAGCTGGGTTTAAAAAAGATTTGGACACGTTCCTGGAGGAAAGGTCCATAAACCATTATTAAAAAGGGACCCAGGATATCCTGTGTCTTTTGGGGAAACTGCTAGATATGTATTACCTAGATTGGCCACTGTTGGAAACAGGATACTGGGCTTGATGGACCTTGGTCTGATCCAGTATGGCATATCTCATGTTCTTATGTTCTTATGATTAGTAGTAGTAGGGCCTTCTGGCTATGGCACCTGAGACCCATCTATATGGGTGATGGCATTTCTCACAGCCTCTACACCTGTCGCATAGTGGTATATGTCAGTCTGTATACATCCACTATCTGTGGGGCAACCCTGTCTGCTTTCCCACAGTCAGCTTTGTGGGAGACAGTGGTACATGACAAGTTACAAAAAAACCATATTCTGTTTGTATTAGAAAAGAAAGTATATAATACATAGTAACATAGTATACGATGGCAGATAAAGACCAGCATGATTCATCTAATTTGCCCAACAAGGTGGCAAGGGTAGGTGTACCTGCCACTCCATGCAAGTCACCCTTCCCCATTCCTTTTCATGTGTTTGCTTTTCTGATTTTGTGTTTTAAAAGGATAATATTTTCTGGTTGTAAAAGATTTAAACAGCCTGGCTGGGTTAATTGTTGTATTTTCATATGCTGATTTTCTTCTTTAGTAAGTCAGAGTCGCATTTCGCCAGACTTGCAAGTTGATATCTGAAATGCCTATTCTCTTATCACTGTCAGTGCAAAGACTACACAGATTTGTTTTGTTGGTTTCACTCTTGGGTCTTAAGGTAATTTCAATTGTTTTTCTGTATTTGAGTTATGGTTTTCAGATAAGAGGTGCATTTTGTTTTGAAAGCTTTCCTGTCATCAGTTTAAGTAAAAATTAGAGATGTGTTGTAGTGCTGTGACTTTTGTACATGCTGACTTTTGTTTTGGGCAATCCTCAGTTTAAGCAATTATTTCAATATTGTGATTTTCCTTATGTAGCAGATTCAAATTAGTTTCTTTCTGAAGATATGGAAAGTGCTCCATTGTCTGATATTATTAGTGTTCAATTTGTTGACTTATTGCCCTTCCTGAACCCTTAGTTAGTGTATAGATTCTAGATATGCCTGGGGGGAGGTGCATGTTATAAAATGTTTTGATAGAATTAATTTTCATGTCATAAAGATTTTGGCTATTGAATGTTTAATGCTAATTAGCAAATATGTAGGGAGTTGTCATTTGGAATTAGCTGAAATAAATGTACATCTTCTACCTGCAGTTCACTTAAAAGTAGCAGTAAGTTTTAATAGTGTTTCTAGACGCTTTAGTCTATAAGGATTAGTATGGTATGAAAGTCTATGCATGTATTTTAGTTGATATGAGGACGTATGTATTTGGCAGTATGAGCAAGTGATGAGAAAGTATTGAATTTAGTGAGATATGATATTAATAGTGAAAGAATGATTTTTGATGGACAGTAAACTGGTGAGGGTAGTCTAATGTGAAATGATATGTCAGTTTAATGAATAATGTAAAGGGAGATGAGATTTTATGATTGATTTGCAGCAGTAATGTTTATAGTATAACTAGTGTTTTTCCTTTGCTATCTGTATGGGTTTGTGCTTTAATTTGAGATGGATTCTCTGATTCAATGGAGTGGGAAGAGGAATGGATTGTACTCTGAAGTAATAACTTGAGAAGTAGACAGCATAGATAGCAACAGCTTTGCGTGGCTGTATGTTTATAGTAACTCTATAGAGAAAGAGATTGCTGAGTTTTTCAAGGCCTTCTTGCCAGATAACAGCATGCCTTGTTAGTGAAATTTCCTTCAAGAATATCAAAATAGAACACAGTTAAAGCATAGCATGAATATTGCTAATTCTTTTTTTTGTTTTCCCTGTAAATATACAAAACCCCCCCTTCTGATTTCTGATACATGAACGGCCGTGGGGCCACGTACCCATGAGCCGTGGGTAACCGGGGGGTGGCGTGGGGAGGTTTGTCCGGGGGCAGGAGTGGTCGGCGAGAGGAAGCTTGGGGGGGGGGGGGGTTAGGAGGGACGTCCAGGGCGACATCATTTAAATTCATTGGCTCCCGCGGCTGAGTGAGGGGCGCGGGAGCCAATGAGGGGACAGGAAGAAGACAGCAGAGAGCGTAGGGCCATCGGGGAATCTGTTTGCCAGCGAGCAGCGGGAGGATGGGATGGCGTCTTTGCAAGTGAGTGAGCTGAGGATTGGGACGCCGGTGGAGGAAAGGCGCGGGAGTCAAAGCAGGGCAGAAGGAGGTGTGAGGCGGCGTATTCCAGTGGGCAGGGTGAAGCCAGACACGAAGTAGAGAGCGTGTGGTGAGCACGTGGAGTGCAGCACCAGAAGTCGGGAGGAGAGCAGGGAGAAGAGGCAAGTACCGGTCCTTAGGTAATAAAAAAAAAAAAGAAAGAAAGAAGTAAAAGCAGAGTTTGGACGGAGCGGTGAGATAGCAAAGGGGGTGCGTTGGGATTGTGGAACAGGCAGTAAGGATGCCTAGCAGAGGGCGGCAGGGTCAGGGGAGGGGGGCTAGAGGTTTGGGTGGGTTGTGTAGCATGCAGGCCTCAACTGCACGGAGGAGGGGGGTTGGAGGACCAGGAGGATTGCGAGGTGGGCAGGCTTCAGACACACGGGTGGGGCAAAGGCGGGGTAGGGGAGGTGGAGTGGGAGGTTGGAGGCCTATTAAAGCTGGGTTATCCCAGGATAGCCAGGGCGAGGCCATGCATTCAGCACAGGGTGGTAGGGGGTGGAGAAGGGGGATGCTGGTGGGAGCAGATCGCGGTGGGGTGAGGGGACGGGAGGATGATGGGCTGGAAGAGGGGATGGCATCAGCTCCAGGCAGCAGGAGCGGAATTGGGGAGGGGATGGGGGTGGTGAAGGGGGTGTTGGTAGCAGTGGGTGGGGTAATCAGGAGGATGGATTGGGAGTAGTAGGAGGACGGGGCAAGGATGGGTTTGAAGGGCTGGGCCAGGCAAGACAGTGGGGGTGGCCGATGATGACAGGGGGTTTCTACCCGGCAGCATGGGATCACTGGTGTGGGGGTGGGGCAGGGTTCATCCAGGGTGGAGTGGCTGGGAGCATGGCAGTCACCTTGACCGCAGGCAGCCCCCCCCTCGATGTTTTCCTTTTTGCCACCACAGGTACCGGGTGCATGGCGGTCACCTGGAAGGACAGCGCCCAGTCAGTTACCAGGAGGCGAGACAGAGGCGAGATCTGCGGAGCCAAGGGAGCGGATGGAGGCGGCAGTGGTGGATCTGGACAGTGCGCCTATGGGTCAGGGAGAGCGACATGAGACAGGAAGTAAGCAAGCAGGAGCAGAGCCCAAGATGACAGGAGAAGGTGAGTTATCTGGGGGTCGGAGGGGGGTGCAAACGGGGAGCCGTGGGGGGGGGGGAAGGCACGAAGGAAGAAGAGGAAATGCATGTAGGCGGCGTTGCAGCTCAGAATCCTCTTCTTTATCTGAGGATGACTCGTCGGCTTCTCCTGGGGCGGAAGGGGTGGTATGGGCGGGGGGCACCATGGGGGGAGGTCTGGGGGGGAAAAGCTACGTTAGCCTCATTTGATGAATTATGGGAAGGTGTGCTGAGGAAGTTGCATAGAGAGATTCGAAAACGGCGTTACATTGACATTTTTTGGCTGTTGGAAGGTAGAAAAAGGTCGGGTGAGAGTAGAAAGAAGAGGAAGGAGGATGAAAAAGCCGGGAGGGTCAGAAAGGTGACGCGTAACGTCCTCAACTGGACGAGGGCATTCTTGCGTTTAGCTAGTGTTTGGGGCCATCATCATCCGGAACATCACGGTATGTTGCTGGCCTATGCGGATTCCATATTAGAGGCAGCGCAGACACACGAGGGTTGGGCATGGCTCAACTATGATGAGAAGTTCCGGGATAAAATGGAAGAGAATAAGTCATTATCGTGGGGGATGCAGGATATTAATTTATGGCTAACGCAAATATCTGCAAGGTCGGGTGCCGGGGGAGGGAGTGGTGCTAAGAATGGGGTGCCAGGGGGGGCAGGGTCTGGGTGGTCCTTTCGATCAGGGGGGCCTGCGCCCCTGCAGCGGCTGGCCAGTTGGGGGGGGGGTGATGTCTGCTGGCAATTTAACAAGGCATCGTGTCCATTTCCAGACTGCAAGTTCCGACATGCTTGCTCCATCTGTGATGGTGGACACGCAGTGGTCAAGTGTGTTAAAAAGGGTCCAGTCCCCTCCACCTCATTGGGCTCCAAACAGCAATGAACTGTTGAGTCTGGCCACGACGTCTATACAGTTGGAGGCGTTGCAACCATGGCTTGAGCAGTATCCGCGGAAAAAGGACAGTGAGTTGTTGGAAAAGGGGTTCAGAGAGGGTTTTGTGATACCAGAAGAGGGGGGAGGCTTACAGGGACAAGTTCAGAATTCAGTTTCTGTTCAGCGTTTTCGAACATTGTGAAGAACAAATTGCGGATGGAGTTGGATTTGGGCCATATTGCGGGTCCCTTTTCAGTAGCGCCGTTTGAGGACTTTGTGGTTTCCCCATTGGGTATAATACCAAAAAAAGAGCCCGGGAAGTTTAGGCTGATTCATAACCTTTCTAGCCCAGCAGGGGTGTCAGTGAACGATTGCATACCAAAAGAGTTGTGTTTGGTTCATTACGCTTCCTTTGATGCGGCGGCGAACTTAGTGAGACGATGTGGTCCGGGATGCCTGCTGGCTAAAGTGGATGTAGAATCTGCTTTTTGGTTACTCCCGGTGCACCCGGCATCGTTTCATTTGCTGGAGTTTCATGTGGAGGGTCAGAGTTATTTTGATAAGTGTATGCCGATGGGTTGTTCGATTTCCTGGGCATAATTTGAGAAATTTAGTACCTTCCTACATTGGGCAGTGGTCGAGCTAGTCGGATGCGCGAATGTAGTGCATTACTTGGATGACTTCCTTTTTGTGGGGGAGGCTAAGTCAGGTACATGCCAGGAATTACTGAAGGGATTCTTGGACTTGTCCAAAGACTTGGGCATTCCACTGGCGGCAGAAAAAACAGAGGGCCCAGCATCACAAATTACGTTCCTAGGTGTGGAGCTGGATACGGAGGCAATGGAGGCCCGTTTGCCGGTGGATAAGGTGGGTCGTTTGTGCGTCTTAGTGGCTAATGTACTGGGATCGCGCAGGATAACGCTGAAGGAGATGCAGGCCTTGATTGGTTCTTTGAATTTTGCATGCCGACTGATTCCAATGGGTCGCGTGTTTTTAAGGAGATTAGCGGTGGCTGCGGTGGGAGTGAAAAAACCACATCATCATATATGGTTGGCAAATGAACTTCGGGCCGATTTGGGTGTGTGGGCAGTGTTTTTGGAAGAGTTTAACAGAACGACGGTCCTGAGGGAAGCAGAGATGTCCTCTTCCCACTTGCAGCTATTTACTGATGCGGAGGGGGGGCTCGGATTGGGGATCTACTTTGGGGGGGAGTGGTGTACGCAACCCTGGCTACAGGAGTGGCAGGAGGAGGGCATAAGAGCCAACATAGCATTTTTAGAGCTCTTTCCAATGTTGGTAGTGTTGGAATTGTGGCTGGAGAGGTTGCGCAATCGAAAAATAGTATGGTGGTGCGATAATGAGGCGGTAGTGAGTGTGGTTAACAGGTATGCGCCTCGCTGTCTCCAAGTAGCGGCATTGATGAGAGAGTTAGTGCTCGCATGTTTATGTTTGAATGTAGTAGTTAGAGCTCGGCATATTCCAGGTTGTACTAACAAAATTGCGGATGCTCTTTCCAGTTTCAAGTGGGATCTTTTTCGGACTCTCGCACCAGAGGCGGACGTCGAGGGGGCGACGGTCCCGGACCACTTATGGCGGATTGGCCTCAAGAAACGATGTCCTTGCTGCGGAGTTCGGTGGCGACGGCGACCTGGGTGGCTTATCTCTGGGGATACAGCAAAGTGGAAGAATTTTTGAAGGCCCATGGATGGCAGGAAGGAAGTGTGTCTGATCAGCTCTTGGGACAATACATGGTGGCAGCCAAGTTGGGTGGGGTATCTAGAGCCACGGTGCGGGCGCAATTGGCGGGGTATGCTTTCTTCACCAGAGCGTTTGGCTGCAGCATTCTGGTTGGGGGGTTCCTGACATGCCGGTTATTACAAGGCTGGGAGCGGGCCTCCCCCACCCCAAGTGATGGCAGATGACTAATTACGCATGCTCTATTGGTGCGGTTATGTGCTGCATTGCCTAAAGTTGCGTCTTCGAAGTATGAAGCTACCCTTTTTCAGGCTGTGTTTTGTGTGGTGTTTTTCGGGGCATTTTGCATCAGTGAGCTGGTGGCGGAATCCACTAGGACAAAGAAGGAAATGGGGTTGCGGCATCAGCATGTGCGCTTGGGGGTGGTGAGCTCAGGATCTGGTTGACTCGTTCTAAGACGGATCAACTAGGGATGGGAACATGGGTGGTTATGAGGGCGGTGGAGGGTCTTCCACTTGTCCGGTGACAGCGCTGAGAGAATACTTGAGCATGCGGCCGATAGGAGATGGAGCAGTTTTTGTGCATGAGGATGCTCAGCTGCTGATGCGATACCAATTTTCTGCAGTTTTGCGGTTAGCATTGCGCAACATTGGTCTGGACTCGCAGCAGTTTGCACCCCACTCCTTTCACATAGGCGAAGCCACCAGTGGTGGGTTTCGGGGAGCAAGAGATACAGCGGATAGGTAGATGGCGATCTTGGGCATTCCAGGGATATGTACGTCTGGAAACCGGGATGCCTTCTTAGATACTAACTGTGAATTTTCTTTCAGATGGGGAAAGCAGTCCGCGGGTTTGCTGGTTGATTGGCCATTCCTTTATTCATTGGGCCGGGCAACGAGCAGTGCACCGGTCGGTGGGAACTAATATTGGACTGGATGACAAAGTGGTGACTGTCTTATGGCTGGGTGAATGTGGTCTTCGATGGCCGCAGTTGTTGCCTTTGCTTCGGCACCACAGGTGCAATCAGAGGCTCCTGGCAATTCTATTGCTACATTTGGGTGACAATGATCTCAGCACATGGACATGTAAACAACTGATTTGAGCAGCAAAGCGAGATCTGGCAGAGGTTTTCCTAATGTTTAATGAGATAATGTTGTTATGGTTGGACATTATTCCAAGGCCTGCTTGCTGGACTCAGCGGCGGTGGTCGAGGGGATTGATAAAAATCAATCGCCAGATTGGCCGCTGGTTGGTGGCGCATGGGGGACACCAAATCTTACATCCCTGGGCGGAGGTGTCATGTGCAGGATTATTCCGGCAAGATGGGGTACATTTATCCCCAATAGGGTTAGATTTGCTCCTGAATGATTGGCAAGAGGCTTTGGAGTATGTTCTGCATTGTTGAGTGTAGGAAGGTTCGCTGGTCACAGCTTAGAAGTCGGGGGGGGGGGGGCGGCTCAGAGACGGGTGTCCGCTGAGCCGGTGGCGGGATCCCGGAGGTTTCCGGGGGCTGGAGCCTTGGGCAATACCTAGGGCGGGGGTGGGGTACCCCTGACCCGGATAACCCCTGAGGGGCTTTTGCTAGTAATATGGCGAAGCCGGAAGAAGGGGTGGGTATTGAGGATAGCCATTTGGGCTGTCTGTGGTGGAAGCAAAAGGCAGTCACTTTGCTAATTATATGGCTGGTGATGCCTGGAACTGCGGATGAGATGTCTAGGATGTGGGATCTGAAATGTTGTTGGATAAAGTTATGTTCTGTTTAATAAAGCTGCAACCAGCTGAATTCCAATTATTGTTGCATTGTGGTTATTATAAGGGAGTTGGGTGGAGAGGGGCGGACCGCGTATGCTATCCTCGGTTACTGTTGGCAACAGTACTACTTAGAAATAAATCCACATAATTGTGATTTTATTCAATTGTTTAAGATTATTTTACAGAGATCCTGGATTTGACAATTGTGATAGAAGGGGGAAGGAAAAACCCAAAATGATTAACCATTTCTTTACGTGCATTTGAACACTAAATAAGTTTAATCCATGATGTGCAAGTTTTGTTTTCTTGGTTAGGGATCTCAGCAAAGCCTGGTTAAAAGAGAATTTGTCTAATTCCAGTGCAAATGCTAAGGAATAGTACCTCCTGGAGCTTCTTATACCTGCAGATAAGAACCTATGTGGAATAGTTCCTGTTTTATTTTATGATTAATTTGTAATTGATATGAACGAATGGGAAGATCAGCATACATCTGTGATCGTTTTTTGATATATTCGGATATCTGATAAGTTGCGTGAATTTGTGTGATATCTATCACAAAGACTTAAGAAAAAGTATGAAGGAGTTTAAAAGAAAAGATACAAGTTAACAACTTTGCTGAAAACTGAATTGTGTGTCAAAGTCAAAGCAAGTTTGTTTGATTGAAGCAAAATATTTAAAAAAAAAGGTAAAAGGAGAAAGAAAATTTAAAAAGAGAAACGGTCAACATGATTGTATACAATAGATTCAATCTGGGGGTGCAGATTGGAGGAGGGCAGAAGCGGCAATAGGAGCACATGGAAACTATGACGCAGTGCTGAAGCTTTTAAGTAATAATGAAAAAACACAAACCCCCAAAATGGAATGACTCCCAATAGTGATGCGAAAAAATAAAAGTCATTACAATGTTAACCCTTGAATTCGTCCTTTAATTTTTCTGTCGGGGTCCGCCGGCATGAGAAGGGGAGAAGAAAAACTTCCCTCTCCGCGTCGGCAGAGCCCTTTTATCGGATCTATCAAAACCCATAGAAAACTATATAACTTAAAAAGTAGTGCAACAAACACTTATCCGTGAATAGGCGATGTCCATTTGTCAAGAAGAGCAGCAAGTATCCAAAACAAACACGACATGCATGTTTCGAGCCCACTAAGAGCCCTGTGTCAAGTGTACTCTGTAAAACGTCTCGCCCTTAGAAAACGCTGAATTCAACGGTTTCTTTATACGACAAAAAACTGCTGAATGGCTGATGATACGAATGTCACCGGAAGAGGGAGGAGTCGAAAACACTTCAACACTGGGGAAACCCCCTTGACGTGATGTGACATGCAGCATCAAATCAAATCAGGCTCTACCAGTCACATTCCAAATTCAGACCCGTAGGAACTACAGTTTTTAAACGAAAAATCCAACGTTGTTCACGTCTCTGGAGAGCTTGTTCTCGATCACCCCCCCGAGGACCCACAGGTATCAAGTCAATGACTCGCCACCGAAGGTCACCAAAACTATGATTCTTCAAAACACAATGTTCCACAATGGGTGCAGAAAAAGACTTTGTATTCAGTCGCGAGGCATGTTCCCCCAAACGTATTTTTACCGGCCGAATGGTCCTGCCAATGAGGGTTAACATTATAATGACTTTTATGTTCTTGAAGCTTTTAAGTAAGCATTGCATTGTGGGGTTTTTGAGCCATTGCTGCTGCTATAGGCCCTGGCCTATTGGTTAGAGCTTGGGAACCAAGAGGCCAGGGTTCAATTCCTACTAGCACTCCTTGTGGCCTTGGTCAAGTCACTTAACCCTCCATTGCCAAAGAAAAAATCCAAGTTATCAATGTCCCTGTTTAATGTACATTGCCAAGTTTAAGTTACAATGTAAACCACTTTGACTGAAATGATAAAGCGGTATAAAAAAAACCCTGTTAAATAAATAAACTAGGCAGCTGCCTAGTTCACCTAATGGTAGTGCCAGTGCCATCTTACTGACTTTGTGTGAATAATTGAATATAGAGTCTCGGTTAGATATTCTTGAGCCTGGATGGGTAATAAACTGTAATGGTTAGATCACGACAGCCTTAGAGTTTGATCATCTATGTTGGGGGCTTAGGCCTGATGATTGGATTAACTATCAGATCTCCATAATGTCAGTTTGCATTCTCTATAGTGTGAAACTTCTAGGCCACAAGGAAACTCTAAAAAATCTTTGTTTGAAAATCTTCTCTATTACACATTTTGAAACAATCAAACCACTTAAATATTTTTATATATAGTTTTTTATATAGTTACCCTGTTACTTACAAGTTACTGACCCTGTTGTAATGTAAGCAAAAGATTGTTCTGATGCAAAGATTGTTATTTGTAAACCGCACTGATACCAAAGAGCGCGGTATATAAGAACTGTAAATAAATAAATAATAAATAAATAAATAAATATGGTCTTAGAGGACTTCCTGGCACAAATACTACCTAAACTCCAAACAAGCTCCACCGATATGAATGATCTAATCTTAAACTGGAATACTACAATCTCCTCTGCATCCCTTGCAACAGCAAACAGCACCAAAACCAAACGTACCTCAACAAAAGCCCGATGGTTCACCCCCCACCCTATGGAGACTAAAAACCAAACTCAGGAGAGCGGAGAGAAGATGGAGAAAAACCAAAAAAGAAGAGGATAAAACAAAATACATGAACGAACTGGACGCTTACCACACAGAAACTGATAAAGCAAAAAGGACCTACCACTCAAAGATCATAAACATCTCAATAAACAAACAACGTGAGCTCTTCGAGATTGTCAAGAAGCTAATAAAAGCACCCAACAACTCCGACCAGCTACCAAACATACCATCAGAACTACTAGCATGCCAATACAAACAGCTTCAACAACCACAAAATCCACAACTGAATGCAGAAGCAACAACCCACCCTACTACCATAAACGCAAACTGGAGCACATTTGAAACAATCACAAAACAAAAAATAGAATCCACCATCTCCTCCCTAAATACTACCACCTCTCCACTGGATCCCTGCCCTGCAAAATGGATAAAGAAATCCAAAGAGGACTTAAGCACACCCCTAACCCACATTGTTAATGAGTCCCTCAAACAAGGACACATGCCAGACATCCTCAAAACCTCCAGCATCTGCCCAACCCTAAAAAAACAAAACCTAGACCCCCTTGACCCCGCCTCCTTCAGATCCATAGCAAGTCTTCCATTCACCACCAAAATCATCAAGAAGATAGTTCAACAACAACTTCAGGACCACTTGGATGATAACAACATACTGGACCCACAACAACATGGTTTCCGTCCATTCCACAGAGTCGAGACCCTCATGACATCATTAATGAACACCCTCATCAAGGGTACACAGACCAAGCAGTCTGGATATGCTATGATCTTCCTGGACATATCTGCAGCCTTTGACACCATCTCCCACAACATCCTCCTACACAGACTTCAAGAAATTGGCATCAAAAATGTCGTACTTCAATGGTTCCACTCCTACCTGAACAATAGACAACAACTAATCCGCACAAACTTAGCAACCTCCCCCTCTTCCAGCAACACCAAGGAGTACCCCAAGGATCCACACTATCCACCATGCTCTTCAACATCTACCTACAACCACTCTGCTCAATCATACGTGCTCATAACATCAACTACCACATCTATGCAGATGGCATAATGCTGTATGGACCAATCACAACTACCAACCCGGTGAACAACCACCTATCAGACTGCTTCATAGAAGTCTCCAGCTGGCTACAAAGGAACAACCTATCCATCAACATAAAAAAAAAACAGAAGCCCTCATAGTAACCAAAGACCCAAACTACACCTCACCTACGCACCTCAACTTAGGAGCCACACAAATACAAATTCAACCACACATAAAATACCTAGGAGTCATCATAGACCAAGCGCTTACACTCAAACAACAGATCAAAAAAACTACTGGAATAATATTCCACAAGGCTAAAACAGTACAACGCCTAAGGCCCCTTATTGACCCACAGGACTTCAGGACAGTTATGCAAGCTATGATGCTCCCCCATCTGGACTACTGCAATATAATCTACCACAGACTGCCCGCCACCCACACCAACCCACTACGAACAGCCTTAAATACCACAGCAAGAATTATCCAGAAAGCAAAAAAACAAGATCACATCACCCCGGTCCTGAGAGAACTGCACATACTCCCTCTCAAAGCAAGAATCAAATACAAATCTTCCCTACTTATCCACAAAGCCCTCTACCAAACTCAGACTTCCCAGCTCCACACTCTATTGCCCCAACCCACCCACAACAGAACAACCAGACAAACCACCAACAACACCCTCACCATTCCCCACGAACGAACTAAATACAATCAACGGACCTGCAACAGAGCCTTCGAACTGTACGCAACATCCCTCTGGAACTCTCTACCAAGTCAAATCTGAAACAATGGAGATCCCTCAACATTCAGGAAACAACTAAAAACCATCCTGATCCAGGAATACCTCGGACCAGAAACAAACATCCATCACTAAATACCCCTCCAGACTTCATAACATACCCTCAGATCTATCTACTAAGAGTCTCATGTCCACTGTTTGTCCTTAATGTTTGTTCAGATCATTAATGTTGGCCCCCTGGTGACAGACCCCCCCACCCTAGAATTGATCACTGTCCCCCGCCCTTCAATGTTAAGCCGCTTTGACCCGGTGAAAAGCGGGATATAAATACAGTTAAATAAATAAATAAATAAATAATCAAACCACTTAAATATGGTCAGCTTAGGCTCAGATATAGACTGTAGGATCTTTAGGGGTAGGGATGCTGTAACAATATGATTTACTTTGTGCTAACCGATATATACTGACAGTGCTATTATATAACAGTAGTTGAAACAGCAAATGACAGCAGATAAAGACCTATTCAGTCTGCACATCCAAGCCAACTAAGTTCTACAATCCCCTTCTGTGCCTTAGAGATCCTCTGTGCTTCTGTCATGCTTCCTTGAATTCAGGTACAGTCCTTGTGTCCACCACCTCCTCTGGAAGGCCATTTCATGCATCCACCACCCTTTCTGTAAATAAATATTTCTGAAAATAAACAGAATGCAGGCTGTGCCTTTTTGACCAGCTTATGCATTTTTATCTCTTGCTTAGAAGTTGTGCTACATGTAAACTGAAGTGAAAAGTACAAGGTCACAGCCACTGCTGGCTCAACCTGGGTACCATAGCATACATCGAATAGAGTGTGCAAAGTCAAGTAAGTCTCATGCATTCCACTTTTAGCTTATCAAGCTTAAGGTCCACCAATTCAGCAGTTATAGGTGCTTTATATTTATTTATTTACATTCTCTTATATACTGCACTATTCTGCATCAGTGCGGTTTACATTGAACAAACTGAAATTACATTGAACAGGGCATTATAACTTGGAGATAACTATTTTACAGGGAACATGGGCTATGGAGGGTTAAGTGGCTTGCCCAAGCCCACAAGGAGCACCTGTGGGACTAGAAACTCCAGTCCTTCCGGCCCAAGGTTGCTGTCTTCTAGTGGGATTTGAACCACCGACCTTCTGGCCTGAAGTACCTTGCCCCAACCACTAGGCTACTCCTCCACTCCTTAAGTCTTCCTAAAGAGGGAAGGGGTTAAATTCATAATCAAAGAAAAATATTTCCCCAGCCCCTCACACAAGTAGAGTGATCCAAATATCAGTTTACTGCGAGTGAGGAAGTGTGGCAGATAATTAAGTGCTTAAACGACAGAACATCACTCAATGTTTTATAATAAACTGCACTGATTTCCTGAGTCTCCAAAGACAACAAATTCCTAAAAGGGGCAATTCATTTTATACAGAGCTAAAACAATTATTACCACGCTTATAAACTGCTCTAAAAGCAAAAAATGATTAATAATGGAAACCCCAAACCACTTTTCATTTAAGATTTATAAATGGTGTCTTTTTCTGTTCAGTGGTTTCAGTGCAGCAAAGATTCCCTGTGATGTTAAAAGAACATGGTAACACAGGTTTGCCTTTGGTTGGCTCACTGAATCAGTAGTGGTTGGTGCTTTAAGGTGCTGTTTTGTTATTGTCAGTGGGGATTTTTCTATCATTGTATTTCATAATGAGAAGCCTTTTGAAGCATTTTATCACCTTCCTTTCACTTTTGCTCTGAAACACCTCATCCCCTCACCTATTTAAATGCAGACCTATTAAGCTGTCACAAATCTACGGTCCAGTAACTCTGAGTCAGCTGCATCAAGGGGTGAAATGAGATGATTGGAAATCATATCGGAGAGCTTATGTTCCCAAAGGGGCTGCCAAATTGGATCATATCTCCATAGTCTCAAAATAACACGCTGCATGCTACGCTGCAACTGAAGTTTTCTGAAATAACAAGACACATTCAATCAGCCAGCTCAAGGGTGCATCTTGAAGCATGGAATGTGCTGAATAAAAAGCAAGCATCTGCAAGCCATCTCCGGTAATTTCTGTACTTCCTAACTCCTTTTATCTTAGTTCCTCTTAATACACATTTGAAGAGAGTAGCTCTTTGATGGTAAGACAATTTACAGCTTTCTGACAATTTGAAGATCACATTTTAACCAAGTGTAAACAATGTACAAAGAAATTCAGACCACAACGTTTGCAAGGAAATATTTTGGGAGTCCTGTTTCTTTTCAGTATTCATTCAGACTGTACCAGATTTAGGTCCTTTTCTCGTGAATGAAGATTTTATAAAAGGCCTTACTATTTTCCTTGCTCTCTAAAGGACCTGTCTTGTCTGAGGCTACTTTACTCTCCCATTGGAACAGTTGCATCTGAACATGACTCTACAGGAAAGATACAAAACCCATTATAGGTAACCACTTTGAAAGCATCTTCTGTTTGGTGCAATCAAGCATTATCAAAGTGCTCCCCACTGTTGCAATTGCATGATGTAGTTGGGAATGAACCAGTCTCTCTTCACCATGTTCTGGCTCCAAAACTCTCTCTTCAGCTGCTGCTATCATCACAGAAAAGCCTCTAGTTTTATTAGGTCTTCAGATCTTTACCACGTGCAGAAACTCCACCCTCAGCGGGTAACTTTATAACAGGGTGCCTAGGAACAAAGAGTAAGTGGGTGCCTATTTTTAGCTTATTTTATTAAAACATAGACACACCTATGAAATACTAGCATAAGTGGCAGGCATCATGCCTTGAAAGCAGGTGTGGATATTTACACCTGTTCTATAGCAGATGCAAATGAATGGACATAAAAGGCACAAATTGGATAAATTGGAAGACTGGGCATCAAAATGGCAGATGAAATTTAATGTGGACAAGTGCAGGGTTATGCACCTATGGAAGAACAACCCAAACTATGGTTACACGATGTAAGGTTCCACATTAGGAACCACCACCCAGGAAAAAGATTTAGGCGTCATTGTGGATAACATGTTAAAACCCTCGGCCCAGTGTGCAGCGGTGGCCAAGAGAGCAAATAGAATGCTAGGTATGATAAGGAAAGGAATGGAAAATAAAACAAAAGATATTATAATGCCTCTATATCGTTCCATGGTGAGACCGCACCTTGAATATTGTGTACATTTCTGGTCGCTGTATCTTAAAAAGGATATAGCGATTTTAGAAAAGGTTCAGAGAAGAGCCACCAAAATGGTAAAGGGGATGGAAGGATACTCCTATGAAGAAAGGCTAAAAAGGTTAGGGCTCTTTAACCTGGAAAAGAGACAGCTGAGGGGTGATATGATAGAAGTCTATAAATTAATGAATGGAGTGGAACTGGTAAACGTAGATCGATTGTTTACCTTATCAGAATATAGAAAGACTAGGGGACATGCAATGAAGCTACAGGGTAAACTATTTAAGACTAATAAAAGAAAATATTTTTTCACTCAACGTGTAATCAAACTCTGGAATTTGGTACCGGAGGATGTAGTAAAGGCTGTTAGTGTAGCTGGGTTTAAAAAAGGTTTGGACAAGTACCTGGAGGAAAGGTCCATAAACCATTATTAAGAAGGGACCCAGGATATCAATGCTTGACCCAATACAAGCATTGTGGAACCTGTGTCTCTTGGGGAAACTGCTAGGTACGTATGACCTAGATTGGCCACTGTTGGAAACAGAATACTGGGCTTGATGGACCTTGGTCTGACCCAGTATGGCATATCTTATGTTCTTATGTTCTTATGTAAGCATGCTCCCCCAGCTATGTCTACTCTCCCAGCTATGTCTACTGGCAAAGCACACACATTCATGCCAAAGTGCGTGCTTTTATGCTGCTTTGCATTTTGTAAGTTATTTACGTGTATGTGTGTGGCTGCTCTATTTAGATATTTGGCGCCAGCCACAATTTGGATCCTGGGGCTCAATATCTAGTATTTATTGAAGTGCAGCAGCCAAAATTTTAAGAAAATGACAACTCTTGTGTTTAAATATTAGCCTGCTAAATTTCCAACTTATAAACATCTAAGAAGAGAAGTCCTATATATACACTATGGAGGTCATTTTGGAAGCCCTAATCATGCTTTGGATGTCCGAAAATAGATTGTGATGGGGACTATAGAGTGTTGCCTGTCCCTCTCCAGAGAGACTATCAACAGGCCCTTTTAAGAAAGCCTGCAGCCCAGAATTCAGGGCCAGGAGGGCGTGTTTCCCAGGGAGAGTTTAAAAACACAGCAGGAGGGAGAGAGGCCCATGGAGCCAGGAGTTCTTCCAAGGCAAGCTGTACAAAGGTGGGGATTTTAACTGGGCAAAGAAGGAACTTTAACTGGGCTGGAAGAAGGGCCAAGAGACCAGTTTTATGAAGGTTTAACAAACTGGGTCTGAATGAAAACACATTTTGTTTTCCGTGAACTGCTGTCTGTTTTTTTATTTTAATAGAAAACCCCTTACCACCGCACACCACACTATCACATGGGCATAAAGATGTCCAAAGCACAGAGACATCTCCAGAGCCATTTTAGAAGCCAGCTCTGTGGATGACGGCAGCATGAGGACATCTAAGTTTGAATGAGGGCATTTGGAGGTATGGCTGGGGCATTCCTAGGAACTTGGATGTCCCCACCTGATCTCAGAAACGCCCTGGATGTTTGGAGTCACGTCTAAGTTTAGACCTGCTTCAGGCACCTCTCAAACCTAGTTCTGCTACCATCATAGAACATGACTGCAGACAAGGGTCATCCAGTCAACTCCACTTCACTGACCGTGTGATGTCACACAAAAGAACGGAGACAGTTATACAATCAGAAGGGAAAAACATGAATATATCAAGATTTATACATACAAATAAAAGTCAACAAGCGAGTTGTAGGTGATACCTACAACTTACTTGTTGACCTTTATTTGCACATATCCAAGTTGGCCCTGCAACTACAATTTTCTGCACAAGTTTTATATTAAACTGTATCATCTAAATCAAAACAAATGGATAAATAATTTTTATACTGGCCATGCTGCAGATGACAGAAATCCATGTCTGGTAAGATGATGTCCATGAATTACTGAATTGGCCTTTTCTTTTTTGTATGTGCTACCCTTTATGTACTAAGTAGTTAGCAGTTACACGTTACATACAGGATTGCACAGATCACTACTTTTAGAGGCTTCCTTATAAAGGAGGCATTATGAGTGTTATGAGGTATTACTGGCAAGCAAAGAGCCCAGTGTACTAAATGGAGCTAATGGTGAGGCAAGAACCAACACACACAAATTTGTGCATTATCCTTCACAAGCACTTAACACATGCAAACAGCACTGTTTGCCCAATGAACTACTTTGCATTAGTGTTACAACAAAATCTATACTACTGGGGTAATGAGAGGTAAAATTATGTTAAATAGCTCATTACCTATTAGTATAGCAAAAAAATACATAGGGTTTTTTTTTTATCAAAGCCCTATTCATGCTTTGGATGTCTGAGAATGGGCAGAGAGACATCCAAAATTCAGAGACATTTCCAGAGGCATTTTAGAAGCGTGAGGACATATAAGTCTGAACTGGGCATGGTGGAGGCATTTGTATGAAACTGGACATCATTGCCTGATCTCAGAAATGTCATTGAGATTCTGAGTTGTGTCTAAGATTATACCTGCTCTAAGCACAAATAGTCATCTGGAAGTGCTCATTTTGGCCAGAAAACATCCAGGGGCTGTAGTGAAGTTGGGACGTTTCCATCCCTAATGCTTTGACAATCAAAATGATAGCAGCAGTGGGACTGGAACTCTGGCTTCCCTGGTCCTCCCCCTTTATTCTAACCATTAGGCTATTCCTAGATGTCCATGGGCTGAAATACTATTCTGGGGATGTCTGTGTATACGCTCCTGCAGACATCTATAGAGAGCACATCCACATTTGTGAAATGGTGCCTGAACTTCGACATGCCTGCTTTCTTTCAGACCTTCTGGCTTGGATGTCCCAGATTGTAGACATGATCTGTAAAATTCCACTTATATTAAGCACTGAGCTTTTTAAATTGCTGGTCCTACATGCCTGATCAGATCCACAGAGAGACTGGCCTATGTCATGTAGAAGATCCTTCTGAGGCGATGGAGCTGGTTGAAGCAGAAGAGTTTGCTTCAGAAACTGACAGGCAGGCAGAGCACATGGTCCAGGGTTGCCAAGGGAAACATAAACAGAGTGAGTCACGAGGGGAGCAAACACGCCCAAGCTGCAACGTAGCCCCGAGCTTAGGGATTAAGGAGAAACACCTGGTTGGGGGAGGGGCACAGTTAAGCCCTCAGAAACAGGGATATAAAAAGTACTCACTAGAATTGAGTGATAGCTTGAGCTTCAGATTCAGAAGGGGGGAGGAGCTGGTGGAGAAGCAAGAAAGGCAAGAGAGACGAGGACAGGAACAAGCATCTGGGAGAAAGCAGCAGCTGAGAGAGAAACGGGAGACTCAGCTTAGGAAGCCAGAGCAACAAAGATTCACAGAGCCCGTGCCGAAAAGCCAGGTGGGAGCAGCCCACGACGGGAGCCCTATCGGGAAGGCAGCTGGAGGGAGAGACTGCCTGGGAGGCTGGTTTGGGAGCACTCAGAAACTCCTGAGAGAGAGAGGTGCTGGCCAGATGATATTTGTATATCTGAGGAAAAGGAGAAGCTAAAAGGCAGGAAAACACAGCCAGTGTTTGGAATCCTTGCTGATCCAACCGTGCTAAGAAGTCCTTCCTTGAAAAAGCCAAAAGGTAGGCTGTATAAACCGTATAGAGAGGAAACTAGGTTTAAAAGTTTTCCTTGTGATTGCCAAGATTTGCTGGACTCTCCCTATGCTAAATCCCATATATACGGTAATGCTCAACCCTGCTCTTTAGAGTGCTGTGAAGAGAGGCCTCGGGGAAATAGAGAGGGACTGTATTTTAAAAAACCGTATAACTGTGCACAAACTTACCCAGCTGAGAGTGACTGTGAGGAAATGCAGACAGGGTCTGTTACCGAAGAGATATCAGATGAGCAAATGGACTGCACGCTATCACTAGCTGATCACGTCGTATCACTTTGCTGAGCTAGCTGTTAACAAGGCTGTTTGAACAGTAGTGGAAGAAGCAAAGTGTTGCCTTTGTATGAAAAAGGGACTGTTACCTTTTAAGTTTGTTCTGAGCACTGTATGTTTGAAGCTGAAAGCCAAAGAAGCTGTTTTTGTATTATGAGTTCCTGAGATGTTTTCTTTATGCCAGAAGTATGGCAATTTTGTCCTAAGTTTCATTTGCAATTAATCCACCCGGAAGGGAAATAAAACCTTGTCATTGTTTTGCCTGAAACCACTCGACTACAATTATTCCTGGCTTAGTGAGTACGAGGAAATACAACTCCCAGAAGGCAGTGCATGATCAAGTGTACTGCCCTGCTTCCTAAGTTAGGATATCCCAGGCTGACCAACCCTACATGCCTTGGCTCTGGGGAGGTTACTGGTGACACCTATTGACTTTTTGGAAGAAGGTTAAAGCCTAGTTATATTTTCACGTGTTTGGGTCATCATCTGCTCATACATTATTAGCAGTATACCTTTTGGATTGATGTTTTGTACTTGTTTGTAGATTTTGTATTGATGTCTGGTTCTGATTATTCCTAATGTCTCTGATGGAATCCATGCTGAATGGTAGGCATAGTGGAATATAAATGTTATAAATGTATAAATAAAAAGTAAGATAAATGCATTAGCAAATAAAGCAACTATACCTCAGAAAGATATAGTTGTTTTTGCATATATGTTCCTTTAACTAATGAAATGTAATACCCAAAAAATCACCACTATAATATCCTCAGTAGGATTTCAAGTAAATTTCACCTTAATTTGAGGCTATATGTTCCTTTAAGCACATAATTTATGTCTGCATTAATGCATGCTTTGTTTACATTTATTAACATTGCCCATTAATACATGTGTTAAACAGTGCATTAATGCATATTAATGTCCATTGTCAATGCAGTTTAACATCCATCCACTTCAGAGAAGTATGCTGTCTGCCTGGTGCCAAAATCCAAGATGTTATGGAGAGTTTGCCGAGACTCATCAAGCCCACTGACTATTACCCAACCTTGCTAATCCATGTTGGAACAAATGATACTGCCAGGTATACCTCGGAACGTATTAAAAGTGACTTCATGGCTCTGGGACAGAGGGTGAAGCAGTTAGGTGCACAGGTGGTGTTCTTTTCAATCCTCCCTGTTGAGGGTAAAGGCCAAGGCAGAGAGGCTCGCATCCTGGAGATGAATGCATGGCTGCGTGGATGGTGTCATCGAGAGCGTTTTGGTTTCCTAAACCATGGGATGCTGTTCCAAGGGTTGCAGAGCAGAGATGGCATCCATCTGTCCAAGAAAGGTCAACGCATCTTCGGTAGTAGACTGGCTAATCTACTGAAGAGGGCTTTAAACTAGATTCGTTGGGAATGGGTGAAGAAAGCCCCCAGGTAAGTGAAAGCCCCCAGGTAGGTGATACATTAAATACCTTTATGGAAATGGGTAACGGGGTAACATATGGAAAGCAGTGTGTATAAATGCCCGTAGCATGGGAAATAAGATCCCTGATGTTGAAGCTTTGGTGGGAGTGGCTGACTTGGATTTAGTGGCAGTTACAGAAACATGGTTCACAGAAAACCATGATTGGGATGTAACTATACCTGGCTATACTTTATTCAGAAAGGACAGGGTAGGAAGAAGGGGAGGAGGAGTGGCACTATATGTAAAAAATAATATTAACGCTTTGGAATTACAGAGCTTAAAAGGGAGAGAGGAGGCATTGTGGGTTAAACTAGAAAGAGGGAACGAGAAATCTATTTGCATTGGTGTGATATACAGACCTCCCTCACAAGAGGAAGAGATGGACAGAGAGTTAATTGAAGACATACGCAGCATTGCTAGGAAAGGGGAAGTGCTACTGATAGGAGATTTCAATATGCCAGATGTTGATTGGCACATTCCTGCTGCAGTATCATCTAGAAGTAAGGAGATCCTGGATTCTCTACAGGGAGAACTATTCAGGCAATCGGTAACAGACCCCACACGTGAAGGGGCCATACTGGACTTGGTGCTTAGCAATGGTGAAAGTGTTTCGGATGTTGTAGTGGGAGATCATTTTGCATCCAGTGATCACCAGATTGTGTGGTTCAGTATTAGGACTACGGCTGTTAGAATCCATTCAAAGGTAAGGATCTTAGACTTTAGGAAGACTAACTTTGCGAAGATGGGCCAATACCTCAGGGAGTTGTTAGTGGGATGGGAACAGCTGAGGTATGTAGAAAAACAGTGGGCAAAACTGAAAGGGGATATTTTAAGGGCAACCAACCTTTTTGTTAAAATGGTAAATAAAGGTAAAAGGAAAAGGAGACCGCTATGGTTTTCGAAAGAAGTAGCCGAAAAAGTGAAGAAAAAGAGAGAGGCCTTCATGAAATACAAGAGATCACAGAGAGAGGAAGACAGGCATCTGTATTTGGAAAAACTTAGAGAAGCTAGCAAGAAGGCAAAGATTCAAAAGGAGGAGGAAATAGCCAATGCAATAAAATGGGGGGATAAGACATTTTTCAGATATATTAGTGAGAAGAGGAAGGGCAAAAGTGGTATTGTCAGACTCAAGGGTGCAGGGGAGGAATATGTAGAAGCTGATAAGGATAAAGCGGAATTGCTTAACAAATATTTTTGTTCTGTGTTCACAGATGAAGAACCAAGAGCAGGACCTCAGAAAACACCCACAAATAGGAACAGAAGTGAGGGACATCTTGAACAATTTTCAGAAGACTGTGTTCGTGAGAAACTAGCTCAACTTAAAGTAGACAAAGCGATGGGACCGGATGGGATACACCCTAAAATACTGAGGGAACTTGTGGACGTTCTAGCAACTCCACTGACTGACCTTTTCAATGCCTCGTTGGAGTCGGGAGTGGTGCCAAAGGACTGGAGAGAGGCTCATCTGGTGCCTTTACACAAAAGCGAAAGTAAGGATGTGGTTGAAAACTACAGGCCGGTTAGTTTAATTTCGGTGGTGAGTAAATTATTGGAAATGCTGCTGAAAGAGAAAATAGTGAGGATTCTGGAGTCCAGCGGATTACAGGATCCGAGGCAGCATGGATTCACCAGAGGCAGGTCTTGTCAGACAAATCTGATTGATTTCTTCGACTGGATGACCAGGAAGTTGGACCGAGGGAGAGCTCTAGATGTGGTGTATATAGATTTCAGTAAAGCCTTTGACACTGTTCCTCACAGGCGATTTATAAACAAACTGAGCACCCTAAGGATGGACTCTAAAGTTACTGCTTGGGTTAGAAATTGGTTGGGTGGGAGGCGACAAAGAGTACAAGTAAAGGGAGCTCACTCTGAGGAGAAGGATGTTACCAGTGGTGTGCCCCAGGGATCTGTCCTTGGTCTGATTCTTTTTAACATCTTTGTTAGTGATATAGCGGAAGGGCTATCGGGTAAGGTTTGCCTCTTTGCAGATGATACCAAAATCTGCAATAGAGTAGACACCCAGGAAGGTGTAGATAACATGAGGAGGGATCTAGCTAAGTTTGAAGAATGGTCTAGAATCTGGCAGCTGGGATTTAATGTTAAAAAATGTAAGGTCATGCATTTGGGCTGCAGCAATCTAAGGGAGAAATATAGTGTAGGGGTTGAAGTACTTTTGTCCACTAAAGAAGAGCGGGACCTAGGCGTGGTTTGTCTGATGATCTTAAAATAGCTAAACAGGTAGAAAAGGCGACAGCAAAAGCTAGAAGGATGCTTGGGTGCATACGGAGAGGAATGGCTAGCAGAAAAAAGGAGGTGATAATGCCTCTCTATAAATCTTTGGTGCGACCTCATTTGGAGTATAGTGTGCAATTCTGAATACCGCACCTTCAAAAGGATGTGAACAGGATGGAGTCAGTGCAGAGGGTGGCTACTAAAATGATTAGTGGTCTTCATTATAAAGCATATGAGGATAGACTGAAGGATCTTAATATGTACACCTTAGAGGAAAGGCGGGATAGAGGTGATATGATTGAGATGTTTAAATACCTCCGTGGCATAAATGTTCAGGGAGAGAGCCTCTTTCAATTGAAAGCAAGTTCTGCTACGAGGGGACATGGGATGAGGGTGAAGAGAGATAGATTCAGGAGTGATATGCAGAAATATTTCTTTACGGAAAGAGTAGTGGATCCATGGAATAGTCTCCCAGTAGAGGTGGTAGAGGACAATAACTGAATTTTAAAAAAAGCATGGGACAAACACAGAGGATCTCTAAAGGTAAAAAGGGGACTGTTGTAGTTGTTGATATGGAAGGACAGACTAGATAGGCCATGTGGTCTTTTTCTGTCATCATATTTCTATGTTTCTATGTTTCAGATAGTGCAGAACACAGCAGCACGCATCATCACGGGCACAGCAAGACACAAACACATCACACCTGTACTGCAGCAACTTCACTGGTTACCCGTAACAGCAAGAGCAAGATACAAGACAACACTAAATATTTTCAGTATCATACATCAACAATCAGCAAATATCCTACAAAACATGCTGATCAGAGAAACCAACACCAGGCCCAGAAGATCCAACGGCATCAACAAACTCTGAACATCCACGAGATACCAAAAGGCAAAGCAAACCACCTCCAGCAGAGCCTTATCCTTCTCAGCCCCAGCCCTCTGGAACCCCCTCCCAGATGAACTGAGAGCGCTAAGTGACACTAAGAACTTCTGCAAGGCACTCAAAACACTCCTGTTCACAGAACACTTTCATACCTAACATAGGACACCACTGGCATGCACAGAAGAAAAGAAGTACTAAATGTCTAAAAGTCTGCATGTACGTCATGTTGCCCCACCCCTCTCGTTCAATGTAGACCCTATGTGTTGTCGACCACTTTGATTGAAGGATAAAGTGGTATATAAAACTGGTTAAATAAATAAATATTGATCAAAAATTGTAATTTTTTTATTGTTTGTATTGATAAATTGAAATCAAATATAAAGATGGACAATAAATTTAGGAGCCCTTTTACTAAAGGTTAATGCGTTTTAATGACATAAACCCACGTTAAGTGCCATTCTGCTCATAGAAATAAAAAGACCGAGCACTTCAAGCGCATTAACATCATTAATGCACATTAAGGGGTATGTTTACTAAACTGCGGTAATGTCATTTGCGTTAGGTTTCGCGGTAAAGGTACAGATGCCCGTATAAAGGCATGGGCGGGGCATCATTATGGAAAGAATGTCAGGTAACGCGCGTTATAAGGCACCTTATTAGGCACAGTACAAGGCACGTGCCTTAACGTGCCTTGTACTGTGCCCAATAAGGTGCCTTGTAATGTGCCTAATTAGGAGCCTTATAACACCTTATAAGGATTTTTGGCAACTGTGGTGAGGGTACTATGGGCTGGCAGCATGGATCTGCAAAGATATGACTGTCACAGGCAAGCAAAATATCTGCCTTAGACAGGAGGGAACAATGAGGAATTGAACCCATGAACGCCACCTAAAACGTCAGTGTACTAAACAGTAGGCTATACCTCTATGGCCTGTTGCACAGCATTGGCTGGGTACAGAAGGACTGCAGGTCACTGCACAAACCATCTGCTCTATGTGCCAAGATAGGGTAACCCCACCAGCACCCATGATGCATTGCACATGCAGAACAGCAGCCTACAGCTGACCACCAAATGGGCTATGCACCTCTCTGGTACTGCAGCATGCTAAGACGGACTGACAGTGCATGATACTGGCACAGAGTAGCTACAGACCATGCCATTGTGCAGGCTCCGTGTTCACCCTGAGGGATAGGATGGGCACCCAGCACTAGGTCCACAGTACATGTGGTGCTAGAAATAGGTCCTGCTGCACATCCCCAGCACTGCCAGTGTGTGACAGGTGTTCCTAGCAGTGCAACTGAAGATACATCTGTTCCAGCTGTGTTCTGCAGTCACATGTGGCCCTATGGGACCAGACGCCACCTAGATTAGTGTGTACCTGGTGTTATGGTCTGGCTGCCATGGGTACCTGCTATCAGGGCAGTAGGGTGCCTAGAATCGCATGAGGGTGATGCAGCACTGCCACTATGGGTCTAAGTGATATGTGTTATATACCCCAAGGGGCCTCAATCACCCCTTTTGTAGATGAGGGTGTGGTGGGGCAGGTGCCTGCAGTACTAGCAACCACAGTCCTGCTGGCAGATGACAGCACTCCAGGGCTGCTGGACCACTGCCATACCTGTGACCATTGCAGACCAGCAGTGATGCTTGGGGTAGGTAGGGGAAGGCTCAACTGCCCCATGCCACGGTCTGCCATTCATCAACAGACAGCACAGTCAGACTGCACCTGCAGCATCCTACAAGGTGTTCCCACCATGCACAGGTGAACTGCAGACAGCCCACTAACCAGTCCATAGTGCATGCTCACAGGGGAACCCTGTGCACCCAGAGGTGGGATGCACAGCACAGACACCAAGCAGGTATCCCTGTGATTGGGCCCCAGAACTGGGAACAAATAATATGTGGCATTATGGGGGAACATAGACATGCCATGGTCACTGCTCGGTCAGAGTGAGAGTGACCCCCCCCCCCCCCTAATCTGTGCAGATGGTAGTAGTAGTGCTCTGGTGATAACTGCAGCTCTGTGCTGGGGCTAACAGCCTGACACTCCATGAAGCTGTGGATAGTGAAGCTCTTGTGAATGGGTGTCTATACCCGTGTGCACCAATGTGTTGGGGTTTGCCCATGTTGTTGTTGTGGCTGCATTGTGGGCTAAAACTATGGGGAGATGCTCTGCAGGATCCACAGATGGCACCTGAACCTCTGACCCTCTGCTCTTGGACATGCTAGCTGGGTGTACTGCACCACACTGTTGCCACAGCAGCATAGTTGTCCCTGGGGCTACCCTTACGTTCCTCGGCTAGACCTCTTCTGTTGCACTACACACCATGTACTGGTACAGGGCATGGCCTAGGTCCACTGCAGGCGGGTGCCACTGCTCCCTCCAGCATAATCACCCACCCCCTCTGCCATGTCACCATGACCATATGCTGTCGGTGCCGGTGGTGCGCCATTCCCAGGCCATCCAGGGGGCAGGTAGGTGGCTGCCTAAGGTGTGGGTTCTGTGGTAGGGGTGCCTACATAGATTTATTTATTTATTTACATTCTCTTATATACCGCGCTATTCTGCATCAGTGCGGTTTACATTGAACAAACTGAAATTACATTGAACAGGGCATTATAACTTGGAGATAACTATTTTACAGGGAACATGGGCTATGGAGGGTTAAGTGGCTTGCCCAAGACCACAAGGAGCACCTGTGGGACTAGAAACCCCAGTCCTTCCAGCCCAAGGTTGCTGTCCTCTAGTGGGATTTGAACCTCCGACCTTCCGGCCTGAAGTACCTTGCCCCAACCACTAGGCCACTCCTCCACTCCATGTTTCCCCCGGCACCGCCTGTCAATGTTATGTGCCCCTTGGGATACCTGCTGGGTAATGTCTCCTGGATGGGACACTGTGGGCCACAGACTCATGGGCATGTCTGACCCTGGTCAGTTGCTGTCTTGCTGTTTTCCATTTTCTGCGTTCCTATGTGCCACCTTGGCAACCGCCTAGTGCCCCAGTAGCTCCCACTGCATGTCCCGCCTGCAGCCCCCATGCCCCATTTGCACCATCATCATAGTGGCCTTTCATACCTGGGCACTATGCTGTTGCTGAAAATGTAGAACTACTATCACCTTTCTTGAGCTCCCTGCCTATGCTGTACATTGCTGACATTGAAATAGTTTCTCTCTCTTGCAAATGTGTGCTAACGCCAGGTTTTCAGTTGCGTTAGGATTCAGCCCTTAATTTCTCCGCATTAGTGTGAAAGGGGCCTCTCCCCAGCCACTCTCCGCCCATTGACCCCTTCTCTCTCCCCTCTCTCCACCCTTTTCTGGACGTACCGCGGCCAGGAACGTTAAGGCGCGTTATGTAACATTAAGGCGCCTTAACATTGCATAACATGCCTTAACGTTGCCGCTGCTACGTTACCGCAGTTTAGTAAACATACCCCTAAGTAAAAGGGTCTCTTAATTTTATTGCTTATTATGTGCTTGATACCCTCCACAGTGTGTATAATTAAGACACAAGTTCCCCATTTAACTACTAGTTTATAGCACTTGCTGTTCTTTTTTGGTAGTTGGGAAAAACGTTGTTGGAATAGAAAAGAAGCTATACTTCATACTTAAAGGCACACGTTAGATAGGATGTGGAGATCAGAACTGAGACATTTATGTATTCATTTGACAGGTTTTCTATACCACATTATCTTGACTTCAATGTGATTTTCATAAAACACAAAAAAGAAATATACATTGAACAGGGAATCTTAACTTGAACGATTACATAGGGTACAAAGTTGTAAAATATAGGTGCAAAGGGAGGTTAGGTTGAAGTGTCTGATCCAAAGTGTTCTTTGAAGAGCTGCGTTTTTAGAGCTCCTCTAAAACCCTTGATATCTGAGGTGGCATAGAGTTCTAAAGTGATGGAGCATACAAGGATATGGGACGTTACAAGTTGTTGGCCTTGCTCTCGTGCATTATTTTGGGATGGATAATAAATTTCTGCTTACAGATCATCTTTGCCTATTATTAGGTCCCATTGTAATCAAAGGTTGAAGGATTGCTGGTGACAGATCTTGTATTATTTTAAAGATGATTAAAAGTGATTTAAACTTGGAATGAATGTAAACAGGAAATCAGTGAAGCTGGCATAGTGCAGGTGTTATATGGCTCTGTTTTGTAGTTCCAGTTATTAGCATGCAGCTGTGTTCTGGACAAGTTGCAGTGGGTATGTTGATTTCCTTGGAAGACCTTGTTAGATTAAATACAGTAATCTAGAACAACAGGTGTTAGCATGTTCTGAAGTCACACTCATTAAGTAGTCACACTGTTCTGAAGTCACACTCATTAAGTAGTGGTTTGAGCTTCTGGATTGTTGTTAGCTTATAGTAAGCATTCTTAGTCATTCTCTTGATGTGATCCTGGAAGTTGAAGTTCTGATCAAGGGTTACTTCAAGGTAGTTTAGTTGCTGCTTAACACTAGAAGCCCCAAAGTGTATCAATTGACGCAAATGCATCTTCGAAGTTGTATACCAGCGCCACTGCTAGAACCATGTCAGTCATGTTCCATGACTTTGTCAGCAAAGATCAAGATGTTCAAATATGTGCATTGAAAATTAATGACAGATGCACCACCTAGCGGGAAAATGAATTTATACCTAGAAGCCCCAAAGTACGTCAATTGACGCACTCAATTGTCTTGGATGTGTCAATTTATGTACTTTGGGGCTTCTAGATATAAATTCATGTTCCCACTAGGTGGCGCATCTCAATCACTGTTTACAGTTTTACTCCGACATTACAAACAATAAACACACGATGACATCATGTAATGACATCACATACTGCACGTATTTAACAAATAATTAACTTCACATTAATTCACATCTGCATTTCATCGTCGTCGTGATAATGTGTCAATTGACACACTTTGGGGTTTTTAGGTAAAATTGACACACTTTGGGGTTTTTAGGTAAAATTCCTTTTGGGGCTTCTAGTGTTAACAGCCAGGTCATAATCTAAAATACAAATGCTCTTACGTGGTAGATATGTGGTATTCCTCGTGGCATATAGGACCTCCAATTTAGTAAAGTTGATTGTAAGGCTTAGTTGCCTTTAAGCACGTTGAAATCTGAATGTAATCAGTCTGATCAGTGTTAAAAGGGGCAAAAATCATAATGTCATCTGCATATATTTCATATTTAACATGATCATTCAAAACAGAGCATTGAAGGACGTACCCACTTCTGATGGTACTTTAGGAAGAGCTGTGCTAAACATGGAGCCATTTCTCAAATACACATGCAGTGGGAGGGACCATTTCAGAAATATACACATGGGAGAAATCGATGGGGGAACCCAGCAACTTGTGTCGGCATTTCACATTGACCGCCTGTAAAAATCGGCACTTATTCGTGTATCTGGGGTATTTTGCAAGCATAGGTATGCAGATGCCCTTATGATCACCTGGGATACTCTCATTCTAACCGATAAAAAGGTGGATGCAAGGAAGCCCGACATAGTGGTAAAGGAGAAGAACACCAGAAAAGCATTGAGAGGTGTCAGTCCCAAGCGACTATTCTGTGAATCGTGTTGAGAGGGAGAAGATCTTCAATTATCAGGAAATGCTGTCAGAGACTAAGAAAATGTGTCAAAAAGATGCTGAATTATTTCCCATCATGCTGGGTGCCACAGGCTTCATTCAGAAGAATTTCCAAGCACACCTTGATAAATTACCCATACATGTTACATCTTATAAACTCCAGCAGGAGGCGCTCTTTGGCACGATGCAAGTCCTACACTGAGCATTAGCAGTAAATTTGAGAGCCTGAGATCATGCTCCACATACCCTGGCTTAGGAGTGAGGTTCATGACTGTCATGGTATGTGCACAACTAACCCATTTGGAGAAACTGCCCTACAAGGACTCTCTCTTGCCTCCGTTTGAATTCAGAGGGGGAACCAAACACTGAGGAATTAAGGGGATATCTCCCTTTATTCTTCTTTTAAACAGATAGCCACAAGTAGCACATGCTAGGGGACAGGTGTAAATCCAGACGTGGACAGTTTCGGGCTTACAAGTGTATATCCTATACAATGGGGAATACACCTGTAGATTAAGAACATAAGAACATAAGATATGCCATACTGGGTCAGACCAAGGTCCATCAAGCCCAGTATCCTGTTTCCAACAGTGGCCAATCTAGGTCATACGTACCTAGCAGTTTCCCCAAAAGACACAGGTTCCGCAATGCTTGTACTGGGTCAAGCATTGATATCCTGGGTCCCTTCTTAATAATGGTTTATGGACCTTTCCTCCAGGTCTATCCATGCCCATGACACTCCCCATCTACGTTTGACATGCTGCAGTCAACCACGTGTAAATTTCACCCTTTCTAAAATGGCAAGTTATATGTGGACCTGGTTTATACATGCACATGGAAAAGGTAATCCTGTCCCGGATCAATTAGTCATTTTTTTCTATTGCTTAGAATTTTCATTACTGGTCCCTCACAACTCCTCTGAACCTCATTAAGCAACCATATAGCTTCATAATGCCTAAATATGATTGATGATCTATATGTGTGATGTCATAAATAGCATAGAACTCATTCTAGGAACCAATTATATCCCATGCCATGTACGATCTTTTATGATACTATTCTGGCAATGAATTCTCCAAGGGACTCGGGAAGTCCTAAGCAAGGAAATTAGAGAATTTCAAAACATGGAGTCAACAGGGGAGTTTTTAATTAATACAGTTTAATCTGAATTCATTTGAATGATGCTGTTTGCAGTATGCACGTTTGAAATGTTATTTTACAATACAAGGGGTTACGGTTTTCTTTTGAGACTCATATAAGGAGGAATTCTCGAACAAAGTAACCAACTTGCTGGTTGCCATAGCAATCTTTCCTCTCTCCATGCCATTCTTACAAGGTTTCCTTGCTATGTCTTTACATCCACCCACTTGCCTTCCGCCTCCACCACCTGTGAGTCTAGCACTGCACAGTGTAGATCTCTCACTGTCACAGACAGATCAGGTGATCAAAAGCAGCCCATAATATGGGGGGAAATATGTATAATAGTCATATCCAAATGGAATACTCGAGTTACTCTCTCTATATGGGCTATAAATATTTCACTCTGCCATGTTTCCTTCATTTGAAAAGAATGGGAAATTACTGTACTTTATGCTATTTAATTAGTTAGGGAAATAAACAAAATAGATTGTAAATTCACAGGCAACGATGTACATGCAAAGTAAGGAAGCAGGGTAACCCTCTTATACTGACACCATCAAATAACACCAACCTCTGAGAGAAATGCATAAAGACTCAGGGGATCTTTTACTAAAGGGTGCTAGCTGTTAGCATGTGTTACAGTACACTCTGAAAGTGCACTGGGCAAATGTGTTTACAGCCTGCATGGTGCCACAACAGCACAGCTGGATTTCACACTGTGAATCACACATTCGGATGGTAAGGGGGTGAGTTAGGGGCAGAGAGCAGGCGTGGCGAGCACTTTACAATTAGCATGGGAGTAAACACTACACATTAGCTGAGACCCTTGCAATTAGCATGGGTGGAGGGATGTGCACCCGGGATAATTGTGCATGCTGTAGCCACATGTTGGGGATCCAGTCAGTGTGGTTATTGGCAGGAACATGCTGGATATACCTCCAGCAGTTAATGCACAGGGTTGCAAGGTATTTTTGTGCTAAACAGTCCCGTTCCAAGAACCAACGAATGCAACCCCACTAAATAACTTCTCTACACCATCCACTAAATGCATCGAGGACACCATAGCATCTCTCAATACCTCCACTGCACAAACGGACCCATGCCCAGCTTTTGGATTAAGGAGCTACGTTGTGCGTTCAGCCCCTTCATTGCAAATCTAATGAACCTCTCATTCACAACAGGGTACTTCCCTGCAGCACTCAAGCAGACTTCCATCAGGCCACTTTTGAAAAACCCCAAGCTAGACCCGCAAAAGGTCGAATCTTATAGGCCTATAGCTAGCATTCCCCTCTTAGCCAAGATAATTGAGAAGGAGGCACAACGGCAAATCCAAGATCATATAGACACCACAGCTCCCCTAGATCACTGCCAACATGGGTTCAGAGAATATCATGGGGTCGAGACCCTTCTCACTAACCTATTCAACGACATTATCATAGGCATTAACAACATCCGACAAGGATTTGTACTCGTCTTCTTAGACATCGCTGCGGCGTTCGACTCGGTAAGCCACGAAATTCTCCTCGGACGACTGAAAGAGAAAGGTATCTGCAACAGTGCATTAGAATGGTGTAACTCTTATCTGGATGGAAGATGGCAATATGTGAAGTCCGGTACAGAAGAGTCAAAACGCTTCCATCAAAAGCAAGGTGTGCCTCAAGGTTCCTCATTGTCTTCCCTACTATTTAACATATACATGCAGCCCATCTGCGACGTCATAAGATCCTTCAAAGTCAACTGCTTGATATATGCAGATGACATTCTCTTATATGCCTTTCTCTACAACTCAATTAGACCTGGCACCGTTGGTAGACTGCCTCAATTCGGTCTCAGAGTGGCTCCAATCACAAAACCTTCGCATTCAACATAAAAAAACAGAGGTGCTCTTCATCTCCAAAGACCCCAACTTCACCCCTCCAGCCCACGTCAGTGTCAAGGAAGCTGACCTACAAGCTAAAGAAACAATAAGATACCTTGGAGTTACATTGGACCAACGTCTGGATATGAAACATCACATAAATAACATAGTTAAAGCTGTATACTTCAAAATACGCTCGCTTAGGCATATGCGTTCCCTGTTGGACCCGGATGACTTCCGAACCATATACCAAGCGCTAATCCTGCCACACTTCGACTTTGCAAATGCCATATTACAAGGTCTCCCTCAATCCACTCTTAGCCCACTACAGATGGCCATGAATGCCGCAGCAAGAGTCCTCTACGGAGCCTCCAGAAGTGATCACGTAACTCCCATTCTTAAACAACTTCACTGGCTCCCCATCCATGGGAGGATCATCTTTAAAACCCTAGTACTATCATTCAAGGCAATCAAGGGTATCTCATCCTCCTCACTCACAGATCTGATTCACACTGTACCCCCCAACAGATCCAGAAGAACAACAGCCGTAAACCTACTGACAACCTCGAAGGCGTTGACAAAGTGCAACATGACAACCTCAAACAGAGCCTTCAGTTTCTATGTACCCAAATGCTGGAACGCTCTACCCTCTGACATAAGGGCCATTACTGACCTACTCCAGTTCAGGAAGGCACTCAAATACCACCTCTTCCTTCAATACTACCCTACCAGCAATTGAACCAGAGGAAGTGACCCACTCATGAACACACCATGCCGTTCTTGATATTATTAAAACTCTATTCTTTTCTATGTAATTATCTCATGTATATAGTTTACCCCGGTTCTCCAAGTTTGTACTCCTGTTCGATGTAAACCAAACAGCTTGTTGTTATGGTCTTTATGTTATAATGTAAACCGCGCTGATGCCGAATAGTGCGGTATATAAGAACTTGTAATAAATAAAATAAATAAATAAACGTGTTAATTGCAGAACCGCAGCACACTTTAGCAAAAGGGTCGCCAACGATAGGAATGTGCAGTCCTGACTGAGCATTCAGTTCATTAAGTTGTCTCAAGATTTACACAATACCATCAACTTTTCATGCACAAAAAAAGTTTTAATGCGGGTTAAATTTTTTTATCAGCACAAATGTGTGAAACTAACAAAAAAACCTGATAGAAATTGGGAAAATGCTAAATTTTGCAAAAATGAATTGTGAACAAAATGAGACAATTTTTATTCATAATTTTGTTCCACACAGCTGACGTTTGCATTACAGCTTCAGGGTGACAGAGAGAAAAAGAGAATGGGAAGAATGGGGAAGGAAGTACGTCAAACGTGCCATTTTTGCCTCCCTTCAAAAACAAATTTATAGTATAATTTTCTGTAAATGCTTAAGAAATCCAGATTACAGGGGCCCTTTTACTAAAATGCATTATGCAGTTACTGTGGGTTTAGGCACACGATACCCATGAGCTGAGGCCCATGGTAAATGTCAGCACAGGGGCACATGTCAGTGAGTTCTGGCCAGTTTCCATGCTGTGACTCACACATTGCGGTGGTAAGTGGGCGGGTTAAGGTGGAGAGTGGGCATGATGAGCACCTTACAGTCATTGCAGAGGTAAACATTGTGTGCTAAGAGAGACATATTCAAAAGCATTTACACGGTTTGCAGACCCACAACCCACATAAATGCCATTTGGCGGGATATTCAGTGGTACATACCCAGTTTGAGTGACTGTGTGGTAGGCAAAGGCCTATGATCCATGCTGCTTGAACTAAACAGACAGGCCTAAGCAGCTTGACCTGTAAATGAAGCCTGTGGTTAGGCTCAGAGGAATGAAAACCCCCCTGAATGCTGCTACCATAGAATCGAAACTTAACTAAGCATAACCAAGCATAGCTAAGCAGAATCGAAACTTAGGGGAAATAGAAAAACTGTTTTAATTGGTACTGATAAGAATGTGAGAAGCTTCTATGGAATTAATTAACTCTGCTGAAAGAAAGGTTACAGTGCCCTGCTTTCCCACATGCACTAGTTAGCTAGTGACCTTGGAGGAGAAATGTATCAAGAGTCTAAGAACTAACCATTGTAATGGGGACTGTAAGGGGGGGAAACAGGTGCTGAGCCCAGACAAAGGTCCTCATTGGATAGCTACGTAACGGTACCGGGACCAATAGATGGGGTGAGAAGGGTTACCGGGACCAATGAAAAGTTTGCCTATGTTCAGAATGGAGAAGAAAGGTATAAAAGTTGTTGTTTTGCTAGAAACCATTGCTCAGCCATTTTGAATGTGATTCTGCTTGAGTCTTGTGCACAATAAATGATTTGGACCTTTTGAACAGACTCCTGGTATCATTGGATTGTTTGCGCTCTGCCGCTACATATTCTTGGTGCGTTGGCCGGGAACGTGTGGTTAGTAGATTGTATACGAGTTGATATACCACGACTTTCCGCCTCTATAGGTTTGGTCCTGCCGGGCTCGTGCCCTGCCGACGTGGGCTCGGCTCCTAGGCGCCACCGGTCCAGTTGCATCGGAGGGAGCTGGGCCAGGCCTCGGCGGGTGCTGGACCCGATCGGAGCCAACATCTCAAACCCGTGAGGGGAGTCCGAGGTCCAACTCATGCGCTTGCTCGGGAACGGGGACCGGATCCGGTGAGTATAGTTTTTGGTATGTCTAGACAGATGAGTCAGAACTGCAGCTTGAAACTTGTGAAACTTGTGAAACTTGGGAACTTGTGAATTTTGGTAAGAGAGCTTGATCACCTCTCAAGGCGGTCCAATTAACCTTGCATAGTGTATTCGCGGGGTGAACCCACCGTCTTCTTGGAATAACTTTGGTATAGCCTAGTCAGAAAAGACAGGATTGGGCTTTTTGGGATTACGTTGCTAGCATAATTGTGTGAATGAAGTGTGGTTGAGAGGTCTGGTGACACAGACCAAGCGAAGGCGGACTCCTGAGTAACGCAGTTCCTGGCCGGGCGACCGTGTCCAGGTCGTAAAAAGGAGGAAGCGACCGTCGTCTTGTCTTGTTTTTTGTTTCCCTTGAATGTTTCTAGGGCCGTGAGGACCCCTCACCCACGGTCCGCCCTCCTTTTCCCTTCTGTTTGTTGTTGCGCGCACACATCGATATGGGAGGGGCGGGGTCTACTGTGCACACTCCATTAGAATGTATGATTAAGTACTTTAATAAAGGATATTCAGGAGATTATGGGGTGAAAATGACTGCGTCACGATTACAGGTTTTGTGTACTAGGGAGTGGCCTGCATTAGACCCCATGTGGCCCCGAGATGGAACATTTGCCATAGGAATTATTAAGTCAGTTCATTAGAAGGTGCGAGTAGCGCACCCTGACCAGTATCCCTATATAGATTCCTGGATAAGTATTTGTGAAAGCCCGCCCCCTTGGGCCCGGCGCAGTTATGAAGAACAGTGCAGAATAATGGTAGCGCTGACAGAACAGACACAGAAGACAGGGATAGAAAAGAAGCCTGTTTATGTTGATCCCGAGTCCCCGAAAGTTGTGACTAGACAGCCCCAAGCTCAACGCCCAGTAAGAGTACCACCGCATCCCACGGCAGGCCCCCGGGACCGGCAAATTCCACCCCTTAACCCGCCAGAAGCTCAGCTAGATGATCCACCCCCTAAAGAGGCTGATCAGCTCGAGACTGAGGAAAATCTTGAGTCGTCAGAGCAGGAAGAAGAAGAAACGTCTTCCCAGTACGAGACTGACAGTGTAAAATCAGTTGTCAGTGCAAGCTCATCTGTTGCAAGCGAAAGTTCCCAGACTAAGCTTAAGTTGAGAAAGAGAGGCCCTACCAAGAAATTATTGCCATTGCGGCAGGTCCCGGGAATGCCCGTAAGGAACGAGGAGAACCAGATAGTAGCGGGACCCACGAGTCTAGTTTATATGCCATTCTCCACTACTGATTTGTTGAATTGGAAAATGCATTATGCTTCTTACACTGACAAGCCCCAAGAATTAACAGAGGTAATGAATACCATCATGCAAACCCACCAGCCTACTTGGGCAGATTGCCGTCAACTCCTGTCTACTTTATTTACTACTGAGGAGCGGACAAGAATTATGCAAGCAGCTGTCAATTGGTTAGCAGAAAATCCCCTAGTAGAGGGAGGAGGAGGAATAGATAACCGCGAAGCAGCAAAGAAAGAATTTCCTAATGAAGACCCTCGGTGGGATCCAAACACCGATGAAGGGTCCAGAGCCCTAGCTCGGTTTCGCCAAGGCCTTTTACAAGGTCTGCGAAAGGGGGGTCAGAAAGCCATGAACCTCTCCAAGACAGCGGAAGTCATCCAAGGCGCAGATGAAAGCCCAGCAGTATTCTATGAGAGATTAGCTGAGGCATATAGAATGTACGCGCCCTATGACCCAGCGGCACCAGGGAGCCTGTGCATGGTGAATGCCGCTTTTGTCAGCCAGTCCCAACCAGACATTAGACGTAAACTACAGAAACTAGAAGGGTTCGCGGGCATGAATACGTCACAGCTAATGGAAGTCGCCCAGAAAGTGTTTGTGAATCGTGATAATGAAAGACAGAGAGAAAGTGAGCGTAAAATGAAGAAGAAAGCCGATTTTTTGGCTGCCGCTTTAGTTGAACAGAAACGGCGAGGTTTCCCTAACCGAAGGAGCAGAGGTAGAGGGAGGGGCCGAGGAGATAGCCGGCCCATATTAGGCGTGAATCAATGCGCTTATTGCAAGGAAGAAGGACATTGGAGGAATGCATGCCCGCAACTCGAAGACGCCTCACACGAAGAAGAAGAAAACGCCCCTCGGAGAGAGAGGGAGAGAGGCCGATCACAGAATCGCAGAGGAACAAATCGAGTACATTTCCAACGGGAAAGAGAGGAGGCCATAGAAGAAGTTGCAACCGCAACGGACTATGATTTAGATGAAACAGATTAGGACAGACTGTGCTCCGAATTCGCCTTAGGTCCCCAGGAGCCTATGGTCTGCTTAAAGATAGGGGACCAATTCATGGACTTTATGGTTGATACTGGAGCAGAACATTTTGTAGTAGATAAACAAATAGCTCTTTTGTCCACAAGAGCAGTCACTATTATGGGAGCAACTGGTGCCAGAGCCACCAAGTCTTTTCTGAAAAACCGCGTATGTGAATTAGGAGGACAGCAAATAGCGCACCAATTCCTTTATATGCCTGAGTGTCCAGTGCCACTACTGGGACGAGATATGCTAGCCAAACTGCAGGCCCAAATATCCTTTACTGAGAAAGGAGAAATGCAAATGACTGTAAATTCAAAGCCTGCAGGATTAATGGTGCTTACTGTTCCCCGAGAAGAAGAGTGGAGATATTACAGTACTAAGCCAGTTCCTGATACCAATTTCAGCATGCCAACGAGCATTATGGCTCCTCCTGGAGTATGGGCAGAAGGTAACCCACCAGGTCTAGCCAAGCACATAGCCCCAGTAATTGTGACCCTTAAGCCTGGAGCAGAACCAGTACATGTTAAACAATATCCACTCCCAAGACCAGCCATTGAGGGCATTCATCGCCATTTATTAAGATTACTGGAGTATGGCCTTCTCAAAGTATGTCAATCACCTTGGAATACACCTCTCCTGCCAGTCAAGAAGCCTGGGACAGGTGATTACCGCCCAGTACAAGATTTGAGGAGAGTGAATGAAGCATTCGAAACCATACATCCAGTCGTGCCAAATCCCTATACACTCTTAGGACTGATACCTGCTGAAGCTACCCACTTTACTGTCCTGGATTTGAAAGATGCATTTTTCTGCATACGATTAGCCCCGATTAGCCAATTGTTGTTTGCCTTTGAATGGCAGGACCCTGTCTCAGGAAGACGGGGCCAAATCACTTGGACACGATTGCCTCAAGGATTCAAGAACTCACCCACCATTTTTAGTGCAGCACTGAACCAAGATCTTTCAAGCTATCCTGTAATTCCTGGGAAAAGAGTGCTTCTCCAGTATGTGGATGATCTATTGGTAGCTACCACATCGGAGAGTGAATGTGTACAAGCCACAAATGACCTTTTACAACTACTAGATGAAGCTGGATACAAAGTTTCCAGAGCAAAAGCACAGCTATGCCAAACAGAAGTAAAGTATTTGGGTTTCCGGCTGACCAAAGGAAGCCGACAGTTAGGACCAGAAAGAAAAGAAGCTGTGTGTAGTATCCAAACCCCAACCACCAGGAGGCAAGTCAGAGCCTTTCTGGGAGCAGCAGGATACTGCCGAATATGGATACCCAACTTTGCTCAGATTGCTAAACCACTATATGAAGCCACCAAAGGAGAAGAGAAGTCACCACTAGAGTGGGGACCCAATCAAGATGAAGCTTTCAAAACCTTGAAGAAAGCATTAATGTCATCACCAGCACTTGGACTACCAGATGTCCAGAAGCCTTTTCATTTGTTTGTACATGAAATGCAAGGGAACGCTCTGGGAATGTTAACTCAGACATTGGGACATTGGGAGCGACCAGTAGCATACTTATCAAAACAATTAGACACTGTAGCCAAAGGATGGCCGCCATGTTTGAGAGCTGTTGCAGCTACAGCCTTGTTAGTGAGTGAAGCAGACAAACTCACCTTAGGACAGAACCTACGTGTTACAGTACCACACGCAGTACTTGTCCTTGTGGAACAAAAAGGAAATCATTGGTTTACCAACTCTCGAATGCTGAAATACCAGAGTATGCTATGTGAAAATCCTCGAATACAACTGGAAGTGAGCCATGCTTTCAACCCAGCCACCTTGATACCAATCAGTGAGGACCCACCAGAACATGACTGTATAGAAGTCATGGACACTGTGTTTTCAAGTCGACCTGATCTAACTGATGTACCTATAGAAAACCCTGACCAGACTTACTTCGTGGATGGAAGCAGCCTCATCATCAATGGACGACACTGTGCCGGGTATGCAGTAGTCACCCGGGAGAAAGTCATTGAATCATCAGCTCTTGCCTCAGGAACATCAGCACAGAAAGTGGAATTGATAGCACTAACAAGGGCACTAGTATTAGGTGCCGGACTTCAGTTGAACATATATACAGACTCAAAATACGCTTTCACAACTTTACATGCTCATGGAGCTCTGTATAAAGAGTGAGGACTCATTACCTCTGGAGGCAAATCAATTAAGTACGGCCCAGAAATATTAATGTTACTAGATGCAGTATGGGCCCCGGCATAAGTTGCTGTGATGCACTGCCGAGGCCACCAAACAGGAAAAGGAGAAGTTGCCCAAGGAAACAGATTTGCTGATGCCTCAGCACGCAAAGCAGCCATAACAGGCCAAATTTCATCACAAGCAACACCAGTACAAGCAGTATTGTTTCCAGTACCCCTTAACTTGTGGACGCCACGATATACCACAAGGGAATTGGACTATTATTGCACTATAGAAAAGGGGGTACTGAAAGATGGATGGATTGAGCTGCCACCAGCAGAGGGCAACCAACCTCCAGGACGAATAGTGATCCCTGAATCATTGGGACCGGCCTTTGTAAAGGCCTTTCATCAAGCCACACATTATGGGAAAAACGCAATGGAAAAAAGCACTCAGACCCCATTTTTGCATTGCATTGTTGGGAGCCTTGTCAGCCTCAGTAGCTCGCCAGTGCGTAACTTGTGCGAAGAACCATGCTAAGCAGGGTCCTACACCACCACCCCAAGCTCAGTCAGGTGGTGTAACCCCTATGCACAACCTACAAGTAGACTTTACTGAAATGCCAAAAGCCAGTGGATATCGTTACTTGTTAGTTTTAGTTTGCACCTTCTCTGGGTGGGTGGAAGCTTTCCCCACCAGGACTGAAAAGGCCAGAGAAATCACCAAGGTATTGCTGAGGGAAATTATCCCCCGATTTGGAATCCCTGCAGTAATAGGGTCAGACAATGGGCCCTCATTTGTATCTCAAATTACCCAACAGTTAGCAAGTGCCTTATAGATACAATGGAAGTTACACACTGCATACAGACCCCAAAGTTCAGGGAAGGTTGAGCGAATGAATCGTACTCTAAAATCTCAGTTGGTCTAAGCTGTGTCAGGAGACTCACCTGAAGTGGCCCCAAGTTCTCCCAATAGCTTTACTAAGAATACGCTCAGCCCCTGTGAAATCATCAGGATTTTCTCCCTTTGAAGTCATGTATGGTAGACCCCCACCAATAGTGCAGGGGGTGAAAGGGAGTTTGGCACAAATTGGTTCAGAGATAACCAGACAAGAACTCCTAGCTCTTAGTTCTGTTCTGCAGACTCTTCATGCGTGGATACAAGACCAGTTACCCATCAACTTGACGGAATCCCTGCATCCCTACAAGCCTGGTACCTCGGTGTGGATCAAAGATTGGAAGAAGACACCGCTGGAACCTCATTGGAAGGGACCATACACCGTCATCCTGTCTACACCAACAGCTGTCAAGGTCGCAGAAATCGAATTCTGGATCCATCATAGCAGAGTCAAGCCAGCAGCAGTTCCAGACCCAGATCAGTGGACAGCAGTGCAGCATCCTGATATTCCTTTGCGGCTCATCCTGAGGCGGCAACCAGTGACCTAGCACTTCATTCAGGCCACCCGAGAACTACGGTACTCCACAGTAGAGAAATCTTTCGAAGAGGATTGCTGTTTCCCATACAGCAAAAACTTGTTTTCTTCACTGAATAACTTTGCACTCACAGACTTTCTTCGGCCCAACTACGAATGGTAAGTTGGCATACAGCGGACACTTGAGGATCTTCAATCAACATTGACACCCGTTGAATTGCTTCATTAGCAAACAGGTCAGCATTGTGTCAAGCAGCAGTGAACGTCGAGGTCAAGATCTTCCAGCGGAGATTCAGAAGGACTACAATCAACATGCATCTTTGCTTCTATTTTGTTCTGGTTGCCTGCCTGGGGGGATTTGAACTCACTTTTGCTTTACCCCCATGTACTGCCTGCATTACTTCTACTTGGACTGGAATGAAAGTAATTCAGACTTTGCTTTATCATTCTTACTATACTTGTATTGGTACAGTAAGCCGGTGTATATATAATACCACTGAACTGAACATTTGCACCAAGGGTAATACTAAAGTTTGTTTTAACCTGCATCAGAACCCATCCTATTATACTCTAGAAATACGATGGAATGATGCAGATGGAGCTTTACTTAATGCCACACCCCCACTCACTGATTCTACAAAGACTGCTGTTTTGTATTTTGATGCTTGTGATGCTATAAATAGAGATAGTCGGTCTAATTGTGCTAACTGGGAAAAAGCATATTAACATGATCACAAGTATATGTGTCCAGAAGGAACCACCGGGTGGGGAGCCTGTACAGTAAACGAGTTTTATCAAATGAATATAGCACAGCACCAGTTGAAGATTACTATTGCCCAAAGTGGGAATGTGTGTTCTATGCCACATGGAAGACGGGTATGATAGAAAATACCAGAGATAATCGAATGGCTGCCTTATATCAGCCATATGTTAAGAATCCGGAAAAATGTAAGAAGGGTGCTTGTAATCCATTAGAGTTACATACCAACTATATAACCCAACTATATAACCCAACATCCCTCAACTGCACACCGACCCCATGGTCTGATCATTACCTTATTAAATTCAATATCACAATAAACAACGCAACAGTTAAACGAATACCAACTAATGCACCTACCTCAAGATTTAGAAAATACAATGAAGAAGAATTCCTTGACCTCATAATCCCTAACTTATCAACCTCACCACAAAACCTAGATGCAGCAGTAACAAACTGGCACAAAACCATCAATAACGCTGCAGCTAAAAAACAAATAAATAAGAAAAACACGCACTCTAAAGATGGTCAAGCCCCCTGGTACAATAAAGACCTAAATTTAATGAAAAAGAACTTAAGAAAAGCTGAGGATAAATGGAGGAAAAATAAAAACGCAATTACAAAAGATTCATACCTCACACACCTTAACAAGTATAAAGACGCAATAAATAATGCTAAGAAAAATTACCACGCCTCCATCTTAAACAACGCAATAAACAGACCTAGAGAACTTTTTTCAATAGTCCAAAAACTGACAAATAATAATCACAACTCCAGCAATGAAATCACAGACATTACCCCACAGACACTGGCAAATTACTACATGAACAAGTTAACGTATCACCCCCTACAACCTAAACCAGTAGATACTTCGCAGCTACATAACACAGACGAATGGTCTGAATTTCAACCCTTAACCAAGGTGGAGCTCAAATCCATCATCACAAACATTAATACTACAACCTCACTACTGGACCCTTGTCCAGTAACCTGGATAAAGAACTCCATACCTGTACTCTCTCAATTCATCCTCCCAATAATAAATCTCTCCCTAAAAACTGGATACCTACCCTCCACACTAAAACACGCACAGATCCGCCCAATCCTAAAAAACACCACCCTTGACAAATCATCACCTAATTCTTATAGACCCATATCAAGTATTCCGTTTATGGCCAAATTAATTGAAAAAACCATACAAATTCAAACACAGGAGTTCATTGATAGCTCAGCACCACTTGACGACCAGCAATACGGGTTTCGCCCAAGACACGGAGTAGAATCACTCCTAACAGTGCTAATTGATACACTTGTGAGGGGAATAGACAAACCCAAACAAGCATTCTTACTCATATTCATTGATGCTTCTGCAGCCTTCGACAGCGTTCACCATTCAACAATGATTAATAAACTTAAACAAATAGGTATAAAATCCACTGTTCTAAAATGGTTTTACTTCTTATCTAACAAACCGAGCTCAAACGGTACAAATCGGGAACCTCACATCAAAAACATACAAACAAGAAATAGGCCTCCCACAAGGCTCAGCACTGTCAGCGTTACTTTTTAACATATATTTAAAACACATCTGTAAAATATTTAAAAAATTCAATGTCCTCTATCACCTGTATGCGGACGACATAATGATGTATGTCCCATTCAAAATCCCAAATATCCCTATAAAACTCATTAACGACTGCCTCACTGAAATCAACATCTGGCTAAATGAAAACAATCTTTACATTAATCACTCAAAAACAGAAGCGCTAATAGTAACTAAATGCACAACATTCATTCCTCCCACCCATATTACATTACAAAATAATAATATCATACTAAAATCTGAAATACGCTACCTGGGTGTTATACTGGATAAACACCTCAGTATGGACACACATGTAAGGAATATAACAAAAAAAGTTTACTTTAAACTAAAAATGCTAAAGCAACTCCGCCCACTAATGCACTTACAGGATTTTCAACGCGTCATACAAGCAATCATAACCCCACATTTTGACTTCGCAAATCAGACCCTACTTGGCGTAACTAAAGAAGCCTTAAAGAAACTCCAATTAGCACAAAACGCAGCAGCAAGAACCATTACGAAAGCCCCACCTTTCCAACACATAACCCCGATTTTAGAATATCTACACTGGCTCCCGATTCAAAGCCGAATAGAATAAAAAAATATCCTAACCACCTACAAAGCCATAACAAAAACAGCACCCCTGTCCATAAATAACCTTATCAAAATAGAACCCACCCATAATCTCCAAAGGAGAGACCAGCTAAATAAATTAACCCCACCAAAAGAATTCATTAGAGCCAATAAATCCACTAACAAGAAAGCCTTCTCCCATGCAGCCCCCATCTTGTGGAACACAATCCCAATAGAATTAAGACAATTACCTGATATAATAGAGTTCAGAAAAAAACTCAAAACATTTTTATTCACAAAGCATTTTGGATCTATGATCAGCCCATCTCTCACCCCCCAGCTAGATAAGGGATAATCCTACCCAAGGTAATACACTATTCAACAAAAGAATGAAGCGCTGTAACCCTTAGACAAAATGATTAAGAAAGATGAAAAAAAAAATATGTATATAGTTTACTTCTGTTCAACTGTACATAGTTCTCTAATTGTTAATTGTTAATTGTTACTTGTTAACTGTAATTACCTAACTACAAATTGTTATATGTAAAAACAGTTCACCCTGTTTATTGTTGTTATATGGAAACCGCACCTGATCAATGGAAGGAGCGGTATATAAATAATCATTAAATTAAATTAAAATTAATAATAAATCCTAGTGCATGGACACAAGGGTATAAATTTGGACTACGCATTGCAGGCTCTGGGTCAGATCCAGGAACCATTGTATATATTAGACTGAACACCCAGGCCCATCGTTCATCACGGTACCATATACATAATAGCTTTTACAAAACTATGCATGTAAATAAGTTTGATATCCCACACCCTTCTCAAAATCTATTCTTAGAATTAGCTGGAGCAGTAGTATCCAGTCTCCACATTTCAGATTGTTATTTTTGCGGAGGAACTAGAATGGGTGATCAGTGGCCCTGGGAGGCCCAAGAATTGAATTACTCAATAGCTTATAATCATACTGAGCTGCATAAGACCACCAGTGAATGGATATTAGCACACCCAATAGTTGGACATCTGTGTTATGCTCGGACTGGACCCCAGTTCAATTTGAAAGTAGGACAGCTTGTCTGTCTTAGCCAGAAGTTTTATAATGACACCACAAAACAGACGTCCTGGTGGTCAGGAGTTAATGAACCTGAACCTACCAACCCATTAGTAAAATTCCCTGAGCTTGCCGATCTATGGACCGACCTTGCCCAGCCTCATGCCTGGCAAGCCCCACCTGGTCTGTATTGGATCTGTGGAACCCGAGCATATGCTCGACTCCCTATTCACTGGGGAAGGGCATGTGTCTTAGGAACCATCCGACCTTCTTTCTTTCTGTTACCCACAGAACACGGAGAACAATTAGGTTACCCAGTCTATACAAAGAGACAGAAAAGAGCAGCTTTGCAGATAGGCAAATGGGAGAGATGGGAGGGGGATGATTGGCCACCTGAAAGAATTATTGCCTACTACGGACCTGCCACTTGGGAGCAAGATGGCACCTGGGGATACCGGACCCCTGTGTATATGATAAATCGTATTATACGCTTGCAAGCAGTTGTTGAATTAATAACTAATGAAACTAGCCAAGCACTCACACTTCTAGCTAGACAGAGCACACAAATGCGTACTGCAATATATCAGAATCGCTTGGCACTAGATTACTTATTAGCAGCTGAAGGAGGAGTATGTGGTAAGTTGAATTTAACCAATTGTTGTTTGAAGATAGATGACAAAGGTCAAGTAGTTGAAAATATTGCTGAAAACATGCGAAAGCAAGCTTATGTGCCAGTACAGACTTGGCATGGTCTTAAGATGCCTAATTGGTTCGAATCTATCTTCTCTGAATTGGGGGGACTTACTACTTTTGCTATGATAATATTAGTATTTGTAGCCGTGTTTTTGCTGTTACCATGTATAATCCCATGTTGCATGTGCTCTATTAATAGTGTTATTGAGAATACAGTAGAACGGAAGACTGCCACTAAGATTTTGGCCTTATGGCACCCTACTCCTGGAACGCTTGGTCGTAATCCGACCCCAGTATAATTGAGTGATTTAAATCTCACACCTTATTAGTTATAGGGTGAGATTAATCAAAGGGGGGAATGTGGTAGGCGAAGGCCTATGATCCATGTTGCTTGAACTAAACAGACAGGCCTAAGCAGCTTGACCTGTAAATGAAGCCTGTGGTTAGGCCCAGAGGAATGAAAACCCCCCTGAATGCTGCTACCATAGAATCGAAACTTAACTAAGCATAACCAAGCATAGCTAAGCAGAATCGAAACTTAGGGGAAATAGAAAAACTGTTTTAATTGGAACTGATAAGAATGTGAGAAGCTTCTATGGAATTAATTAACTCTGCTGAAAGAAAGGTTACAGTGCCCTGCTTTCCCACATGCACTAGTTAGCTAGTGACCTTGGAGGAGAAATGTATCAAGAGTCTAAGAACTGACCATTGTAATGGGGACTGTAAGGGGGGGAAACAGGTGCTGAGCCCAGACAAAGGTCCTCATTGGATAGCTACGTAACGGTACCGGGACCAATAGATGGGGTAAGAAGGGTTACCGGGACCAATGAAAAGTTTGCCTATGTTCAGAATGGAGAAGAAAGGTATACAAGTTGTTGTTTTGCTAGAAACCATTGCTCAGCCGTTTTGAATGTGATTCTGCTTGAGTCTTGTGCACAATAAATGATTTTGACCTTTTGAACAGACTCCTGGTATCATTGGATTGTTTGCGCTCTGCCGCTACAACTGAATATCCTCTTTTAACCTATCTAAGCACCCCAATGTTAACTGCTTAGTGTCAGGGTGTTCCAGGGCTGCACCAAAGGTTAGCACGTCAACAGTGATATTGAGCCACTACCAGCTAACCTAAACAGGTTAAAGAGGCAGAAAAAAGGCTGGCATAACTTTAGCCAGTTTAGGAATCGCCTCTGACAGGATAGCTAAAACACTATTTGGCAAAACCAAATTTTCTGTGACGTTGGCCAGATATGACTCAGCACTGAATATTTGGGGATAATTTAAAGCAATTATGATTAGTCACTTTAACTGCTCTGGCCATCGCCGCAGAATTTGCAGTATAGGTGGAGGTAATTGCACCTGCAGTAAAAGCACCCCACGTTAGGATATGACGCTGTATGTTAACTACTGAGAAAATGCTGTTCATGCCCCTGACAGTTAACATGATGAATTTTCATGTTATTTGTGCATTAGGTGCAAAACCATAGTGCTCTTTAGTAAAGGTATGCATTTGTTAGAACACATTTGGTTTGTTAATGTGCCTTGAAAAAAAACTGTAGTGCATGCAAAATTGCTTTAATGCATTGGTTTGTGTGCATTAACATTAATTTAGTGCACACTAAACATTTCCTATTAAAACAAATGTTTGAAACTAATTGAAATAAATACCCCAAAATCAGGACAAATTTAAGAAAAAAACCCCAAAAAATTAACTGAATTTTTCCTGCCTGTGCACATCCTTAACCATCCAAGAAATTAAGTATAAGTGGCAGATACAATCTAGAACATTTTTAAAAAACCATAGTCAACCACATTTTAACATAAATAAAATTCTGCTTTTGCCACTCAAGGTATTAAGGCAGGGCTTGACAAACCCCAGGTGCCAGGTCACCATGGTGACTGAAAAATCAGGCTCAAAACACATACGGGCAGAAGGGTTACAAAAGGCCCATCACAGAATTGTTGGAGCAAGATGGCAGCAGGGTTTCCTTCTGGATCAGCAGTTCTGTATTGGCCTACCTCTCCAGAGCTGTACGGAGCCTCTGTCTATTGGCATGGGACAGAGGAAACGAAAGCACGCCAACTGGAGTCACCTGAGTCAGACAGAGGATTTGGTCTCTTGTGGATTTGCCCTCTATGGGACTGGAGCAGCTTCCTCCGTGGGGCTGCTGGGTGATAGCTCAGCATTCCTGAGTGCTTCCAGGGTTCGGTTGTCCCTGGAGCAGCGCACCCCCTCGCCCTGACCCGAAAGAGTTGCGAACACCAATAGAGTGCTCCCCACTGTCCTGCCGATGATCATGACATTGTTGGGGAGTGAAGTGAGCTCCTCGGCATCGCCAGCACACCCCTCGTTCTCTGGGCAGGACACTGGAGGATCAGCAGTCATTTCCCACTGGTGTGAGAACCTTGCTGTCAGAGCTTGGGAGAGTGCCTACCCCTGGGTCTGGGATTTCATGAAACCTGCTATAAATACATTAGATGTGCTGTGGGATGCTATGACCACCATGAATTCTTCTCTGCTTTCTGTTGCCGGGAGGGTGAGTACAGAACTTGTTTCTATAAAAACTAATCTTCTGGAAGTCTCTCAGGCTCAGGGGGACCAGGCTAGTAGGATATCCCTCCTTGAAGAAGATCTAACTCAGCTCCAGGGACTGTGTGCTGCCCAAGCTGAAGACAAGACTATGTTTTCTAGGAAGACAGAATACCTTGAAAATCAAGTCTGAAAGAGCAATTTCAGACTGTTAAATTTTCCTAAGTCCCTATTCTGTCTCCTTTAAAGATGGTGTGCAGATACTTCCAGGAGACTTTCATCTGACGCATGATTATGGAACAGAAGAGTTCAGATATCCAGTAAATTTGCATTTCAATCTCGATACACATTTATTGCAGGGGTGGCGAATTCCAGTCCTGATGTGGCACAATCCAGCCTGGTTTTGATGATGTCCCTAATGAATATTTATTACAAGAAAGTATTACTACACCGGAAGTAAAACACTCATATCACATCACGTAAAATTGAGACGATATCGAGTTTTGGAAGGAAAACAGATGAGCTGTACAGGTGCTTATGCTCTTTTGCAACGTTTTCGTGCAGATATGTGGAAGTGTCGACTAACAATGGTTTTAATTAAGTAAACTATTTGGGGTGGTGGGAGAAGCATTTGGATACCCTGTTTACGCTGGATGTTTTATTTGCAGGTGCTTGGCTTCGTTGGAGAGTTGCTAGTATCCTGCAAGAGCTCTCTTATTTGTTTGATGTGGTTTGGTAATGTTTGAACATTGGGTTTTGTTAAAGGATCCTTCCAATGCCTAATGGTGATTAAGGTAGATTAAATCGTAATTATTAATAAAAGTTAAATTATAATTATTAATAAAAGATTCTTGGGGAGTCTTTTGAAGCCAATGATGTTGAGCTCTCTGCCTTCCCTATGGCTTTATTTGGCCGCATAGCGGATGAGACATTGTAATGAGGCTTTTTTCTCCCTATTTGAACGTGGTTTGAATGTGGTTTTCTGTATGAGATTTGTTTGGTCTCTTGACCATTTTTGGTAATTTTGAACGTTCTAATTTTATTGTTCTTTAAGGATTTTTTGATCTGGGAGTTTTTTTATGTGATGGCAGTGAATATTCATGAGATATATTTGCATACAATGGGAGGCAGTGGATGCAAATATCTCATGAATATTCATTACAAACAAGAAAATCCACACTGAGAGTATTACTTATGCCAAACAGAAACTATTGGAGTAAGTCTAGCTGAGTTAGAAATTATTTAGATTGTTTTGGTCTGAGAGTTCCTGAAAAACAGACTGGATTGTGGCACTCCAGGACTGGAGTTCGCTTCCCTGATCTTTTGCCTCCGAAAATGCCCCTGTTTAATGTACATTACCAAGTTTAAGTTACAATGTAAACTGCTTTGATTGAAATGATAAAGCAGTATAAAAAAACCCTGTTAAATAAATAAAAGATTTATCTATTTAGGCTAGAGAAGTGATTCTCAGCCCAATCCTCAGAAGACAACTAGCCAGTCAGGTTTTCAGGATTACCACAATGAATATGCATGAGAGAAATTTGCATTCAATGGAGGCAGTGCATGCAGATCTCTCTCATGCATATTCATTATGGTGATACTGAAAGCCTGGCTGGCTAGGTGTGTCCCGAGTAGGGTTGCCAACTAGCTCCAGATGCGCCCGACACATTTGATCCAGTCCTAGGTTTACCCCACTGCATGCAGGGACATGTAGTTTTGATTTTTCCATTGCACTGTATAAGAAAAGCAAGACTACATGTCCCTGCATGCAATGGGGTAAACCCAAGACTGGATCAAGCCTGTCGGGCGCATCTGGAGCCAGTTGGCAACCCTAGTCCCGAGAACTGGGCTGAGAACCACTGGGCTAGAGGTCAGAGGTCCATGTGTGGTTCTGTCTATGTTTGGATTTGACTTGTAATTCTGAATTTATGCAAAAATATATGAGGTGTAGAAAGTAGCATTATGCATCTGTCTAGGTTCCCTGCAATTTAAATATAAATGATCCAGCCAAGGGGTTCTGTTGGCTTTTCTAGAGCTAGAGCTGTATGAGCCATTTTCTGTCCTGAGCAGTCCTGTGGATATGTGGAGCACCATTTTGTAAGGACGTCTTGCACATATTTCACACCTGTTTTATTAAGTAAAGTACAAGCATACTTTAATTTATAAAGTAGGAGTGTATGTGGTCAAAAATGCATATTAAATCTAGGCGTGAGCTCTTATAGCAGCCCTATTGCTGGTATAATTTTCATGCAAATCTAACCCGAGTATGTATTTTATAAAATTCAGTGGGGGGGGGGGGGATATTGAAAGGGATTAACATGGTTAGCAGACCTGCATCTTTGTTAATGCCCTTGACTGGGATGGTCAGTGTTAGGGCTGCTGAATATCCCCGGGTGCCACGCTGCACATCCCGATACTAACTCATTCTTAGAAGCAATGACAAACCTCAACTACAGCCAACTCATAAACCAACCTACTCATCAACATGGCAATGTGCTCGACCTCGTCTTTGCTCCGCCATCCTACATGTCCACGAATGTCGATTTCGACCTATCTGTCACTCCAGTACCATGGTCAGACCATAGCCTGATAGTATTCACAATACCAGCACATCAAGATCCACCCAATAATACAACAAAACGAACATCAACAAACACCACTCGCTTCAGACCACTCAACGAAGAAGAAATTAAGAAAAACATACTTCCAATACTCAAACAACCTTCCTCCAACATCAACGACATAGTTTCTACATGGAATGAAACCATCAACCAATACGCCACTATACCACCAGCCTGCAAAGACCCAACAACGAAGAATAATGTAGTCAATAGACCATCTGCACCATGGTTCTCTCAGGAACTAAGGAAGTCTCGTACAATATTGAGGAACCTCGAAAGAAAATGGCGTAAATCTCACAACCCAACAGATCAACAAATATATTTAACCCACCTTCAATCCTATCGTGAAACAATATGGGACACAAGAAAAACCTACCACTCCGAACTCCTCAACCCGCTCCCTAAACAAACCCAGGGAGCTATTCAATATAGTAAAGTCATTAACCAAAGAACCTGCTCCACCTCAACAAGAACCCATACACCCTCAGAAGTATGCCAATTTCATACAATCTAAAGCTATCAGAACAACAACCTCCTCACCCCAAAGTCCTCCGACATCACACACCTCCTCATCCCAAAGTCCACTACAGCAACAAGGACAAAATTTCCCTCTCTTTCAGCTCCCCTCATCACTCCTTCAACTTTCCCCTCCCTCTGCAAAATGCGTTGAAGACATTATCGTCAAAATGAATACTACCACAGCACCTAACGACCCCTGCCCAGCACACTGGATAAGAGCTATGCGATCCGACTTTAGCCCTGTCATAGCAGAAATTATAAAGATGTCATTCTCAACAGGCACCTTCCCATCAGCACTAAAGCAGACCTCCATAAGACCGCTGCTAAAGAACAATCAACTAGACCCAACAAAAGAAGAATCATATCGCCCGATAGCTAGTATACCACTGCTATCCAAAATAATTGAGAAAGTAACCAATAATCAGATACAACAACACATAGACACCTCCTCCCCCCTTGATCCCAGTCAGCACGGATTTAGGGAATCTCACGGAGTAGAGACACTGTTGACCACATTAACCAACACACTCATCAGTGGACTAGACGACATTAACAAGGGCTTCGCACTAATATTCCTCGACATATCTGCAGCATTTGATTCGGTTGACCATGAAATACTACTAACCCGCCTATATGACAAGGGAATCCACGGCCTAGCATGGAAATGGTGCAAATCATACCTGGAAGACCGCTTGCAACACGTCCGGACTATTACAGGCACATCAGAACCTTTCCAGCTAAAACAAGGAGTTCCACAAGGCTCATCCCTATCGGCACTCCTATTTAACATTTACATGCAGCCCCTGTGCGATATCACTCGATCCTTTGGCATTTCCTCACTGATCTACGCAGATGATGTTCTACTATTCACCCCATTCAATGTCAAGCTCCCAGATTACACATCTTTAGTAGATTGCTTTAATGCAATAGCAGACTGGTTACTCACGCAGAATATGCGAATAAACTACAAAAAAACCGAAGTACTGATTGTCACGAAAAACAGAGAATTCGCACCCCCGGAGACCCTAAGAGTACGAGATGCACACCTCCCAATCAAGCCCTCCATAAAATACCTTGGAGTGATACTGGACTATCGCCTAGATTTTAAAGAACATATCAACCGCACCGTGAAAACCATTTATTTCAAGATAAAGACCCTACGCCATCTAAAAAATATGCTTGACCCAGACAGCTTCAGAACTATATTCCAAGCCATAGTCACACCCCACTTCGACTATGCGAATATAATACTCCATGGTCTCCCAAAGAACTCACTAAATACATTACAACTAGCCATGAATGCCGCAGCCCGGGTATTATACGGTGCTTCAAAGAGCGATCACATAACACCCATCCTAATGGAGCTTCACTGGCTCCCTATATACTGCAGAATAACATATAAAGCCCTTATCTTGACCTTTAAAGCAATAAATTATATAGCTCCATCATCAATTTCGAAACTCCTCCATCACACTCCCAACACCAGATCTAGGAGGTCAGCAGCGGCAAATACCCTAACTACACCACATGAGGCCACAAAATACAAACGATCAACAACAGACAGGGCTTTTGCGTACTACGCACCCAGATGTTGGAACAACCTACCTCCCAACATTAGAGCTATTACTGACCTCAAACAATTTAGAAAAGCCATAAAGCATCACCTCTTCATTCTACATTTCCAAAGCACATCATCAACCCTCTAACACTTTCAGATAAAGTGTAACCGCCCTATTTAAGATGATGAAAAGAAACTCTATCCCGTGTATATAGGTCCTATACATGCTACAAATATGTACATAGTTTCCCTAAGTTATAATCCCAGTTGTATATTTCCTGTTATATGTAAACTCACCACAGTCTGTTGATTGAAATGAGTATTCCTGTTTAATGTAAACCGCGCTGATGAAAAAGAGTGCGGTATAGAAGAAATTCAAATAAATAAATAAATAAATAACTGGAAACAGGATACTGGGTTTGATGGTCTAACTCAGTATGCCTGTTTCCCATCAGCGCCAGTGGGCTTAACAGAGCCGCGAGAAAGGGAAACTCTCTCTTCGTGGCTCTGTAAAGCTGGCGGCGGCACTGAGGAAGAGAAGAGGGCTCTGCCGGGCGGCCGCGGGACACTTTCTTCTGCTGCTGCCATGCTGGCAGCGGCTTCAGCTTCAGCAGCCAGTTTCTTCAAGTGGGTTGATGGGGGGGGAGGGGTTAGGACTGGTAATGGGCTATGGGGGGGGCTAGGACTGGAAATGGGCTGATGGGGGATTAGGATTGGAAGTGGGCTGCATGGGGGGGTTAGGACAGGTAATGAGCTATGGGGGGGCTAGGACTGGAAATGGGCTGATAGGGAGGGGGGGCTCGGGCTGGTAATGGGCTATCGGGGCTGGCTAGGACTGGAAATAGGCTGATGGGGTGGTGTTAGAACTAGAAATGGGCTGATCGGGAAGGGGGCCAGGACTGGAAATGGGCTGATGGTGGGTTAGAACGGGAAATGAGCTGATCGGGAGGGGGGTACTAGGATTGGTAATGGTCTGATTGGTGGGGTTAGGCCTAGAAATGGGCTGATTAGGGGGGCTAGGTCAGGAAATGGGCTGATTAGGGGTGCTAGGACTGGAAATTGACTTATTGGGAGGGGTAGGAATGGTAATGGGCTGATTGGGGGGCTAGGGCTAGAGTGGGCTGATAAGGGGGATAGAACTGGAAATGGGCTGGGACTCGAAATGGGCTATTGGGGGAGGGGAGGAAAGTGCTGCTGGCCCTGGAAGAAAACTAGGGGCTAGGGCTACAAATGGGCTGATGCGGGAGGATGGTAGAATAGGACTGGAAGGGAGTGGATAATGAGAGGATCTGCCAGGGGAAGGAGGAGGCAGGAAGGATGCTGACACGGGGGAAGGAGGGGGCTGGAAAGGAGTTGACACTTGGGGATGGGAGTGGTAGGTGGTTGGGTAATGGGGAGGAGGCTGGAAGGGAGCTGACATGCAAATGGCATTGGAAAGGGGATGGACAGAGGGTAGGGTGACTGGAAGGGAGCTGACTGGGGGGGGGGTGGCACCGAGAGTAGACGTAAGCTGATATTTGGGATGGTATTTGGACTAGATCCGTTCTCTCAGGTACCTAAGATCCTTGCTAACACCAGACGACTTCAGAACAGTCTATCAGGCACTAATCATACCGCATCTGGGCTACGCAAACTCAATCTTGCAGGGACTCCCTCAAACCACGCTGAACCCTCTACAACTGGCAATGAACGCTGCGGCAAGAGTCCTCCATGGAGCTTCCAGGAAAGACCACGTGACCCCCATCCTGAAGCACCTACACTGGCTCCCAATCCGCGGCAGACTCACATACAAAATCTTACTACTGACATTCAAGGCTGTCAACGGGCTCTCAGCATCATCACTGGCAGAGCAGATCCAGCCCACACCACCCAATAGGTCCAGAAGATCTACAGCAGTTAATATGCTGACTGTCCCAAAATCAATAGCCCAATGTACATGTGCAACCATGAACAGGGCCTTCAAATTCTGTGCACCAAGATACTGGAATGCCCTACCACCCAGCATACGAGCAATCCCAGATCTCTCACAGTTTAGAAAAGCATTGAAGCACCATCTCTTCCTCCAGCATTACCCCCTAGACAGCACCTCAATAGCCTCGTCCACCACCTAGCCGAGTTAGTTTAGTAAAACCTATCACACTGCCAACCACAACTACATCCAGCGAGATGACACTGATCTGCCACATAGTTATCCAAGTTTTTGCACCTTGTTCAATGTAAACACAAATCAGTTAATGAGATGTGTAAGTTGTTGTTTGTAAACCGCACTGATGCCGAATAGCGCGGTATAGAAGAGATTGTAATAAATAAATAAATAGAAGGGGCTGGACAGTAGGGAAGGAGGGGGACTGGAAGGGAATGGACACCAGTGGCAGTCATAGGAATGCCTGGAGGTTGACATTGTAAGGTACTGGGAGGGGAGGACTGGAAAGGGGGCTGATACTGGGGAGGGTTATTGGAACTGGAAATGGGCTGATGGAAGGAAGTGAAGAAAACAAAAGAAGAGATAAGAAATGGCAGATGGCATAGACCACAGAAAGAGAGCTAAAAGAAGACAGGAAAGCAGAAGCCTCAGATCGGACCAGCATGATCAGAGAATAAAATGGTCAGACAACAAAGGTAGAAAACATAATTTTATTTAATTTTAGTGATTGGACTTTGTGCTATTTTTATATTTTACACAGCACTGGGGAACTGCATCTCTTATTTATCTGATGTTGCACTGCATGTGGACTCTGGCTTCTTGGGGTTTCAATTTAAATTTTGTCTACATATTTTTATTTTTACTTTAGATTGTGGTTACTTCTTCTGTACTTGGTGACGGTCGATGTTGTGAGTGTGTGACTGAGGTTCAGATGTTCTGTTAACATGGAGTCTGTAATAAAGATCTATACTGTACTATAGTAATTTGACTTGTTCAGCTTTTCAAATAGGTGTATGGATGTTCTAGGGCCCACTGTAGTATTTACAGTAATGCATTTTTTGGATGGGCTCCTTATGTGAGTTTTGGAAGTTTGTGCTGATACGGTATGGTATGGTAGGTTTGCTCTTTGTTGTAGGGTTTTGTATTAGTTCACAATATGCCTGGTACTGGAGAATAGTGTTTGTTGTTGTTGTTGTTAGTAAGATGATCAGAATCAGATTTTTTTTTTTAATATTGAGTTCTGTGGTTGAATGTCCTGGTTCTGCTCTGCACCTACTGTGGATGTAAAATATATTTTGAAAAAAAAAAAGCAAGAACCATAACACAGTTTATAAGAACAAAATAAAAATGAGTTATTATTTAGTTGTATAAAGTGTGCTGTTGGTTTTTGCTTTTAGTTTCTTGGTGTGCAAACAGGATTGTACCTAGCCCTGTGCAAATGGTGCAGCCGCACAGGGCGCAAAGGCTTGGGGGGCGCATTTCGGCTGTCTGCTGTTGCCCTGCCACTTCTGGCAAGACAATAGCAGGCAGCCGAAATGCAATCCCCAAGCCTTTTCACAGCACTTTAAGCAGGTCTGGTCCCTCCCTCCTCCGAACGATATAAGAGCAGGGAGGGACAGATCTGTTTAAAGTGCTGGTGCCTTTCAGATCGGGCGCATGCCCCCCTCTCCACCATACCTCTGTCCAGTGCTGCCTGCTCTTTCCCTGCTGCCGGCGCTGCCATGAAAAAAACAGAGGGCGTCAGCAGCAGGGAAAGAGCAGGCAGCACTGGACGGAGGTATGGGGGAGAGGGGGGCGTGCGCCCGAGCTGCAAGTCTCACAGGGTACGATTGCAGCTCGATATGGCCCTGTGTGCAAACATCTTGCATTTCCTCTATATAATCTAATCAGCTTTTTGGTTTGGTTCTGTCTCTGATTGGATTTCTCCAAAAGCCCCACCCCCTCTAGGGTGGGGTGGGGGGGTTGCCATTTCATACTTCACCTCAGGCAGCAGATTGCCTTGAGCCGCTCCTGTCTAAAGGCCTATTAACACACGTGAATCACTAAAAATACACAGGGGCTGACCGATAGAGAAAGGAATCTAGGAAGCTGAGACACAGACAGAGAATTGGGAAGAGATAATTTGAGAGATGGAAAGGGGACCTGGGAGACAGAAGGGAAGCACTGGAGACAGTGTAGAAGTTCAAATTATGGGCCCTGAAGCAACAATTTTGAAAGGGTCCCAGAGTGGGGGAAGTCCACAGCAGAAGATACCCACACAGCTGCTTGTGGCTACCCTTCTTCCTTGGGGCCCTCCTGCAGGAGAAACAAGGAGACTGACAGAAAGGGGAACCAAACTAGAGAAAGGTTTCCAGGGGATGAAAGAAGGCAGCAGACCTATGGTTGCTGAGAAAGAGACACAAAAAGATAGGAGAAGGAAAAAAGGTGAAAGAGATGAAGAACAAACATACCAAGACTGTAATAGAACTGAAGAGGTGGTGACAGAGAAGTGAAATGAAAGTACTGGAGAGACAGAAAGGAATGAATAAAAAAGAAAAAGTAAAACTAAAAGGAATTTAGAGAAGACAAATGAAAGCAGAGGAGAAAATGGGGGTTATTTTAGAAGCCCTATTTGCAGTTTCTACATGGAAAATTGGGCATTTACGTATCGAAATGGTATCTATGTGTAGATGTCATTTTTAGAAAGGGCTGAATTTACATGTGGATATAATTGCAAGGGGATGTATCAGGAGCCCGTTTTGGTCAAAAATCTACACAGATATTGCTCATTTCATATAAGGAGAACCAAGGAGAGCAACAAGTACCTGCACTCTAACACAGAAGACCAAACAAGCAGGTGCAAGAAAGAGACTGGTGGTAATCCAATTCAAGTAAAAACCCTTTTTAATTGCCCCTACGCGTTTTGGCTGGAAAAGCCTTCTTCACACCTTTTCTGTCTCGTAGTGTACAAATATGATCACGTTTGCCGCAGGCTTCACTGCTTACTGCTTTGAAAAATTCAGAATTACCAAGTCCAATCCAAACACAGATAGAACCACACATGGATCTCTTACCTGTAGCCCAGTGATTCTCAGCCCAGTCAGGTTTTCAGGATCACTCTAATGAATATGCATGAGAGAGATGTGCACGCACTGCCTCCACTGTATGCAAATGTCTCTCATGCATATTCATTGTGGTTATCCTGAAAACCTGACTGGCTACTTGTGTCCCAAGGACTGGGTTAAGAATCACTGCTCTAGCCTAAATAGATAAATATTTTATTTTTTAACAGGTTTTTTAAACTGATCCATTATTTCAGTCAAAGCAGTTTACATTGTAATTTAAACTTGGTAATGCACATTAAATTGGGACATTGATAACTTGGACTTTTTTGAGGCAAAAGATCAGGAAGGCGAACTCCAGTCCTGGAGTGCGACAATCCAGCCTGGTTTTCAGGATGCCCCTAATGAATATTCATGAGATAGTCACATCTACTGCCTCCCATTGTATGCAAATATATCTCATGAATATTCATTAGGGACATCCTGAAAAACAGGCTGGATTGTGGCACTTCAGGATTGGAGTTTGCCTCCTTGCCATAGATGTGTATCGAAATTTAGATGCAGATTTACCTGGATATCTGAACTCTTCTCTTCCACAATTATCATGCGTCAGTAGAATGGTCAATGTCTTAGCTTTTTGTATATTTCCTCTCTTTCATTTATGGACTTAATAATGATTTCAGAGAAGTGGATATTTAAATACGCCACAATGATTCAATAGCTAAAAGATTTAAAGAGGGAACTCCCCCCGCCCCTACTCCCTATGGTGGCATTTCTGTTCAAGAGCTCTGAATGTTCCCAACATGCCAAGGGGTCTGCTGTGTATTCTTTAGGTATTTCATTTTTACTATGTCAGTTCATTACCCGCCTTACCATGGTAGCCCAGAGCAAGATAACAATACAATTTACACATTTCAACAATTATATGACACATCAGCATACACAATGTAACACTAAAACTTAAATTAAAAGCCTTTTAGTGCTCAGAAACAAAACAGAAATTGTAATTAACAGTTATGAGGCTTGTTTGCAGGACTGACTGGTGCCCCTGAAACTCTTTCATTTAAACTGGCCTTTTTCTTTTGGCAAATGTTGCCACTGCTGTAGGTTTGAGAATTTGTGCTGCATTCGAGATGGCAATAGAGTCTGATTCGAATGACAATCGGAGAACTTGGGGGAGGAGAGGGATGATGGACATCAGAAAGAAATGTGCTTAAAGCAATATGAAGATAGTTGTTCTGACTCTGCCTGATAAGAAGAGGTCAGCCTATAACAGGCATCTCCAATCCTCCCAGAAGAGAGTGCTTCTTAAGAGAGTAAAATCTGCATGAGAATTGCAGATAGGTAGAAAAAACAGGCTGTCTCGCTTCGGTACAATTTATGGAGTGGTTTTATCTTTGTCTTTTCATAAAGAGAAATTTGCATGCTGGGAACATCTTAAAATATCTCGCAGTTCCACATTATTCCATTTGTCTTTCATATACTGTACATTTTTGTTTTTCATTTATTACTTTGGGCAATCCCATAAATCCAAGGTCTACTTTGCTGTTAGTTTTCATTGTAAGCCCTCTTTTTTTATTCATTTTCTGTCTGGTTCTTATCAAGGTGTCACGATACTTCATATCCTTTGGGGAGGTTATTTTAAATGAAATGTGAAAATGTAAAAATGTAGATATGTAAATTCTGAATCCGCTCCTTAAAACCATCCTACTGTGTGCTGTGCTTTTCCCTACAAATCAATGTGTTTATACTCCAAATTTTCTGTCATGATTGACAAACTACAATCTGTAATCAAACCGCTACTGATCGCTGGAAGGAGCGGTATACAAATATATACTAAATAAATAAATAAATAAATTTTAGAAACATTCCCACATCTAAAAAGCAGCATTTACACCTTCAGACTGACAAACATGTAAATGCCATTTTAGAGCAGGGTTTTTTTCAGACATGGGCATGCTTACAATCCAAAAACTTCATTCTATGTGCACCAAACAAGGAGAACTGGATCACGCTTGGAGTGGGGGGGTGGGGGGGGAGGAAAGGATCTCAGTACTCATAGACCATCTTGTCTCGGCTATCAATACAGGCCTGAGACTGGCACTTTAATATCTGAGATCCCGAAAAACTCCCCTGCCATATTGAAGAGCATACAACGCGACATAGGATGCCCGAAAGCATTTCGCAAGTTCTTCGTCAGGGGTCAATTTTCTCTGTCACATTGAAAATCTACACCAATCACACAAATGACAGGATTTACACAAACTGTAAGGCACAAAAAGAAAACATTAAAATTGCCCTTAATACTAGTATAAACTAACCCCTTTACATACCGCACTCTAGAGTTGCACCTAAAAACAATCCATTCCTAAAGTGTTAAAATCACATGTACTTAGATACAGTGCCCACATCTTCTTAACTCTAACCGGCGATAGACCAAAATCCACCATGTTCGATCACACACCAATACAAATAATAACTCATCAGCAGGAACACAGCTCAAACAAACTGCCCCAGCAATCAGAAGGACCGCACCCACCCACCCACATGTGCAGTTTAAAAACACCCAACAGCCATCCACAGTTCTGCACCTTAGTCAAGCACATGCAGAGACCGATCGTATCCTTCAGACCACTTAAACATCCACCCATGCATTTAAACAGATTTGTTCACACAAAATAGCACACCTCAAATAAAATATCTAACTCCATACTGTTTGCCAGCCTAAATTCTCATAGGGCCCGATTCTGTCCCGGACGTAGATCCCCTCTGTGCGTCTGGTCTGAACCGGACGCACAGAGGGGATCGTGATTCTGATCCCGCGGGCTATGTCTTGCCCTGTGGGATCAGAATCGCGAACAGTCCTGCATGTGCAGGCCGGGACAGTGATTCTGTCAGGACAGCACTCAGCTAACTCAGTCAGGACTTTTAAATGGAGCTGTGGCACCATGACTCCATTTAAAATCCGTGATGCCAGCTGCCAAGAACAAGAGTTTATTTCCCATAGCCCAGATTTGGCCTCCTAAGGCCAGGTTCGGTCTGTGGGGAATAAGCCCTGGCCCCTCCTGCTCCATCCATGCCTCGGGCCTTCCAAAACAAAATGTCCAGGGAAGGTATTCCACCTTGGACATACAGGGCCATTAGAATCAGCCCTGTATGTCCAGGGCCAGCAACTGCCTACTGCCCGCCCACTCTCCGCCCCCAATGCCACCCATTTCCCGCCCCCATCTAACTTCCTCACACAACCAGCGAGAAGTTATTCGGGGGCAGATGAAGCCACGAATAGCGTGGATGGACATCCCGTCGGGCTGTCCATCCCCACTATTTGTGGCTCAGAATAACCCCCCATAGTGTCCAAACTGTCCTTTTATCTACATGCATAGACCCCATTCGATCATGGGAGCAACCGTGTCAAGTCTGAAAATCCACCGCTGTTCACACATGGACAGCAATTTGGCACAGTCAGACAATGCTGTATCCACCTTGTCTATGCTAAAATATTCTAGATCTGAAAAAACATGTCCCTCCAAAGAACAATGGGCAACAATCGGAGCTTCCAAACACATTCTATTCAGTCTGTGCCGATGTTCTTCCATTTGAACCTTAAAAGGCCATACTGTTTTCCCAATGTATAAGAGTTTACATGGACATTGAACAGCATAGACAACATAAGTAATGATACATGTGTAGAATTTCTTAATGGAATACCATCTCCCATTATGTTTAAAACCCTTATCTGGGTGAAACCCAATACATATAGAACATGTATCGCATGGAAAAAAAATCCCATCCTCCATCCACTGACATTCAATGGGTTTCAAACGAGAGGGACATAAAATTTATTTTAGGTTCTGCCCATCCAGGCTTGTTTATCTTGTAATCCATGGATCATCTGAATGATAGAAAAATGTTTATTAATAATATTCTGTACCCCTCGACTCAAAGGTGAGTAGGGGGTCACAAAGTGCACATAGTCAGACTTCAGCAATTATTATCAATAATGCTTTGCTCAAGCAACCTATCCCTATCATTATATTGAGTCGGGAGGTAGGCCCATCGTATAACCACCTGGGGTATCCCCTGACTGGAAACTCAGTGCTCAATTTCTTAGCTTTAAATTGGTACTCATGAAGGGAGGAACAATTTTTATGGCATCTAATGAATTGGGAGTATGGCAAACTCTCCTTAAAGCACAATGGATGGAGGCTAGAGAAGTGCAGAAGTGTGTTTCTATCAGTCGGCATTTTAAATATAATTGTGATCCATGTATCCTCACCCTTTCTTACCAAGACAATAAGAAAGGCATAGCAATATCTTGTGGTATACTCATATAGAGCGAGGATACATCTAATGTAACAAGCAGGACACCAATCTGTGTGCACGCCTCTCTCATCCCTTCCAGTATGTTCAGGAAATGAGTAGTATCCTGAACATAGGAAGGTATATGTTTAAGTAGGGGGCAACGCAAAAGAGGAAGGCCAGCAATGAGATGAATCAATACAATAACAGCAGCTATGGGTGCCAATGAGCCGCTTGACTGAGGATCAAACACAATTTAGGACAACAATCCAGAGGATCGCCATTGGATTGATGACACTAACTTGACGACACTTAACAAAAGGAGGCATAGAAAAGTATCAACATACATAGAAAGAGACTGTAACACAGAGCCTCTAGTAGAAACAATAGGGTGACCTGGTGAATTTGTGGGGTACTTAGGAATTTTTGGCAACAGGTAGAAAGCCACCACCAATTCTCTATGGTTTATGATAATGAACAGATTACCTTTCTTGATATCTTGGTAAGGAAGGGTGAGGATACATTAAGAAATTCTGTTCATGTACCACCACTATGTTGTGTATGCTAAACTCTTATACACTGGGAAAACGGTTTGGCCTTTTAAGGTTCGAATGAGAGAACATCGGAGCAGACTGAATAGAATGTGTTTGGAAGCTCCAATTGTAGTCCATTGTTCTTTGGAGGAACATCTTTTTTCAGGTCTAGAATGTTTTTGCATAGACCAGGTGGATACAGCAGTCTGACTGTGCCAAATTGCTGTCCATGTGTGAACAGTGGTGGATTTTCAGACTTGATATGGTTGCTCCCAGAGGCCTTAATGCTTTGATCAAATGGGGTCTATGCATGTAGATAAAAGGACAGTTTGGACACTATCAGGGCTTATTCAATCCGAGACGTAGATCCCTTCTGTACGTCCAGTCTGAACCAGACGTACAGAGGAGATCGTGATTCTGATCCCGCGGGGCACGTCTAGCCCTGCTGAAGCAGAATTGAGAACAGTCCTGTACGTGCAGGCCAGGACTGCAATTCAGCCTGTGGACTGTACCTGGCTAACTCAGTGAAGGCTCTTCATTGGAGCTGTGGCGCCATGGCGTCATGTTGCCATGGCACCACGGATCCATTGAAGAGCCGCGATACCAGCCCCCGGACTTAAGATCTTCATTCCCAACAGCCTGACCCCCAATCCAGCCTCCTAGGACTAGGGTCAGGCTGAGGGGAATGCCTTCAGGCCCCCCCTGCCCAATCCAAGCCCTGGGATGCTGAAGGAAAAAGGTCCAGGAACGTTATTCCACCTTAGAGGTGGAATAACTTCCCTGCACAAGTCGCTGGTCCTGGACATACAGGGCCGACATTAGAATCGGCCCTGGATGTCCAGTGCTGGTGACTTCCCACCACCAGCCCAGACTCCGCCCCCGAGCCGTCCCTTCTCTGTCCTCATCTAACTTCCTCGTACAACCGGCGGGGAAGTTAGATGCAGCTGGAGAAGGCATGAATAGCGAGGATGTACATCCCATTGAGACGTCCATCCCCGCTATATGTGGCACAGAATCGGGCCCTATGAGAATTAAGGCTGGCAGACAATATGGGGTTAGATATTTTATTTGAGGTGTGCTATTTTGTGTGAACAAATCTGTTTTAATGCATGGGTGGATGTTTAAGTGGTCTGATGGATATGACTGGTCTCTGCATGTGCTTGTCTAAGATGCACAATTGTGGTTGGCTGTTGGGTGTTTTTAAAATGCACATGTGGGTGGGTGTGGTCCTTCTGATAGCTGGGGCAGTTTTTTTTAAGCAGAGTCTTCCTGCTGGTGAGTTTTTGTTTGCAATGGTATGATTGAGCGTGGTGAATTCTGGTCTATTGCTGGTTAGAGTTAAGAAGATGTGGGCACTGTATCTAAGTACATGTGATTTTAACATTTTAGGAATGGATTGTTTTTAGGTGCAGCTTTAGAGTGTGGTATGTAAAGGTGTTAGGTTATACTAGTATTAAGGGCAATTTTAATGTTTTTGTGCCTTGCAGTTTGTGTAAATCCTGCCTTTTGTGTGATTGGTGTGGATTTTCAATATGACAGAGAAAATTGACCCCTGATGAAGCAATTGCGAAATGCCTTCAGGCATCCTATGTGGCGTTTTATGCTCTTCAATATGGTGGGGGAGTTTTTCAGGATCACTGATGTTATTGTGCCAGTCTCAGGCCTGTATTGTTAGCTGAGACAAGATGGCCCATGTATACTGAAATCCTTTTCTCCCCCTTCAAGTGTAATTCAGTTCTCCCTATTTGGTGCACATGGAATGAAGTTTTTTTGATTGAATGGCTATCATATCTTCAGTCAAAGAAATTGGATAATTGATTTCTAGATGTTGGCATTTATACCTGCTCCTAGGCACCAATAAGTGCCTGCTGGCTGGAGCAGCTGTGATTGCTGAGGTCAGGTCCTCCCCCCCCCCCCCAATCACATCTCTGATCTTGGGTCCTCCCCCCGGTGATCTCCTTCAACACATTTTCCAAGACCCCCTTCCCCCATCATAGCAACTCTGCCCCCCCCAATTACCTTTGCAACTGCTCCGATGCCTCCCTCCCCCCCCCCCCCGCAGCAGCTCTTATCCCTCATACCCCCCTATAGGTATATTAACCAAGCCGCACGCAAGTCAGAGCCGATCTCCCCTCTCCCCAAGAGCCCCCCTGTGAATACCTTCCCTTGACAACCACTTCCAACAACTATAACAGTTGTAAATAGTTATCTCCAAGTTATAATGCCCTGTTCAATGTAATTTCAGTTTGTTCAATGTAAACCGCACTGATGCAGAATAGCGCGGTATATAAGAGAATGTAAATAAATAAATAAATAAATAAAATAACACCCCTAGAGGTTCTCCTAGCAGATTACCTATCTCCCTTGAATCCCAACCTCAAGCTTACTGGGGATCATCGGTAATTGCTGGGAGCAAGAGGGATGCCTACTCACTCCTGCTCAGCACATGGTCTGATCCAAAATGGCACTGCTGATCCCTAGTGGTAATCCCTTAGTTCGCCTGCTTCTCAGCCTACTGCTGTAAGCACTGGGTTTTCCTCCACTTCTAGCTGTGTTTAACCTAAAGACATAGAGGAGACAACTATGGAAACCCAAGTTCTGAATTCCTCAAAAGCACATGAATGCACAGCTGTATGTGGCCGGAGTGAACCCAGGAAACCAAGTTCTTCCTGGATACTGTGGGTTTAGGTTTGTGTTATTTATATATGTACTTGTAATATTTTGTACTAAATGGTACAATTTGTCCAGCAAATGGAGCAGCTTTCAAATTCCACTACTTTAAATATGTATTTCCCATTGTACAGCATGTCGCCTGTGTTCTGCAATTGATGTTTGAGCGTTTGTGGAAAGATTTATGGGTGTGTAATGAAATGTTTGCTGTCAGCAGGCCCAACCTCCTGTGTATCACAGCAGGCATACAAAATACTTTTTTGTTTTGCAAAAATGTGAAAATAAAGTTATTTATTTCTGCACTTAACAGTCAACTGTTTGGTTTTCTGTATTTCAGAAAGAATTGTGGTCTATTTTAAAGGCATCTTATGCTATTTATATTAATAACAAGAAAATCAATATACTGCACATCTGAAGTTCATCATAAAAGGGACTTGGGAAATCCTGCATTTCTGCTGGTTCACTGGGCGTGTGCCATATTCACCAAGTATGAAACTCGTTAAAGCAGTTATTTACTCTTCAGAAAATAGAAAGACTAGGGAACATGCAATGAAGGTACAATGTAGCACATTTAAGACAAATCGAAGAAAATATTTTTTCACTCAACATGTAATCAAACTCTGGAATTTGTTGCCGGAGGATGTAGAGCAAGCTATTAGTATAGCCGGGTTTAAATAGGGTTTGGATGACGTCTTACAATTACTACTACTACTACTACTACCAAATATTTGTATAGCGCTACAAGACATACGCAGTGCTGCATAGACATATGTAAAGGACAGCCCCTGTTTCTCAGAGCTTACAATCAAGACAGACAACACAGTAGCTTTAGACATGGAATACATCTAGGGGGAATGGTAAGGAAACACAAAGGAGATTGGGTGAGTCAAGATCTGAAAGCAGCAGTGAAGAGGTGAGTTTTCAGCCTGGATTTGAAAAGGGTCAGAGAAGGTCACTGATGTACAGACTCAGGTAGTTTGTTCCAAGTATAAGGAGCAGCAAGGTGAAAGGAGAGATGTCTGGAGTTAGCAGTAGAAGAGAAGGGCACAGATAGAAACGATTTGCCAGAAGAGCAGAGTTCCCGAGGAGGGGTGTAGGGGGTAGATAAGAGAATAATGGTAGTGAGGAGCTGCACAGTGAATGCACTTATAGGTCAGCAGGAGAAGTTTGAACTGGATGTGGAAAATGAAAAGGGAGCCAATGAAGTGGTTTGAGAAGAGGGGTAAAATGAGCATGATGAGACTGGCGGAAGTTTAGCAACACAGCAGAGTGTTGAACAGATTGAAGAGGAGAGAGATGATTTAAAGGGAGACCAGCAAGGAACAGGTCACAATAGTCTAGATGGGAGGTGACTAAGGAATGGATAAGTGTCTTAGTAGTATGTTCAGAAAGGAACGGATGAATTTTGTTGATGTTGTAGAGAAAGAAACGGCAGGTTTTAGCTATCAGTTAGATGTGTGTGGAGAAGGAGAGAGAGGAGACAAAGACAACCCCAAGGTCGCAAGTTGAAGAGACAGAGAGCAGTAGAGATTTATCCAAAGAGACTAAGAAAGGAGGAAGGGAAGAGGAGGGTTTAGGGAGAAAAATAAGAAGCTCAGTTTTGGCCATGTTCAATTTCAAGTGGCGGTGAGACATCTAAGCAGCAATGTCAGAAAGACAGTCAGAGACCCTGACCTGGGTTGCCAGAGAGATATCAGGTGTAGAGAGGTAGATCTTGTAGTCATCAGTGTAAAGATGGCACTGAAAGCCATGGGAAGAGACGAGTGTACCAAGGGACTGGGTATAAAGAGAGAAAAGGAGATCCTTGGGGTACACCAACTGAGAGTGGGATAGCAGTAGAGGAGAATCCACCAGAACAAACACTGAAAGAGTGATGGGAGAAATAAGAAGATAACCAGGACTGCACAGAGCAGTTAAAACCAAGCAAGGACAAGGTATCAAGAAGAAGGTTGTGGTCAACAGAAAAGTTAAGAAGGATGAGAATTCAGTAAAGACCCTTGGATTTTGCCAGGAATAGGTCACTGGAGACTTTGGCAAGAGTCTTTTTGGTAGACTATAAAGGACAAAGCTAAATTGTAGAGGATCCAGAAGGGCTTGAGAGGAGAGAAAGTTGAGGCAACAGCGGTGAACCGCATGTTCAAGTAGTTTAGAAATGAAGAGGGAGATGGGCCAATAGTGAGAAGGACAGGTATGGTCTAATGAGGGTTTCTTGAGGAAAGGTGACCACAGCATGCTTGAAGACTTCAGGGAAAGTTGCAGTGGAGAATGATAGGTTGAGAATATGAGAGATGGAAAGGACCACAATGGAGGAGCTGGAGCTAAGGAGAAAGGTGGGAATAGGATCAGAGGAGCAGGTAGTGAATTTGAATGAGAAAAGAAGGTGAGCGGTTTCCTCCTCAGAGATCATAGAAAAGGAAGAAAGGCTAGCAGAGGTAGAGGAGGGAGGGGAAGTAGCTGACCTCATGACCTGGAGGAAAAGTCCATAAACCATTATTAAAATGGACTGGGGAAATCTATTGCTTATCCCTGGGACAAGCAGCATGGACTATATACTTTTTGGGAACCTGACAGGTACTTGTTCTCTTGGATTGGCTACTGTTGGAAACAGAATACTGGACTTGATGGACACTTGGCCTGACCCAATATGGCATATCATATCTTCCTATGTTCTTAACAAAAAGAATAAATCAACCAAAAATGGACAAATAAAAAGAAATGCTATTTTTTTCCATGCACATCCTTAGACTCCAACACTGCTTTAATGGGTTTCATACTCTATGATCAATGGCAAACACCTAACAGTATTGTTTTCTAATAAAATCTTGGCCAACCTTCTTTAGAATAGATTTGTGGTATTGCCGTCATGACTAGCAATGATGGCAATACCACAAACTCAATTGTAAAGTAGGCCTGGCCAAGATTTTATTAATTATTTATTTATTTTATTAACATTTTTATACCATGTTTTGGAAAATGATAGTGTTACTTAATAAGGAAAAATGTTAATCCTGTAGTTCCAAGCCAATCAGAAATTGGCTCTAAATGCACAGTATTTTCTTTAACTAAATTGTCATATAATGAGAACTGTTAGACAACATAAAGAAAGTTGAACAAGACCGATCTTCTGTCTTCTTTCAGTCTAACCAGTTCAAAGAAAGGATGATATCCACACTCAATAAACCAAATAAGTCATTTGCACGTGCCTGGGAGATGAATATCTTCCAAAAATGGATAGCAGCATATTCTGATACAGGGCTGTCATGCATGTCCATGGCGCGAACATAGGGATCTCAGGACATCCCTGGGAGAGAAAGAATGGGAGTGTGGTTTGCCGCAGAGACATATAAAATGTATTCAGGAAAGGTCCATGTATGCTTTGGGTGTTCCCCGCAGACGTGCCTGTTATTCCTGCTAGAGACATGAAATAAAGCCAGTACTTAGAAATGTTTCTGCTGTGTTTGTATAGAGGTTGTGACTGCAGTCTGTAAAACACAGTTAGATGCAGTTAGCTAAAGGGGCATTTGTAACTACCCCTAAAGACATTTTAAAATGAGCAGTAGTGATTAAGGTGGCTATGCTGACAGTTGCTGTTTGTGCTCAAGGAGCTAATCTGGGGGACCTTGACAATTCCTGTTATGCAAAATGGGAATGTTGATGTAAGAAGTGTGAGTGAGTCTGCAACAGGCTTGTGTTTGAGTGAGAGAGGGGGATCAGATTTGTCGTCCTGGCACTCCATGCTTTTATGGAATACCAGCCTTTATCTATAGGTGCTGAGCATCGGTTTCCCTGAATTATGTCTTTTGTGACAACACGTGAGAGAGAGAGAGTGTGTGTGTGGTTTGCGGGTTGCACGGGAGGATCTGGTGTGCTGATCTGCAAATCAGGGAAGAGGGCCAGGCACCGGGAGACATAACTGATCTAGTGCCAATAGTCCCCAGATTGTGCCATGAGACATGTCATAGCCAGGGCATACCTTTGTTTTTCAACAATATTATGCATCTCTTGGGAAATTGCTGTATTAATGTTGGGTTTGTGCACATGATGAGGGTCCATACTGAACGTTTTTAAGTGTATGTAGAGCTGACCAATGAAGGATTCACTGAAGCCGTTTTATGACGCGTAGTACCATTTGATGCAAGGTTTATTCTGTCATGCATGCTCATATTATCCTTCCTCAATAAGGCCCCAGCAAATGAACAACAGGTAGAAATGCTACTTAAATATATGTTGGAGATGCCATCAAAAGGGGGGCGAAAACCAACTCACCCCTCGCAGTGGAGGCTCTTTTTTCTCATTTTATTTGAAAACATGTATTTAAATGAATTTATCTTTATAAGAAGTGCCAAACATTCAAGGAATCCACCACACGACGTGGCACATTTCGGACCTGTAAACTTAAGGCCTTCTTCAGGCTCATAGGATTCCAGCAGAAGTCACAATATTTTGCGCTAAACAGCTGAGATAAACCCGCCAGCATTTAAATGCACATGCAGTGCCCACATGCCCTATATAGAATCAGCCCCTATATGCATAATGCTGGGGTAGAGTGAGGACAGATGACCAATTATACATATTGCAGTGATATTCAGTCACTATAAGGGACCTTTTAACTAAAGAGTGTTAAGCCATCAGCACAGGTTACAGCACATGCTAACCACGTGCGGTGATCCATAGTAACCATTAGTGAAGGGCCAGCACAGATAGAGCAGCCCAGTTTCCATGCTAACTGTCCTGCACATGTTGGGGTGATAAGTGGGCAGGTAGAATGTCCTGCAGTCAGCACACCCTGCACTAATTGCAAGGCATGCGATTAGCATGAGTGTACTTACCGCCAACTCCATAGGTGGTGCTAAATTGCACCCACACTAATTTTAGGCTGTGTTAGGGCAGGGTGTACCATGTTAACTGCTGAAAGCATGCTTTTTACCCCCTCACAATTAATGTGGTGAAGTTGCACCTAATGTGATATGGTTTTCAGTGTTATTGGTGCATTAGTTGTAACACCATAGCTCCCGTTAAGAAAAGGATTGCATGGAGGAGTAGCCTAGTAGTTAGAGCAACGGTCTAGTATTCAAGAGATCCAGGTTTGATTCCCACTGGTGTTCCTTTGGAAAGTCACTTAACTTTTCATTACGTCAGGTGCAAGCTTAGATTGAGAGCCCTCTGGGGACAGGGACATACCTGAAGGCAATTTGCCTTGAACTACCATTGGGAAGGCATAAGCTAAATACTAATAAATAAGTATAGTTACTGTAAGTCATTTAACTTATGCCTGCAAAAGAGTAGTCCTAAAACAGACCACTTAGCAATGTGTATAGCAGCTGAATATCACCACGTGTACGTCTAGCTAGCTAGCACCATTGACTGCCTTATACATATATTCAGTGCTATCACCTACAGTATCTGGTACTGAATAATATTTTTTAAATACCACAGCCAGAGTTTAAAAATATAGGCTTACCACTGCCTCTGAATATTGACCATTAGTTTTTATTTTTCCTATTCTTTATTATTATTATTATCATCATTATTAAAGACTTATAAAGCGTCGCAACATATGAAGCGCTGTACAAGCATAGAAAAGAGACAGTCTCTGCTCATCAGAGCTCACAATCTAATAAGACAGAAAACAAAATAAGTTGCATAATACAAAAAACAAAAATTTACAGGACAAAGTAAGCAAATGTTGATAGAGAGATCAAGATAGGGTAAGATAAGAACGGAAAGCAATAGTGAAGAGGTGGGATTTTAGTCTGGACTTCAAAATGGCCAGGGAGGACGCCTGGCGCACAGAGATAGGAAGACTATTCCAAGCAAAGGGTGCTGCCAGTTGGAAGGAGTGAAGTCTGGAATTGGTAGTACGAGTAAAGGGCACAGATAAACGAAGACTGTTAGAACAGCGAAGCAACCGAGAGGGGGTGTAAGGAGAGATGAGAGATGAAAGGTACTGGGGGCCAGAAGAGTGAATACATTTATAGGTCAGGAGGAGAAGTTTAAATTGGATACGGAGACGGATGGGAAGCCAATGAAGCGACATGAGGAGAGAAGTGATGTGGGAAAAACGAGACTGGCGGAAAATGAGTCGAGCAGTGGAGTGTTGAATTGACTGAAGAGGAAAGAGGTGGCTTGCAGGGAGGCCGGCAAGGAGAACATTACAATAATCAAAACGGGAGGTGATTAAGGAGTGGACAAGCAATTTAGTGATGTCAACAGAGAGGAAGGGGCGAATTTTGGAAATATTGTATAGAAAGAAACAACAAGTTTTAGCAATGAGCTGGATTTCTGAAGAGAAAGAGAAAGAGGAATCGAAGATAACACCAAGGTTACGTGCTGAAGAAACAGGGAGGAGTACAGAGTTATCAACAGAGAGAGAGAAAGGGGAAAGAGGAGGGGAAGCATTCGGGGGAAAGATAAGAAGCTCGGTTTTGGCCATGTTCAGTTTTAAGCGGCGGTGGGACATCCAGGCAGCAATGTCAGAGAGGCAGAGTGAGATCTTAGAATGGATATCAGGAGAGATAACAGGTACAGAAAGACAGATTTGAGAGTCATCGGCATAGAGATGATAGTGAAAGCCATGGGAAGAGATAAGGGTGCCAAGGGATTGGGTATAGAGAGAGAAGAGGAGTGGACCTAAGACGGAACCCTGAGGAACTCCTACAGGTAGTGGGGTTGAAGAGGAGGAGGAGCTATTGAAGCACACACTGAAAGAGCGATGGGATAGATAGGAAGAGAACCAAGATAGTACAGAGTCTTTGAATCCAAGTGAGGATAGGGTGATAAGAAGAAGGTTATGGTCAACAGTGTCGAAGGCAGCAGAGAAATCAAGAAGAATGAGGACAGAGTAAAAGCCTTTGGACTTTGCCAAGAACAAATCATTCGAGACCTTAGTAAGAGCAGTTTCAGTGGAGTGTAGGGGACGGAAGCCAGATTGTAAAGGATCCAAGAGGGTATGAAAGGAGAGGAAATCAAGACAATGGTGATAGACGGCACGCTCAAGTAGTTTAGAGACGTAAGGAAGGCGAGAGATGGGACGATAGTTAGAAGGACAAGTGGGATCAATAGAAGGGTTTTTTTTAGGAGGGGTGTAACCACAGCATGCTTGAAAACAGAAGGGAAGGTTGCAGTGGAGAGAGAGAGGTTAAGAATATGAGAAATAGAAGGGACGAGCGATGAAAAGATGGAGCTAAGAAGGTGGGTGGGGAAGGGGTCAGAAGAACAGGTAGTAGGTTTGGAGGAAGAGAGAAGGAACAACATTTCCTCGTCAGAGACCATAGGGAAGGAAGAAAGGGTGGCAGAAGTTTGGGGAGGGGAGAAATGGGAAATAGGGGGGGGGGAGAGGGGGAGGAGGGGAACTGGAGGGTGATTGTGTGGATTTTGTCATGGAAGTAGTTAGCCAAGGTTTGGGCAGAAAGGGAGGGAGGAATCAGGGGTGGAGGCACACTGAGGAGAAAATTGAGTGTGCTAAAGAGATGATGAGGATTAGAGGAAAGAGAGTTAGTCAGATTGAGGAAGTAAATTTGATTGAAAAGTGCAATGGCTGGGAGGAGAGCATTTTGTACCTGGGAGCAGTCGCGGTGAGTTCATCGGGCCGCGGAGCTGTGCCGCAGATCGGGACCAGGACCTGTTGAGTCAGCTGCAGGCGCGGGGTGGACACCAGTGCTCCGGAGGACCCCCCTGCTCTCTACAAAGCCCGACGAGAGCGGGGCTTTGGTGGAGGAGAGCATTTTGTACCTGGGAGCAGTCGCGGTGAGTTCATCGGGCCGCGGAGCTGTGCCGCAGATCGGGACCAGGACCTGTTGAGTCAGCTGCAGGCGCGGGGTGGACACCAGTGCTCCGGAGGACCCCCCTGCTCTCTACAAAGCCCGACGAGAGCGGGGCTTTGGTGGAGGAGAGCATTTTGTACCTGGGAGCAGTCGCGGTGAGTTCATCGGGCCGCGGAGCTGTGCCGCAGATCGGGACCAGGACCTGTTGAGTCAGCTGCAGGCGCGGGGTGGACACCAGTGCTCCGGAGGACCCCCCTGCTCTCTACAAAGCCCGACGAGTGCTATACGCGGCCGCGTGTTCGCGGCCTGCGTGGTCGTGATCTAAGGGGCGTGATACAAGGGGCAGGCCACGCCCCTTTGGCGCCCCTTCGACGCGTCCGAGGCGCTGGAAGTCTACTGTTTTGTCGATGGGAAAGCGGAAAGCCAAACCGGCCGTCACTCCAACAGCTTCTGGCGGTGTACAGGGGGGTAAGGTTGGCCCCATGGACAAACATGTTACTTCCCTGCAACCAGCTATGCAATCACCGGAGGGGGCTTCTTTAAGCCCTGAAGTCCGGTTACCACCTCCCCTCCCACAGCTTCCATTTTCATCTACTCCTGTAGACACCTCTGTATCGGATGAAGTTGTTGCTCTTTGTCCAGTCGAACCAGTGGTATCTGAAGATCCTTTTGTTTCTCCTTCAGGGGAGGTTACTCTTTTGGATATTTGGACTGCCATTAAGAAAATGGATGTACGCTTATCTGGTACTGTTTCATCTCTTTGTTCTTTTTCTAGTGATGTAGTTGACAAAGTGAAGATGATTGATTCACAATTGGTTTCTTTAACGGATTCCCTTACCCAAGCTGATTCTCAACTACAAGTATGTGTTACTAATGATGTGGCTTTAGTTAAAGAGCTCTCAGCGATTTCTTTTCGCTTGGAGCTTATTGAGAATCAGTCCAGGGCACGGAATCTCCGTTTTCTCAATTTTCCTTTCACTCATTTGCTCTCTTTTGACTTATTGTTAAAAAAGTATTTCATTGAAGTTCTTCAAATAACAGAAACTATTGAGGTCCTCCAAATGTTTTCTTTCTCAAATGTTCTTGGGGTGGTGCCTAACCCTGAAGGAGACTTACCCCCTCCCCAGGATTCGGTTGCCCAAAATTTGACTGCATTTTTGGAGGACTCCTTGGATGTCATCCCTAAACGTTGTACATTAGTAGTTACATTTTCCCTAGAGTCTGCTAAATTAAAGGTATTGCGTGCCTATTTTAAGCATAAGGATCAATTGTTCTGTGGATTTAAAATTCAGGTTTTTCCCGATATAGGACGGACTACACAGTCTCGTCGTAAACAATTCTTGAATTTAAAACCGAGAGTGCTTGCACTGGGGGCGTCTTATTTCTTAAAATTTCCTTGTCGGTGTCTCATTACATATGAAGAGCAGAATTACGTCTTTACTGAGGTGATTCAGTTACAGAAATTCTTGGTTAGTAAGGAAGCTGTTGTGAAATGAGTTGGTGGTCTGCTTAGATTTTTTTGCTCCCTTATATGGGATCTTGGATCCCTTATTTCTTTATATTGTTTGCCACTTCTGAGTAATCTCTCCTCCCATTGATGTGTTTTTGATTATGTGATGGTTATATTCTTGTAGAGTGTATCTTTTGTGGTTATGTTGTATTTTTCTTTGTTGTTATTCTGTATCTCAAGAAAATGCAAAATAAAATATTTAAAAAAAAAAAAAAAAAAAGAAAAGTGCAATGGCTGATTGGAAGCAGGAGAGCATGAATTTAAAGTGGAGGAAGTCAGGATAAGAGCGGGATTTGAGCCAGGCACGCTCAGCAGAGTGGGCACAAGAGCGCAGAAAGCGGCAATAGGGGAGAGCCAGGGCTGAGGAGAAGAATGCCTAACAGGATGGGGGATGAGGGGGGCAAACGTATCAAGGGTGGAGGAGAGTGCAGTGTTATAAGAGGTCACAGCCTCATCAATAGAATTAGAAAGCAGAGTGGATGAAAGAGTTAAGGAGAGAGAGGAGGAGAGAGCTAAAGGATCAATGGCAAGAAGGTTTCTAAATAGGTTAGTGCAGACAGGACGAGGCTGGGGTGGGGGATAAAGAATAGTAAGGCTTAAAAGGTGGTGGTCAGGTAAGGGAAGGACAGAGTTACAGAAATTGGAAAGAAATTGGTAAGAGAAGAAAATTAAGTCAAGGCAGTGACCATGTAAGTGAGTGGGGGCAGTGGAACAGAGTTGAAGATTATGTGAGGAGGTAAGGGAGAGAAGCTTTAAAGCAGGGGGATCAGAAGGGCAGTAAATTCATCTATCTTAGACATGAAATATGTCATTTGTAACCTGCATTGCCTTCCGTGGTACTTGGTATTAATACTTTCAGCTGCTTCTATCACATAACACTATCTGCAGGGTTATATTTAAGGTTTTCACAAAATTCAATTGCAAATAGAGGGCTCATTTCATATCCTAATATCATCCCCATAAGCAGGTGCAATTTTGTTTTAATGTGCCCTCAGAACTGCCATGTTTGTGCCTTACTTCTGAGTTATAGGAACCATGGGCCCGATAGTCATCTGGGCAGGGCTAAGCGCCATAGACGCTTAGCCCTGCCCACTGATCCCTTAACCCTGGATATTCACTTCCGCGGCAACGTAAATGAATAGCTGGGTCTGGCGACACTGCCCAGTAGCCGCCGAGGCTAACCATACAGCATCGATACTGGATGCTGCATGGTTAGCGCTCAGCGCCTACGATGGGCAATAATGGTGCTTCACGGTTAGTGCCGGTCCCCGCTTCTGCTCTGCCCCGCCCCAGAATGCCCCCATGTAAATGCCCTTTGAATATCGGGCCCCATGTTTCTATGAATCCCAGATTGTAAACGTGTTAGAAGAAAAGCATTTTCAGAGGTGGCTAACTTCAGTCCTGGTGCACCATGATCCAATCTGGTTTTCAGGATGCTCCTAATGAATATTCATGAGATATATTTGCATAGAATGGGAAGCAGTGGGTGCAAATATACTGTATCTCATGAATTTTCATTAAGGACATCCTGAAAACCAGGCTGGATGGTGGTGCGCCAGGACTGGAGCTGGCCACCCCGATTTAAATCATGATTTGCATTTTCCTGACTGCAAACAGCTGCCTGGAAAACCTTGCTTTAAGAATCAAAATGAGTGTCAGAAACTTCCCCGTAAATCCGATAACGAAACAAAACTTTTCTCCCAAGCAAATTCATCAGAATAAGAAGAAGAAGAATTATTTTTGAACACAGATAACCTTTAAATTCTGCAGGGATAAATCTGGTAGGAGAAAGCGTTCTCCAGCATGCTATATAGCTCCCATACTTGTCATCTCTGCTTTGCTTATTTATATCGCGGGCCTGATAAATGCAAAAGACAGACACTGAACCTCTTTATTAAAAGCTTCTTAAGTATTTAATCAAAGGGACATTGATCAGGGCCTGCTGTCGGTTTTCGGAACTCGCTTGTATCTCGAAGAGACGGGAGTGTAGAGAGGCGCTGATGGAAAGCACTATTAATTACTTTTGCATGCTGGTCCATATCAATAATGCTCAGGCATACCATTTATCTGATGACAAAAGCAGTGTCAAGTGTGGGAGGGATTTAAAGAGAAAGAAAGAAACAAACAAAATGTGGCTTGTGCTACCTGCTTGGAGACTTAATCATGGCTCATTACTGCGCTACTGCCTGTGGAGAGTAAGCACCATGTTTTCTTCGCTTGCAGGCTTTAGAAAATTTCTCATCAAATGTTAATGCCCATATTCTTATCAGGATCTGCACTATGGTTTCAGGAGCAGCTGGGCTTGTTTTCCATCTGCTCTGGGGGCTGTGGTAGGGAACTTGAAATTCCTGTAAGCGTCTCCTGGTATTCACATGGTACCATGGCAACAACCAGACCCAGTCTCTGATTGAGAAAACAGTACAGTTCTTTTTTTTTTTTTTAATAAATAGAACAATTGGACAAAATTAGGCCGATTATCTAACACCTTGCATTGCTATTAGTTATTTTTGTTGCATGATTTCTTACAATCTCTTGCTGTGATTGTCCCAGACAAGAAGGATGTTGTGATCATTTTTTTTTATTTCTATAAAAGCCAAAAACAACTCCTTTATCTAGTTACTATGTTATAGTATATCAGGTTTGAGGCCTCAAAATTTTATTATGATATTTTCGAACGATATCGTTTGATTTGGATTCAATAAAAAGAGCTGGTTATTTAAAATGACATATTTTGACAGGCTTGACTTTTGGAGAATGTTTCAATGACATTTCAAAGTCATCAGGAAGTAAATTTAACCACTAATAAATGGGAGAAGAAATAGGTCTGCTGTGGGTGTAGTTAAAAAGTACCCAGGTGATACTAATATTTAGCCCTGTCTGCATAAATCCTGGTCGGAAAAATCTTTGTCCTGTATGTTACCTGTTGAACATTGGCCTCAGGATCTTTATTTACATAACAAGTTAGAAAAAGAACATTTCTTATCACTTTTTCCAAACAAAAACTAAAAAAAAAAAGATGACCAGGGCAACTACCCTGTAAGCTGTACCACTGCCTCAATCCTCAATCCTGACTACTGAAGGACTCTGTTTCCTTATACTAGTTTTGCTATGCACAAGATCAAGCACAAGATCAATAATTCCATGCAACTTAAACTACGAAATTGCTGCATTTCTGATAGGAAATGAAGAATGTAGGTAGTGGACTCCCATGCACCTTAGGTGAATGGTGATGGTCAGTCTTTAGGTTGCTCAAACAAAGTACCAGTGGCACGAAAGTCAGCTCTGGTTCCAGCCTTTAGAGTGTATCTAGAGGATGGTTGAAACTTTCTATCTTCTGACAGATTTCTCTCCTTAATGCCAGCTGAATAGAAATACCAGGGGCTGTCCGAGGCACCTTCTGATGCCAGTCTTTCTCATAACATCATTGAAGCTGATGCCATTATTTTCCCTATTCTTATTCTGAACTTTCTTCCTCATCTGTCTCCTTCATTCTACTTCTCAGAAAGACATCTGGTCTGGTTTGTACTCTTCTGAAAGTCTCTTCTTTCACCAATTATGCCAGGATCAAGATGCTCTCTTTCTTCCGCCCTTAGCATGAATAGGCCAGTTCCTCATGCCAGGTTTATTTTTATAAAGGTTTGCATCAAAGGGACCGAGCCATAAGAAAAAGAGGGCTTTGCATGCTCATTGTAGCATGTACGTGCTAAATTAATGTAGAAACATAGAAGCATACATGCTATTTAATGCTTAGCTGAAAGTCATATGTAAACTAAATTGAGGTCAGTATTCAAAGACCTGCTGTGGGATATGATAACCGGCTAATTTTAGCCATTTGTCTTTCAGAAAATATTCAGCTGAACACAACCAGGTAGGTTTTCAGGTGAATATTTTCCTAAATGTTGTTGTTGTTAAGTGTCGTTGAGTCGGTGTCGACTCATGGCGACCCTCTGGATAGCTATCCTAAATTGTGTTCGGTCTTCAGTCAGGCGGCTCATTGTTGACAGACTGGTACCCATAGCTGCTGTTATTGTATTGATCCATCTCATTGCTGGCCTTCCTCTTTTGCGTTGACCTTCTATCTTGCCAAGCATGATGTCTTTCTCTAATGATCTCTCTCTTCACATGATGTGTCCAAAGTATGATAGTCGAAGTCTTGTCATCTGAGCTTCTAAAGAAAGCTTAGGTTTGATCTCCTCTAGTACTGACTGGTTTGTTCTTCGGGCAGTCCATGGTATACGCAGTATTCGCCGCCAGCACCATAATTCAAAGGCATCATTTTTCTTCCTATCTATATTTTTCACTGTCCAGCTTTCGCATCCATATGATGTTGTTGAAAATACCATGGCTTGAACGAGTCGAATCTGCCAGTCCTATTTTGACTGACTAGAATCAGGATATCTGGTTTCCCTACCTAAATTTAGGAACCCTTTTATTAAAGTGTGCTAAGCAGTTAATGTGATTTTTTGCATGTGATAACATGTGGAAGGGCCTAGGGTAACTGATACCACACGGGCATGACAGTTACAATGTGCTAATTCTCAAGCTTACTGCAAACCCTGCACTGGTGTGGAGAATGGGTAGGTTAGAGGTAGAGAATAGGCATGGAGAGCACATTGCAGCTAACATGGGGGAACATGTCGTGTGCTGTCAATACTGCAATTATCGCAGGTGCACCTAACACCACCTCAATAGGTGCTGGGAACTTGCTAGCCATGCCCCCAACAGTTACTACAGAGGTACTGAAGCTAATGCACATTAGTTTTAGCACTAAATGTGCGTTAAGAGCAAAAACCTAACATACTTTGTTAAAAGGGCCTCTTAGCTCACTAGTGCTCACCATCAGTCATGAGCTGACTAGCTGCTCTATAAAAAAAAAGGGTGGGGGAGTGTTCTAAGATGGCAACTTGAGCGGGAGCTCTGGTGCTTTGGATGCCAAAGCACAAAGCAAATGAGGAGTCTTATCCCTTGGAGTCTTCACAGTCCATCCAAGGTCCGATGGACCAATATGTGGGAGTCTCCAGGGCAGCAATGCAGGCAGTTAGGTCAGATTTGGCAGTGACCAGCTTGGAGGAGCCAGTGCTGCTTTCCAACACAGTCTCCGCCATCCTGCCTGGGTGAAGCCCTTCCTTCGCTTTACAACCAGGAGCTGCTGGCTTCTGCAGTTGAAGCCAAATTTGGTGACATGTGAGGGGGTCTACCAGCAAAGGTATAAGGGACACTCCCTGGTGTTACAGGGGATTCCCAGGCAAATTTAGCATCTGCGGAAGCATCAATAGCTGGAAGTTCTGGTGTTATTGAGCAACCTTTTGGAAACCTAGTATCTGCAACTTCCACAGGGATATCAGCAACCGAGATGTGTAAAAAGTACTTGGTGGAAGTTCTTGCAGTTCCTCCGGAGTTGATTCCTCCTCTAGATAAGGTTTATTACTTGCTTTCTGGTAAGAAGGAGCCTACTGGTCAAAGTGTGGATACCTTGAATGTAACTGAACTTTTGGATATTTCTGGGTAAGACAAGTAAAAACCTGCTACATTGTATCCTGTGCCCTCTCTACAAACAGGGACTGGATTTTGAAAATGTATTTTAGAAAGTGGTCTGTGACTTTCCTGGGATTATCTGTCTCAATTTGTCCTGATATATCTAGGGATATGCAATTCCTATTAATGAAACCCGCTGTGTTGCAGTTGACAGTTCTTTTCCATCTACGGTTCCCATGTAAATATTTGGTAGTGTTAAGTCTGTCAGATATGTATTTTTTCAACCTTCTAAACTTACTGATTTCTCTAACGTCAGAAGGGTGGTTTCATCTTCACCTACTAGCCTAGAAGTTGATACGTCTACAATGTCATGAATATTTTCCCTGTACCACTCTTGTACCATTGGGTTTCCTATGTGATATCCTACAAATGTTTTGGGGTACTTACCTCCTCCCTAAAACCTTTCTTTCACACCCCTCTTCTATGGTGGGCTATCATGAAGCTTTTGGGATTGTATTTTTTGCTTGAATTGTGTAATATTTTTGGTTGGTTAATGTAATTATTTCAAAGCTTCCATTTTCTGTGCAAGACATTGTCTTGATAATATTATTTGATAATTAATTTAAAAAAAAGAAAAAATAATCCCTCTCTCCCTCCTGAATTTGTATCACAAATAAAAGCCTCTCCCTTCACCTCCCCCTGTTAGTGCTGGCACCTTCCATACTGCCCTTTTCCAGTCAGAGAAGGAACTAACACCTGTTCAGAACTGAAGTTCAGAAAAGGATTGGTCCATTCTACAAGAGGTCAGATACATAAAGAAGTAGTATGTGGCATCATCACTATCTGCACTTACGTATCCCACCAAGAATCAAACAGCCCAGGAACAAATGAATCGCAGTGGGCTTGGTAGGTTGCAATCTGTAACACGGAGACACTCTCTACATCAAGAGATATCCCTGCATAATGCCTTCTCTGCCTTGGATAATGAGGGTGCCCAATCCGTGGAAACTTAAATGAGAAAGGCAATACCAAATCTACTGATAATGCACCAAATGTGAAGAAAAAAAGCACAAAACAGAAAACTACTACTACCTGGAAATTCTATCATCAGAGACACCAACTTGGGAACACAGTTCAAAGGGGGGAATGTGGTCAAATGTTTCAGGCTCTTCAGCCAGCACAAATACGAACCAAATTGTTGGTACAGTTAGTGCAGAAAGTGAGCAATCCAAAACTGATGTTGTCATCCACTTGGGTGCAAATGACCTGGCTAGAAACAGTGCCTCTGCAGTTCAAAGGGACTTCCAGGCTCTGGGAGAGAAACTCAAGCCCATTACTAACACTATAGCATTTTCAGAAGTTCTACCTGTTCTTGGTAAGGGGGCAGAAAGGCTGCATCTCATAAACAACTTTAATACATGGCTCCAGACCTGGTGCAAACAAGAAGGATTTAGATACATAGGCAACTGGGGAAATAGATGGATCAACAAGAGACTATACTGTGCTGATGGACTATATCTTTCTGTCGCAGGGAAAAGAATCCTAAGAGAAAAATTCAGGCAGTATGTGGACAGGCATTTAAACTAGGGAAAGGGGGTGATGGATGGAAAAGGACAAGTTCAGGATGTCACTCCAAGCAAAAGCATAATAACATTGGAAACAGCCACACTTTTAAACCACACATCAATGGCAAGTGGGAAGAGGCGTGTAGAACAAAATCCATTCAAAATATAGGCAAGTCAGTCAACAAATGCTGGAAAGCAATGAGTACAAATGCTCGAAGCCTAGCCAACAAAGTTCCTGACCTGGAAGCCCTAATAGTGGAAATGGACTTGGACATTGTGGCCATTACAGAAACATGATTTAATGAGTCACATGAAAGGGATATAGCCATAGCTGGCTATAATTTATTTAGAAGAGATAGAGAGAGTAGAAAAGGAGGAGGAGGAGTCCTGTATTTCAAAAGCAATATTAAAGCTGCTGAAATGCAAGGGACATAGGGAAAAGAAGAAGTACTGTGGATTGTGTCGGAAAGAGGAGATGGCACTATCATCCATGCTGGTGCAGTCTACAGGCCTCCAACTCAAACCGAAGAAATGGATAGAGACTTGATTATTGATACTGCAAAGGTAGCTATGAAGGGGAAGTGATCCTATCCAATGTGGATTGGAGCATTTCTTCTGCAAATCTAGAAAGAAGTAAAAAAATTGTGGATGCCTTCCAAGGTATATTGCTTAGACAAATGATGATAGTATTCACCAACGGAGAAAGTGCTACGAGTGTCCAGGTAGGTGCCTATGTGAGCAGCAGTAATCATCACACAGTGTGGTTTGAGATAAAAGCCAAGGCAGAGTCCCCTTACAGCAAGTTCAAAATCATAGTCTTCAAAAACGCTGACTTCAAAAAGATGGCCAAGTGCCTGAAGGAGGAGTTGGTAGGGTGGGGAGAGGTAAGGGAAGTGGAATTGTAGTGGCCTAAACCAAAGGAGGTAATAAAAGGGGCAACAGATACATATGTAAGGAAAGTAAATAAAAACAAGAGGAAAAGAAAACCTATTTGGTTTTCTAAAGGAGTGGCTGCACAAATAAAGGCAAAAAACCACAGCTTTCACAAAATTCAGACATTCGCAAACAGAGGAACACCGAAAAGAATACAGGATAAAGCTAAAAGAGACAAAAAGAGAAATAAGGATAGCAAAATCAAAGGCAGAAGAAAAGATGGCTAAAGATCTAAAGTGTGGTGATAAAACTTTTTTCAGGTATATTCAGGAGAAGAGGAAGATCAAAGGTGAAAATGCAAGACTCAAAAGTGCTGGGAACGGATATGTGAAAAGTGATGTTGAAAAGGCAAAAATGTTAAACAAATACTTTTGTTCTGTTTTTACTAAAGAAAATCCTGGAGAAGGACCATCTGTAATTGACAAACACATCACAGAAGATAATGTGTTTGAACAGCTTGCAAAACTGAAAATGGACAAAGCCATGGGACTGGATGGGATACATCCCAGGATACTGAAAGAGCTTAGAGAGATTCTTGCAGGGCCTTTAAAGGATGTTTTTAATAGATCCTTGGAGACAGGAGAAGTTCCACAGGACTGGAGAAGGGCTGATGTGGTAATAGGGAAGAAGTGGAAAACTAGAGGCCAGTAAGCCTTACTTTGGTAGCAGGAAAAGTAATGGAGGCGCTCCTGAAAGAGAGAATAGCAGACTTTCTTGAAACCAATAGGTTGCATGATCCGAGGCAACATGGTTTTCCCAAAGGACGATCTTGTCAAACAAATATGATTGAGTTCTTTGACTGGGCGACCAGAGAACTAGATCAGGGGCATGCAATGGATGTGATCTACCTAGATTTCAGCAAGCCTGTTCCTCATAGGAGGCTTATCAATAAACTGATCAGTCTGGCGATGAGTCCCAAGGTGGTGAAATGGATCAAAAATTGTTTGACCGACAGATGACAGAAGGTGATGGTAAATGGAACTCACTTGGATGAAAGGAAATCGATTAGTTGTGTAGGTACACCCTTAACGAAGGCATGGGAAGGGATGACCTGCATGGAGCGGTGGGCACACCTACTCTTACCACCTTGCTGGGCGGACTAGATGGGCCATGCTGCCATCACATACTATGGGGTCTATTCTATCCCATGAATAGCGGGGATGGACCATGCTGCCATCACATACTATGGGGTCTATTCTATCCCATGAATAGCGGGGATGGATATCCCATACCATCCCCATCAACAGCCTCCCCGTATGAACAAGGTGTTTGTACAGGGAGGCTTAGATGGGGTGGGAGGGAGCGTTCCAGAGGCAGAGAAGGGCAGGGCATGGGTGGTCCAGGACCCCGGATGTTCATGGCCGATTCTGAGGTCAGTCCTGTAGGTCTGGGGACAGCAAACTGGATGGGGGATTTATTCCATCTCGGGGTGGAATAAGTCCCCCTGAATATCGGGGGATGATAGGCCTAGGCAGCGTTGGAAAGGTGAGGAGGTGCAGGTGATTCCCTGCAGCCTGACCCTGGCCATGAAAGGCCAGATCAGGAGTGGGATGCAGGGAAAGAAGATTGTGGTCGGTGGCTGGAGAGCACAGCTCCTGAATGGAGCCGTGGTGCCATGCCAACGGGACGCTGTGGCACAGTGGTTCCTTTGAGGAGCCTCACTGGGGTAACCGGGCAGGTGGCTGTGCATGCAGGCTGAATTGAATTGGGTCCTGGCCTGCACTTACAGGCCCTAGACCTGAGTCTGATCCCATGGGACATTTCTAGCCCCCCACGGGATCAGAATTGGGTTTACCTATGGGCATCCCGATTCTGATCGGACGCACAGGGGCCTGGACGCATAAATTAGAATGTGCCTCCACGTTACTATATGTTACTATATATCTTCCTTTTTTTGAGTTTAGGGAACCTTTAGGGTCTGAGGACAGAATTTGTGCTCCCCTGGGGTGTTTCTAGGTAGGTTCTTTGGGGGGCCTTAACTACTACAATTTTTCTTTTTGAAAGAGAGGGAGCTATATTGGGGCATTGTCCCTGGTGCTGTCATTCTTTTTAAATAATGCCAACTGGGCAGGAGGGAAGAAAGATAGGAATTGTAGCTTAGGACAGCAAATGTACTTTTATGCATCAAGTAATTTTTGTAGGAGGCCATTTATGTGTGTATACTGGCATATATGTGCAAAATATTCTTTATGAAATTACCTCCTTAGCGGTGACTTTTTTAACAGGCCACCTGGGCAAGGAAGACAAATAGGCAGATATGTTGCACCATTTTTATAAAGATAAAATATGCACCTACTGTATGTGCCTTTATAAAATAGTCTCCTAAAATTCCTGGTTGAAGTTACACTCTCTCTAAGGTTGGTCTACATTTGTGTTGACAGCAGCTTCTGAGTTTTCTTGGCATTATAACTGGAAGTGTTTTGCCAGGCTTTTCTTCTGAGGCAATGGAGGGTTAAATGACTTCTCTAAGGCCACAAGAAATGCTAGTGGAATCATACCCTGCTCTCTTGGTTACCAAGCTAGCACTCTAACCACTAGGCTACTCATCCACTCCTTGCAACTAGAAATCAATGCATATGTCTGTACTTTATAAAATACATGCACAGGGCCAATGCTTCCATCAGGCAAACTAGGCAGTCACCTAGCGTGCTGATGTCCCAAGGGCACCCTCTGTCACCCACCTCCAGGCCCTGCAGCGGCAGTAATGGTATTCCAATTGCAACACAATGCCTAACTGAACTTTCCAGCTCTTCCTTGCAGTTTCTGCCCTCTTTTACTTTCCTCTACTGCCCCCCTCTGAAGCAGACTTCTGATTTGCAAACCCAGCAGTTCTTCGCCTTTCCTATTCAGTACTTCAATACCATCATTTGGGCTATTCAAACATAATCAGGATCTTTAGTCTATTACTCTCTATCATTAACAGTTCATTACTATTAACGGTAGGCCACTTTCTTCTACGTCCATGGGAGTCCTTATATTCACCAAAATCATTATCTTGCAAGAGAATTTCTTTCTCTTTGAATGAGAATGTTGCATTAGCTATCTGTGGCAAACTTACACCCCCCCCCTCCTTTTATTCCCAGGCAGATGATTCTAATACATTGCTCCATAACTAAACAGTTTCTCCTACCTGCTTGGCCTTGTCATCTTTTTATTCAGTTGTGGCACAGACTTCCATGCTTTCCTCATTCAAGTCAGCCTTTACTGACTCAGTTGTATCCTGTTTCTCTACTACCATAGATTCTGTATCTGAAGTCCGTGAGCCCGATATTCAAAGGGCAGTTACATGGTTTGCGGCCCTGTAAACCATATAACTGCCATTGAAAGGGATATTCAATGGCACTAATATGGTTAGTGAATAGCCCCAATTATCTCCCTTACACTCCCCAATGCTAACCACTCAGCATCAGAGCATGTTGGGGGGCATTCCAAGAAGGAGCGGAGTTGGCGACAAGTGATAACTGGGCAGCGGAAATATTGCATGCTGCCTAGTTAGCAACCTCTGGCTAAAAGATAGGTGAGGAAAATCCTATCGCTGCTGCCCAGCTAGCTAATGTGGCTTTCGGCATATGCGGCAACCCCAGATATTCAATGTTGACTCCGGCATTGAATATCCAGGGTTAGAGGTTGGCAGGCTCAGCTATGTGTCACAGTGGAGCATAGCCTGCCTAAATGAATATCGGGTCCCATCTGTTTAGCAGCAGTTCATCTGCTCGACTGCACTCAGCCAAAGACTGAACTTAAATTCTCACATCAATCAAAACAATTTACAGCAAATATGAACTCTATGAAACCTCTGTCCATTACTAGACTTCTATGACTTCAGAACAGTTCTTCATACAATAATTTTCCCACACTTTGACTATGCTAACATCATACTACATGGAATATCCAAGCATTCACTATAGGCATTACAAATAGCAGAAATTATACTGGGAAAAATCAAGATCTGAGCACATTACTTCAGTATTAAAGCACCTACGCTGGCTTCCCATAAAGAGTAGAATTCAATATAAGGCACTCATGACTACATTCAAGATCACTCATGATTTATCTGCCAATTGCTTAAAAGAACTCTTGTAATACCCAAGGAACAAACGTGAAATGAGAAAGACAACACAGAACATACTAACACTCCCGATAGAAAAAAACAAAGAGTAGTCAATATGCTTGTTCAAAAGCCTTCTTTATTTATGCTCCTGGATTATGGAATGTCCTCCCAGAAAAGCTGTGAAACAACACAGATTTATTGACATTCTGTAAGGCACTAAAAACATACCTGTTCATAGAATTTTATGGAGAAAATACTTAGATACAAGAACCAAGGACACAAGACTCGAACTAGCTAACTATGTACGATTACAGTTGAACTCACTCTTCATCCCATACTTTATCCCATTTAAGTTATCATATGGTCACTTATATACCCACCCCTAAATTGTATATAGTTTAACTGCTTTACTATCCAATTTGTATATAGCAAATGCAGCTTCATCCAGAGGAACATAAGATATGCCATCAAGTCCAGTATCCTGTTGCCAACAGTGGCCAATCTGGGTCACAAGTACGTAGCAGTTTCCCCAAAAGACACAGGTTCCACAATGCTTGTATTGGGGCAAGCAGTGGATTTCCCGGGTCCCCTTTAATAATGGTTTATGGACCTTTCCTCTAGGAACTTGTCCAAACAACCCGGCTATACTAACAGCTTTTACTACATCCCTATGTTAAGCGGTCCAAGTTGTACAGTAAGCTGTTTGATATAAAAACCCAGTTGTTAATTGTAAACCGCTCTAACTTGTGGAAGAGTGATATGAAAGAATAGTCAAATAAATAAATAAAACTGCCTCCATCCCCTTGGCCTCCTCCAACTGCCACCTTTGAAAGTTTGTCGCTTTCACTTGGGAATCCCCACTCATCCTGCTCTGAGGACATCCCCTCATGGGGCCCTACTATCCCATTATTATATCAGGGGACTTCCTCTGCCTCTAGGAATATAGGGAAACGCACTTTTATCCTGGCCTTTATGAATCAGAAATTTGAGTGCACCTTTAATTCATACAAGGTTTACTGTCCTGGAACAGTGAATCCTAGATATTTGCCTGTTTGAAATTGAAGTAAATATTTGCCTTTAAATTTGCAGCGGCTTTCTTTCTTGAAATTGCAGTAGAAGTGTAATTTTAAATTTCCAAGGTCATTTCCATAGTGGATGAATTTACAAATGCAAGCAGAAATAAAGGGGGCATGTTCAGCAGCAGTGGCTAGCCATCTCTGCTGAACTTTGAACCCAGATATTCAACGCTGGGGCCATATATGGCCACCAACATCGAATATCCAGGTTGGCTGGAACTGACTTGCGGCAATATTCAGTCATTGACCAGTTGGCTACAGCGGCTAAATTAGATGAGTCTTTCAGGAGGCTAATTTTAGCTGCTGTAGGATAATTCCACCCCAAGAATGCCCCAATGCTAGCCGGCTAGCATCAGAGCGCTTAAGGGCTGAAACGGGGGATATTCAGCGCACTAACCGTGTATGACATTTAGGAGGTTTTTAGGTCTGCAAACTACCTAAATAGCTTTGAATATATCACCCCCCCCCCCCCCACACACACACACAAGTTTTCTTTGTCAGCCTCTCCTTAAGGGGTGTGGTTAATTCACTCAGCCACTGCTCCCAGTAACAGAGCAGGTGGGAAGCAATTGATCTAGTATTTTCTAGCACACTTGTGGAACTAATCTTCACTGCTTCAGGAGAATCTGCACAGATAAGCATTTCTAACTGATCAGTTTATTTTCACTTTTTGATTGGTTTTTGATATATATTTCCATTACCTCCCCTTTCTGTATGCAACCTAGTATCCTTCTGGTTTTAGCTACTGACTTGTCATATATTGTTGCCACCATAAGGTCTCTTTCCTGGTCCTTGCACACCAACCTTTTCCTCCTTACAATATCTATATTGAGATATGTGTGTGTGTGTGCAAATAAAGAGCGCTAAATCAATGCATTTCAAAAGGAGGACATTTCCAGAGCACATATTGCAAGCTGCTTCGGAAAAACACATCCTAATTGCTTTAAGTGGAACACCAATTGATTTTACCTAGAAATAGAGTAGATGTTGAATGTTATAATGGTTCAAATGAAAGTAACGTAAGCATAACTCCAGTGCAGATCAAAGATATAGTTACAACTATAATTAGAAGCAAAGATCCAAGATTGGACCTCCAATACTACAACTAACTGTTTCAACAAACCTTTCTGCCATCAATTTAACCTGATTAGTGGCTCTTTTCGAACATGTTTTATACTTTGGTTTCTATGCTGAAAAAAAAAAGAGAATGGGGAAATGCTTGCTGTTCCATCCTTGAACAAAATCTCCTCTGCAAAGAAACGATGGAAGTTGTGCAGCAGATTAAGCTTCCTATTTCCTCGCGATGATTGTAGCCCTCTCCTCTTTGCTTCTCTCCTTCTCTCTATATGACAAGTCAGGTTACTCATCAGGGTTAATTAAATTTGTAGCTTCAGTGCTCGTAGCCTTTTGAGGGTCATACCTGTAATTACCAGTGTATTAAAAGACTCCCTGTATGAATGCTCACCCTATTAAAAATGCATTACTTTCCCGGGATGTGGCAAATGGCTGCAAAGAAAGGAAACAAAATGGAAAGTTATTTTCTGAAGGCATTATTCTGGGCTCGAGGAATTAGAGGAAAAAACAATGTTACAGCAGGACGCTTAGCTCACAGGGATGAACAGTGCACTCACTTCGCAAAGGACAAGGCTGTTTCAGACAAAAACAAAAATGATCCTCCTGATCAACTATAGTAAATGTAATGCTCTTTTGGTCTATGTGTAACAGACAGAAATGCACCAAAATGGACATTATACAATCTTTCTTGCCAAACATTCTGTATCTTGTGAAGGAGGGTGAGCTGATTTTCCAAACCGTTTCCCTTGTTTCTAAATGCAACTGTCAATTGTCTCCCTGCTTTTGATTGTATTTCTTCTCATTAGAAGGTAAGGTCTGTTGTGCTGAGCCTCCGTTAATGGTAAGAGACAGGACTTGCAACGGAGGAAAGATCTGATGACATTGTTGATACATTTCTTTTTCTTCTTTGCCCACTCCCACTCAAAGATTAGGCACATTTTCAACAGGTAAATAACAATAATTGTATTCTGAGTTTGGAAAATGAAGCCCAGTGAACCCCAGAAACCCCAAATAAACTTCCCTCATATTGGCTTTAAGGAAGGCTTCCCTCTCTGGCATGTGATACACTGTCAACATCATCACATTAACCAAGAGGCTCGTTCTATTTTGAACATGCTGACTGCAACATCTGGAACTGGGAGGAGCATGGAGCATGTTCACAGAGCCACGTCATGCTGTGTAAGTGTAAGAATGTGAAAACACTTGTCCAACTTTTAGCTGATTCCCTACCTCATTTAAATGTCCTGTCAAATACGTATGCTTCCAGCTCCGAAAGGAATAATGGACGAAAAAGGCAGCAGTAGATCATACATAGAATACCTTACTGGAGTAATAGCGTAGTCTGGATATGTAGCCGGCAATGCCTTAAAAAATACCAACGTGTGAGAGCCAAAATGCATTTTAAACAAAAACAAATATCGCTTTTATGATGGCATGTTACTTTCTTTTTAATTGATAAACAGCTCTCCTGGTCTGAAAGGTGCAGCACTGAATTTTCAGATGGCCAAGCACAGCATACATTTCTCTTGCTCTGAAGAAGCAGTAGTCCAGTTTTGCAATGCTAGATTGAGCTGACAGCACAGATGGGCTTAAACCAAAGAAAATAGTGGCAGTGTAAAAAGGTCTTATCTTATTATGGTGTTTTACTGTACCCGGACTTGGATCAAGGAAGGCACTATACGATGACATGCAGCACAACCTTGGGGAAGTCACTTAACCGTCCATTGCCTCAGGTACAATAGTAAGTCCTCTGGGGAAAGGAACATACCTATTGTACCTGAATGTAATTCACCTTGAATCCTGAGAAAGGTGTGAGCTAAATCCAGTTCCCTTTTCCCTTCCCTTTCCTTTTAACAGAAGAGCACCTGCAGCAGAGAAGAATAAAACACAGTTACATCAGGTCATAAACACGGGCATTCAGCATCTCACATCCTCACCAGCTCTGGCTTGATACCACATATACGAGGTCTATCTTCCCATCTACCAGGTTGCTTTTAGGTGAGAGTAGGGATTGTATTCACCTACAGTAGAGATTTTCTCTTAGCTTTTTTAAGTTATTTGAACACTTTCAGGAATAAATAATGGGTGTAAGGACTTGGGGGAGGGGTGCACACACCTAGTGGGTTCTGCTGTATTGCATATATTTTCTGCATTTGCTCGCTCCTATTTCCTCCTCATGTTATCTTATTTTACCTTTTGTCCATACTTTTTAATTTTTACTTTGCAATTTTTACTTTTGAATTTTGTAAACTACCTTGATATAATTTATGAAGGGTGGTATAGCATTTTTTTTAAATAAGTGATAAACAATTTGTTTTTACTGATGTGTTATATGGATTGCATTTTTCTAAAAAAAATAAAATAAAATAAAATATATATTGTCGGAGCTCCCCCGTGTGGCCAGGCAGTTGTCCAGTGGTACGAGAGGGCCCCGATTGTCCTTTGTATAAAAGTTAGCCCAATAGCATGTAGTTGTGTCTTTTAAAAGATTAGAGCCAAGTTCAAAGGTCGCAGGAAATTTCTTTTATTTAAGAAATAAGGTTTTCCCAACCAAATTAAATTCTTTGGCAAGAATAGTTGAAAACTGCAAAACATAAAGTTCAGGATACTTCTCCACAGATAAACGTAAGCCTGTTAAACAGTCCTTGGCTTGGCTTAGTTTACACACCTTTTTCCACAAGTAAAAATCTTTTACAAGAGCACTCTGTTCTCCGGTCCCCAGGAGGCACTATAAATCTCCACTGTTCCTTTCACAGCTGGTATAGCAACCTTCCCTGGTCCACCAACAGACTTTCCAAATCCAGTAGTATTTCTTCAAGATACAATTTGAACTTTTAGCTTCTTCCTAGCTTTCTTAACCATGCAGCTTTATCAGCCAAGCCGTCATTGATTAGCCTAGCTAACAGTTATGGGCTTTGCATAGAATGTCTTTGTTAAGAACTTCTGGGGTTTCCTCCAGCTTACTAAAACCCTATTCCGTTCCTATTCTTCTAGTACAGATAGCACATTCAATAATTAAGAACTCCTGGGTTTTCCTCCAGCTTACTAAAACCCTATTCAGTTCTTTATTCTTCCTTGGCACAGATAGCACAGTCAATTTCCATATCTGAAACACTGCTTCCATCAAAAGTGTCCCCCAGGTCCATTTCTTCCTCACTGGGCTCTTTCAGATATCTGTTCTCCTTAGTATCTGCCTGAGAAGCCTTTGCAGGTTGTAAAGCCTTCAACACTTGCTCCCAATTATGCTTTCCAGAACGCGCGCTTGTGGGGGAAGGGCAGGAAAAGGTTTCCCTGCTTAACAGCTTCTTTAAAGCTTGTAAAGGGCTCACCTTGCTAGCAGTGCTTTTCCTTCCTGTAGGCTCCTTACAATGAGAAGGGCCAGACCATGAGCTTCTGGAAAATATCTCCTCCTCAGAAGAATCCTCCCCCGAGCTCTCCACTGGCCTTCTCACCTCTCTGTTCCTGTCCTGGGTTAGCTTCCTTCATTCCCCTGGCTCTGTAGCAACTCTGCTTGTCCCAGAGCCTCTGTGTCAGCTTCCAAACTGCGTCTGTGCAAGCTGCTTCTGTGTCTCCTGTTTCTCTTTCCGTGTCTCCTTCCGTGTCTCTTTCTGTGTTTCCTTCTGTGTCTCTTTCTCTTTCTGTTTGTGAGTGCAACTTCCCTGCCTAAATGTTTGGGGCTGTCCTATGGCTCGACTCCGCCCCAAACCACTCCCATCTCCTCCCTCGGTCTCCATGGGAACAGGGCGTGTCTCTAGCTCTGCACTCCTCTGCAGGGAATCTTTGTCTTTAGTTTGTGTGTTAACCCTTTCTGTTCCTGCAGTTTCTTTGGGTTTAGAAAAAAAAGGCTGCTTTCCCTTTCTTTTCCTGCACTCCAAGCCTGCTTCTCCACCACAATATATATATATATATATATATATATATATATATATATATATACATATATATATAGATACAAAATTGTAAACTGATTTGGTGGTATAAATGCCTGAAAATATAGATAGAAAACATGGGCCCGATTTTTGAAGGCCTTACACTGGTCGGTTCCCTAGTTACCCATGTAAAGGCCTTATCGGGGATTTTCAAAGTGCACCTACACAGGTCATGCCCTCGAAATCCCGGATAAGTCCCTAATACGCCCAGATGCTTTGCAGGTAGAGGAAAGGGCTATATGGGTAGCTGTGATTTTCAGTGCTACCCATTTAGCCCTATGTGCCTTAAAGATAGGCAAGGTTTTTCTGCTACCCATGTAGCCTCAGTGGCAGCCGGTACATCCAGACAAAGCTGGATTTTCAATTCCGCCGTTGTGGAAGTGAAAATCCGTGTTAAGGGGGTCGGCGGGCAGGCTATGTATTGCCGTGGTGCATAGCCTGCCTAATTGAAAATCAAGCCCATAAATCTGATACAAACTCAATAGGATGTTGTTCTTGGACCATCCTTCACTTCCCCTTCTTCATCCTTCCAGTCTACCCTCACAATTATCATGGTCCAGCTAGAGAAGATAGTGCTAAAAGCAAATCCTATACAGAATTCAACACACTGCAGACAAAAGCAAGGAAACGTTAGGAGCATGGTTACTAAACATTACCGCATGGAAATATCTGTTACTGTGCATTAAGAGCCTCGTTTACTGAAGCCCATTTGCCAGTAGATGTGCATTTCAATGCGCAGCAACTGCCAGCTGGGAACACCGCATGCTAAAACACACGTTCATTGACAATTGTGGGAGAGGGAGTCATTAAGTGAACCCATCTTAGTGGAATGCACGTGCGAGAGGCCCATCACGCGTCAGCTGCTGTGAACACACTTGCATGCCTGCAACAGCTAACGCGGAGGCTTTGCCAATCACATGTGTTTCTTTGGCGTGATAATGGCAAATGCTTTGCAGACTTTAGTAAAAGGGGCCCTAAGTCCTGCTGCGTCCATACAAATAAAATGGACCACAGTGGCACTTAACACGTGGCTACATTTCTTACCACGCAGTAGCATTTAGCAAACAAGCCTCTAAGTCTTCAAAGTGGTCTAAAGAGTTAAACTGAAAGTCCAAAGGTGGAGAGAGCTGTGGGAAGTGGAAGGACACATTGGAAGGTAGATGTGAGTTACGGTTATGTAGGAATAGAAGTGCAGTACTGCAATGCGTCAGTTCATTTTTCTAGTAATGATTCACATTAGTAGATGTGCAAGGTTCATGGTTTTGCCAGTGTAAATTTTACTTGTGGTGACCCACAGGTGTTTTCTCTACAGGGAGGTTGCTAAGGAGCTTTGGGTTGCAGTGTTTAATTTATGTTAATGATGTTCAGGTTATTGTGCCACTGGCTAGAAATTATTGTACTATTTAATCATGTGTGTCAATTTAGAGATAATTGTGGAAGATTAGTAAAGTTGTTTTAATAAAACAAATGGTACTATAATTTAGAAAAAAATCAATTAAATAATCTAATAACTTTGGATCACTATATAGCAAGAAGATGGAATCAAAGTAAATGCAAATAACTTCATAAATGGAGAGGAGTAAACTGCCCGGAGTGGCAGGTACAACCTTAAGCAAAGGCACAGAGAAGGATTAACCTGCACAGAGTGGCAGGTGCAGCCCTACAACTCCAGCTGTCTTACTGGATAGACTAGATGTGCAATGCTGGTCTTTATCTGCCATCATTCACTATGGACCCGATCCAGGAAGGTGAATAGTGGGGCTGGATGTTCCAGTGGAATGTCCAGCCCTGCTATCCACCATCACTGTATGCTTCCTCCCGACCCCCCTGCATGCACAGAGCTGCTGTGTGTGCTACGGGGAAGGGGGTGGCATGGGGCAGAGAGTGCATGGAGCATGGGCAAGACTGACCCCTGGACGTACAGGGCTGATTCCAGTCACGGCCCTGTAAGTCCAAGGATCGCCAGGGGGATGGCCAGCTTATTCCACCTCGGAGATAGAATAAGTGCTGGCCATTCCTCCGGATATGTCGGCCAGCCTCCCCAGCAGTGATGGTGTTGGGCAGGGCAAGTCCCCACCACCTGATCTAGGCCCCAGATGCCCCTGTTGGGGTCCAGTGGTGGGGAAAAGGGACACTCCAAAGCATCGGGTAGGTTGTGTCATGGGGAGGACGTCCCCGTGGTGATGCAGGGGCATGCTGGGCCATCTCCCAGAACCGATCTTACAGCCATGGGGCTGTCTTGCTCCCACAGTGTAGAATCAAGTCCTAATGGGCCCATCCTGGTCGGGGTCGTCCAGATGGCCCAGATGTGCCCCTGCTAGGATCAGGCTCTGTTACTATATAATTCATTTATCAATATAATGGCCTTTATTCCAAAAGGTGTTAAATGTTAATGTATCAAAATCCTAACTTTTTACTATGGACCCTATTACTTTCAATGGGTTGTATTCACTTAGTCCTTTAGCCATTAACTTGCCATCATAAAAAGGAGCCAATACTGCAATCCATTTTTATATTTAATTTGATTATGATAGTTTCAGGGACAGATATAGAAAAAAAACTCAGCTCTTTTTCAGGTAATATTGACTTTTCCCTACATTTTTATGTATTTTTCTGCTTTGTTTCCATATTTATTTTAAAAATGATTTTTTAATTAGCATTAGATATGCACAAATGGATTACATGCATTTTAATTCATATGTGAATGTGCAGTAAATCAATGCTAGCAAACTGAGGGGCCCTTTTACTAATGTGCATTAAGTTCAAAGCCTTTAAAATATGTTTTCCACAGCACACAGTACTCAAGGTGGGTCATACCATGGATACAGAGGCATTATACGAGGTTTTGACCAGCTGTACTTTTGATGAAAGGAAAGTGACCAACAGGACCCTATAAAAACAGGGCTATTGATAGTAAAGTTAGTTTATGGCTAAATTCGATGGTAAATTCTTTATTTTCAGAAGCATTAATATAGTAGAGAATGACAGAGAACGACCAGCTGACCCTTCTAATCTGTCTAGTTATTCCTGTCTGTGCTGTCATACTGTCCACACACCAGACAGCGTGATCACTTATCAGGACCTCATTTGTCCTGCACGACCTTTGGCAGAAAAGCATGGAAAAATTTTCTACTTAGTTTATACGTATTTATCCTGCTTACATCCTGCTTCGTCACAACAAACTTTCACAGATACGGACAAAGACAGATATCAGGACATTAATATAATCTTACACTAAGAATACATGACTCGCATTCAGGTTTGATATCTTCATTATACATTTTCAGTCTCGTGGTATTCCTTAAGATTTTTATGCTTTACGGAACTCCTTGAGGTCATTTGCATCTTGGATGTTGTCGAGGAGTGCATTCCATGATGCGGTGCATAGAGCATAAATGCTCTTATTCAAGCGGCCGGACTGCTCTTGACATGTAAGGATGGTATATTGCAAGTGTTCTGAGAACACTCCCTCATTGGACTACCGCATGAAAGCTCCTGCAGAAGCTCTAGACACAGTCGGCAATACCTTGTATGTTACTCTACTAGCAATAAAGAGCCAACTGTTTCAACAGAGTGACATGAGCTAGTCATACCCAGCACCTCTCCCTTCCCATATCAAACCACTAAGCTTTGTAATACTTGAAATGGGCACCAATACCATCATTGCCCAGGTATAAAGCACAGTACTTTCTACTTTTTGCTCAGAGTTTGGTCAGATTAAAGCAAAGTTCCATCCAGCATTGAGTACAGGTCAAGGGGCATCAAGGTGTCATGCCATAAGGGCAGAGGTAAACTGCTCTACTGTGGTGCTCCAACATGGTCACATCATTGGGGCAGGATTCGGTGCTTGGCTGGCCAGCTGCATCATCATTCAATTGTCATGCCATCGGAAGGTTATTCCCTTTTTGGCAGCTGTCATGTAGTAGAAACCTATCCAATGCTTTCCCACAGACACAAGGTATTCCACAGGGTTCTGCATTATCTGCCATACTTTTCAACCTATACCTAAGGCCCATTTGCACAACCTATACCTAAGGCCCATTTGCACAAGGTTACTCCCTTTTTGGCAGCTGTCATGTAGTAGAAACTTATCCAATGCTTTCCCACAGACACAAGGTATTCCACAGGGTTCTGCATTATCTGCCATACTTTTCAACCTATACCTAAGGCCCATTTGCACAATATTCCAAAAACACAAATTGACTACCATCTATATGAGGACGATATAATGCTTTATACACAATTGGATATATGTAACCCAGATTATAGCCTGCCTTAAAGAAAGCCTGCCTACATCGAAGCCTGCCTTAAAGAAACTCAGCTATGGCTTCAACTAAACAACATGAGTATAAATCATAAAAAACGGAAGTAATGTTTATCTCTAAAAACCCGGAATTTAAACACCCTTCCACAATCCTACTAAATAATATATCTTAAAACATTAAACAAGAATTAAAATACTTAGGTGTGACCCTTGATAAGAACCTTAGCATGGAAACTCACCTAAGACTATTAAATAGAACTATTTTCCACAAAATAAGAATCTTGCAACCCCTACGCAATATCATTGAACAATCAGATTTTAGAACAATAGTACAAACACTCATAACACCACATCTTGACTACTGTAATGGTTTACTACATGGACTACCTAAAAAAACAACCAACATACTCCAAATGGCCCAGAACATCACAGCCCGACTTTTAATGAATGTACCAATCTCAGATCACATCACACCTATTCTAAAAGAACTTCACTGGCTACCTATCCATGCACGCATAAGATACAAAATAATAATTACAACATTCAAGTTAATACACAATATCGCCCCATCTTTCCTCACCACACTCATTAAAACACAACCCCCTAACAGAAAAAGACGCACACACAATCTAAACATGCTACAAATTCCACTCTCTATATGCAAGGTAAAAATAAATACTAGCAATAGATCATTCACTTACCTAGCCCCCACACAATGGAACAAACTCCCAGACACTCTAAAAGCCAACAAGGACCTCCAATCATTCCGAAAAAACCTTAAAACTCACCTTTTCCAAGAATATTACAATCCGTCAGAAATAACATAAATCAAATTGCATTCAAATATAAATCATATCATGATAGAGCTCAACAACCCTATCGTCATATGACACATCAAACCCACCAGGAGTATATCAAATTGTAAACCCTTCAGGCATGTGCCATTCCTATTGTACATCACTGTAAATCTTGTATATAGTTAATTGAACATATATGTTCTTCTATATGTAAATAGTTGAGTTATTGAATCCCCACGCTACCCTTGCCATGTACAAAGTTTCTTATTGTTATATGTAACTGCCACCCTTGCAGAATTAAATGTTAAAATGTAAACCGCTGCTGATCACTGGAAGGAGCGGTATAAAAATGAGTTCAAATAAATAAATAAATAAAATGTCACATTGGAGGGGAGTCACCTATTATCTCATAAACCGACATGTAGACACAATTGCTTTGTTGACCACTGACTCATACTGGGGCATGCTTATTAAGCCCCGCTTTGGTAACATGTATGTCAGCTGCATTACCAGCATGAAGCTCAACGCTACCTGCAAGGGGGCATGTACTTCTAACCTCCTGCAGTTAATGCAGACAAGCCCTGTGGCACTGCGGAGATGGGGCCATGAATACAACTAACATCACCCATTGAGGTGGCATCAGTTTGCATCGGCACTACCAGTATCACATGCAGTTAGTATGGGCCACTAATGCCCATGCCAGATATGATACACCAGGAATGCCCTATCCGACCCCATCCCCACCCTGATGTGTGCTATGAGGGTAGCACGGGATTTTTAGCATGGTACCCAAAACACACACTAACCTCATGCTACATTGGTAGTGTGGTGTTGTAAACATACCTCAATGAACAGAAGATTTCAACTTCTTTTCTACAGTGACTCCAATATCCTTTTCTTGTAGAATAACTCCAAATATGGAACCCAGCATCATGTACCTATAGTTCGGACTATTTTGTTATATCATTTAGATGCCCAGTCTGACAAGATCCCTCTTAAAGTTACTGATGATATGCTTTAGATTTAACAACTTTGAATAATTTTGTTTCATCTGCAAATTTATTCACCTCATTTGTTGCTCCCTTTACAAGATTATTTATAAATACGTTAAAAAGCCCTTGTTTCAGTACAGATCCCAAGGGCACTTCACTGTCATGCCATTGGGACTTCCAGCTACACAATTTCTGATACTACATATAGAAGCTGATTTGTCCTTAGGAGTTTCTTAATTCATGCCCTGCCTGACTGCACATTGTAAATTAGGCCATTATCAATTGAATTACATTATTATTACCAATAAATTTGCTAGGTTCTATACAATGATAAGTAAAAAAATAATAAACCCCTTTTATTTAGAGTTTGTGACAGATATGGAACATATCACTCTTTCATTCTGCCTTTTCTGTGCTGTGATTTTCAACTGGTATCAAATTCTGTGTTTCTTATTGAGACTTTGGAAAAAATGAACCTTGATGCTGAAGTAAGATACTGGGTCACAAGTTCTCAGTATTTATTCTCCTTAATTTTGCTATCAATATGAGATCAGATTTGGTTGTAACCAGCAGAAATGTTTCACTTTATACTTGTCAGGGTAGTAGAAATCCCAGAAGGCCAACGTATTGGATCTTTCTCTGAGCATATTGGCATCCTAATCACCTGCCAATACAAATTGTCTCAGTTTTCTGATACTAGGTTTATATTTTGATGACTCCAGTTTCTACAATGGGAGAGTTTAGTGGAGTATCCTCTAGGGATATTTAGTCATTTGAAATGATATAGAAATATCAATGACATTTGCTGTATTGTTTCATATCACTTTTGAAGAAACAAAACATTAATATTTCATCACTTCTGTGTATGCACCTCATGCATGGCCACTGCGCATACTCTGTGTCGCTGCCAATGCGCATGCACAACGTGCGCACACACGCGCAGATGGCAAAAGAAGCATAAATAGACATGCAGATGTGCCACACGCTGAGAGGTTTGGGTAGGTGACGGAGAAGGAAGGCGTGCGTTGGTGTTAGTGAGGCGAGGAGAGGGACAGAGTCAGGTTAGGCGAGGAGAGTGGCTGGGCTGGTATTGGTGAGTGGTGTTGAAGGTGAGTGGCTGGGTTGGTGGATGGTGTGGGAGGTAGGTGGCAGGGTTGGTGAGTGGAGGGGGAGGTGAGTGACTGGGTTGGTGTCTGGTGGGGGGGAGTGGCACGGTTTGTGAGTGGTGGGGGAGGTGAGTGGCTGGGTTATTGTGAGTTAGAGGGGGTTGAGTTTATAGTGTCCATTATGGCAGGCTTTGTGGTTGCTGTTTGTGCACTGGGGGATGTGCAGGGGCTGCAGTTGCCTGACGAGGGAGATGGTGTTCATGGGGCTGATGCACAGGGCATGGGTGCAGTCCCGCTGCAACACAGACCTGCAGTTGTGGGGGAAGGCCAGGCAGGGGTTGTGCCAGCACGGCACAGGAGGCGTGCTGAGTTGCAGGCTTGCCAGCTTTGCCTATACAGGCCCAGGGCCCAGCTTCAGAGCATGCATGAGGACTAGGTCATCTCCCTCTACCGCCTGAGCACAGGGGCTATTAGGGATCTCTATGAGGATCTAAGACCTGACCTTGAGCCCCTGACTGGTTGGTTACATGCCATACCAGGTTTGGTCAAGCTCCTTGGTGCCCTACATTTCTTTGCCTCTGGCTGTTTCCAGTCATCTGTGGCCATAGTGGGTGGCATGAGCTGCCCCACCTTCTCACGCTGTCTCCACCAGGTACTGCGTGCTATGATCAGTCGGGTGGGGAATTACATTGTGTTTCCCAACACTAGGCAACAGTGGGGGGCCCTGAACCTGGTGTTTGAGGTGTTTGCCGGGATACCACACGTGATGGGAGCTATCAATTGCACACATGTTGCCCTGGTCCCGCCCAAGACAGGGAGGCAGTGTTCCGCAACCGCAAACACTACCACTCCCTGAATGTTCAGGTTGTATGTGATGCAAATATGCGCATTCTGAATATGGTCCAGAGGTTTGGAGGGTCAACCCATGACTCCTATATCCTGCGTCACTCTGCAATATATGGACAATTTGAGGCTGGCCAACATGAGGACTGTATACTGCTGGGTGGGTATTTGTCATCTCTGACATGCACATTGTGTACCCCTGACCTACCATATGCACACGTTTGTTTTTGAGATGTGTCCCCAGTTGTGTGTCTGTGTCATGTTTGTGTGGGGGGGCTAATGGTGGGGGGGGGGGGTCACTCATGGTCTTCTGTGCTGCGGTGCTGTGTTGCCAGCACAATGACCTCTGAGGTTTCTGGCCATTTGACATTGTGTGTTTGTGTTGACACAGTAAACACACATGTATGCTTCATGTTTCTCAACAGTGTAGTGTTGTCTCTGCCATCCTGTCTGGCAAGGTGAGGTTCCTGTTCCTCTCCCACCACCTGTCTGTGGACAGTATCATGACCTTCACATGCCTGCACAGGTCAGCAACTCTTCCCTTGTCCAGGATGCATTGCATGTGTGTCTCCGATGGGTTCTGGGCTGGCGCTAATACCTTTCTGCCTCTGGTGTCTGGCCATGTGTCTGCAGTGGTGGAGGCTTATGTTGATTGCACTCTTCCTACCTCCCGCCCTGCTCAGTCGCTCACACCTCCAAACACGGGGTCCTAGTTGTTGTATCCCATCATGTGTTGTCCTATGTTTCAGTCTGAACTGTCTGTGATGTTGGTTTGTACGTACAGTCTTGTATGCATGTGTGTGGACATCAGCTCGTGGTTTAACGTTAAATATTTATTTCTGCAGGTGATGCAGGATATGGGTGTCGTCCCTGGTTGCTGACCCCTGTGCGTCTACCATGGACACGTGCAGAGATGAGGTATAATGAGGCCCATGCCTCCAGTCTCTCAGTCATCGAGTGCACCTTTGGCGTTTTGAAGAATCGCTTCAGGTGTCTGGATCATACCGGCGGGGCCTCACAATACAAACCCATGACTGTGGCAGAGATCATTATGGCCTGTTGCATCCTGCACAACATTGCTCTCAGGCACAATATCCATGTCCAAATTAATGAGGATCTGGAAGAGGATCCAACGTACCCTCCTGTACGTGCCCGTAGTGACACACGTGAGGGCACAGCAATCAGGCAGCAGCTGATTGAGGAGCTTTTCTCATGTAAGTACTGCATATGTTGGACATAACCTTTTGTTAGATATATATGTACTAATATTACTACTGATCATTAGTATCGCACTAACAGTCATACGCAGCACTGCCCTGACAAAGCTGAGACAATGCCTGGTCATCACAGCTTACAATGTAGTCAAACCTGTAACACAGAAGGTGAGGCCAGAGGACACCGGCGTGTGGAGGGGATCAATGTAGGCATGATTATTTGGCATTGGCAATGTGCTGACCTTGTTGATGGGGGTGGCTGCCTTGCAGTGACAGGTAATTAGATGCAGGCGTTGGGTGCTGCAAGGTGAGAGGTTTGTGGAGTGTCATCAAGAGTAGGGGAGCAGGCCATGGATGGGAACAGTAGCCTTGACGTTTGGGGATCACATTTGGGGGTTATGAGGGGATAAATTGGATTGTATGCTCAGATGAGTAGGAACTGTGTGTTAGATGTGTCGGTATAAAGATACATACATGTGTTCAGTTGTAGTGGTATTTGTACTACCAGAGTTATACGATTAAAGGTACAGGGCAGCCACAGTTAGGTGTCATGACATGTGTTGTATTATTGCCATGATGGGGCTACCGGTAAATTAGCCATGCAGCGCTGTGTTGCATACATTGCAGCGGACAGAGAGGCTTCAAAGGCAGATGTATGTTACATCAGACAGGATGGCAAATGATGAAGGGGGGCATTTGTGTTTGATTTCTGTGTTCAGGGGTGAGGGCAGGAATCTTGATGATGTTTTCTGGACCTACACAGCAGGCACTAGCTATGCGATGGATATGTGTGGAAAGGGGGAGAGACGAGTCATTGACAAACAATACCTTGCAGACAAAGTAGAAGGATGGTGTATGAACCTAGACACAGACACTCTGAAGGTTGGGGAGGGTTTTGGGGCGATGATCAGATGTTCGGTCATGGCCATGCTCATTTTCAAGCAGTGGGGGTACATGCAGCCAGCAATGTCAGCAGGCAAGCTGGAATCACAATGTGGATTGTGAACCATAGTTCAGGCATGGGGAGATATATTTGGAACTCATCACCATACAGCTGCTCCTGAACGCCATGGGGTGAGCTTGCTGCACCAGGGAACTGGGTATGGTGCCAGGGGAACATAGCAGCTCCTGCATATATCCCTTTTGTACAGCAACTGTGAGCGGGTTACCAAAGGAGGTGGAGCCAAAGGAACACACACTGAGGGTGCACTGGGAGAGATATGGGTGCAGCAGGATTGTACGAAGGCCTTTGGGCCAGGTAGGGACAGGGTAGTGAGGAGACGGTTGTGGTCAACGGTAACAAGGGCATCAGAGAGAGCACGAAGGGGCCTGACTGGCTACAGGCCCTTGTATTTGGCCAGGGACACGTCAGTGGGGTGTTTGGGAGGAGGCAATTTGGTACAGTGTGTCACCACTCACCCTCCCAGAGGCATATAGCATGAGCAAGGCGAGTGGGCAGTTGTGCTTCTTGTGCTGAAAACTACTTAATGGAGGTTTTGGAAGGGCCTCCTGGGTAACGTAGTTCCACAGCACTGAAATGATTCCAAGTTGTACACGAGTGGTTCAGGTTAAATAAGGATTTATTTCCCCTCCCGGGGTTGGATATTGTTGACCATGAACAGAAGGTTATATTAACAAAGAAACCATGCTTCTGGTGTAAACAAAAATATGTAACTCAAATAAATGCTTATCCTCAGCTTTTAAGGCACAAAAGAATAAAACAGTGTTTTTCTCCCAAAATGCTCCTTTTGGCTGTTTTCTTCTTTAGCAAAATTCAGCAATATTAACAAAGGGATTGCACATTGTCTGCTATCATATACGAGCAGTCCATATACACTTCGGACTGTGGGGGTTGATAAGAATCCCACTGCATAGGATCACCTTCTCCTTCAATGTCTCTTAGAGAGGGTTCTTCTGTCTGTCGTGCAAACCTCTCTGCTTCAATCAAAGGGTTCCCTTCCCCCAACCTGCTAGAGGAGTCTGGGTGTTTGGATTCTTGTGCACACAGCTCCCGGTAACTGAAAGGATACACGCTTCCCTCTTCTGCTTGGCTATGGGAAGTTCTATGTCTGCCTTTTAAACTGCTTTCCCCCAGGAATCTCCCTTGGCTACAAAATGGTAGGTAAAACTTTTCTCTCCTTTCTGATAAAAGTTTTGTATCAGGGAAATAAGCTTTACCTTCAGGATTACTGTAATGAGCACAGCATGGCTGTCTTCTCTGGTTCCCAGAATAAACGTCTTTGCTTTTAGAGTGGTAAAAATCCCCAGTGCTTTTGGTAGTTGAGCACTGCTCTCTGTGAGCTGGAATTGTATGTCTTTCACAGCTCTCTTCCTCTGAGAAGTTTCTCCGAGTGAGGTTGGGATTCCCTTCCCTTTCCTCTTCTCCCAGCCACAAACCTTGGCTGCCCTCGGGATATCTATCCTTCTCTGCTCTTCTCGTTCCTTCAGTTTTCTCCACTCCTCCTGTGCTCCCTCCTGTGCTCCCTCTATCCTTAACTAAAGAGTTTTTATCTGTGTTTCTTTTTCCGTTGGGCCTGGCCACACCTCCCACCAGCTGTTCCCTTTTCCCTGATGAAGCAGGAGCTAGCTCAGGGGATGGGCGTTCCCTAGCACACTGTGACGTTCTTTGTTTGGGGTTTCCATGCCAACCCTCCATGCTTGTTTCAGATCTGTCAATTCTGGTTTCACTTTGCAGTGAATCCTCTGTTTCCATCGGCTCTGAACCTTGTACTTCACGACAAGTGTCATGATGAACTGCCAGACTGTGACGGATCGGGGGGGTATGAGAGGTGGGTACGTGAGGGTGCTGTGTTTGGTGCACAGCTCCAACATAACATATGTATGTTTCTCTTGTGTTTCTCATACCACAGGACATGCTTGGTGACGTTCCTGGTGCTGTGGTGCAGTGGCAGCTGTGTGTATATCATTCAATGTGCAGGACACTGTGGTAGATGGACATACAGGTAATTTGTCTGTGTGGAGAGTCATGAGCAGCACATGTCTGAGGTTATCTGTCTAATGCACATATGTTGTGGTGGACCTATCTTGCATGCTCCCCCATACACCATATTTTGATGTTGGCACACATATTCACATGTGCTCGTGCACAGTTTGTCTTATCCAGCACTGTCTCTGGGACACATCCAACAGAGCTGCTTGTGACTACAGGTCCTAGGTGTTCTGGTGGTGGCCCGCACTTACACCCTTCCCTGATATTGTAGCATCAGATGACAGCAGTGTATCATCGCATATCAAAGACCTTAATCTCCACTAATCTCCAATTGTGCACATACAGGCCGTATGTTACTCTTGGCATGCTCACCTTATCATGTGTGTGTGTGTTTGGGGGTGCCTCTGTAATGAAACTGTGGGCATGCAGTTTGCATTATCATGTGGTGGGGGGTGTCTGTACACCTGTGGAGCGGTGGTGACTGTGCTATCTCTACCTTAGTGGTGTTGACCTTCTGAACATTGTGCGCGTGTGTTGAGGGATATGGGTTTACCTATCTCTTGTGTGTTGACACACCACTGCGCAACAGCATTTATGTATCACACATATCGCCATTACTTGGACATGCATCAGCGGTGACTGGACATGGTGATATGGCGATTCTACACATTTTGTTGACATCTTCTGCTTTCACTGTGACGTGTTGTGGCCTTCGCCTGCCCCATAGACTCACAACAAGATACTTGGTGCTGACACACGGTAGGTTGCACCTTGGTTCATTTGTGTGTGGCATCAGCCTTTATATGTTCGTGTTTTGCTGTTTGTTTCATGAACCTTTCCTTTTAGGTGTCTGTGCACCAACGCTGATGGACATGGAGTGGGGTTGTTAGATGCCTGTGTGACATGGGCATGGGCATGGACATGACCATATCCATAGGACACGTTCGCCAGCGGTTCCATTGCGAACTGTCCAGAACATCAACAGTGTTCTGTGCTGTGATCATGTAATGTTTGCCTGTGTGACGTTGCATTACGTAGATATTGATGTTTGACTCCCTGCAATATGCCCTGATGTTGCATACAACATACCATGACACTGTTTCTCCTTATTCTGACACAGGGCCAAGTACACACACAGCACATCTACTACAGTGCATCTGCGGCCCACATCAACCACCTGTTGGAGGACACAACAACACCATGTAACTATCCCTGGGAGATGGTGCCATAGGATGTTTTACCTCTGCGAGTAGGACACATGCCTATGATGAACATTACTGTTCGACTGCTGCTTTGAATACACCAGGCCTGTCCAACACACCGTTGCTGCCATGCTCTGGCTTGGTGTCGTGTTGATTGTGCGAGACACACATGACCTTTCGAGTACTGTAGCACATTGAGATGTCACACTTGAATATGCATGCCCATGGATTCACAGACAGTCTTAGCGGGACATGTTGTGTTGCAGATGCCCTTTGCAGTGTGGACACTGTGTACTGGTCCCTACGTGTGCAGCATGGACTGACATAGTCACAGTATGTTCTACATCCATCTGACATTTTGTTAGTGTGTGTTGCCCATGTGTGTAACATGCATCGCAGGATATCCTCATCTGTTGCGGTCACCCGGAGCATACAGCCATGCGTTTGGCAGAGGGGCAACATTGTATAGGTACTCTTGTATATGTCGGCCTACCCTGCACTTGGACATGACACAGTTGTTACCGGCACACCACTTTAATGGCCACCAACATCTTGGATAGATGTTTGCCCTCACCAAGGGGGTTACAGTGCATCTGGGGCATCACAGTGTCATGGTTCAACGTACACGGTGCATATGCATGTGACTGAATATGTTGCTACACCAGTGCATGTGGCAGTGTGGCTTCTTTGTGGGGTACTGGCCCATCTTTGACCTTTCTTTCAGACTCCATATACAGATCATTGTGTGTGGTTACTGTACAGACATGCCGTTGTACATTGATTTACAAACATAGCATTGCATGTCTGCACAGTTGTCCTTATCCCCTGATATTCCGCCACTCACATTGGCCGATTACATTTGCATTGTGGCTGTGTAATTGTCCGTTTTTATTCCTTCATTTGTGCATCCCAGGTACCGTGATCTCTGTCTATGGTTCATGCATCCACGCCACCCATTGCAGAGGAACCTCTGCATGGTGCTATCCCTGCATGTTTGTGAGGTTCCTTTTTTGGTGTTCTCTGGGATAATGTGCCTCTTGTACCTGTTCCCATATCCTCATTTTGCAATTCGCCTTTGTTTTGGGTTACATTAGTGATGTTTTGATTGCTATATCAGGCATTTTGGCCCAGCTGTAACATATCTATCTCTATCTGTGTGTACACTTGCTTACATTTTGCTAGGTATGATTTTTAAGGTATTTGCCTCCTGTATTGTCAGGCACATATGTTTTGGGGGACAATTCATGATTGATGTGTGTTGGGCCCTCATCATGCACCGCCTAGTGTCTACATGCACACATATGTGACTAGGCCATTTGGGCCTTGCAGCAGCATGTGGGGGGTGGGGGGGGGGGCTACTGCATAGTGAACACCATGCAGCTACAGCAGATTATCTCTCCTGCCCATCATCTTTAGATGGCACAGTGACTTTTGTGTGACATGTGGATGGCTGCCATGCTCAATTTGGTTTCTGTTTGTTCACTGTAAACCAACTACCTTGCTATGATGACAGGCACAATGTACGATATGTCTCATGATTACCCACAATAAAAATGAGTGTTTCACGCACATTTTTCTCTGCTGCTGCTTTACCACACTGACACATGTATTTAGTGATATCCAGGTGACGTACATGGCCCACCTGTGCTCACATCCTTGTACGGTGGCAGCTGTCTATGTGGCAGCCGTCTGCCACATCACAGGGTGCTAAGGGTTTCCATTCCGACATTCCCATTGGGGGACATATTTGCTTTGCACTTGCTGTGGTTGTTTGGGATAGTGGTTGTGTACATGTGTTAGAGCACCATAGGTTGCATGTTCAATTCCCACATGTTCCATTTTCTTTCCTGTTTTTTTACTAACCTGACCATGAACTCTGTTAAGATTGGTCACTTCTCCACACTCCCTTCCATCTCTTCCCTGTACACCACAGTGTGCCCTCGATGCAGCCTATCCATCGCATATTAGCTATTACATATGGCTCTTTCTTTGTACTCTCCATGTTGGCTTGGGGGATTGGCATTGCTGTTGCTGATCTGATCTGGGCCATGTCTGTTTGTAGGTTCAGCTCTCACATGCTTCTTTTCTGTTCTGTTCTCCATTTTGCCCTGCTCCACAGAGCATCCCCTGCCTCCCTTTGGGTTTGGGTTCTTTGCTCTTTTGCATGCTGTATCCACTGCAGAACATTTCATTGTGTATGTGCATGTGTTTATATGTGTCTGTCGTCCCAATTAATGACTGTGATATGAGCTGTCCACACCTGTTCTGCATTTGCAGTGCATCTTCATTACTGTTGGGGTTGCCCTATCCTGGCAGACAGCTGGCTTTTGGTGTGGTGCCCTACAGTGTTCTTGTATGCAGCCTTTGCTGTGGTAACCCTGTTGGTGTTGTGGCCTACCGGTTTGTGCATTGACATTTGTGCTAGTGGTAATGGGTTTGATTCCTCTCTGTTCTAATCATATTTATGCCTCTCTTACACAATTACTTTGCATTCCTGTAACAGTCCTATCTGTGAGGATCTGTGCTGCTGGCACATTATACCTTCGTCACAGTTGCCGACCATCCTTCTGTCCATCTATCTGTGTCTGCCAGCTGTGTGCCGTCCTGCCCTAATGTGAAGGCTGCTACCCCATGTCCTGCACTGGCACCCTCTTCTGCATCGCAGCTCTTCATGTTTGCCTTTCCTGTGTCTACTCTGCATGGCACTGCTGGTCCTCTGTCCTCCTGTCATTGCACTTATCCTGCCACCTCTGGCTCCTCTGTTAGACAGGTATTCCCATCCTCTGCCACACACTGTGATTGTTGCACTTTACAGTACCATCACCCTGTACATCAGTACAGCTGCCCCCGATATATTTGTCAACTTTACCAGCTGCCACATGGGCTGCATGCAGATTTGGCAGCTACATCACCTTAGACATCTACTTCCTTACATCACTTCTTCATTGTCTTGCGTTGCTGCTCTATACTGTGTTAGGGTTACATCTGAGTTTGACCCATACATTTCATGCTTGTGAGGTTGGTGCACCTTACTGCCCCTGGCCAACATTTCTTTAGTCACCTTTACATCCTTGGGGCATCTTTAGCACCACCTTAGGTACTTCCAGCTTATGCGGCACCTTCTATGATGCCTTGAGGGGTACCACCCATTTGTGGTGCCCTCTGGGGCACATTCTGATCCACCTTGGTTGACATAGCACTTTATGCTGCGCCCTAAAAGGTGCTTTGGATTACGGCACTGGGATGTGGCTTGTTTTGGATGACAGTACAGATTGTTGGGATGGGTCTGACTGTTACAGGCAGGAAAAGGAATTGCCTCGGACAGTCTCATTACATATCTCCACTGAGGGATCAAACTCATGACCGCTGTATCAGCAGTCATTGTATTGACCAGTGTGCTACACCTCTAGTTTTTTGATCACAGCTCAGCATGCGAACCTAAGGTTACTGTGCGCTGACATCCCATGGGCGCGTCTATCGAGCGATGATGGCCAGGGCGCTCTCTGTCGCACGGTAACCCACCATTGCTACCTTAAGGCCGGAACGCCCACTACCATATATGGCATTCGTCACAGTAATGCTGCAACTAGCGCCGATAACATTAGGACCGTTTAGTAAACATACACCTAAGCCTCCCATTATGAGCAAGGAGAATGTATGGGAAGGCTTAGATGGGGGCGTGAAGGCGCGGTGGGGAGGCAGAGTTAGGGTGGGCAGTAGGCGGACCGGGGCCCCGGACTTCAGATACATCTGGAGCCGGCAGACTGGTCGGGGGGCTTATTCCACCTCAGAGGTGGATATTAGTCCTCCTAGACATTGGGGGATGGGAGGCCCGGCTGGGATCAAATGGTGAGGGGTGCAGGAGATTCCCCGCAGTCCGATCTGGCCATGGGAGGCAGATCGGGGGTCAGGCTGCAGGGAAAGGAGAAAGTAGTTAGCAGCTGGGGATCGTGGCTCCTGAAAGGAGCCTGACTGGGTTAGCTGAGTAAGGGCCTGTACGTACAGGTCATTGGGAATTGGGTTCCAGCCTGCACGTAGAGGCCTAGACGCGATTCTGATCCCGCATGGACTAGACGTGCCCCACAGGATCAGAATCGCGTCTACCTCTGTGCGTCTGGTTCCAAACGGTGGCACAGAGGCCGGGACCCACAGTACAGAATGTGCCTCTATTCCCAGAATAATAACTTGTTAATCTTACCTCCACTATCAAACGCACAGTTTGAGATGACTCGGCAAACTGCCTTCTATTATCTGGCCCTCTCACTATGAAATGCAATTCTGCGATATACTAGGAAGGAATACGCTTTCTCAAGATTCAAAAAAGCTGTGAAAATGTAGGGCCCGATATTGTGTTGTGCCAGCTATGCACTTCTACGGCGCATTATCGTGTGCGCCAATCCTTAATCCTGGATATTCAGTACCAGGGTCATATGCAGCCCTGGCATTGAATATCTGACTTTGTTGCACAGCCTCCCAGCCACAGTAGCTAACTGGGCAGCAGCAATATTACATGCTACCCGGTTAGCTTCTTTGCCTATTTTTTAGCCGCAGGTCCCTAACCAGGCAGCATGCAATATTGTCACTGCCTAGTAATTGACTATTGTCACCTCCTCTCCTCCCCAGAATTCCCCCAACATGCCCCGATGTTAAACGGTTAGAATAGGGGCATGTTGGGGAGAAGATTGGGGATTTTCAGTGGCACTAACTATGTTAGTGCCATTAAATATCCTGGTTAGAGGCATTTACATGGTTTACAGGTTAACCATGTGAATGCCTTTCAAATATCGAGCCCTAACTTTTTTTAAAAGATCTTTTACCAGGGATGAGGTGGCTTGATATGGCAGAGCATTTAGCTGTTTATTTTTCTGTTCTTTTATTCTCTTTATTTTATTTTATATTTTTTTTCTGTATACTGTTTTGCATATTTTTATATCTTATTTTAGTATATTTTAGCTTTCTCTTTTTTTTATCTTATATATTAATTGTATTGTAAATCGCTTTGGTAGACTGTATATAATTATATACCAAATAAATATAAACAAATGGTAAACTAAACAAAAGGAAAATTCTTGACTTGCAAACCACCTTGCATCCTTATATTCTTCAAAGGGGAGATGATGATCGATTTTAGAGTAGAGGTTTTGGATTTTCTTGAGGGCTTTTTTTTTTGTGAAGCAGCTTATTTATGGCTAATTTATGCCAAGGATTCTCAATCCATTCCTTGGACACCCCAAGCTGGTCTGCTTTTCAGGATATCCACAATAAATATGTAGGAGACAAATTTGCATACAATGGAGGCCGTGCATGCAAATCTATTTCATGCATATTCATTGAAGATATCCTGAAAACTCAATGTCTAGGAGTATCCCAATGAATGGGTTGACAATAATGAACTTTGGTTGAAGTGAAACTCTTCTACAACAACATATCCATAACATTTTAATAGGAGGATTGAGAACCTCTGATCTAATTTTCATGTTTGATGCAAACTAATTAGTAACCAAATCCATATTCATGCTCTCCTTTCCCTCATTATGCCCAAACATTCTTTCCTCCCACTTACAATGACAATGGGGAACTTAAACTGGGGAATTAGTAGGCAAAGAGCTAAGTGCCTTGTTTACTAGAATGTGATAATGCTCAGCGTGTTCTAATTGCATTGTGCTGTTACTTTGTAGCAGTGGAGTAAAAACTCCACACTAATTGCTTAGCATGCAATAGGGTAGCGACTGGGTGGGTTACTAGTCGAGTGTGGGTGTTGACGGCACATTACGGTTAGCATGAGTACCATTGGGGCATGCTAACCGCGAATGTTGCCTTTACCATGGGTGCACCTACTGCCTCAATGGGTGGCAGTCAGTGCCTCCACGTTAAATGCATTTGCAATTTAGCATATTGAGGTGTGTCTCCCTATGGTAACTGGGATTAGCATGGGTCTACCTCAACTCCTGTGCTAACATTTGGGGCTTAATGCATGCTACAGTAGTGCATTTTAGTAAATATGCCCCTAAATACACTGAAAAATCACTTAGTACCTCTGATTCAGAAATTATAAATAGACTTGAATAATGAGATACCCAACATGTGGATATCCATGATTTGAGTGAAGCACACAAAGCTGCAACTTGTGACGTTATTGATGAAGCCGCTCCTTCCCATTGTCCCAGTTGTACTGGGGTCCACTGCTCTTTTCTTTCCATACATCGATCTGATTGATTTAGGGTCTTCTGTTCACTGTCTTTGCCTCTATATCAGAGTCCAAGAGTAGTGGCTGATTGAAACCTGCTCTGAAATGAAGAAAGGCTGAATTCCTGAGGGAATGACCAGAAGCAATCATTTGTTCAGGAATTTTAATGTGTGCTAGAAGCAAAAAAACTCTGATCCATATTCATGGATACAATTCCCAGCTTCCTGCGTTTATCGGATTATGCTCCACCCATCCTTTAGCTTGAAGGGTGTTTGGATTTTGTTTTTGTTTTGCTTCTTAAATTAAGCCAATCTTTACTGGTAGTATTATTGGTAGTATTCTTGCTCTAAATCTAAGGTTGGTGTCTTTTGTCTAGAGGGCACATATTTGGGAGTGCTGGTGAAATAAAAGGCATCTTATCCCTTGGAGTGCAGAAGACTATAAAAGCACAATTGCCAGAACGAAAGAAAATTGAGGCTGATTGCCATGGCAACAAAAGAGTTACACTGATAAAATAGAGGCACATAAAATCCTTGGATGCTACATTAAAGACTAGGCAATCAAAAGTAAACAAGAAGGACCAGGAAACAGCATGTATTTCCATGCAAACACCAAGAGATACAGATTTACCCACAGAGAAATCTCTCCCGAGTTCGATTTCCTTGAATAGCTATTCATTTTATTTTTTATTTATTTGTAAATCTATTTATAAATCTTGTGTTTGCTTTATACTGACAGAATACAAGGCTACTCTTGACCAGAAAGCCATAATAGCAGAGAAATATTTCAGGCTGGCCCGATGGCTCAGTGATGGTGCTTGGCATTGCCATGTAAATGGATGTGGCTTCAGTGCTTGGCTCAAGTCTTCTAGTCTACAGATCAACCAGGGTTGAGGATATTGCACATTCACACATCCCAGCACAAAAAAAAAAAATGTAAGACACAGTGGAAAGAAAATATGTGCATTTGTGTTCACACTTTTGGATTTGTAATTTATATATTATTTTTGTTACTTCAATTGGTATTTTTTGTAAATTGCTTAGTTTTATATGCAGTATATCAAGTTCAATAAACCATAAACTATAACTTTTTAAAAATGTTGTGATTTAACATGATATTGTACATTAAGGCAATTTGTGCATGTTAAAAAGTTCTGTGCATTTAACATTTTTTTATTGAAACAGTTCCGAAAATCAGGAAAAGGGTCAGAAAATAACCCAAAACAAACCAGAATTTTTTTCTGTGCATATCCCTAGTGGCAAGGCATAAGGGCCATAATTGCAGCGTTCTAGAAGGAGCCTCGATTCATGGTTCCCAGTGGAGGACTGTCAATTGGAACCAAGCATCAGGGTTGTTAGCTGCTGATAAAACGCCACATAGTTGTGAACAAAGGCATATTGCGCTGTTGCCCAAAAGAGGTCAATTCTAACAAGAAGCCCAAAGAAGTTGTAAAAAGCTAATGGATAAAGAAAAAGAGAACAAAGTACTTTCAAAAAATTATGGGAAAATAATATTAGTATTATTTGTAGTGGTAAAAAAAATAAATACATATATTTATTCTTCCATTATTTTTCTCATACATATGTCATAGCAGTAGAGGTAGACATTTTTAAATAATTTTAACATGTTTTCCATGTACCCCTTTCTACTACCACAAATGTAATAAATTAGGATGTTATCATAATGAACTGTCAAAAACTCAAACAGGCGTCACCCTGATCCATGTAAAATTATCACACTGAAAAGACTGAATTTACAAGTGGATGCGCTTGCTACATAGAAGATGCAAAGCGGGGGGAGGGTCATGTTGGGGTGTGGATAGGAAGTAGCCTGTGTGGATCAAAAATCTACAGATTTGTTTCCCATTTTTTTATCGGGAATGGACATGCATGACCAAAATTTTACTTTTGAATTTAGCCCGCTCCCTGACACATTTAGGTTTTACAAACATGCTCAATTTGGCCAGTCCTTTTACAGGAGGGATGAAGAGAGTTACCCTCCTTAATTCTCCCTTGTTATTTTCCCCTCAAAAGTTAAATTAGATCGATATGATGGTATGATTGTTAATTGGCAGCATTTATAGGTGTAGACTTGCAAAGTAGCCACCCTGCACGTGTAAGTTCTAAAATTCGGCACTTACATGTGCATGGTAGCCATGTTTACCCCTTTGATATTTCCTACATGCACCTTTGCAAAATTGCTACTCTTACTCCACATATCAACACTTACAGTGCCCTCCTGCACCTCCTTATTCTGTATTTTAGAAAAGATTCCACATTTATTAGATCCTTTTCTAAAATACCTCCAGGAATCTGAAGGTCACAACTTTAACAGCTTAATTTGCATCTCCTTGTCTTTTCTAGATTGTGCCTTCCCATCATAAGAACATAAGATATGCCATACTGGGTCAGACCAAGGTCCATCAAGCCCAGTGTCCTGTTTCCAACAGTGGCCAATCTAGGTCATAAGTACCTAGCAGTTTCCCCAAAAGACACAGGTTCCACAATGCTTGTATTGAGTCAAGCAGTGATATCCCAGGTCCCTTTTAATAATGGTTTATGGACTTTTCCTCCAGGAACTTGTCCAAACCTTTTTTAAACCCAGGTGCACTAACGGCTTTTAATACATCCTCCGGTAACAAATTCCAGAGTTTGATTACACGTTGAGTGAAAAAATATTTTCTCTTATTAGTCTTAAATAGTTTACCCTATAGCTTCATTGCATGTCCCCTAGTCTTTCTATATTCTGATAACATAAATATAATCAATCTACTTTTACCCATTCCAGTCCATTCATTAATTTATAGATCTCTATCATATCTCCCCTCAGCTGCCTCTTTTCCAGGTTGAAGAGCCCTAACCTTTTTAGCGTCTCTTCATAGGGGTATCTTCCATCCCCTTTACCATTTTGGTGACTCTTCTTTGTACCTTTTATAATAATGCTATATCCTTTTTAAGATATGGCGACCGGAATTGCACACAATATTCAAGGTGTGATCGCACCATAGAACGATACAGAGGCATTATAATATCCTTTATTTTATTTTCAATTCCTTTCCTTATGATACCTAGCATTCTATTTGCTCTCTTCGCCGCCACTACACACTGTGCGGAGGGTTTTAACGTATTATCCATGATGACGCCTAAATCTTTTTCTTGAGTGGTGGTTCCTACTGTGGAACCTTGCATCGTGTAACCATAGTTTGGGTTGTTCTTTCCTAGGTGCATAACTTTGCACTTGTTCACATTAAATTTCATCTGCCATTTGGATGCCCAGTCTTCCAATATATCAAGATCCTCTTGCAATTTTCCACAATCCTCATGGGTTTTAACAACTTTAAATAGTTTTGTGTCATCTGCAAATTTAATAACCTCACTTGTTATTCCCATTTCGAGTTCATTTATGAATATGCTAAAAAGCAGCGGACCCAGCACAGATCCCTGGGGTACTCCACTATTCAACTTTCTCCATTGGGAAAATTGGCCAATAAGCCCTACCCTCTGCTTTCTATCTTTTAAACAGTTCCTGATACCCAATAGTACACTGCCTCCTATCCCATGACTTTTTAGTTTTGCCAAAAGTCTCTGATAAGGGACCTTGTCAAAGGCTTCCTGAAAGTCCAGATATACTATATCAACCAACTCACCTTTGTCTACCTGTTTATTCACACCTTCAAAAAAACATAACAGATTAGTAAGACAAGATCTTCTTTGTCTAAAGCCATGTTGGCTGTCTCCCATTAAGCCATGACTATCTACATGCTCAGCAATTTTGTTCTTTATGATGGTTTCTACCATTTTTCCTGCTACTGATGTCAGGCTCACCGGTCTGTAGTTTCCTGGATCACCCCTGGAATCCTTTTTAAAAATTGGTATTACATTGGCGATCCTCCAATCTTCAGATTTTAATGATAGTTCAAAGATTGCTAATAGTAGGTTTGCAATCTCATATTTCAGTTATTTGAACACCCTTGGATGTATACCTTCCGGTCCAGGTGATTTGCTACTCTTCAGTTTTTTTTCTATGTAGGATGATCCAGTCCTGCTTTTGCTCAAATGCATGCATGGATTAGTAATATGCAGGCTGATATTTGAAGGGGTTTATCTCTTCAGCAGGATCTGTTGACTGGCTTAAATTCTGCTGAGCGTAATATTCCGTGGCATAAACTGGACAGTGCCACTGAATATCCCTTCTGATTGCCGTAGCACTGTCTGGATAGCACTGGGGCAATCATGAGCAGAGCTAGGATGATCCTGTTGCCTATCTGGTTAGCAGCAATATTCAGTCTCTAAACAGATTGGCAAAGCATATAAAGGGGTCGATGCAGAAGACTAACGTGGCCTTTATGTGCAGATAATACAAACTTTGGGTATGATTACCACCACAGCCATATGAGGAAAAGAGACAGATGTGCACATAAACAGCAAAGGAAAAGCTAGAATTTAAATTATAGGCAAATAAGCTGCACATATTAAAATGGCATGCTAATATTGTTGGTGCTGATGCAGAGAAATGAGTAGAGGATTTTGCAACCAGCCTTAATGTCAATATTTCTATGCCTAGTCTTAAGGTGGCTTAAACATCTAGCACATGCCCCAACAGTATTTTGATGGCATTGAGGCTTTCCCTGATGCCTAGATCCAGGCATTGGTGAAAGCCCCCAAAGGGCCTAGTGCCACCAACAGAAAGCAAATCCCCGATGGCCCAGAAGCCCTGATCCCCTATCTGCCTAGCTAAAAATAATCCTGGTGGCTTGGTGGCTTTGAATCTCCTACCCCCTCTCCAACCCAGTACTTTTACAAAGAAGCAGGGGCACTGCCATCTTGAAAAATGGCAGAACCTGGCCCTGTGCTGTGCATTCTGGGATGTTCCAGTCATGGTCAGACTGCCATATAAGGCATTTTCTTTATATGGCAATCTGACCCCGCCCAGTGCATCCCAGGATGCTCCGGGCAGGGGTGAGGCATCGCCATTTATCAGAATGGTAGTGCAGGAGTGGGAGCTCATGAGCAGCACTCTTGTTCTTTTGTAAAGGTACCGGGAGGAGGGTTCAGGGCTGCTGGGTCACCAAAGTTATTTTTAGTTGGGCAGGTGGGGGTATCAGGGCCACTTGGCCACCAGGGATTTGCTTTCTCTTAGGGGCCCTGGTCCCCTGACAGTATTTTGATGGCATCAGGATCTTTCCCTGATGCCTGGATCATCTCAGGGGACGTTTGACACATTTGCAAATTAGCCATATGGGAGAGCATGCCAAATTTGCGCCAACTTCTGTGCACATGTGTTTGGCTTGCTCTCCCAGTTTAATGCTGCCATTTGCGCCACAGTTTAATGTATGACTAATTTGCATATGCACCCCTTTCTGTATGCTATTTCATAAGTCATGTGCTATCGGTGCACTGCAAAGAGGCGTTCAAAACAGATAGCATGCGACTTCAGAGCCGACTTTCTGCATCGGCCTGAAAGTTAGGACATGTCAATGGCTGTTCTAACTTTATGTGGATCTTGCTATCTGGTTAGCAGCTGAATATCTCTGCTAATCGGATCACAATTCTAGTTGCCAAAGAAACTAGATATTTAGTGCTGGATATTTGATAGACCCTGTCGCTGACTAACCAGCTTCAGTGGCGGCGGTCAGTTTCTCTAAAAATGCTGGCCGCCCCATTGAATATTGACTCAATAGTGTTTCTTAAGAAAATCAGACCTACCGTTCCATGCATACAATATGACATAACCAGGAAGTGATTAGCCTCAGATGAAAAAATCAAGACAGCTGAAAATAGATGCATACATGTCCAATCATAACTGTAAGGAAGGTTTAGGCTTCCTTTCCATGAGGTTTTCATTATTGGTATAAACTGTTGTTCCCCTAATGAGTACAAGCTAGAAGAAATAAAATATTTTGGGACAGAGCCAGAGCAGAGTGAGGACAGAGCCAACCAATAATTTTAGGCTTTCATTCTGAAATCCCCAAACATCATTTATAGTATGACCTTTGTAGAAGATGCAATACTGGTGTAAAATCCCTGGGCACTAATAAATCTATGGAGCTGGCAAAGGGAAGCTCTGTGGAGATTCCCTTTAAAAATGTGTTCTGCAGGCCTGTGGGGTTTAAAAATAGTTCCATGAAGCTATACATTTTATTGGTTTTAGGCCGATTTATGCTGAGGCATAGCTCCTACTGTCAAGAGTTCAGGTAGATGAGCAAATTGCGTCTGTTTATATGTATGTTTGTGCATGAGAAAGCGCGCACAAACAAACTTGCGTATGCTAGACCCTGATCTGACTACAGCTCCTGAAAAACACGGCGTTTCATACTCAAATACCCATGTAGAGAACTGCATCGATACAGTAAAACATCACTTGAAAAGGTACCAGTATAGCACTATTTATCTACCATTTTCATTTCATCCTTGGAACGGGTATGGTGGGGTATACTGTTTAAAGCCAATTAGTTTTGCACAATTGTTTGTGACAGCAAACATATGCAGAAAAGTGAGATGAGAAGTAACAGACATCCTACTTGGCATCTCAAAGAGTTAGAACGTTGACCTTTTATATGACCAATCACTATAAAAGTTGAAATAATTTGTAATGCCAATGTTTCATTCCCAGATAAAAGTGTGTCAATTGGTACTTGAAAAATAATATAGCCCTTATCTATTAAGATGTGCCAAAGTTTTGCAGTTATTCTGCTTTAATAACCAAAATTGATGCACAGTAACTGCAATACCTTTGCATTGTTGGGGGTGTTACCAGCATTTTTGTGAGGCTTGACATGCCAGGGGAAACATGCTACTGTACGTATTTGGATCATTTTATAACAGGGCGCATAGGTTAATAAGGCAGGAGGGCACCTATTTTTATCTTGTTTTATAAAAGCACAAAGAGAGTCATTTTAAAAGGTTTAGTCATGATTCTTCTGAAAACTGGACTACACTGAAATAGAAATGTATAAGTTCCTTACCTTAAGTTAACTCCCTTTGAAACAGATTAGGAAAAGTTGACCTTCTGTAGAAGATGGATTAATAAGCGCGCACATCTTTGAAGCATAGCTAATATTTATGACAAGCTGTTTTACTGCATTATTTATTAAACCAGAGATGTTTTTCTTGTGGAGATAAAGTTCATTGAGATGGGTTATCTCAACCCAAATATGTTTTATTAGCAGTTGTCAGCAGCAAAGCAGCAGATGAAGAAAATAACTGAAATGGAAGCAGGCCAGCATGAGCACAAGGATGGTACAATTGATGGCTGAACCTCGACATTAATTAAGACAATGTAGCTGATGGATGTCAAGATCTCTTAGCAACATATTCTCAGAGGATATGTGTGACTGGTGAATTATATAACCATTGAGAGTCTGATAATCCTGCGTAGATTTAAGGACTTTCTCCTCAGAATGAACTTGAAAATAAGGTAGACTTACCTTATAGCTCTATATCAAGAGGGTCAAGTTGAGCCATTTCCTGGTTTTATGCTTATTGCAGGCTTGGAGATGTTCTGTATTTCTGAAAGAAATCATCCAATAAATAAGAACAACATCTTCATGATTGTAATTGGTGAAAACCAGGATTGGGTTAGACCATCCCTCTTGATGGAGAGCTGTTGTGAACATTCTTATTGTTTTCAGAAGCTTCATGATTAGTTAAGATTTTTGGCTCAGTTTCCAATTTCTCAGTCAGTTTTGACTTACTGTTGCTGGAACCCAGGTGAGTCTGGCTCAAAACAGCTCTCCTGATTGCTGCCTGACTAAACAGAATGGAGGAGTAATCTAGTGGTTAGAGCAGAGGCCTAGTGATCAAAGAGACCCACATTTAAATCCCACAGGTACCTCTTGTGCCCTCTATTGCCACAGCTCAACAATTAACATGTGTTAAGTGCAACTAACTGTTGTGGGTGTGACCAGCATGTTCCTGGCAGTTACCACAGGGGCACATACGTAATGCATGGTGCAGTTACCATGATCCCCCATGCTAACAGCAATGCGCTCTCCAGGCCCACTCTTTGCCCCTAACCCGCCCATTCCCCATGCCAACATGTGATTTATGGTTAGTGTGCGATCCAGCACTCGGTAACTGTCACGTCCTCACATTAACAGATCCTGTGAGTCCCAGCACACAGTTCCTGTGCACCAAAATATGCGCTAACCACTTAGTACACTTTAGTTAAAGGGCCACTTAGATTGTAAGCCCTCCAGGGACAGAGAAATACTTTCTGTACCTGACTAGAACTCATCTACTGGAAAGGCTTAATCCAAATACTAACTAAATAAATAATCAAGGCTGATAAGGATGTATGATATTGTTGAAGGTTATATGCATGAGTTCTTGCTGAGAGACAACTTCCTCAGCTCTTGTCCATCTTAACATAGACATTTGCTAACCTGATTTACTAAAGCTTTTTTCATTGTTCTGTATCTGTAGGGAAAAGGCTTAGAGGGGGATTTTAGAAAGGACATCCAAGTGCAATCTGAGACATCTAAGTCAGAACATCTGGAAAAAGCAGGCACATCTAGGTACAGACATGAATTCCTAAATGTGGAAGTGACCAGTAGGGATGTCTTTGGGGACATCTACATAGGCATGCCCAGAATAGTATTTCAGTACTTGGGCTTTTGGGACTAGCCTACTGGTTAGAGTATTGGGATAGAAACAGGGCAGCCAGGGTTCAAATCTCACTGCTGCTATAGTTGATATTGTGGTCAGTACTGAGGTTGACAGAGTGCTTTCTTCTCTACACCCTCTGCATATTTTTCATCCAAAACAAGCACTTTTCAAGCACCTGAAGCAGGTGTAAAATTAGATGTGACGCCAGACATCCATGATGATTCTGAGATCGGGGGGGGGGGGGGGGGGCATCCAGGTTCCTGGAAATGCCCCAGTCATGCCACCACCATACCCCGATTCAGACTTGGATGTCCCCAGAACCACCTTCTAAAATGTCTCTGGATTGTTGCTTGATGTAAACTGATTAAATCTATACATTTAAAAAAAAATTAAAAAAATAAAATATCTCTGGAGATGTCTTTATGTCCATTTTGAACGTTCAAAGCACTTATAGGGCTTCCACAATGATCCCTATAACGAAGTGCTCAATTGAAAATTAATGCTAGTATTGCCCTATAGGTACAGACTGAAGTGTTTAGTAGAAGTCTATTATTCTAATAGGCACCTATTGAAGCAAAGTGCTTAATATTGCTCATTAGCTATCTGTTGAAGGACAGTGTGTCTCATGATAAATACCAGACACTATTAAGGAAATTGTCCCAAAATGAAAATTAAAAAACAAAACAAAACAAATAAAGATACGAATGGCAACGGAAACCTACAAAAGCACATTTTTTCCCTGCGCATTCCTAAAAAACTGAATGTGTGTTCACGAATGCACATTTCTAGTGGTTACATGACAAAAGTTATAACCTGTTTGTTTAGATTTCCCTCTGCTGAACAGACTTTTAGAGACACTGGCTGAGATTTTGTTATGCTGAAAAGAAGTCACGGATTTGCTGTTTGACTATAAGAGCTGTTCTGCCATAATGTGCAGATCTTATTCAAAAGATGAGACCACACCTCTAGCCTCTGTATCGTTAATACATAATATACCAATTCCTTGTATATCTCAGGGCCCAAACACATACTAATGTTCTCTGAAAATGCATAAACTGGATAGCTAATTTATAAATGTTTTAAAATAAGGTACTGCACTGCTCATGGTAAAGATGATTTATACGATAGTATATATCCTGATAAATTTCCCAGGAAAAAATAATAATGCAAACAAATAATAGAGGGAAGTGCCCAGCTTTGGTAGTTGTCTCATTTTTAAGGAGCTTTGCATATGAATTTCTGAAGTTGGCTTTATATAACTGGTAGTAGGTCAGATGTAGTGGAGTAAAATTAATCTGATCCCCTTAAAGTTGAAAGGTATATCACCAGCAAATGGCTTTGCTAATTCTTCCAGCTTCCTGGGGCTTTTAAGGGACAACTGGGGTGTTGGCAAGGCATTTCTGGGGATCTGAGGACTAGGAGCCCAAGCTGAGTGGATACAGAGATGATCTGTGAGTACTTGAATTTAAATGTAAGACTCTCCTTGCCTGAATTATTGGGTAACTAAACCCAAGAATAGATTATGAACTCCTGACATCTTGTACCTGAAAAGTAATATAGTAACATAGTAACATAATAAATGACGGCAGATAAAGACCAGTATGGTCCATCTAGTCTGCCCAGTATGATGGCAAGAGTAGGTGCACCTGCCGCTCCGTGTAGGCCACCCCTCCCCATGTCTCTGCTCAGGGGATGAACCCACCACTCCATGGAGGACACCCCTATTTGTTGAGAAATTAGATGGTTCAGTTTATTTGGATTTTATCCTGTTGCTGTATAGGGATCCACTGTGTCTGTCCCATGATATTTTGAATTCCGTCACCATGTTTGCCTCCACCACTTCCATTGGGAGGGCGTTCCAAGCATCCACCACCCTTTCTGTGAAAAAGTATTTCCTGACATTGCCTTTCAATTTACCACCTTGCAGCTTCCTGTTATGCCCTTTAGTTTTACAGCTTCCCCTTTTTTGGAAGAGGTTTGTTTTTTCATTATTTCCCTTTAAGTATTTAAAGGTCTGAATCATATCTCCCCTGCCCCTCCTCTCTTCCAAAGTGTACATGTTGTCACCACTCACCCTCCCAGAGGCATATAGCATGAGCAAGGCGAGTGGGCAGTTGTGCTTCTTGTGCTTAAAACTACTTAATAGAGGTTTTGGAAGGGCCTCCTGGGTAACGTAGTTCCACAGCACTGAAATGATTCCAAGTTGTACACGAGTGGTTCAGGTTAAATAAGGATTTATTTCCCCTCCCGGGGTTGGATATTGTTGACCATGAACAGAAGGTTATATTAACAAAGAAACCATGCTTCTGGTGTGAACAAAAATATGTAACTCAGATAAATGCTTATTCTCAGCTTTTAAGGCACAAAAGAATAAAACAGTGTTTCTCTCCAAAATGCTCCTTTTGGCTGTTTTCTTCTTTAGCAAAATTCAGCAATATTAACAAAGGGATTGCACATTGTCTGCTATCATATACGAGCAGTCCATATACACTTCAGACACTGGGGGTTGATAAGAATCCCACTGCATAGGATCACCTTCTCCTTCAATGTCTCTTAGAGAGGGTTCTTCTGTCTGCCGTGCAAACCTCTCTGCTTCAATCAAAGGGTTCCCTTCCCCCAACCTGCTAGAGGAGTCTGGGTGTTTAGATTCTTGTGCACACAGCTCCCGGTAACTGAAAGGATACACGCTTCCCTCTTCTGCTTGGCTATGGGAAGTTCTGTGTCTGCCTTTTAAACTGCTTTCCCCCAGGAATCTCCCTTGGCTACAAAATGGTAGGTAAAACTTTTCTCTCCTTTCTGATAAAAGCTTTGTATCAGGGAAATAAGCTTTACCTTCAGGATGACTGTAATGAGCACAGCGTGGCTGTCTTCTCTGGCTCCCAGAATAAACGTCTTTGCTTTTAGAGTGGTAAAAATCCCCAGTGCTTTTGGTAGTTGAGCACTGCTCTCTGTGAGCTGGAATTGTATGTCTTTCACAGCTCTCTTCCCCTGAGAAGTTTCTCCGAGTGAGGTTGGGATTCCCTTCCCTTTCCTCTTCTCCCAGCCACAAACCTTGGCTGCCCTCGGGATATCTATCCTTCTCTGCTCTCCTCGTTCCTTCAGTTTTCTCCAATCCTCCTGTGCTCCCTCCTGTGTTCTCTCTATCCTTAACTAAAGAGTTTTTATCTGTGTTTCTTTTTCCGTTGGGCCTGGCCACACCTCCCACCAGCTGTTCCCTCTTCCCTGATGAAGCAGGAGCTAGCTCAGGGGATGGGCGTTCCCTAGCACACTGTGACGTCTTTTGTTTGGGGTTTCCATGCCAACCCTCCATGCTTGTTTCAGATCTGTCAATTCTGGTTTCACTTTGCAGTGAATCCTCTGTTTCCATCGGCTCTGAACCTTGTACTTCACGACAATGTTTAGGTCTTCAAGTCTCTTCTCATAAGGCTTCTGACGCAGGCTCCAAATCATTTTGGTCGCCTTCCTCTGAACAGTTTCCATTCTTTTTACATCCTTTGCAAGGTATGGTATCCAAAATTGAACACAGTATTCCAAGTGAGGCCTCACCAGTGACTTGTACAGTGGCATAAGTACCTCTTCCTTTCTGCTGGTAATTCCTCTTTGTATGCAGCCCAACATCCTCCTGGCTTTTGCCACCGCCTTGTCACACTGTTTTGCCACCTTGAGATCTTCAGAAATAATCACACCAAGGTCTTTCTCCTGATCCGTGCACAACAACCTCTTGCCCCCTATCGCATACATTTCCCTTGGATTTCTGCTACCCAAGTGCATGACTCTGCACTTCTTTGCATTAAATCTTAATTGCCAAGCATTAGACCATTCTTCAAGCTTTTGTAGATCTTTCCTCACATTAACCACTCCCTCGGGGGAGTCCGCTCTGTTGCAAATTTGTGTGTCATCTGCAAAAAGACAGACTTTTCCATTCAGTCCTTCAGCAATATCACTCACAAATACATTAACAGTGCCGGGCCCAGGACCGACCCCTGGGGCACCCCGCTAATCACCTTCCATTCATCTGAGTGAGCTCCATTTACCATCACCTTCTGTCGTCTGTCAGTCAATGAATTTCTGATCCAATTTACCATCTTGGGATCCGTTCCCAAGCTACTGAGTTTATTGATAAGCCTCCTATGAGGAACAGTATCAAAGGCTTTGCTGAAATCCAGGTAGACGACCGGGGTGACCAGCACCGTCGGCCTCTCCGTACCCCCTCCTATTGGCTGTACTCTCTTGCCCTGACTGTAGCATTACCCCTGTTGTTTGTTCTGAGCACCTCTTCACGTGTGGACCCGTGTTCTACCCCAGCTCCTGCTAGTCTGAGTCCTACCCTGGTGAGTATGGCCGCTATTCCCGTTATCTGGAGTCTCCGGTCACTGCCGGCTGTTTTTCCCCCAGGTTTTTCAACGCGTAACCCCACTAATCTTCTCCACTGTCGCTCTCTTCCCATCCCTCTGAGTCCTACCCTCCCTCCCTCTGTGTCTCCCTCCTCTGTGTCTCCCTCCGTCACTTCCCTTCTCACATTTTCCTTGGCTCTCCTGAATTGTCGGTCTATCCGCTCCAAAACTCACCTTGTCTATGATCTTTTGACCCAGCACTCCTTGGACGCGCTCTTCCTCACGGAGACCTGGCTTCATGAGGGGGAGGACGCTCTTCTCAATCAATGCCTTCCCCCCGGTTATTCAGCGTTCCATACCCCCCGCCTTCGTCGTTCAGGAGGTGGGGTGGCTTTAATCTATCGGTCCACCCTCTCTGTCTCTTTAGTCTCACCCTCCCCCGCCTATCCCGAATCCCTGCTGGTCCGTTCTAACTCACTTCTCCCAGTTTATTTTCTTCTTCTCTATGTTCCCCCGTCATTGCGTCCAGATCTTTGGGACTCCATTCAGCTTACCCTATCCGACTCTGTTCTCCTGTCCCCAAATCTGGTTATCTTAGGAGACTTCAACGTTCACCTGGCCCCTCCACTCCGTTCTCGTGATAAGACCCTTATCTCTCTGTTTTCTGATCTGTCCCTTACACAACATGTAGACTGTCCTACCCATGCTTCTGGTCGGACATTGGACCTCGTTCTTACTCTGGACCCATCCACACGCACCCCATCTGCTATTCATTCTGTGCCGGTCCCCTGGTCTGATCACCATTGTCTTTTCTTCTCCTTTCCTTTCTCAGTTGCTACCCCACTGCCTTCTCTTCCGGACCCTACAATCTCGATTGTTCGGCGACGCCTGACTCCCCATACCTTACGCTCTTTCCCTCCGGCCCACACACTGTTTCCTCCTGATTTTTGTACTTTATCTGTTGATCATCAGGCTCGCACCTGGTCTTCTACGCTTTCGGCTGCCCTTGATGATCTTGCCCCCCTTCGCACCACCTCACTTCGTCCCTCTACGCGGCATCCCTGGTACCACTCTGGACTCTTCCTTCTCCGCTCTCACGTCCGCCGAGCAGAACGCCTATGGCAGAAACGGCGTACTCCTGATTCTTTGTCTGCTTTTCGGCATGCCCATCTTTCTTATCGTTCCCAGATTACCTCTGCTAAACAATCTTATTTTTCTCAGCTTATCTCCACTTCTTCTAATTCCTCCCGCCGTCTCTTTCTTATTCTCAAGTCCCTTTCCTCTACCTCCTCCCTCCCCCCCCACTCCCCTCCTTCAGCCCCTAGTCCATCTACCCTTGCCTCCTTTTTCACGAACAAGGTCCTTTCCCTTCGTTCCTCTTTCCCAGTCTGCCCCTCCCCGCTCTCTCCTCCCCCTGCCTCCCCCTCTGCCCTCCTCGCCGTTAGCTCCCCACCCCCTTCTCTCACCTTTACCCACACTTGGCAGGTTTTTTCACCCGTTTCTGCTCCAGAAATACTCAAGCTCATTTCCTCTGCTCATCAGACCACTTGCCCCCTTGACCCGTTACCGTCCTCTTGGCTGTTGATCCCAGACCTTGCTCTCATGCCTTTTATACTTTCCATCCTTAACACTAGCTTGTCCTCCGGTCTTTTCCCTTCTAATTGGAAACACGCCATAGTCCGCCCCATATTGAAGAAGCCCACCCTCGATCCCGCCACCCCTGCAAACTGGCGACCTGTCACTAACCTTCCTTTCCTCTCAAAGATCCTTGAAAAGGTGGTGTTTTCCCAACTTGCCTCTCACCTAGATTCCACACTCGCCCTTCACCCCCGTCAATCCGGCTTTCGTGCGGGTCACAGCACCGAGACTATCCTCACAGCTCTCCTTTCTGAACTGCACTCAGCCCACGACCGCGGTGATTTCTCTATGGTGGTGTCTCTAGACCTTTCCTCTGCTTTCGACATGGTTGACCACCGCACTCTTTTGGCTCGCTTATCTGATTGTGGGATTAGTGGGATTGTTCTGCAATGGTTTCGTTCCTTTCTGTCGTCACGTTCTTTTGCCGTCCACTCCTCTCACTCAGCCTCCCCGCCATCCCTTTCCATCTGTGGTGTTCCCCAGGGCTCTATTCTCGCCCCCCTTCTTTTTAACGTTTTTCTCGCCCCACTTGCCTTATTAATCCAACAGTCTGGCATCTCTTTCTATGTTTATGCAGACGATATCTTGCTGGTTCACCATACTTCCTCCTCTGTCCCCGATCTTGCCCCACTCAATCACTGTCTGTCCTCGGTGTCCTCATGGTTTGCCTCTAATTTCCTCCATGCCAACCCCTCTAAATCTTACGCCATCTGGTTTTCTTTTGGTCTCCCTTCTCCTAGCCTGGCTCCAGTTATGTCTTCCTGCTCTATACCGTTGGTTTCTTCCTTGCGGTATTTGGGTATCACTCTGGATTCTTCCCTCTCCTTTCACCAACATATTTCAGCTGTCATCCGTACTTCCTTTTTTCATCTACGTAGGATTAGGGCTGTTCAATCTTCACTTCCCCCTTCTTCAATTATCACACTCGTCCTTTCTTTAGTTATGTCTCGGTTGGATTACTGCAATATCATTTATGCAGGTCTTCCCGCTTCTCAGTTACGCCGTCTTCAAATCGTACAGAATGCTGCCGCCCGCCTTATCACTGGCTCCCCGATCCGTTCCCATGTGTCTCCATGTCTTCTCGCTCTGCACTGGCTCCCAGTCAAGTTTCGCTTCATCTTCAAGATTCTTATTCTCACGCATAAGGCCCTCCATTCCAACACCCCTCAATATTTATCAGACGCCATCCTTCTTCAGCCTTCTCCACGTCTTCTTCGCTCCGCTTTCGGTAACCGCCTCTTTCTCCCTTCTCCCTCACAGGCTCGCTTAGAATCTACCCGTCACTCCGCTTTCTTTTTCCTGAGTCCTGCTCTTTGGAATTCACTCCCCAGTTTCTGCGCTTAGAACTCTCCTACCCTCATTTCAAAAATCTTCTTAAGACTCACCTCTTTTGCCAAGCCTTCGATCTTTCCCCTCCTGCCGATGGTGCTTCGTCCTCTGGTCGTGCCCTCCCCCCATAAGCATCCCCCAGCAATCCGTCCCCTTTCCTTCCCCTTTCTGCCCTCCCTTTACCTTGCCCACTTTGCCCTATCGGGCTATTCTCTCTTTCAGTCTTTCCTTATTACCTCTCTTTCCTGTCAGTTTTTTGGCGTTCTTTTCTAACTTTATTTTCGGTAGCCTATAATTTGTATTGTACACCGCCCTGACGCTCCGGCCTGGGCGGTTAATCAAGTTGTATAATAAAGATAAAGATAAAGATAAAGATAAAGATCCATCACGTGCCCCTGATCTAATTCCCTGGACACCCAGTCAAACAACTCAATCAGATTTGTTTGGCAAGATCGTCCTTCGGTAAAACCATGTTGCTTCGGGTCTTGCAACCTGTTGGTTTTGAGAAAGTTCACTATTCGTTCTTTCAGGAGCACCTCCATTACTTTTCCCGCCACCGAGGTAAGGCTCACAGGCCTGTAGTTTGACACTTCTTCCCTGTCATCACTTTTGTGTAGAGATACGATATCAGCCATTCTCCAGTCCTGAGGAACCTCTCCTGTTTCCAAGGATCTGTTGAAAACATCCTTTAACGGCCCTGCAAGAACCTCTCTGAGCTCTTTCAGTATCCTGGAATGTATCCCATCTGGTCCCATGGCCTTGTCCACTTTCAGTTTTGCAAGTTGCTCTAACACTTCATCTTCTGTGAATGGTGTGGTATCTACTTCATTCCCATTTTTATATTTGGGAGTCAGAGGAGGTCCTTCTCCAGGACTTTCTTTAGTAAAACATAGCAGAAGTATTAGTTTAGCAATTTTGCTTTTTCAATGTCACTTTCCACGAGTCCGTTTGCAGCACTTCTGAGTCCTGCAATTCCACCTCTGATCTTCTTTATTTCCCGAATATACCTGAAGAAAGTTTTGTCGCCACACTTAACATCTTTGGCCATCTTTTCCTGTGCCTTTGAGTTTGCTATCCTTATTTCTCTTTTTGTCTCTTTGAGTTTGATCCTGTATTCATTTCTGTGTTCCTCTGTTTGTGAGCTTTTGAATTTTGCGAAAGCTGTGTTTTTTGCCTTTATTTGAGCAGCCACTTCTTTGGAAAACCAAACATATTTATCTGTTGCCCCTTTCATTGCCACCTTTAATTTAGCCCATTGCAATTACACTTCCTTATCTCCTTCCACCTTGTGAGCTCCTCCTTTAGGTACTCGGCCATTTTATTGAAGTCGGTGTTTTTGAAGTTTAGGACTTTGAGCTTGCTATGATTGGCCTGTACCATGGCTTTTATCTCAAACCACACCGTGTGATGATCGCTGCTGCTCACAGGGGCACTCATGCAGATATTTGACACGCTATCACCGTTGGTGAGCACTAAATCCAGCGTTGAGCTTTCCCTGGTTGGTTCCATCACCATTTGTCTAAGTAACGCATATTGGAGAGCATCCACGATTTTTTTGCTTCTTTCCAGATGTGCAGAAGGAGTAATCCAATCCACATCCGGTAGATTAAAGTCACTCAATATTATCACTTCCCCCTTTGTGGCTATCTTGGCAATATCTATTCATTATCTATTTCTTTGATTTGAGTCTGAGGTCTGTAGACTACAGCAGTATGGACAGTGCCATCTTCTCTTTCCAACACAATCCAGAGCGCTTCTTCTTTTCCCCATGAAGCAGATGCACCTGTATGTGAAATCCCTGCAATAACCTGTCCTTTCACTTCAGGCCATTTTGAGAGGCGTCTAGCAGGCATGGGATACCTTTTGGGGGGGTTACTGTGCATATTGCTAGATGCTAAAATTTGGTACCAAGTTCATTAGGTGTCATTTAAGCATGCACGTACCATTCTTAGTGAGTACATGGAAAATACATTTCTGCATAGGGTTTAAGGCCTATATCCCCAAAGATTTATATGGAAGCAGGGCCGGCTGAACCATTAGACAAACTAGGCATCTGCCTAGGGGGCAATGCTGAAACCTAGCATTAGAACCATGCACTAAAGCTCAGCACAAGGTTTCCTAAAGCAAGCATTCTGCAATTATTGTGATCACTGATGCTATAAGCAAAAAGCATGCAAACAAGCTGTGCGCAAAAGGTTTGTGCTAAAGAAGGGGCACACATGGGAATGCGCTAGCAGCAGCTATAGCTTGCACGTAAAAAATGATATTATTCTGCACAGAATAATACTGATATCGATGTGCAAAATAGCATTCCATCACAAGCACATATCACTGCTGGCTCCAGCTCCTCAGCTCTCCTCCTCTGCTTTTTTACCATTCCCCTTCAGCAAAACCAGAAAAGAGTTGAGGGTCTTGTACATTCTAGGTAACGAGACTAAAGAGATTTAAATTCCTCACTAGCCCTTTATGGCTCCTCAGACCTTGTATTAAAACCTCAGGGTTGTGCTCAGCCTTCTGATCTTTTGCGCACTTCTCGGCATCTGTGCTGGATAGCTCGTTGCATCAATACCATGGACCTAAATGTGCTGTATCCGCTGCCTGCTTGAGGCTTTGTGCAGTTAGTTAATGTTTAAGAATCATTTTGGGGCTGATAATAGAGAGAATTGTGTGCAAAAGCCAAACTAACTCATGCAGAAAGTCTTGCAGATTTTACTGCATCAGCCTCTAGGGTAGCAACTTTTGGGGAGGAGGGGGGGGGGGCAAAGAGCAGTCTAATGATGTGTTCCCACAGGATTGTTCTGGAAGAGGTGATTTTAAGGTGATCATGATTGCTGAGTTTAGCTATCAAAATCTTAGGTGGAAGGAGCACACTAGAGGTCTGAAACTTAGTTCATGCGAGTGCAATGGTGAAGGTTTGCTTAGAGCATTTTACAGCTTTGCATTAGCACAGTATATATATGCAATGAAGATGGGCACCATGGTCCTTGGTATGTGCTGATTCTGAATCTATTCAACAGGCTTCACTATTGGCATAGGGCCCGATTCAGTCCCGGACGTCGATCCCCTCTGTACATCTGGTCTGAACCGAATGTACAGAGAGGATCAGGATTCTGATCCCTCGGGGCACGTCTAGCCCCACGAGATCAGAATTGTGAAGAGTCCTGCACATGCAAGCCGGGACTGAAATTCAGTTTGTCCTGCACATGCAGGACTGTCCCCGGCTAACTCAGTCAAAGCTCCTCAATGGAGCTGCAGCGCCTTGTTACCATAGCTCCATTGAAGAGCCACAATGCCGGCTGCCACAAAATAAAGTGAATATCCCACAGCCCAACCCCCAATCTGACCTTCTAAGGCCAGGTTCGGACTGTGGGGAATGTCCTCTGGCCCCTTCTGCCCCATCTGCACTCTGGATGTCCCAAAAAGAAACATCCAGGGAAGTTATTTCACCTCGGATGTTAAATAACTTCCACGCACATGTGGGTGGCCCTAGGCATACAGGGCCAACATTAGAATCGGCCCTGTACATCCAGGGCTGGCGACAGCCCAGACTCTGCCCAGACTCCACCCCCGAGCTGCCCCATCTAACTTCCCCACACAACCAGCGGGGAAGTTAGTCGAGGCTGGGAGAAGGAACGAATAGCGGGGATGGACACCCCCACTATTCGTGGCACAGAATAACCCCCATAGGGCCCGATTCTGATCCCAACCTAGATCTCCTTTGTATATCTGGGCTGATCTGGATGCACAAAGGAGATTGCGATTCTGATCCCGTGGGGCACGTCTAGCCCCGTGGGATCAAAATCGCGAACAGCACTTACATGCAGGCTGAGACTGCGATTCAGTCCCAGCCTGCAGGTACAGCAAAGCCTGATTAACTCAGTCAGGGCATTTAAATGGAGCCACGGCGCCATGGCCACACAGCTCCATTTAAATGCTGCGATGCCAGCCGCCTGCTAAAACGTTAATTCTCCACAGCCCGACCTCCGATCCGGACTCCCAAGGCCAGGACCAGGCTGCGGGGAATTAACTTTTGAACCCCCAACCCCTTCTGCGCCACAGCGCTGCTGAAAAAACACATCCAGGAAAGTTATTCCACCTAAGGGGTGGAATAACTTCTCCGGACATTTCACCGGTCCTGGAAATATAGGGCCGACATCAGAATTGGCCCTGTATGTCCAGGGCAAGCGACTTCCCACTGCCCACCCACTCTCCGCCCTTCTGCTGCCCCTTCCCCACACAAACGGCGGGGATGTTATACAGGGGCAGGAGCCGACACGAATAGTGGGAATGGACATCCCGTTGGAACGTCCATCCCCGCTATCCATGCCTCAGAATAACTCCCATAGTAAATAAAACTCATTGGGGAAAGTGTGGCATGGGTCACAAGTGCCCTTAAATTCCATGACAAGTAAGCAGTAGACAAGGTCATGAACAGACCAATTGAACAGACAAAACAGCAGTGAACTGATTTTGAAAAGAGCTGTGAAATAACTTTTGCCATTCTAAAAAAGCATGAACACGGTAACTCACACCAAGCTGCAGTCACAACCCTAATAACAAAGTCACGATGGAGAAAACTGGTGCAGAGGAGCAATTACAATCCCAGCCACCTTACTGGATAGACAGGATGGGCCAAGTTGTTTCTTTTATCTGCCATTATTTACTATGTTACTGTTGGTCAGTTCTACATTTCCGCCTATTCCTACCTCATCCACCATCACATCATAGTACTTGTGCTGATTGCCCCAATAGGAAAATAAGGACTACAAATACCATGATCAATTGGGATGGAACTTGAAAAGCTAGAACTACAAATCTCCTTTTACAGTACATCCCAATCTATTCAGATGGGAAGATGAGAAAATTCAATTCATATGCTTCACAGTGTATATTGAAAAAACAACAACCCAAATTAAGCAAAAGAAAAAAAGACATTTTTGCATAAAATATATAAAATTATGGGAGCAACAATTAGCCAAGAGCAAAAAGAACAGCTGCCTGGCATCAACCATTGTTTGATTAATTGTCCTGCATCTGTATTGTATTGAAATGCTAACATTTAACCAGCAAATCTTGTTACAGTAGAAAATGTCATATGTGTGTGGGTGGGGAAGGAGGATGGTGCTTTTCAGTTCTTTTCCTTGAGTTATTTATTTATTGCACTGCTTATACAATACTGAAGCAAAGAGAATTAAAGAAGAGAGATGTACATTTGACTATGGATAGCATTTCTTTCCAGGCACATTCATTCTAGTATTGCTCCTGCCCTTCCCCACCCTGATACCTCCCACCTGTCCCCCCTCTCTCCCCAACTCTTGACCTACTAACCCACCTAGCCTTTAATTGATTCAACTCCCTCTTGTATATAGCTCACTCATATATAGCGTACATTTTGTACATAGTTAAACCTGAACTTTCCCTTCCTCAACACCCTGTGCAGAACCTCATTGCTAGATCCCACTGCATGCCCCTTCCTCGTTCTATGTAACACATTTGGTTTAATTGTAAACCGCTTTGATTTAAGGATAAAGCGGTATAGAAATCCTTTTTAAATTAAAATAAAAAATAAAAATTGCAGGTATTGGGGGGGGCGGAGCCTGATGTCCAGCGGGATAGACGCTTTGCGTTGAAGCTCCCGAGAGGCCTACTCAGAATCCTGAATTAATACCTGCATAAATTTCATTTTTTTGCTCTGAACTTACCGGGGTGCCTCGGGGGGAACGGCGGGCCACAAACCAGTGCGACTGGACCTCGGGTCTCCCTCTTCTTCACACGGAAAACGCTCCAAAACAGAGTTCTTCCCCACAAAAGATGGCCCCACTTTGGGAAAACCCCGCAACGCCACAGGGGATCTTGGAGGAGATACGCGGTGTGAAGGAGCTGGTACAATCCAACGGAGCGGCGCTCCGAACCATGCGTGAAGACTTTGGCATACTTCAGAACCGGCTTGAAAGTCTCCCACTACGACAGGACAACATGGCGGAGGTCCTTGCCTCGCACGCGGTGCACTTGGTGAAATTGGGCAAGGCTGAGCGTATGATACCGAATTTTCAAAAAGAGCTGGAGGATAGCAATGATCGAGCTGGTTGCAACCATATGGGGCTCATTGGAGTACCGGAGGATGTGAGAGCAGGAGACATGCGAGAATTCTTGGTCAAACCTCTCCCCCCCTTGCTAAAGATTATTATTTACAGAGATCTGGAGACTGACCGAGCGCATCGTGTTCGTGTTCCTGCTAATATGGCGCTCAATCGGACGACCCCCCGGGCTCTCAATTTTCGATTATTGCGATATCAGTGAGTAGAGCAAATTCGCATTGCTGCCCGGGCGAACTATCATCTTGAATTTGAAAGTCATAAAGTTTCTTTTCCCCTGACGTGGCAAAGTCCACAGTTGACCGGCGGAGGAGACTCCTTGCTTTTCGCCCTGGACTTCAATAACTACAGGCTCACTTTGGTCTAATATCTCCAGTGAAGCTCAGAGTGACTCTCCATAACCCAGCCATAACATTCGAAGATCCCGATCTACTAGCAATGTTTTCGGACTCCAAATAACGCAGATCAGATGCGCTATTCCAACCACTATGATTCAACAATTTTGATCTGTAATTCGCCGGATTTGCCCGCCATCTTGAACGGCCCAACGCGGTGATCCCAGCCTGGAATAGAGACTGCCTGGACTTTTCTTTCTATCTATAATTTACTAGGCCTTCTCTCCCTCCATGATGTGCACCTCGGTGGGATTCGAAACATGCATAGTTTTACAGGTTATATGTTTTAGCTTGGGCCCTCTCTGGAGTTTCTCCCCGCAGACATTAGGTCGCCAGTAATTTCTGGAGTTTTGCTTCTTCTCTAGTGCACCTCGGTGCTTATTTGTTTATATGGGGCGTTTCCATGATTTTCATTAACCCATTGATTATTAGGTTATGTGCACAGTCATACATAGTTAAGCTGAGGGACATTGGGAAACTGTGTGCATTATTGTGTTCTTTCTCAGAATTTATAATCTTTCTTGATGGCCTTGTGTTAGTTCTTCTCATAAAACGTAAATGGCATTAATAGTCCAATCAAAAGAAAGAAAATCCTTAGCTATCTTAATCATGAGCATGTTAATTTAATGTTTCTTCAGGAAATGCATTTAAATTCCGCTGTGGCATTGAAACTTAATACCACGCCTAATATGGCGACTGCCTTCTCTTCCGCTGTTTCCAAGCGGTGTGGGGTAGCCATTTTGGTTAAGAAGTCTCTTCAAGCTATTGTAATGGATGTTAGCTTTGATAAGGAGGGTGGATGGGCCCGTGCACATCTTCAGGTTGAGACTGTAATTTACGTGTATTGGTATTTATGCTCCGAATGTGGATAATCCTGTTTATTATGCAAGTATTATGCAGTTAGCACAGGCATTTGCCAGCCCTCCATTAATGCTCGGCGGCGATTTCAACCAAGTACTTGAGCCCTTGACAGCTTGGCTGCCGCCCAGAACGAGTGGTCTACCCAAGAGTCTTGATTCTTTTACTGCTTTGATAACAGCTTTTGCGCTAGAAGATATATGGAGGCTGCTTCTCCCCTCACTCCCATTATTCACCAATGCGCTCAGACAGCACAGAAATTTTGGGAGCGGGAGTTGTATGTAGCTTTGACCCCGGAGCATGGGAGCCCAGCCTGGAGCAGGTTGACATGGATCTTTTGATCTCCCTCACTTACTCAGACACTTTTTTCTTTTAATCCACCGAAGTTTCTATACTCCTGATAGGTTAGTCAAATGACCGCTACCCAGAGCAACAGATTTTGGATATGCCACACGGCCATTCACATACTAACTTATATTATGTTTGAATGCCCGGTATTACAATATTACTGGAAACTACTGGGGGAAAAATAGGTCCCCTCTTAATTTCCATGAATGGTGGCATCCTGTCAGTTTATACAGTAAATATGAACAAATACCTCATCTGTTGGTTTCTCCGTTCAGACCCTCTATCATTTGTCTGAATGGAGGATACTCCACGATTATGTTTGAAATGCTAAAATGCTAAATGCTCCCATCTGACTGTTTAAATCTATTTCACCTGATCAGTCTCTATTGCTCATACTCTTTTGTTTGTTTGGATGTACATATGTATACGCCTCTTTTGATGATACTCCTCAGTTCCAGAGAAGAAGCTTAGGGGTGGGGGGTATTTGGGGTTGCTTTCCTTATGTGTATATTTGTATTTGTCTCCTTTGGTTTGTTGTTTCGTTTGCTTGTTGTAAAATGAAAATAAAAGTTTCAAAAAAAAAAAAAATAAAAATTGCATATGTGCCTGTTGATTATCTGTACTCCATGTGACTGAAATCTAAAATCATTATTTGGAATTGCAATCTGATTTTTCTGAAGTACTCCACAATAGGATCACAAATCTCTTAAATTGTGAAAACCCATTTCACGACAGTTGGTCATGAAACAGACGTCAGAAAGTGACGGAAAAATTACAAAGATTGTTTTATGATAGTAAATTTGAGAAAGGGTTAACTCTATTGTATTAGCATTCCTACTTTGCACAAAGTTTTATGCACAACGATGGGCTTTTTAAAATGGTTCACATGTGCCTATATAGTCAATACACAGAGAAGTAGGCATATGCACATATCAGGGTGGCATTCCTGGGGCTGGGCTGGGGCAGAGAGTACACTTACACACATGGGGGCATGTTTATTGAAGTGCAGTAGCTTACCATGTATTTAGCCCAAAACATAGTGCAGGCTGTAACCGGACCTCTGCTAACATACGCAGGCATGCCCAGCATGCCCTCATGCATTTAGCATGGGATCCATGCCACCTCCGCACTAAGTCATTTGTTGCGATTACCACCACTGAGGTGGTGGTAGGTGCACCTGTGCTAAGTGCAACATTGACAGTTATCATGCGTTAGAGGTGCCTGCGCTATGCACAATGTGTGTGCTCCACTCTGGAAAGCCCAGTCTCCAGCCCAACCCATAGTTAATATGGGATTCTTGGCATGGCCACAAATGTGTCATGCTGTAACAGTTGCCACATGCACTTCGCACATGCTAAACCCCTTGCTGTTACTGTGATTTAGTAAACGTGCCCCATAGTTTTGGATTTTACAAAATTATGTGCGTAAATTTCCAAAGAAAAAAGCACCCATACAAATAGCAGCTTAAAATCCGAGTGCATACTTTTTCCAAGTCGGTTTTCAGAAATTCCATTATAATCACCAGAGAGACAAGACACTGTCACATAACTCCCACACTACAGCAGCTACACTGCCTCCCAGTTACCTCACAATACAATACAAAGTGCTGCTAATAGTCTTAAAAATAATACACAATCTATAACCACCCGTCCTGCAACCAATGATCTTGAGGAATACAGAGAACAGAACAAGAAGAACCTCGAATATCAACACATTGGCCATCCCCATAAGCAAGATGAAAGCTAAGCCAACAACATGTAAGAGAGCAGCATCTCTGTATGCTCCATCACTATGTAATGAGCTACCAGAAACTATAAGAGTCATAAAGGATCTCTTAGACTACAGGAAAGCAATAAAAACCTTCCTCTTCATGGAGTACTATGGACCCACTTAAGAAATATATACTACAATCCTCATTGTATTGACTGTTAGCCTATCTCCTACATTTTCCACTCTCTCCCCCATGACATGAAAGTCTTCTAAACCCTTCCCAACATGATATCCTCCCTTGCCCTCCAACTTTCCCAGGTGCCTGGTCCTTACTGTCACTAGATGCCTTGATTTTAATACAGCATTTACGTATTTAAATATATATTCTTCTGTTATTTACTCTATAGCTACTATACCTGTAAGCCTCAGGGCATCCTCTATATAGTCTTCTAAGTTGGTTGACCCTGTGCAGTGTACATTTCTTGGTTCATGTTGTAATGTAAATCGCTTTGAATCTATGATAAGGCGCTATAAAAACCTGCTAACTAAATAAATAAATAAATATTTTGGAGGCACTGTTATGTGTAGACAGAGAGCTTTTTCTATAACCAAATCCCTATAAGTTTTTAGAGGGTAATTTTCTAAGGGAGCGCTGAGTTAAAGGGGTCTTTTACTAATGGGCGCTACCTGGCAGCTTGTGTTCTGTTGCGAGCTAGAGGCATGCTGTGACGCATGTTGCCAGATAGCTCGGGGCCATGGTAGCAGAGGATGATTCCCGTGCTAAAGGCACGAGTGGGTGAGGTAAGGGCAGAACACGGACATGGAGAGGTCGGTGCATTTAGCACTGAGTTAACACCACATGCTAAATGTATTAGTATGAGTTCACCTAGCAGCTCCTCAATAGATGTGCTATTGCTATTGCAGCACGTGCTATGGGACAGGGTTCTGTGTTAACTGCCAGGGAAATGCTTTCCATGACACTCACAGTTAACACAGGGGCATTGCATTTAACACATCATGCATTGCGTGCAACACCTTAGCACCCATTAGTAAAAGATCCCTAAAGAACTATTCAAAGAACCCATATTCAGCCTACTGGATAAAAACATGCAGGCGCCTACTTACAGTATCTTTATAAAATACTAGTGGAAGTGGAAGAAATTGCACCAAGTTTCTGGTGCAAATGCCCATTTCTAGATTTTTTTGAGAATCTATGTAAATTATATTATATTATTTTATCATATACACATCTACTTGGGTGTTCCAGACATGCACATTTCCAGCAGCAGGCTGCACACTATCATGCAACATCTGTACTTTGAATCTAGTCAGTATTTTATTAATATAATGCATATGTGGACACATATACACATTATCACTTTCATTCCAATACATGTAATAAAATAAAACAAAATAAACAAAATAAAATCAAAATAAACTTAACTATCTAATTTCTCAACAAATAGGGGTGCCCTACATTGGGCGGTGGGTTTACCCCTAAACAAAGACATGGGGAGGGGTGACCCGCACGGAGCGGCAGGTGCACCTATTCTTGCCACCTTGCTGGGCAGACTAGATGGACCATACTGGTCTTTATTTGCCGTCATTTACTATGTTACTATGTTATCCCATATTCAATATGTTGACAGCTTTTCTGAGGTTACCAAAATTGGGAACTGGGTAGATGAAGCAAGATCAAGCTGCATAAAGCTACGCACCATCCTGCTAGGTTTCCTCTATTTTTCTCTGTCTTCCTCAGCTGTCTTTCTCTGTCTTTCTCTTTAATTTGTATATCTAACTATAAATTAAGAGATGTACCTGGGTGGGTGGGGGTTGGGGAGAGAGTGTGGGAAAAAAAGTCAACTGCATGTCTGTTTTCTTTTAAGGCTATAAGAGCATACCCAAATCTAACAGAAGTTAATTTAAAACCTCCAAAGCAAGCTGTCCTTTACCTGCGTAGAATCAACATATCTAACAGAAATTTATTTAAAACATCTCATGCAAGCTGCTATTTGCCTACCTAAATCTAACAGAATTTAAAACCTCTAGAGCAAGTTGAGAACTAGTTTTGCTTTTTTAATGACATCAAAAACAGACTTTTCAAAATAAACCCACCATCTCTCCTCTATCCCAAGCTTTAAGTCATAAGAACAGAAGAACTTAAGAAATGCCATACTGTATCGGACCATCAAGCCCAGTATCCTGTTTCCAATAGTGGCTAACCTCTCAGGTTCCCAAGAAGCTACACAGGTTCCACAATGTTTGTACTGGGGTAATCAGTAGATTTCCTGGGTCCTCTTTACTAATGGTTTATGAACCTTTCTTCCAGGAACTTGTCCAAACCTTTTTTTAAACCCAGCTATATTATCAGCTTTTACTACATCCTCTGATAACGAATTCCAGAATTTGATTACGTGTTGAATGAAAAAATATTTCCTCTTATTAGTCTTAAATGGGTTACATTGTGGCTTCATTGTGTGTCCCTAGTCTTTCTACTTTTTGATGGAGTAAACAACCAATCTACTTTTACCCATTCTACTCCATTCATTAATTTATAGACTTCTTTCATATCGCCCCTCAGCCGTCTTTTTTCCTAGTTGAAGAGTCCTAACCTCATAGGGATATCCTTCCATCCACTTTACCATTTTGGCAGCTCTTCTCCGTACCTTTTCTAATTCTGCTATATCCTTTTTAAGATATGGTGACCAGAATTGCACACAATATTCAAGGTGCTGTCAACCCATTGAACAATACAGAGTCACCGAGTTTGCCAGCAAAATAATAATCACATACCCACTGAGGCTTTGCTCACTCTGAGCTTATGAATAATATGGGTAAATTTTGTTACTTGCTTTTTGATGTTTATTTATCTTTCTTTTTGTTTGAACTGTATTCTTGGATGTAAAGTTTCATTTGTTTAATTGTAAATCTATAATTTTAAAATAAACAAAGATCTGTTTTGCACCGATGAAGTATATCTAATAGCATACTATGCAAAATTAAAGTTGTATCCTAGTTGGATAATCATCATATGGGAAGCTAGAATGATAAAACTGGACACCTACAATTTGCTTGAAAGTTAGCCTTCAGCATTAGCTAACTTTGAATTAATATTATGGACTTCTGCAGCATTGAAGAGAGCTTTCTTTTAAAATCTGAAAGGTTATTTTTTGGCTGCCTTAAAATTTTGGGTTTTCCTGAGTGTTTTGCTTGAGAGGCTTCCCATTGATCTCCTTGGCCAGCCTTTTGTGGCCTGTGTATAACACATCTAAAGCTGGAAGTAGGATGTGATCCTTTTTTGGCAGAGCGAAACGTTTAAAAAAAAAATACTAGCGATCAGATATCAACATTGGTATACTAGTGGTATTACCGACCATGGGGAAAAAGATTAAAGATCAGTTTATTTTATCAGTGCCTAGCTCACACTTTGCCAATAGTAGTACAAGGTGAGTTATATTCAGGTACCTTAGGTATTTGCCTGTTCCCAAAAGGCTCACAATCTAAGTTTGTACCTGAGGCAATAGAAGGTTAAGAGACTTGCTCAAGGCATGTTAGTGGGATTTGAACCATGGCCCTTCTGGCTTGCAGGTTGCTGCTTTAACCACTAGGCTACTCTTCCACTTACTGTACAGACCTTTTTTTATAAAAGTCAAAATTTGGGAAAAGAGGGCTTCAAGAACAAATGCCATGGTCAAGAAGTCTTAAAGCATATTTCAGAAATATTCCTTCTGAAGGAAAGAGGGATTTGTTTTGAAAATGATTTTTCTTTCCTGCTCAAGAATGTCATAAAGGATTCCCTAATTATTTTCATTTTTGGGATACTTTGTATAAACAAGCCCATTAGAGGCAGGGACTGGCAATGTGTTGATCTTACAATGGGTAAATGATTTAATTCCTGAAATGAATTCTCTATTCACAGAATGCATGAATGAAACAATTGATTACTTTTATTTCTTTTTATTTAATGCATTACTTACTAGTGTTTATTATATCATTAGGGTATAATTTTAATTATTCCCTTCTAAAAATGTCCTAGACTTTTTTTTATCATCTGCTTCTGGGGAGGCATTAGCAAAATGTATACCGGCAATTCTATGCCCTGGGTATTGACTCCCACCATAAGAACATAAGAACATAAGATATGCCATACTGGGTCAGACCAAGGTCCATCAAGCCCAGTATTCTGTTTCCAACAGTGGCCAATCTAGGTCATACGTACCTAGCAGTTTCCCCAAGGGACACCACCTCCCAAGCACCTCCCAAGGGACACCACCTCCCAAGCACATCTTTTTGACAACTTTGGCTATATGAAATGTCTTTATATCCCATAGCCTAAAGCCAGGACACTACAAGGTTCACTACCAGAATCCCTACAAAAGAAAACATTCCTAGTAACTATAGATTTTCATAAAGCTTTGTAGTTAGGGAAGACTGGGGGGTTGCTAGGTGTGATTTAATAGGGGATATACCAGGATAGAAAAGTGCAAAGAATGAAGATCTTAAAAAATGTTTTTGGATTTGAAGTGATATCTAACAAGTGGTCACACTATATGGCTATACTTAGCAGTCAAGCCAAGAATAACTGGGCTAGCTGTGGGCTTGATCACAGAGAGCCTGCAATGGTCTCAATCAATCAATTGTAAATAGTTATGGATGCATATAACCCCTCCAGGGTCCCCTCCTGCCCCGACCTCATAAATGTACACAACCTAGATATTTGTAAACCACTTAGACTGAAGAAAAAGGTGGTATATAAAACTGGTTAAATAAATAAACTGGGCAGAATGGATGGACCAACTGGTCTTTTTCTGCGACCATCTACTGTAGTTAGTAACTTTATATCTACCATCTTACTCTTGTACCGGATAGCAACTCACTTGTTCTCAACATATTTAATGAAATACACTCAAAAAACCTTATAATTCACCTTTTTGAGTTGTACATAGGACTTTTTAATGTAATCGATCCATGACCTTTGTAAAATCCTTTATCTGTCTTTTGGCCAAAATAAATTTCCTGTTTCCCTCACATAAGACCTAAACATCACCATCATAACTTGACCTGAGCACCTTGTCTTCTAAAAGGTAAATCTCAATTACATGATTCACCTTTGAATACATTTCTATGCAGAATCTTTATAGGCTGTGATACCTTGTTAGTAAACCAATAAGAGATGAGCTCCAAAGCGAGGATAACGCATGCACCACATTGCATTGTTGTTGTTGGCTTAGTAAAGAATATCACAGTCTAGAAATATTTCAGTTTTCTTCTGGATAAATACAGCTACTAGAGAGCAGGGTATATTTCAAGTGAATATTTCTTTAAAATGTGTAACATTACTGCACCCTGCAGAGCCTCCATGAAAACAAATAAGCAATTGAATGAGAATTTTTAGTGATATAATTCCAACTGTGACCTTGCATAATTGTTTTATTACCCATTATACTCTTTAAGAGATGAAATTCTTAAGGGATAAATTCATTTGACTGTTTTTGTCTTTACAATTCTGGCAACAGACTCGTATTACAGTCCTTGGGACCACAGACAGCTCTCTCAGTCCATCTCAGTACAGACCTAAGCACCTTAGAACAGTAATGGGCCTATCAAATATTTTTTAAATAAATGTAACTCTCCTTCCCCTCCTCCCTTTTCCTCTTCCAGAACTTCGTTCAAATATGGGTAGGGAATTTTGGATCATCTGAGTTGACCATGGACAGGCCATGTAAAAACAGCCGCCAGCCACCATCGGAGCAGCTCTCCCCATCGGGGGATCGAGCCACCTTCCTGCAGCGGCAGCCATCTTCCAGGTGAGCTGTCCAATCGGGGCAGCCGCCTGCAACTTTAAAAAGACCGCGCCAGCCGGCGCGCCCGCGCCTGGCGGGCCCGCGCCTGAGGGCCCTTTGGCGTGGCCCTTAGGCAGTCGGCCCACACAACTCAGTGGCCATTACATTAAGGATCGTCCTCCAGCAATCCAGCAGCTGAGCTCCCCCGTGGTTGAGCCCGCGCATCATCAGCCCATTCGCACTCCCTCGATCAGCCCAGTGCTAACGAAAGTCACCACACGATTGAACCGAACAAACTTCTCTCATCAGATAATCATGCTCTCATGCTGTTTACTGCAAGTATAGTCTCACAATTATAACCACCGTATACCATTGCTACTTAATCTTCATACTGCCGTCAGTAGCCTTATCAATGACTGTTACCATTGTACTGTTGTCAGTAATTCCTCATTGCTATCTAGCCATTGTACTGTTGTCAGTAATTCCTCATTGCTATCTAGCCATTGTACTGTTGTCAGTAATTCATTGCTATCTAGCCATTGTACTGTTGTCAGTAATTCATTGCTATCAAGCCAGCTCCCATTGTACTTTTGTTAGTAATTCCCAAATACCTGCCCACAATCACAAGTAATTCTGCCCGTTTCACAAGCACACAATACCCTGCCATGATGGGTTCCCCCTTTACCACCATAATCGGTTGCTATATCATCCTTGCTAGCTGGTTCTCCTGCTCTCTTACCTTAACCCCTCCTTCCAATCAGATCCCAATATTACAGAGCCATGGAAGGAGATGGTCTGGTGCATCCCGTAACAATATAAATTGGGATACCCGCGCTCATCACCCACACTTGCTACACATTGCGCTTCAGCACTCTAAGAAATCCAAGCAGGTGGAAAACTCCTACCCTCATAGCCTGAAATGTGCCCTCATCAATGCCCGTTCTATCCGGAAGAAGTGGCCAGCTGTTACTGACTTAATTTCCCTCCACGACCTGGATATACTCCTGGTCACCGAGACGTGGCTATCTGACGAAGACAACGTCATACTCAACCAGCTCCTCCCCCAGAACTTCACAGCTCATTCAAGTCATAGACGAGACAAAAGGGGAGGAGGGGTACTCATCCTCACCAGGACAGACCTCCACTTCAAGACAGTGGACTCCACCAACACTAATCACCTTGAAACCGTCACCATCTCCAACAAACGCTGCTCAATCAACCTGCTTTACAGAGCACCCTCAGCTTCTCCGGATGATCTTGCTGCAATAATTGACCTCGCCTCCAACACGCATAACCCAAGCATCCCAAGCTGGATTCTAGGCGATTTCAACTTGCCAACGCTGCAGGATAATCAAGTGTCATCCTTCCTTGATGCCCTATCAAATCTCGGATTCAAACAAGTAGTAAAGGAACCTACCCATACTAGGGGAAATATTCTGGACTTAGTATTCGCCCCTCAGATATCTCTTAGCACATCGCAGGACCCCATAACGTCCATAACTTCTGTCCCTTGGTCAGATCACAAATTGATCATCCTCCATATCCCTTCGCACAAAATCGACTCAAAGTTCAACAAGATACCGAGCAATACTGCAAGACCACACTACAGATGTTTCAAGCCTTTCAACAGAGACCTTATCCTCACGGAAACGCAGCAACTCATCAACGAAACCACCTTGAACCTTGACGACCTAATTACTCACTGGAACAACTGCCTCAGCGCAATCGCCCTACGCACACCAACCAACAAGCCTCCAGGGAAAAGAACAAGCACTCCATGGTACACAGCCGATCTTAGAGTTTCTCTTACCCGATTACGGAAACTCGAGAAAGGCTGGCGCCGATCTCACTCTTCAAATGACCAGACAGCGTACAACTGTCATCTTGATGCACATCGCAAGGCAACCACTGAAGCAATGAAACAATACTACTCAGAGACCTTAAAGAGATCACTTAATAAGCCTCATGATCTTTTTGACCTAGTCAAGACTCTATCAAAGGAACCGACCCCCGGGCCTCAATTTGAGATCCACCCACAGGATTTTGCCAACTACGCTCAATCCAAGATATGCCGGACTATCAAAATCCCGACTACAACCATCACCCCGGAACGAAATTGCCCTACAGCTCTAACCGTATTCTCTACGCCTACCAAGAAAGGCATTGAAGACACTATTATGGCCCTTAACACCACCACAGCTCAGTCTGATCCATGCCCAGCCTTCTGGATCAAGGAGCTTCGCAGCCACTTCAGCCCAATACTATCCAAAATAATGAACCTCTCCTTTACAACAGGTTCCTTCCCCTCAGCTCTTAAGCATACCTCTATCAGACCTCTTCTAAAAAACTGCAAGCTCGATCCACAAAAAGTAGATTCATACAGACCTATATCCAGTATACCTCTACTTGCGAAGATCATTGAAAAAGAGGTCCAACGACAACTACAAGATCACATTGACGCTTCTGCACCATTAGACTCCTGCCAACATGGTTTTAGGGAATTCCATGGAGTGGAAACTCTTCTTACCACCCTCTTCTGCAAAATAATCACTGGCATTGATGACATCCGTCAAGGATTTGCTCTCATCTTTCTGGACATCGCTGCAGCTTTTGATTCAGTAAGTCACGAGCTTCTCTTAGGAAGACTAATTGAGAAAGGTATTAATGGAAGAGCGCTTGAATGGTGCAGATCTTACCTGTCCGGAAGATGGCAACATGTTCGTTCAGGAGGGATAACTTCGGAACCTTTCCACCAAAGCCAGGGAGTCCCACAAGGTTCCTCCTTTCTGCCCTCCTGTTCAACATTTACATGCAGCCAATTTGTAAGATCATCCGATCCTTCAATGTTGACTGCATGTTATACGCCGACGATGTCCTGCTGTACATACCCTTCTCTACGGAACATCTGGACCTCTCTCCACTAACGAGCTGTTTCAATGCAATATCTGACTGGCTTCTCTCCCAAAACCTCCGAATTCAACATAAGAAGACCGAAGTACTCTTCATTACGAGGAACCCTAACTTCACCCCACCACAATTCCTTAAAGTAAAAGAAGCAGAGTTACAATCTAAACCAACAATACGCTACCTGGGAGTCACCTTGGATCAACGCCTGGACATGAAAGCCCACATCGGAAACACAGTCAGAGCAGTATACTACAAGATCCGCTCTCTCAGGCATTTACGATCCATGCTGGAACCAAATGACTTCAGGACTATATATCAGGCGTTGATCATACCTCATTTTGACTTCGCCAATGCCATCCTACAAGGCTTGCCCCTATCCACCTTGAACCCGCTGCAGCTCGCCATGAACGCGGCAGCAAGGATCATCCATGGAGCCTCCAGAAGTGACCACGTGACACCTTTACTGATACAGTTACATTGGCTACCCATACAGGCTAGAATCATTTTCAAGACTTTGTTACTCACTTTTAAAGCTATTAACAAGCTCTCCTCTGAAGCAATAACTGCCCTCATCCATACCACATCCCCAAATAGAGCAAGAAGATCCACGGCTATAAACTCCCTAAAAGTTCCAAAAGCAATAACAGATTGCACTGCATCTACAGCCAATAGGGCGTTTAGTATCAGTGCGCCAAGATGCTGGAACGCATTACCTCCAGATATCCGGGCCATTAAGAGCCTTACACAGTTTAGAAAAGCCCTCAAATCACATCTTTTCAATAAGTACCTCATACAATCCAACACCACCCCTTAGTGGTGCATATGTTTCTATAGAATTCATGTTTATATGACTCTATGTTGCACGATATGTAAATAGTTACCCCTGTTATCCCAGTTATTTGCCCTGTTATCTGTGAACTCATACGTGTTAATTGTACTGAGCATTTTTGTTCCATGTAAACCGCGCTGATGCTGAATAGTGCGGTATAGAAGAGACTTTAAATAAATAAAATAAATAAAATGTAGCAGTTCAGCTTGATCCATGTTTTAACAGCATATGTCCAATGCTGTTGTACTGGAAGGGGCCCCTGCCTGTTCTTCAAGTTCAATTCGGTCTCAAGTAGCAAAGCATCACTGATTTATTGAGTATATATTTTTCTGTACTTGGAAGCTGGCTTTTGGAGTTCTACTGCCTTGCCTTTTCCTTCTATGTCTCTTGTTTTTCCTGATTTGCATTCACAGTGGGAGAGGGAGGATATTCAAAGCCATTTAGGCAGTTTGCTCAGATGGCTACTCAGAGGCACTAACATAGTGGCCAGATATGGCCCCAGCATTGACTATCCGGGTACAAAGTTTAGCAGCAACAGCTAGCTGCTGTCGCTGAATATTCTCCCCAATATTTATAAAATGTAGAATGTTCTGCCTTTTCTCAGTGTTTCTTCATGTTCTTTCTTCACTTTCTTGCCAGCTCCTTCCCCTGCTCTATTCCGGCCTCCACTCCCTTTCAGAACTTGGAGATTTACTATGCCAAAATTTCTATTTTAAAATGGCAAAGAATATCAATCTGAGCAAACTCAGAGTAACCAAGAGACTAACATAGTGCAATAATCAGGCATGGTCATTTCTGATGTTTGCTTCCACCTCCGACTCTTAATGCTGACTTCCTGTTTGCACAGGAAGTCGTCATCAGAGAACGGTGAAAGCAAACAGCCCCATGGTGCCAAAGCTTGAAGGTAAGTGTGGCAGGCCTGTTTATGGCTATTGCTGCCACTGTTGGTCTTGGAGAGGAGTTAAAACAGTGGCAATGGGTGCTCCCAAGGACTGGCACTCTAGGTGACCACCTAGTTCTCCTAATGGTGGCACCGGTCCTGCACTTTATCAACAATGAGCTGCCTGACTGAAGACAAAACACAGTTTAGGACAATTATCCAGAGAGTCACCATGAGTCAGCACTGAATCAACAGTACTTAACAACAACAACATTCCATTCTTACCAGACGTAGTAAGAGTAATGATAGACATGATTTTGTTTTTGAACAATTCTTAATCTCCTGTGATCTGAGGTTTCAGGGGATCGAGATTTAAAATTGATCCGGAAAAGGTAGGTTGCCAAAGTTTTTATTGTAAATCAGAAGCATTGATTAGATCATCTCTGACTCTGGTTTAAGAACATAAGAACATAAGATATGCCATACTGGGTCAGACCAAGGTCCATCAAGCCCTGTATCCTGTTTCCAACAGTGGCCAATCTAGGTCACGAGCACTGTTCCCTCTAAGCTGTGCGTGTGTGTGCGCGCACACACCTCGCCGAGCGAGCTCACATACTTTACAACAGAGCGCACAAATATTTTGGTTCTGATTCTGATAGAAAACAACACAGATGTCTTAAAATTTAAAAGTTGTTATGTATTTACGGTTTTCACAAGTTCTACAATATTTTCTAGTGCAATCAATGTGGTGTACATACTGTATTCTGACGTGTAGTCAAATTTTAAAGTATATAACTCCGAGTGTCATTATGTGGCGCACAAAAATTTAACCTTCCTTCAAAAGCTGCACAGCTGATATTTTATGCGCACACAGCCTACAGAAAATTAGAGGGAACATTGGTCACGAGTACCTAGAAGTTTCCCCAAAAGACACAGGTTCCACAACGCTTGTATTGGGGCAAGCAGTGGATATCCCGGGCCCCCTTTAATAATGGTTTATGGACCTTTCCTCCAAAAATGACTATCCCTGATTATTATTGCACTGTGTTAGTCTCTTGGTTACTCTGAGTTTGCTCAGACTGATATTCTTTGCCTTTTAAAGATGGAAATTTGGGCATAGTGACAGCGGTGGCCATAGGCGTCATGGTGGGGCACAAGGGCTGAGGTTTGCCTAGGGTACATCATCTCCTTACATCGGCCCTCATAGAGTGGCGTTCATAGCTGCTGTTTTTGTACTGATCCATTGCATTGCTGGCCTTGTTCTTTTGCATTGACCTTCCATCTTGCCAAGCATGATGTCTTTCTCTAATGTTCTCTCACTTTGCATGATGTGTCCAAAGTATGAAAATTGAAGTCTTGTCAGCCAAGCTTCTAAAGAAAGCTTAGGTTTGATCTCTTCTAGTACCGACTGGTTTGTCCTTTGGTCAGTCCATAGTAGAAACCTAGAAACACAGAAATATGACGACAGAAAAAGACCACATGGCCTATCTAGTCTGTCCTTCCATATCAACAACTACAGCAGTCCCCTTTTTTTCCTTTAGAGATCCTCTGTGTTGGTGCCATGCTTTTTTGAATTTAGATATTGTCCTCATCTCTACCACCTCCACTGGGAGACTATTCCATGGATCCACCACTCTCCATAAAGAAATATTTCCGCATATCACTCCTGAATCTATCTCCCTTCACCCTCACTCCATGTCCCCTTATAGCAGAACTTGCTTTCAATCGAAAGAGACTCTCCCCTGAACATTTATGCCACAGAGGTATTTAATACACAGTATTCTTTGCCAGCACCACAATTCTTCCTTTTTTTTCACTGTCCAACTTTTGCAGAGAACCCTTAGCTGCAAAGAAATGAAGGGAAAACCATAAATTAATTAGGGCAGAGCTTATAAAATCTATCCTGATGACCCCACAGCCAGTTAGGTTTTCAAGATTTGCACAATCAATATACATCATGAAACGTTGCAATATTAGAGTTTCAGTGCACATAAATTTAGATTGTGCATATTCATTCTGAATAACTTGAAAAATTGACTATCTAGAGTCACCAGAACATGTTTTGAAGACTTGAAATAGAATGTGTAGCAATATCTGAGGAAGGAAATTAGACAGATAAAATGGGTAATATAGTGCTTATATCACAATATATTCTGTGGGAGTAATGGTGGAGGTGACTGCATAGCTTACATTTTGTTGACATGTACAGATAACTTAGATCATTTAAATCTCTAAAAAGTTAAAGTTATTTATGACTAGGAGGATTCTGAGAGCGGGCTAAAAGTTATCCATTTAAGCAGCAATTTTCAACTGCTAAAATTTATCCCTTTAGCTGACTCCATCTAAAAAGCAGGTATAAAGTTAAATACATATCTTGTATGTTTAACGTTAACCGTGGATTTTCAACAGCAATACTTAAACAGCTAGGGCTACTGAAATTCCACATAAAGTGAAGTGAATAAGAAATTAATTTTTAACTCTGTCAGACCTAGGCTCAAAATTGCCCTTTATGTTTCCATGTAAAAATATATAGATGAAGACTGCAGTTGACATTTAGCATTCCTAGGGATGCACATTAGATTTTGGATCCCTAATGAATGAAAAACCCATTCATTTCAGCACCTGTTATAGCCTATAGGGGTCAGGAAAGATCACTTATTTTTGCCTGGCCCATGTAAGGCTCACTAGGACTCCAACCCATGATCCTTCAGAATAGAGACTAAAAACAAGTAGCTGAAACCTCAAGAGCTGTACATTTAAGGTGGAAGTCTTTAAATATTATCCTTTGACATCAGAAGGCATGCTGAGCCCATGGAGGACTCCAGTGGACTAGCTTTTGTCCCTAATCAAGAACACACCCCATGCTGGTTCAATGGGCTCCTTTATGTTTATTAAAAGGCTTTCTGTACCGCCTATTACTCAGTAGTTCCTAAGCAGTTTACAATACTAAAATTATGAGAATGAAAGGAAATACATGGTTGTTTTTTTTTGCCATTCACTGTCTTGCACCTTGCTTCTGTAATTCCTGTGGCTTTATCTGTAAGTCTTCATTCTTTGTTTGGAAGGTCATGGGCTCAGTCCCTAGATGGCCTGAGGACCAGGTGGAGTAGTGTCACCTTGGGCAAGGAAGAAACAGGCATCGCTTGATGTGCCATTTTGACATTTTTTGGCAGCAGCCAAATAAGTCTATCCCAGCCTCAATTCCATAGCTGCTGATGTGTTCAGAAATATGAGACCAGCACCATTTCCCTGGGGTTTCAGAGAAAGAAGCTTGTATTCAGAAGGTGTAGGCTTCAGAGGGAAAGGAGTGAAAATTATCAGGCTTAGAGACAGAGAGAAAACAAAGAGCATACCTCAGGACTCTGGAGCTTGCAAGTTACCCAGTTCTAGGATGGAGGCCTTTCAGGCAGTCCTGGTTTAGAACTCGCATCCCAAAGCAGTATGTTATTTGTAATCCCTGCTCCTACCCATTGAAATCGGTGCTGCCTGTCGCATAATGCACTAGAATGAGTTTGACTAATATCCAGGTCTGGCTTAAGATCTCTCTCTTGGAGCTCCCCTAACTTGGAAGCTCTGGGGCTGGACACTGATTGAGATGATGCATCAGGAAAAAAATGTATACGGTACAGAGCAGACAGACTTCATAGTAAGAGGCTAGGTAGAAAATAAACTGAAACGAGCACAATCGATATTGGTGTCAATTTACTCCTCTTTTGGTCCCTTGGGGTCTTCTTGCCAATGCTGGTGCTGTTTTGCCCTTTCTTCTGATGCCGTAGTTTATGTTGCTTTGTCCTTCTTACAATGGCTTAGACTCTTCAAGCTTCTATGAGTGGCCTTTGCCCCTCTTTTGATGCTGTGGGGGTTTTGTGTCTTTCTTGATGGCTTAAGAACATAAGATATGCCATACTGGGTCAGACCAAGGTCCATCAAGCCCGGTATCCTGTTTCCAACAGTGGCCAATCTAGGTCACAAGTACCTAGCAGTTTCCCCAAAGACACAGGTTCCACAATGCTTGTACTGGGTCAAGCATTGATATCCTGGGTCCCTTTTTAATAATGGTTTATGGACCTTTCCTCCAGGAACTTGTCCAAACCTTTTTTAAACCCAGCTACACTAACAGCCTTTACTACATCCTCCGGTAAGAAATTCCAGAGTTTGATTACATGTTGAGTGAAAAAATATTTTCTTTTATTAGTCTTAAATAGTTTACCCTGTAGCTTTATTGCATGTCCCCTAGTCTTTCTATATTCTGATAACGTAAACAATCGATCTATGTTTACCCGTTCCACTCCGTTCATTAATTTATAGACCTCTATCATATCATATCATATCATAACATTATTGTATCTATTATAGATGCATACCAGTAAATTTTAAAACAGATATCTGGATTTAACGCATACCCTTTCAGTAATAGTATAAAGGTGAATTATATTATATTAGAAGTTTGCATTTTTGAGCTATGGAGTATCAAAAGCATTTGAACTCTATTCTGTGGGTCAAGCATACTGTTCTAACCACTAGACGATGTTTCACTTCAAGGTTGATCATTTTCACTCAAAATGGAAGGCAAACCCCATTGTTACAGTCTAAAAATGCTTGCATTATTGACTTTAATGGAAAGGAATGAAATAAATCATCCAATATCCAAAAATGGACCAAATTGGTGAATGGTCCAAAAACAGCCCAAACTGAAAATTTTCCCTTACACATCCCTACCATATATTCTAGTTTATATGAGTGTTTTATTTCCCTTACAAAAATAAATGTTTTGTTCTTGAACGTGTTATCCAAAATAATTGTCTTTCAAAAGAGTCATTTACTTAACATAACTATTTATTTCTAATCAGCTTCCATCCACCTCATCCCTGAATTTTACAGAACCACGAAATTGCTTCGACTTGTCATATGTCAACTTTTTGTTATTTCTTAGATCAGAGCAGTGCTAGAAAAAAATAAAATGTAGCTAGAAGCATTTGCAGGCACGTTAAATGGACTGGCAGAAGCTACAAACTGTTCTCCTGTGCTCTGATTTCCAGGTCACACCATGTTCAAGCTAATTAATGACCTTTGCATTCACGCCTGCCTTTCAGCACAACATGCTGGGTTTCGAAAGGAATAAATACCAAGGCAACGCAAGCATTTCCTCTGCTCTCTCTCTGTCTCCCTACCCACCTACTCAATCCTTCTTGCTCTCTTTCTCTCTTCTTTCCCTCCCACTTGCTCTTTTTCTCCCATTTCAATCTGTTTTTTACTTCACCGTCTTTCTGCTTCATTTTCTTCTCGCCCTTGTTCTATAGTTTAGTCCTGTGTCCTCCAGATGTTTTATCATCTTTCATGTTTTTGTCGCTCTTTCTTTCTTCTTTTGGTTTTCTTTTTCTGGCTTCCTCCCCTTGGGCATCTGTTTATTTTTTATTTTCTTCATTTCTGTAGTTATGTAAGCTTTATTAGCTGACAAAGTTAATTACAATTAGTTGTGTCTCACTATGTAGTGTTCCTTTAGTTCATGCGGGACGCAATATATGTCTTCTAGTTGTTAGTTCATTTTTTTCTCTCCTTGTTTTATCAGAACTCCTACAGTTCCTGATTTCCTGAGACAACATTTCTTGTAGTTCTTTTCATTGAACTGTGCAGCAACATTTAGCTATTTTGATTTCTTCCCGATTTGAACTGTCTGCTTCTGTTTTCAAGTCATGTTTGCAAGATGTGAATCTGGTAGTGAGCTGCTGCTACATTTGTATTTTTCATTTCTGAGTGTGGTACAATAATGGTCCAGACAGTCGCTTAGGTGTAAGGATCAATAAAAGCCTTTGGTCTTTTCCTTAAAATTCTGATCACTTTACATTTCCCCACCTTCTTTTATATATTTTTTTTCATATATCTATCCTCACTGTCTTCTATTCTTTGTCATCTCTACTTCCCTGCCTGTTTGTGATTTATTTTTTAGACTCTTGAGTCGATAATGAGCCACTGTGGTTGGCGTTTTTTTAAATGCTGGCCAGATAAGTTAAACAAAAATAGTGCTCGATAATAAATATCCAGACAGTGCCAACACTGACTGGCTTATATGAAGAGCAACAATATTCAGCTATCTGGATGGCTAAGGGCAGCATTTTTGCTGTCCTAAGTTATACAGATGTCATTGTTGTTAAGTGAAGTCGAGTTGGTGCCGACTCATGTTGACCCCTTGGATAGTTGTCCTATACTGTGTTTGGTCTTCAGTCAGGCAGTTGATTGTTGATAGAGTGGCATCCATAGCTGCTGTTGTATCAATCCATTGTATTTCTGGCCTTCCTCTTTTGTGTTGACCTTCAACCTTGTCAAGCATGATGTCTTTCTCTAATGATCTCTCTCTTCACGTGATATATCCAAAGTATGAAAGTCAAAGTCTTGTTATCTGAGCTTCTAAAGAAAGCTTAGATTTGATCTCTTCTAGTACTGACTGGTTTATTCTTCGGGCAGTCCATGGTATACACAGTATTCTTCTCCAGCACCACAACTTGAAGGCACCAATTTTCTTCCTCACTGTCCAACTTTTGCATCCCTATGATGCTATTGAAAATACTGTGGATTGGACAAGTCAAATCTTTGTGTGGAGAGATACATCTCTGCTCTTAAGAATCTTGTATAGGTCCTTCATCGTTATGACAGATCCCTTTCATCTGTGTCCTTCTCTGCCACTGCCAACTCCAGACTTTACTCATTCCATCTTGCTGCTCCATATGCTTGGAACAAGCAACCCGAGTTAGTATGCCAGGCTCCTTTTCTGGTGCTATTCAAATCCAGGCCAAAAACCCAACTCTTTGAGGCTGCGTTTGGCTCCTGATCTCCTTATTCTCCTGCTTATCACCTATTTGTATCTTGCCGTTCCCCTTGAATTACCCAAGTTGTTGTGTGGTCTGTCTTGATTAAAATGCGAGCTTGTGTGCATATACAGCACTGCGTATGGCTTGTAGCACTATGCAAGTGATAAACAGTAGTAGCAGTAGTAGAGTATTCTGCAAGAGCAATGTAGCTGTGCAGATAGTTATCCGGATAGCAGAACTGAATATTGCCACTCTCTGGATAAGTTGTAGCTCTACCAATGGGCTATCTTGGCACTGTTCAGATAGCACCGGAATGATATGTATGGATAGTCAGCAGCACCATCCGATCAATCCAGGACTTATTTCAGTTCAGAAAGGCCTTAAAACTTCACCTCTTCCTCCAGTTTTACCCAGAAGCCAATGTGGACGCTGCACCATCCTCACAAGCCTCTCAGAACCCCCTTGACTGAAGTCAAAAGAGTTCCCAATTATGTCTTAAATTGTAAATAGTTACCTGTTATCCAAGTTGCATTACCTGTTCAACTGTAAACACAAAGTACCATCGGAAATGTGTATTTTATTGTTCATTGTAAACCACACTGATGCTGAATAGTGTGGTATAAAAGAGACTCTAATACATAATAATAATAATAAACTTTAATGGAGCTACCTAGATTTAGGTAGCAAAAACGTGCCTAAACATGCTATTTTAATCATTTATGCACATACATAGTCACAAACATACATAAAGACCACTCAAAGAATACCAACAGCATCAAAGTACGTCTTGCTTGCATGGCAAGTGCTTTCACTGTGGTTGTACACAGGGACGGAGTATGGGCGGGGCATAGGTGGAGCACACAAGTACATACATAGAATATACAATAATCTACTTTACATGCACACTTGTAAAATGTAGGCAGGCCATTTGCACCAGTTCTAGGGCCAGTGCATATGATCATGCCTTAACTTAAGGAGTGTGAAAAGTAGGCGCCTACTTTCTTTATAAAATAGGCTTAAAATAGGCACATTTTCACTGCCTTAAACTAGGTGCCCTGATTATAAAATTACTGTCATTGTCCTGAATATCCTGGTCAGCAGCACTTATCCAAATAGAAGGTGCTACTATCTAGATACGTCCTTCGCAATATGTCTGCATTTGTCTGGGAATGAAGGTATAAGCACATATATAGAGAAATAGACACAATTTAACTTTTCATAATCGTATTGTGTATATTTAGATACAGATGAACAGGAATGGTACCATTGTCAGCGTAAATCAAGAATTCAAGATAGGACTTCTGAGATGTTCAGTTGCTCTGAGCTTTCAATATTAATGTCTTCTATTTGTTCCCACAGTGTCCTCTTTTCTGGTAATGTACTTCCATCTTGAGCAAAGTGACCTAGTTTTAAGGCCATCAACTTTTTTTCTAAGGAATATGTCTGTAAACAGATATCTATTCATCCTCACTAATCCAATTTGATCATGACGTAACATCTTTGTCTGAAAAAAGCATTGAAGATTTTGATCTTAGAACTTTCTCTTGCTCTCTCTCTCTCTCTCACACACACACACTTGTTTCTTCTGCTATTTTCTTCATTCTCTACTGTCTCCTCTTCTGTTTTTGCTTATATTGACACCCACATTGCTTGGCTTTCATTAAGGTACTTTTTTCAGCACTATGAAATGAGATGCTCCCCATCAAACACAAACCCCACTATTTTGTTAACCCTTGTTATTTTTCCTACATTACCATATGTTGTCATGTCTATACTGTTTGTTTCCCTTGTTTATACCTTGTATTTCTTGTGACCGCTTTGATTGAAGGAAAAGGCGGTATAAAAAACTTGTTAAATAAATAAATAAAGAACAGTGGGGGGAAATGTGCATAATATCGAAGCCTTCTCCTGGCACGGTTCCTGTTCTTCAATGTTTATACAGAATATACATGCATTCATTTATAGCATTATTTAGGGAAAAGTGCAACTTCTTCATGAAACTGATATAGAGAAAGCTGCTATTTGCCTGGTCCATGCTGAGAAATGTGCTATTCCCAGTACACCTGTGGTAGGCTGCTATTGAGATAGCAGAGAAGGTACATGCCCTCCCCAGCCCCAAGTGGTTTATATTTCTGGGAGCAATGTTTTGAAGCAGCAAATAACCTGCTGCTCTCCTCCAGTGTATCTGTCTGAAAGTGGCGTTCATTATCATTGGAAGCAGCTGGAAGAGTTTTAGAGGACTTCATAAAATAACCCAGTGTGCTTGTTTGAAGCTTTCCTGAAAATAAATCATTAAAGTGTACGTACTGGTCTGGTCACTCTTGTGTTGCCCATAAATGCACATTTACTTCATTTGGGCACCTAAATAATTTTGATGCTTGTGTGCCTACCAATTGACATGTGTACAATTGCTTATGCTCTTAATTGTACACATTCATTGTGTGCATTTAAAACATTAACCCCCCCCCCAACACACAAAAATAACACATGAAAATCAAGAAAAATTTGGAAAATATGAAAATGAGCCAAAATATTTTGGCCGTGCGCATCCCTAATGCTTTGATATCTTTTCACATAGTCTTGGGGCCACATTAAGGGGGTCTTTTGCTAACGGGTGCTAAGATGTTGCAACTAACATACCAAAACCACCAAAACCATGGCTGGTTAAGTACAACACCCCTGTGTTAATTGTCGGTGTGTGGAAAGCATTTACGTGGCACTTAACGCAGAGCCCATAGCACATGCTGAATTAGTGCAGGCGCACCTGATGCCACGCATTGAGGTGGCGTTAGGTGAACCACACTAATGCAGTTAGCTCACGGTATGAATACAGCGCTATCTGCACCAAGCTCACTATTCCCACTCTCCACCCCTACCCCTCCCACTAAGCCCTCCAGTGCAGGCTGCACAGTTACCACAGGAACCATCCCGTGTTGTCCTGGTCACTATTGCTGCTATTGTTAATCATTTGTATAGCACGACAAGGCATACACAGCGCTGTACATGTACAAGTAAAAGACAATCCCTGCTCACCGGAACTTACAACCTCATCAAGAGAGACCACGCAACAACCGGGGACTAGGGTAACTCAAGGGAAATGGCAAGATACAGATAGGTGATGAACAGGGGAATAAGGGGATCAAGATCCAAACACAGCCTCAAGGAGGTGGGTTTGAATAAGGCCAGAGAAGGGGCCTGGAACACTAACTTAGGTAGTTTGTTCCAAGCATATAGAGCTGCATGATGGAATGAGTGGAGTCTGGAGTTGGCAGTGGCAGAGAAGGGGAGGCCTGCATTAGCTGGCAATGTGAATCTCAGTGTGCCTTTAGTGAACATCAGAATACGCGCTGCCACCTAGTGCGCATTGGTAAAACCCTAAGAATCAAATGCTAAATATATGTAGGGGGAAAGGGAGATGAAGATGGAATATGGATATTATAAATAGAAATATGGCTACAACTATGCCGATCTAAGTGCACCCAAACTCATCTGTTCTTGGAAACTAGCAGCATCAAGCCTAATTAGGACTTGGATGGGTGACCACATTGGAATATCAGGTGCTATAGGTTTACTCTGAAAAATACATTCCTGCCAATCTATTTTCAGTTCCATCGTGCCAAGAAATACTTTTTCACTGAAAGTGTGGTGAACATAAGAACATAAGATATGCCATACTGGGTCAGACCAAGGTCCATCAAGCCCAGTATTCTGTTTCCAACAGTGGCCAATCTAGGTCACATGTACCTAGCAGTTTCCCCAAGGGACACAGGTTCCACAATGCTTGTATTGGTTCAAGCATTGATATCCTGGGTCCCTTCCTAATAATGGTTTATGGACCTTTCCTCCAGGAACTTGTCCAAACCTTTTTTAAACCCAGCTACACTAACAGCCTTTACTACATCCTCTGGTAACAAATTCCAGAGTTTGATTACACGTTGAGTGAAAAAATATTTTCTTTTATTAGTCTTAAATAGTTTACCCTGTAGCTTCATTGCATGTCCCCTAGTCTTTAAATATTCTGATAAGGTAAACAATCGATCTACATTTACCCGTTCCACTCCGTTCATTAATTTATAGACTTCTATCATATCTCCCCTCAGCCGTCTCTTTTCCAGGTTAAAGAGCCCTAACCTTTTTAGCCTTTCTTCATAGGAGTGTCCTTCCATCCCCTTTACCATTTTGGTGGCTCTTCTCTGAACCTTTTCTAAAATCGCTATATACTTTTTAAGATACGGCGACCAGAATTGCACACAATATTCAAGGTGCGGTCTCACCATGGAACGATATAGAGGCATTATAATATCTTTTGTTTTATTTTCCATTCCTTTCCTTATCATACCTAGCATTCTATTTGCTCTCTTGGCCGCCGCTGCACACTGGGCCGAGGGTTTTAACATGGTATCCACAATGACGCCTAAATCTTTTTCCTGGGTGGTGGTTCCTAATGTGGAACCTTGCATCGTGTAACCATAGTTTGGGTTGTTCTTCCCTAGGTGCATAATCTGCACTAGTCCACATTAAATTTCATCTGCCATTTTGATGCCCAGTCTTCCAATTTATCAAGATCTTCTTGCAATTTTCCACAATCCTCTTGGGTTTTAACAACTTTAAATAGTTTTGTGTCATCTGCAAATTTGATAACCTCACTCGTTATTCCACTTTCCAGGTCATTTATGAATATGTCAAAAAACAGCGGACCCAGCACAGATCCCTGGGGTACACCACTATTCACTTTTCTCCATTGGGAAAATTGGCCATTTAGCCCTACCCTCCGCTTTCTATCTTTTAACCAGTTCCTGATCCATAATAGTACACTGCCTCCTATCCCATGACTCTTTAGTTTTGCCAAAAGTCTCTCATGAGGGACCTTGTCAAAGGCTTTCTGAAAGTCCAGATACACAATATCAACCGACTCACCTTTGTCCACCTGATTATTCACTCCTTCAAAAAAACATAACAGATTAGAAAGACAAGATCTTCCTTGTCTAAAGCCATGTTGGCTGTCTCCCATTAGGTCATGACTATCTATATGCTGAGTAATTTTATTCTTTATGATGGTTTCTACCATTTTTCCCGGTACTGATGTCAGGCTCAACGGTCTGTAGTTTCCCGAATCGCCCCTGGAACCCTTTTTAAAAATTGGTGTTACATTGGCGATCCTCCAATCTTCAGGTATTAGAGATGATTTTAATGATAGTTCACAGATTACTAATAGCAGGTCTGCAATCTCGTATTTCAGTTCTTTCAACATCCTTGCATGTATACCATCTGGCCCAGGTGATTTGCTACTCTTCAGCTTATCTAATAGTTGTAATACATCTTCCCGATGTATCGATATTTCCTTCAATTCTTCCGCACCTTTAAATACCACTTCAGTCATGGGTAACATCCCTACATCTTCCTCAGTAAAGACTGAAGCAAAGATTTCATTCAGTCTCTCCGCTATCGCCTTGTCGCCTCTTAGTGCTCCTTTAACCCCTTTATCATCTAATGGACCAACTGACTCTCTCACAGGTTTCTTGTTACGAATGTACTTGAAAAGGTCTTTATTTCGCGTTTTTGCTTCCGCAGCAAACTTCTTCTCAAATTCTCTCTTTGCCTGCCTTATCAATGCCTTGCATTTGACTTGCCAGTGCTTGTGCTGTTTCCAGGTTTCGTTTGGCTCTTTTTTCCATTTCCTGAAAGATGCTTTTTTGGCAACAACAGCCTCTCTGACCTCACCTTTAAACCATGCTGGCAGTTTTTTGGACTTCCTTCCACTTTTCTTAAAGCGTGGAATACAGCTGGTCTGGGCTTCCAAGATAGTATTTTTCAACAACAGCCAATCCTGATGTACGTCTTTAACCTTTGCAACTGCTCCTTTTAGTTTTTTCTTAACTGTTTTCCTCATTTTATCATAGTCTCCCTTTCGAAAGTTAAAAGGTAGTACTGTGGATTTCCTTACTATCCCTCCTCCACTAATTAAGTCAAAGGCAATCATGCTATGATCACTATTGCCAAGTGGCCCCAACAACCTTATCTCTTGCACTAGATCTGGTGTTCCACTAAGGATTAGGTCTAATACGGCTTCCCTTCTGGTTGGTTCATGAACCAGCTGCTCCAAGAAGCAGTCATTTATTTCATCTAGGAACTTTATCTCCCTAGCATGTCCTGACGTGACACTGACCCAGTCGATACCGGGGTAGTTGAAATCACCCATCGTTATTACTGTGCTATAACTTTTGTTAGCTTCCTTGATTTCTTTGAGCAATTCATCATCCATTTGGTCATTCTGGCCAGGCGCTCGATAGTACACCCCCACTGTCATTGCCTTCCCCCTTTTACATGGAATTTCAATCCATAGAGATTCTACAGCAGATTTTGTTTCCTGCAAAACTTTAATCCTTTCTGACTCAATGCCCTCTCTAACATAGAGAGCAACCCCTCCACCAATTTGATCAGCTCTATCATTACGATATAGTTTGTACCCAGGTATCACAATGTCCCACTGGTTCTCCTCCTTCCACCATGTCTCTGATATTCCAATCATATCTAACCTTTCATTTAGTGCTATATATTCTAACTCTCCCATCTTATTTTTTAGACTTCTAGCATTTGCATACAAGCATTTTAGAGAATGTATTTTATTCATATTAATTTGGCTATTGTTAGACATGGGTAATTTGGGATCTTTAAGCTCTGTCTGCTCCATACTTGAGGGTATTTGGGCTACTTTACTCTTTTGTGGAACCTCTCTGCTTTTGGTAGTATCCTTCAAAGATAGATTCTTCTGAACCATCCACTCTTGGGCGACTGTCGGCTTTCCCCTAATATCTAGTTTAAAAGCTGCTCTATCTCCTTTTTAAAGGTTAATGCCAGCAGCCTGGTTCCATCCCAGTTAAGGTGAAGCCCATCCCTTCGGAAGAGCCCCTCCTTTCCCCAGAATGTTCCCCGGTTCCTAACAAATCCAAAACCCTCATCTCTGCACCACTGTCTCATCCACGCATTGAGACTCCGGAGCTCTCCCTGCCTTTTGGATCCTGTGCGTGGAACAGGAAGCATTTCGGAGAATGCTACCCTGGAAGTTCTGGATTTCAACTTCCTACCTAAAAGCCTAAATTTTGCCTCCAGAATCTCCTTACCACATTTTCCTATGTCATTGGTACCGACATGTACCAAGACAGCAGACTCCTCCCCAGCACTATCTAAGACCTTATCTAGGTGGCGCGTGAGGTCCGCTACCTTCGCACCAGGCAGGCATGTTACCAGGCGATCCTCACGTCCACCATCCACCCAGCTATCTACATGCCTAATGATCGAATCACCAACTATAACGGCTGTCCTAACCCTTCCCTCATGGGCACATGGCCCTGGAGAAACTTCCTCGTAGTCCTCCTGAGAGAGGACTACAAGCTGGGAGAGGATCTCGAGTTCAGAGTGGAACTGAGAGGGGACCTGAGAGAGGAACCTCACATACTGAAAGGCAGAGAAGCTTGGAGTACTTACAAGGAAGAGCTGGAGAGGATCTCGAGTTCAGAGAGGAACTGAGAGGGGACCTGAGAGAAGAACCTCACATACTGAAAGGCAGAGAAGCTTGGAGTACTTATAAGGAAGAGCTAAGTTCCAGGGTGGACAAGCCCATTCCAGAAAGCTCCAGGAGCCAGTCTTCAGGGAAGATGCTGATAGAAGGAGACTGTCGGGTAGAGCAAATACCAGCAGAGCACGTCTCAAAGATCCAAGGTACAGCTATATTTCCTTTCCCAGATGTGAGCCAGCTTCTAGAAAAGCTTATAACCCAGAGAGCCGTACTGATAGGAAACAAAGCCGGGAAGGGCTTGTGAAACCTTTACAGAGAGGCATAGTAAAAAGCCATAGCAGTTATTGGCCAAACCAAGACCAGTGAGGCTGGGGAATATTGGAGAGATCCATTGAACTACAACCTGCCTTATCCAGGGAAAGCTCAGGACTAGCTGACAACATGGCTGAACAGGAACCTATGCAAATAGAGGTGATAGAGCCAGAGCAGTTGCAGTTAGAGCACCTGATGGACTGCTCACTCTGTGTTTCCAAGAGTCTAGAGTCTCTCACAGAATAGTAACCGGCAGGACATGCTTTAACATATCTTTTTGCTTTTGCTTGTTAAGCTGAAAGAAGACGTTTTGTGTTTGTTTTTCCTCTTGGTGTTGAAAACCTGTTTGAATGCAAAGAACTGTGAAGCGCCTGTAACAGTTACTGACTTTGTAAATATTTTGGCATAAACCCTGAAGTAAGGTACATTCTGTTTTTGTCTTCCTGGAGAACCTTTGCGCAACAAAGGGAATAAAATCCATTTAAGTTTAACCCTGCACAAGACTCACAACTATTTCTTTATGAAGTGGGACTACAAAGACCATGATGCACCTGGTCTAGAAAAGTTTTTTCCTTCTTCAACCAAAAATAAGTGTCCGCCCTCTCCTTTCTGCATGCTGCCACTATGAGGGGCTGTGACATAATGGCGTCATTTTTGGGATATTTGCTGGGAAGCAAAAGAAGAAACTGACAAGTTCACAGGAAAAGAAGCACTGAGTGGAAGACGGAAGTGTTGTCACCAGTACTACTGGAGGACGTTGGACACATTGTTTGCTCAAGGCATGAGTCAACACCTGAAGCAGGTAGCATGTAATTGGGCATAACCTGTGGTGGATTCAGGTGTGGGTATTGAGAAAGGAAAAAAAAAAAGGGGGGGCTGACAAAAGAGTGCCAGTGCCACACTTGGGTTTTTTTTTCTCTCTACATTTCTCTCTAGGAAGCGGTCGCCATAGACCCAAAGGAGATCCTACAGTGGATGGCGGTACAATTTGACAAGCAACGAGAGATGGCTTGCCAAGCGCAGCAATAAGTGGTGTCGGCCATGCAGGCGCAACAAAAGCCCATGTTGGAGATGATGGAGGCTTGGTTAGCTCAACAGAAGACAGCACAAGCAGCAGCTCCTTCTCTTCAAGGGCTAAATGCTATAGCCAACAACAGTGGGGTAGGACTGTGGTCTTATGAGACACTGACTTTGGGAAAGTTGTCACCTAGTGATGACATTGACGACTTTTTGGAATCCTTTGATAGGATAGCGCATACCATAGGATGGCCAAAAGAGCAATGGGCTATACGCCTGGCAACCTCACTCACAGGAGAGGCGTTGTTGGCGTATAAAGCTATGCCCGCAGCCCTAGCGAATGATTACGCAGAAGTAACGAAGGCTGTAAGGGACCGCCTTGGCTTAACTCCTTTGGTGTACAACTGGATGCTAAGAGCTACCCGACTTAAAGCGGGAGAAACACCAAAAGCTTTAGGTCAAAGGCTTAAGAGCCTGGCCATAAAGTGGTTGAGGCCCGAGAATAAGAGCATTGACACCATAGTTGATGTTATTGTATTAGAGCAATTCATGACTGCTGTGCCCCAGGAGGTGCGGACCTTCCTGATACTGCAGAACTGCCGTACCACTGAAGAAGCAATCCTATTAACAGAAAGGTATTTTGAAGCACAATTGGCTACGCGAAAAAGTGGTGAAGCTTCAAAGACAGCAGTAGAGGCCATGGTGCAGTCATCAGAAAGGATATAAAGGTATAAACCAGGAGGTTTGGAAACTGGTAGGCCTATGCCAGGAAATCACTCTGAGAAAAAGAGATGTTTTCTTTGTGGGAAAATAGGGCATCTAAAGAGTGAATGTAAATCGCGTACTGCACTGATAAGTGAAAATACAAAAATGTTGCGAGAAGGTTTTTTGTTAGAGGTCAAAGTGCAAGGTATATCTGCGAATGCTCTTCTCGATTCTGGTGCAGACCAGAGCATGATCTCTAAAAAGCTATGGCGCACTATTGAGGATCAAGCTGAGTCCGCACCGAATCGAACAGAAGGAAAAGTAAAAATTAAATGCATTCAAGCTGCTTCTTCTTTCTATCCTGTATACAACTTGATAGTAAAAGGTTTAGGGATAGAAAAGGATATGCTACTAGCTGTAGTTCCAAAATTGCCTCACGATTTGGTGCTAGGTAGGGACTGGGCCCAATTTAGAAAGGGGTTGGAAAAAGGACTATCTCCCCAAGAGGCCCTGGTGTCTACAAAGTCCCAATCCAAGATAGCTATGGTTCCCAGTCCATTCTCTGCAAAAGCTCCAAAGACTGATCGGGAGGTAAAGAGAGAGCCTGTGAGTAAACCAAAATTTGTATTAAAGTTCTGCAAAATGTCCGAAAAAGCACAGAGTCCACAGCGAGCCTCGACTCAGGCCGCTGGATATGATATACACAGTGCGGTAAACCAAATCATTCCCAAGAATGGAAGAGCTTTAATAGACACAGGCCTCCAAATAGAATTACCCCTAGGATGTTACGGCCGTATTGCACCCCGCTCTGGCCTGGCATCAAAACATTTTATAGACGTGAGGGCAGGTGTAATAGACCTGGATTATAGATGAGCCATTAAAGTCTTGCTCTTCAACTTTGCAGAAGAAGACTTCGAGGTCAAAATAGGAGACCGCATTGCGCAGCTTATCTGCGAGAGAGTGGGCTTTCCCATTTTAGAGGAAGTGCCCATGGTAACCCCTACTGGCCGTGGAACCGGAGGGTTCGGGTCCACCGGTCTATCTGACGTAAAAGGGTTAACCGCTACTTGCAAGGAACAAGTAGATGAAGATTTGGGCCCACTTCTGGACGATTGCAGGACTAAGCCTGAGCCACGGGTAAGTGAGGAACTTTCTCTGATACAGAGGCAAGAGTTGGCCAGGGCATTAGAAAGGTTTGATGATGTTCTGACACCTGTTCCTGGCAAAATGGAGCTAGTCGCCCATGAAATTATAACGCCACTCGGAAAAGTGATCAGACAGAGGCCCTATCAGCTACCTGAGGCCAAGAAGCAAGAAGTGGTGCTCAGGTGCACAAAATGCTAAGAATGGGGATCATAGAAGAATCCCGAAGTCCCTGGTGCAGCCCTATTGTCTTGGTGCCCAAACCAGACGGCACGATGAGATTCTGCATTGATTTTCGCCAAGTTAAGGCAGTATCTACGTTTGATGCGTATCCAATGCCACGCATTGAAGAACTCTTGGATAGGTTGGGGCAGGCGAAGTTCCTCACCACGCTCGATATGACCAAGGGATATTGGTAGATTCCCTTGACAAGAGAGTCTCGCCCCAAGACAGCTTTCAGCACACCAGTGGGGCTATTTCAATTCAGAAGAATGCCTGTCAGCGATTGATGGATTTGGTCTTACGTCCCCATCAGGAGTATGCCGTCGCGTACATGGACGATATTGTCATACATAGTTCCACCTGGAACCAGCATTTACCACGAGTAAAAGCGGCGCTACAAGCAATGAGGCAAGCTGGCCTAACATTAAATCCGGAAAAATGCATGTTCGCAGCACAGGAAGTCAAATACTTGGGCCACCTGGTAGGACGAGGTATGGTCCGGCCACTGTTAAACAAGATAGAAAGCGTTAGTCATTTTCCGATGCCACAAAACAAAAAGCAACTAAGGAGTTTTCTAGGGCTTATAGGCTACTATAGGCGTTTCATCCCTCACTTTGCGGAGGAAAGTGCCGTGTTTACAAACATGTTAAGGAAAAATGCCCCAAACCGGATACAATGGACCTCAGAGGCCGAGGAGGCTTTTATGATGTTGAAAGGAAAACTTTGTAAGGCACCTGTATTACGCGGGGTAGATTTCCACCAACCATTTATTGTCCAAACAGATGCTTCTGAAACCGGGTTAGGCGCTGTCCTTTCACAAACACATGAAGGAACAGAACATCCCGTCATGTTTTTGAGCCGAAAATTATCCCCGGCAGAGCAAAAGTATTCTACAATTGAAAGAGAATGTTTGGCAATTAAGTGGGCAGTCAAAGACCTAAGATTTTATCTAACTGGGAGAAACTTTTTACTGGTCACTGACCATGCACTGCTAAAGTGGTTAAATGAGATGAAGAATAACAATAGTCGCTTAACACGATGGTATATGGCATTACAACCCTTCGAGTACCGGGTGGAGCATAGAGCAGGAAAACTGCACCACAATGCAGACGCCATGTCGCGGATTATGTGCTGTGCAGGCGATGCAAGGCCAGCCTGTAATATCTTAAGAGGGGGGATATGTGATGAAGCTGAAGCCATTGAAGCTATAGACTTAGAAAAAAACACTGTTTATTATAAAGCAACTGACTCACAGAGGTGCAGTTACCTAAAAGTGCAGCTAGAGGGAGCAGGCACGAGGTTGCAGAAGCTAAGCTGACACACCCAGGTTTTGAGAATGCAGGAGCTAATCAGGTACACCTGAGTAGAGAGCCAGGAAGCTCAGTGGAGAAACGGCTTTATAAACAGTGCTCAGAAGGAAGAAAGCAGAGAGGATCTCGAGTTCAGAGAGGAACTGAGAGGGGACCTGAGAGAGGAACCTCACATACTGAAAGGCAGAGAAACTTGGAGTACTTACAAGGAAGAGCTAAGTTCCAGGGAGGACAAGCCCATTCCAGAAAGCTCCAGGAGCCAGTCTTCAGGGAAGACGCTGATAGAAGGAAACTGCCGGGTAGAGCAAATACTAGCAGAGCACGTCTCAAAGATCCAAGGTACAGTTATATTTCCTTTCCCAGATGTGAGCCAGCTCCTAGAAAAGCTTATAACCCAGAGAGCCGTACTGATAGGAAACAAAGCCGGGAAGGGCTTGTGAAACCTTTATAGAGAGGCATAGTAAAAAGCCATAGTAGTTATTGGCCAAACCAAGACCAGCGAGGCTGGGGAATATTGGAGAGATCTATTGAACTACAACCTGCCTTATCCAGGGAAAGCTCAGGACTAGCTGACAACACGGCTGAACAGGAACCTATGCAAATAGAGGTGATAGAGCCAGAGCAGTTGCAGTTAGAAAACCCGATGGACTGCTCACTCTGTGTTTCCAAGAGTCTAGAGTCTCTCACAGAATTGTAACCGGCAGGACATGCTTTAACATATCTTTTTGCTTTTGTTAAGCTGAAAGAAGTTTTGTGTTTGTTTTTCCTCTTGGTGTTGAAAACCTGTTTGAACGCAAAGAACTGTGAAGCGCCTGTAACAGTTACTGACTTTGTAAATATTTTGGCATAAACCCTGAAGTAAGGTACATTCTGTTTTTGTCTTCCTGGAGAACCTTTGTGCAACAAAGGGAATAAAAACCATTTAAGTTTAACCCTGCACAAGGCTCACAACTATTTCTTTATGAAGTGGGACTACAAAGACCATGATGCACCTGGTCTAGAAAAGTTTTCCCTTCTTCAACCAACAATAAGTGTCCGCCCTCTCCTTTCTGCACGCTGCCACTAGGAGGGGCTGTGACAATGTGCAGAGGGGAGCTACATCTGGGACAGAATTGGGCACAATACATTTAATGGACTTTGTTCACCTCAATATTAATTAATCTCAGGTTTTTAATTAATCTATTCCTGATGAGGATAACCAGCCACATCTGAAAGTGAATATTGGCATCTCCTTTCCTTTAATAGGCTAAAGAGCCTATATTTTTAAGATTATCCCTGGAGTGGGGGGAGCCAGGGTGGGTGGGAGGGAAAAATAATTAATAAAAGCTGGCTTGCTACACAATGCCCTGTCCTGTGCTTCTAAGGTAAGGTTCTACGAATTTCCTGGGTGATTCGCACAGTCCTTAGTTGATAGAGGGGGCCTTTCAAATTGCCCCTTTGATCTGTCACTTTGTTTTAACCTCTATTTAAGACAACTTCACAGATCTTTTGCCTCCTAACTGGAAGGCTTTTTTGTAAAGGTCACTAGAAACACATTCTTTCTACTCAGAGACTATTTATTCTACTTGCATGATAAGCTATACTCTGATTTGATTTAAATAAAAAGAGCTCTAGAAACACATTTATTTCAGTGACTGTTTACTCTATTTTACTTTCTATGCTAAGTTATACTCTGATTTGGTTTAAATGAAAAGCTCTCTGGTGGTACTGAGACCTGACTGACTCAGCAAAAACACTGAATTCTAAAATACACAGATTTATCAGCTTTAACCCAAAGAATTCCCCTTTTCCCCAAGATTTAGAGTATATTCCAGAAGATAAATACAAGCGCAAATCTTTTTCCAGCTGTAGCAGTCCCTTTTGATAGTCCTTCAAGACTCTCCAGTCACCCAGTCAAAGAACTCAATCAGATTTGCTTGGCATGATTGTCCTTTGGTGCCATCTCCTCTTTCCAGCACAATCCACAGCGCTTCTTCTTTTCCCCATGTCCCCTGTATTTATGCAGCTTTAATATTGCTTTTGACATATAGGGCTACTCCTCCTAAATACTATTCATTTTCATTTGATGAATGTGGCTCCATATTTATTCATGTTATATGTTTTTGATTATTTTATAGCTTCTTGTTGTTCATTCATTTTATGTTTGTAATGCTATTTAGATGTTTTATTGATTTTAATGTTTTTATCCTATTATATTGATATTTTATAGGCCTGTACCCAGTGCCGAAACACAGCTGTGTCAGGTTAGTGGCTCTGTAGCATTTCACCATAATAAACTATATCCTTGTTTTCTGACCTCGCTCTGGACTGGGTAGCCTGCTGGTGAGGCCATTGTCCATTGGAATATGTACCCCTCTCTCCTCCAAAGACCCGTAACACCGCTTGGGGTCAGTGCCACATGACTGGTGCCATTTTGAATGCAGCCTGAGACAGGGCAGGAGTGGAGGGGGACTGCTCCTGCTGGATTCACCATTTGATCATCAGGGAGCCCTTCAGTAAGTCCCAAGGGGCCAGGGGGTGGAATGAGGATTGATGTGGTTGCCTTGTGGAAGGGAGATCTGATCAGGTTGGGAGGGTTGTGGGTTCTTGGATGAAGGAGGCCATGTTGGCATGCTTTCTGGAGGGATGATAGTTCTGAAGGGGCGGTGATCAGCCAGGTATGCTTTATCAGGGGGAATGGATTGGTATGTTGAGGGGGTGTTTGATCGGGGGGGGGGCATGTTTTTGGGCACTGGGAACTTCACAGCTGCAGTCACTTTTCCCTTCCCTGAAATTATTCTCCAGGCCCACATTCCTTGCCTCGGTAGGTAGAACAGGCGCTCCCATGCTACCTGCTGAGGCAAAGAACATGGACCAGTGTAATGTCTGCTCTCTGAGTTAAGTGTAGAGCAGATGCTGGGCACACCCCCTGCATTTGCCACACAGGGTTTGAACCTACCATGCAGGCATTTTTGCACATGCCACACGGTAGGTAAAACCACTTGCCACACTTTGGTAAACATGTCCTTAAGAGCATAGGTGGTGTGGCACAGTTTGCCAAGGGCCAAGAACTCAAAGCTGACTGACAAGCTGAAAAATCTCCGGACAATACGTTTTCTTGGTGGACACAATGTAATATCACGGGAGCTATTTAAAATTGGTCCTCCTTGTTTAGTGACAGCAGAACGCCTTCAGCTTATAATGACACAAACATGAACACAGTGAGTTAAGAGTGAGGTCAAGATTACAGAAACCTCAAGATAGACAGTGAAGCAGACATCCCTCTGAATCAATGCGTCTTTCCATTTCCACTCCGCACAATTGCCTGGTAATGACTAGAACTACCATGGTAACAAACTACTTAAGCACTGCTGACGATTCCAGCCTTAGGAAAAGCAATATCAGACAAGCAACGGCTCCTCTGAATTCCTTATTCCTTTTTCCCTGATCTAGGACAGCAAAATTGTTTATAGTAGAGCTAAGGGGGCTGATGATAAACATGTAGTGCTGATGAGGTTAAAAATGTTTATAATAGAAATGACTTTGAGGTTGGTCCCGATGATAGCCACAGAAGTGAAACATTAAATTGTCCCATACTGTTTTGTAGTCCAAACGGAACATGAGGAGCTACGGCATCATTTTGATAATCCAGCTAGGGATGTGCAAGCTCAAAATAAAGTTCGGTTTGTGCTCATTTTAAGCAAGTCTTTCTTGACATTTGGGTAATTGTTCATATTCATTTGTCCTATTTGGCTTTTTAGGTGCACATTGAATGCAGGCAAGAACATAAAAATGTACACAATCAATTATGTGTGCATTAAGTCATAGGTATATGTGCATGTGAGCAATTTGGATGCACATTAAATTTTTAGGTCCCAAAACAAACCTAATGCATGCTCACAAATCTACACTCCTAAACACAGACTACAAACATTTCTATCTGCATTGTAAATAATCAAATTTCCTACTATTGCCCACCCATGAACCAGAACTTGCGATCGTGAACTTACACTTTCTAGGCTTCCAAGTACAGTCATGGGGGGAGGGGGTTAACCATCTTCATGAGTGCATGGATATTTTCTGCTTCTGTGTCCCAATGATGTGGCTTTCTTTGCATGCCTTTTCCCAGAGTTTAGGGACTTGATCACACAAAAAACTTTGATTAATGATTGTACAAGTGGTAGGTAAGAGACAGAGAACGGTTTTCCCAATCCATGATGACGGTATAGGATCCAAAGCACAAGTGGTTTTTCTGACAGCGATGAAGGCCTTTCTAAATGTGTGTTCAGTGCCGGAAGTGAAGGAAGACCAGCTGTGCATAGGAACTACAGAATGGGATTTTTGCTTAGAGAAATATGGCATAGAGTTGGGGGTTTGAACCAAGAAGGTTTGAGAGATCAACTGAATTTTATCCAAAAAGAAGAAAGCCAAAACATCTGGCGAAGGACCTGTCCAAACACGTCAACAGTGTTTATCAAGGATAGTTTGGAAACTACTGAAAACAGTGTTTTTGAGAAGGAAGCTACATTAATAATCTGAGAGATATAGTAAGTCCTCTTGGCTGCTAATATCTGTGACCAGTAGTAAGTATGCTGGCTCTTGAATAGAGCTAGGTTAGAGGGCTGTAGGGACTTGAGCCATATTCTTTCCTCTTTTCTCATCTGGTGTCTGCTTAGGCCTGGATGAAAACATGGGTGATTTCTCCTTTGATGAAAGGGGACTAGTTTATTAGAGGCAACAGTATCAAGAGTTTGACTAAGCTTACTGTAGACTGCCACAAATCGGCCTGTGTCGATGGGAAAAAGAGTATCTGCTGAAGGAAAATCTGCAAGTGTCTGTAGGGTTATCTCACGATGGTAACTGTCTCATCCATGGAGGGCTGTTGGTTGATTAAGCACTGAAAGGGAAGTGGAAGATCAAAAGGGATAAGGAAGTGATCCGTCCACGGCAAGGGGATCTGTTGAAAGTTGGTAAGAGAGAGAGTGGAATTGAACAGAGTGAGAACCAAATAAAGAGTATGTCCTCCCTTATGTATGGGGAAGTAAATATGCTGAAAAAGGTCATGATCAGATATAAAAAGAAAGAAGACTTTATCCTGAGGGTGCAAGGGATCATCAATATGAATATTCAGATCTCCCAAAATGGCAAAGAAGGTACAAATTGTCAGATCAACAACAGCTGCCAGGTGAGAAAGAAATCCACACACCAAAGTTTCTCACAAAAAAGTGAGAGAGAAGTCAACTACTGTGACTTTAAAAATCTCCCCTAATTATTGACAGAAATGAGAAGACAATGATTATTTGGCAAAATGCAGAGGAGAGAGCTAGGTGGACTTTTAGAGGTTGAAAGCGAGAATGAGAGGTTAAGCTAACAAAAGAAAATCCGAAGAGGTTGTTCATTGGTTAGTGAGGTCTATTCTTTGCTAAGTGAGGTTGAACATGAAGAGAGGAAAAGGAAAGGGTCCCATTTTCCACATATTATACCGTGATGGTTGACTTCCCTGCGGATTTTCAGTTCTTCAGCGGAAGTTGTTTGGTGATCTTGGTTTGCGAAGCAATCTAAGGGAGAAGTAGTTTACAGTCAGCATAGACCAGAAGGCTGAGCTCAACACTGGGATGTTAACACAAGATATGAGGAGATGATAAGGGTTAGCTCTACACTAGAACCTTAGCGCTGAGCTCTAGCGAAAAGTTTCTTCATCAAGAGCAGAGGGGAGAACTAAAAGGAGAGGTAAATAATTGTGTGCCCCCACGGTCTGTTTTGGGACCAGTGTGATTTAACTTATGAATCAATGATCTAGAAGGGGAAGAAAGCTGAGGTGACCACATTTGTGGATGACACAAAATAATTATTTGACATGGTTGAGGCAGGAGAAGACTGTGTGGAACTACCATAGGACCTTGCTGAACTAGGAGAGTTAGTATCTACATGGCAGATTAAATTTAGGGTCATGTTTCTAAGTGCATTAGGGTTTTGCAAGTATAACACAAAAATGCAAATGCAATGTGTGCCTTTGAGTCAGTCCTGACTCCTGGCGACCCAAAAGCTCCTGGGTTTTCTTGGTACTGTGACTGGAAGTAGATTTCCAGGCCTTTCTTCCAAGGCAATGGAGGGTTAAGTAACTTGCCCAAGGCCACAAGGCGTGCTAGTGGGACTTGAACCCTGGTTGCTTTGTTACCAAGCCAGTGTTCTAGCCACTAGGCTACTCCTCCACTCCAAATATAACACATTAGAGTAAAAATAAACATGTGGTACATGGAACAGTAGAGTACTACCCAGGGTGGGGGAGGGGATGAGCATGTACAGCATAGCCCCAGTAGATACTACACTGATTTGGACCCTAACATGCACCAGCAGCAATTGCGCTTAATGTGAATGCACTTAATGCCACTCACTGAGGTGGGGTTAAATGCGTCCATGCTAGCTGCAATAATGAAAAACATGCGCTGTCACCTCCCACGCTAACTGTACTGTGCAGACAGACCTGCACTCTGCTTCTACCCTACCCATTTTCCTCTCCATCATGTGCCAATTAAACCATTTTGTCTGTTTAGCATGTGTGCTGCTAGCGTGGTCCATTAGCATGCACGCAAGCATGTGTTAGCAGCTAGCACAGCTTGATAAACACGCCCCTTGATGAGGATAAGTGCAAAGTGATGCACACAAGGAATCTAGCCCAAAATATCTTGCCAACCTTTTGACATACTAACGCCAGCAAGGATGTTATCAGGCTCCACCTCCATCTCAGACTGAGCTTGGGTCTCCTTGTTGGGCTGCTTTTCTTTATTTGGGCTATGTTGATGGAATTCTGTCTAATTAAATGTATGCTTGGAGCCTGATTTAGGAAGAGACTGAAGACTTGAATTTTTCTGCAAGCTTGGTCAGGGTAAAACTTAGCTGTTAATTCTGCTTAGGGCGATGATGCTTCCAGCTTAATTTACAGAGAATTGTCTGTTTGTAATTAGTAATCTTTTCCTCAGTTTGTTGTATTCTGCTTTAGGATGTATACGAAAAGCAGAATGCCAAATTTCAAAGCAAAGTGAAAATAATTCTAACTATAGATACATAATGCTCGGTTCCATAATCGGAAATATGGAAAAGGATCAGTTGAAATCCTAGGCTCAGTGTGTAGCAGTAGTCAACAAATGGCATGCTAGGAATGACTTGGTAGGGAATGGAGAATAACATAGGAAATATAATGTCTTTGTTTTGATCCATGGAGTGACTGTACCTCGAGTTGAGTGTGTAGTTCTCCTCGCCAAACCTCAGAAAGCATTTAATGGGACTGGAGAAGGTATGGAAAGGGGCAACCAAAAGAGGATGAAAGGGTTTCACTGTGAGGGCATGCTAATGGGGTTTGGGTTTTTCAGCCTGGAGGAAAGATGAAGGAGAGAGGATATGATAGAAGTCTGTGAAGTCAGGAGTGGGGTGGAGGGAGTAAATAGGGACTGGTTGTTTATCCTTTCAAATAGTACTAAGACTGGGAGATGCTCTATGAAGCTAACGGGTAAAGAATGCAAAACAAATTTAAGAAAATATGCACAAGCTATGAAATTATCTGAAATGGAATCTGGTCAAGGCTGTTAATGGAGAATAGCTGAGTTTAAATAAGATTTGCACAGGTTTCTATAGGATAGATCCATTAACGGTTATTGGCAATAAGTAACAGTGGCCAAGAAAGCAAATAGAATGCTAAGAATCATAAAGAAAGGAATAGAGAATAAAACAAAGGATATTATAATGCCTCTGTATCGTTCCATGGTGAAACTACACCTTGAATATTCTGTGCAAATCTGGTCTCTATATCTTAAAAAGAATATAACAGAATTAGAAAAGGTACAGAGAAGAGCCACCAAAATGGGTGAGGTGATGGAAGGATACCCCTATGAGGAAAATTAGGGCTCTTCACCTTAGAAAAAAGATGGCTGAGGAGAGATATGATAGAGGTCTATAAATTAACCCTTTGAAGGCCTACTTTAAATTTTTAATCCACATTCTGCAGCCGGGTTAATTTTTGCATATTTCAGGAAAATTGTACCCATCTTATTCAATATGATCTAATAGTGATTTTCCTTCTGCTATGGTCATGTATTATATACCATTTGATAGGAATATTTAGTCAGAATTTTGGATCCCGAGAGTTTTGGGCTCGGCCTGGAAAGGGTTAATGAATGGAGTGGAATGGGTAAATGTAGACCAGTTGTTTACTCCATTGAAAAGTGGAAAGACTAGGGGACACACAATGAAGCTATAATGTAACATGATATCTTAATTTATACACTTTGTCAGTAGTGTTGCTTTATGTTTATCATTAATATCACTATTGGCCAGCTTGGTTATTGGGATTTTAGATGTGGTTCTGGTCCTTTTATATGTTTATTTGCCTTTTTGGTCCCTGCACATGTATCACAACTATCACTTTTCTAGGTTTCCCTGCCTTTGCTGCACATTGCTGACTGAAATGGTTTCTTTTTCCTGCAAATGTGCCTTAACGCGAGGGTTTCACTGGCGTTAGTGTTCAGACCCGAATTTCACAGCATTAGTGTGCCTGGAGCCCCTCCCCTCCCACTCTCTGCCCATTGACCCCTTCTCTCCGCCCTCGGGGAAGTCTTACTCCACCCTTCAGACCCGGATTTCACAGCGTTAGTGTGCCTTAACGCCGCCGCTGTGTTATCGCGCAATAAGTGACGTTATCACACGATAATGTTACGTTATCGTATGATAACATCACTTATCATGTGATAATACCACCGCTGCGACGTTAAGACGGTTTAGTAAACATACC